>CM072919.1:73293488-73893488 GCA_037013685.1 Acridotheres tristis
CAAATGACCTCAGGATTCAGCAGAGGTCTCTGGTTTGCGTAAATCTACAAAAGGCAGCAGTGATGCAGGAATTCCAACTGAAAGGACTGAAACACTGCTTGGAAGTGTCTACTTTACCTAAGTCATTGGCATTTTTTGCTACAAAACACAAGAGGCAAATTTAGTTCACTCCCCCCTCATCCCCTCCAAGGAGCTCGTTTCCATTTAAAATATTATCTGGATTAACAACTCCCCTCTGCCACATGCACAGCCACCTCCCCCCATGCTTTTATGACAGCTTTGCTCCCAGGTTTCACCTTTAAATGCTTACTTGCAGCAAAGCTTCTGAACGACCTGTGAACCATACAGAAAGTCTCTGAAGCCCTGGGGCAAAAGGGTTAACTACAGATGACAAAGTGCAACCGCCACTGCTATAACTAACCCTTCATGCCATTTTTTCTAATAGGCTTTTGCACTTTCAAATTGCTCCAGTCTCAACCTGAAAGAAACAGCTACTGATCCTGGGGCAAGAGCAAGTCAAAAATAAATGACAACTTGATTTAGCTGGGATGACCTGTCACAAACAGACTGGTGATTTGTTGCTTTCTGCAGTTGTTTAGTATACTGTAGCCTGGCCAGGTACAGTCATTTGTATGGGAATGGCTGGCAGCATTTGCTTCCCTTTCTGATGAGGCTCTTCAGAAAGGTTTCTTAGTTGCAATCTGTATTTATAGCATCCACTGCACTGCTGCAAGTGCTGGCTTTTCACCTGGCGAGAGCTATGTCCCACAGGTTTTGAGACATGAAGTCCTTTGTGATATTCCTTCATTCTAAGCATACCAGTACACCCATTTCCATCTCCTTACTAGCACCTCTCACTAAAAGAGTTTGTTTGTGCCCCATGCACATCCAGTTTTCTTCTGCTCCACTCATTCAACCCACAGAGCCTCAGGCCACAGAAACACTGAGATAAGAGGATTGGATTGAAACAATGTTCAGCTTGGCCAGTGCATTGTCTCTGTGAGTGACCAAAGGCATTCACTCTCCCAGCTTCTGCAAATCTTATTTAAAATTTCCTAAATTCTAACATTTGGAGGGAATTTCTTATTTGCACAAAGGCCCTTTAGTTGAAATCTTTTGGTGAATATTTTTTATCAGCCTGAGTCTTTTAACCTGTGTTCTTTTTTGCTTTTGTACCATCTTTCAGTGAGGTAAACCACAGGCTCATCAGATGTGATTAAAAGGACACAACCTGCTAACATGCCCATGACTTGCCACCTATCTGTCACTCATCATTTCACCCTCATGTTAACGTGATGTTGGGTCTCCATTTCTTAAACAGTTCTGAATTGAAGTAAAAGAAAAAAAAAAAAAAGGTCGTTGTAATTTCAATAAAAGTCTAAGTACACAACTAAGTACACAAGTCCTGCATTCAAAATATTTGTCATCCCAAAGCATAATGTCTTTCATCATCTCAAAATTTATTATCTAGCCATTCCATTTCCCTATTTATTTGTCTCAATGGTTTCTGGTTACACTCATCTCCCCATTCATAACAGAGGTCCATACTTAAGATGCTTTCTGTTTCAGTAAAATCGAGTAAAATCTTGGAATTTCCAGCTGGGAAACTATGAATTTTTAGTCGCAATTAAAATGGGCTGAATTACATTATTAAGGGACACAAACAACTTTTAGTTTTTTGACCAACCCTTATAAATCCCATTAATCTTTAATATGAAGGATGATTTTGATATGAATCTCTGATGTTTTTCTGTATTTACATCTAAGTGGTAGACGTAAGTGAGAATATTACATGCTCCTTTAATGTTGGATCACTCACATTTAGAAAAGACCTGTGGTAGGCAGGCTTTTGAATTAAAGGCCTTGACTGTCTAAAGGTAGCCATGATGAAACCATGTTTGCATCATTAACTAGAGGCCTCCCAGATGCAATTTCTTTACTTTGTTGTTAAGTGTAAAAATGTCCCAAGCCTAGCTTTCCTGCTTTGATCGTTTTCCACTGACATTTACAAATATGTGGAAGAAGTGTAATAGGTAAACATGGCTAGAAATAAGGGCAGGTAATGTATGTAAATGTTATATAATTTTCTTAAACTGTAACATCTGCATCTGGAACAGTCTTTATCTTCCCTTTATGATAACTCCTGGTGCACCGCATCCTTAACCCATGACTATAGTTTATATCCATTACTATGCTACAAATAATAATTTGTAATAAAAATAAACAGTATATATATAGGCAGGAGACAAATATAACCAACAGCAGAATTGTGCAATGCCAAAATGGCATTAGGAACCAGTCATCTGAAAAATAAATCTGTTTGAAGAGATCATATTATGATGCTGTGACTTTACTGATTAGAAATTCTATAGGCCAGAAACATAATTTTGTTCAAGCTACCAATAATAATTAGTGATATAGAAGTGTAATTATTTGTTGCTCTTTCCTTCAGAAATTCCATTTCAATCATTCAGAAAGTCTTTGTTTATTTTTTGCTAACTAGCGTAAAAACCCCAATTTATACCATGAAATTAAAAAGTGGTTTTGGTAGGAGCTGCCTTCATGCTGCAACTCATATCAAGGAGGGGAAAAGAAAGAAAGAACATAGTGCTGCTGTTTGTTAATTAATAATAAAGCAACCAAGCATTGCAGAACACTAAACCCACTCCACTACATCTGAGATGTAAGTCTCCTTTTTTTTTTTTTCTTACTATCTATATTTCAGGCACTTCTAAAAGCCCATGACTGGTTTCAGGGTAGCATTGTGCAGATACAGAATTGATGCATGTCCTTGAAGAATGCCAGTCTGAATATAATCAACCAGAGAGAGAACTGAGGCAGTGAAGCAGCTTGTCCATTAACACACAACAATAAAAGTAAGGAAATAAATCTGTCTCCTTTCTTTTAGTCTAGTATGAAGTCAGTGGATCCCATGCCTGTCACTTAAGTAAAAATCTAAATTAATTTTTTTTTTTACTCATATAATTCCTCTTTCTCAAATGTTACTTATTACCCTAGAATTAACATTCTGTAAAGAAATCCACAACTTTATTATTGATTTAGTCTTTTGTTCTAAGCCCCTTGTCTTAGTAATATTCAGTTCTTCAGTGTTAGAAAATATTAAAACTATCTGAAGCCAACAATATAGATTAGCAGAACTACAGGCAGTATATGAACTGCTTGGTTTTAGTCATAATAATGTAAAAGAATGTGACTGCTTTTCATGATGGGGAAATCTCTCAGAATTGAGAAATGAGTTATAAAATGTCTGTGGGCTTTCACAGGAAGCATGTTAAAAGACAAACAGTCTTTTTCCTCCTGTTCAATAAGATAACCTTGTACTAGCAACTTTTATATATCTTTTAAGATTGCTAGACATTTTTATTAAGATAGCTGAGAATTAAAACAAAGAAACAAACAACACATTCTTTCTTCATTCTGAGAATTTTTTTTTTTTTTTAATTTTCTGTATTGAAATGATGTTCCTTTGACACTGAACCTCTGTTCTCACTGTGATGCACATAGGTAGATGTCCTGAAAACTTTCTTGAAATGTAATTATCTAGTATATATAAATGAAGCAAGACTTTTTCTACCATTATAATTTGGCCATTTCTGGGTAATATTCAAGGAAAAACTTAAGTTTTGAATGCAGTCAGTTTTCTCTGTCATTAATTATCCATATTCACTCACTTCACAAAACTCATGAAGCAGTGGCATATGTATTTTAAGCTTCTCAATTGTGCTGCACCCTTCCTTAATTAACCCTCAGGATTTTATTAAAGATATTAAGAGGAGGTTTTTTGCATTGATTGATTTAATTTCTTTCTTTATCTGAAAACCTCACGCATCTTTGCCTGGTTCCTTGAGTTTTCTGACTATTTTTTCAAGGTCCTGAACTACTTTCTCCCACAATCCTCAAGAAAAAAAAAAAAAAAAAAAATCTCTGATGAAAAATTGAAATAATTCTTATTCCTCTATTCTTCTAGTAAGAGGTTTCAGCTACATATGGACCTTTTTCTAAATTTAAGTTTTACTGGAGATCACTTCTTATTGAAAGAGTAAGGATCTCTTTATTTATTTATAAGATTCTATTCTGAAGGGGGTTTTACCCTTAAATATTTACACATACCTATATTTTAACCTTTTTAAAAAAGAATATTTCCTAAAAAACCCCAAAAGTGAAATAAAAAGCCCCATCTGTATGCTTTGGTTTCTTCTTTACCTTATTTTAGGTGGTCAAATAAAAAGAATAGTTGACATTGTTTCCTGTTCTGATCAAACTGCAAAAAAATACCCACTGGCTGCAGGTATCTCAAATTTCACATGTGCTAAGTAGGTCTGTGGAGCATCTTTTCCTCTCACATTGAACCCAGAGAAAACTAAACCTTATGAAGTTCCTAATTTAGAACCTCCTAATTTGACACCTCTTTTAAATATCTCTAAATAGGCATCGTAGTTCTTTGTCAGTTGTGTGACTGGCTTAAACTCCCTGTTTTAATAATCTGGACATAGCTCAAGACAGGTTTTTTCCAAGCCAGAACTACACTGACTAATTTATTTCTGAGTCTGTGTTGGGATTGGTCAAATACTTGAGAGACTCTTATTCATTTTTGTTTTCTTATTTTTGGGTCTGGTTACCAAGCTCACTAACTTTAACTATTTACTTAGAGCTGTTCACATTCTCATGTGGTTTACTTTTCACCTAGCACCTACGAATCTGCATATAATTTTTGGACATACTTCTAATATTTTATGGACTACAGAAAAAAAAAAAAATTTGGCAACTAACTTAGCTTCATAACATATAATTGAAAGTACAGATGCTGAATATTCCAGTGCCAAATATCATTTGACTTAACCAGACAAGCAATCTGGCAGAGAATGAAGTGACACATGACCAGAGTTGTGATTTTTAAACCTCATGTTCTACCACGACTTTGTAATTTTTTTAGACAATATGGGAAGAGAGTTTGGGGTGAGGGTCTTGTTTGTTTGTTTGTTTTCTACCTGTGTATATTTTTATGTATTTACCTACCTTTCTGTAGGTAAATGTGAACTGACTTATGGTTAGAGCAAAATTTGAATCTCCTAGATAAACAAAACATCTATTAACTTTGCTTTGAAAAAACAATTAAAAAAAATAAAAATTGATCCACTGACCACAGATGTTTTAAATCTGCCTGTAAAATGCTCTAACAAGAAAAGAAATATTCTTGAATAGCATAATAATAACAGATGAAATTATTTTGAAAAATGGACTAATTTCAAAGTGAGACATAATAAATATACAGATTCTATTATAAGATGTAATTACATTTGATATCAGTGAACAGGATTTGTTAGCTCAGATATCCTCTCTAACATCTGTATTCTCCTGTTATTCTTTCAATACTTTAAACAAAGCTCTTTTTATCAGAGATCATAAGCAGGAAATTGAAGAAAGTCCACCTATTTGGACCATCTGCATATATCATAATTTCTGGCTATATATCATGCCTGCTTCTCTACTGTCTTGAGCCACCTGTCACACATTTTTGCAAATCAAACTTTATGGCAGGTATTAACCACTTGCATTTGATATGCTACCATTTTATGACTGCATTTTCCAGGCAGAGCTCAGTATTGTATGATATCCAAAAACGTTGTAGATTACAGGATTCCTGGCAACTTAGAACTATAGTAGAGTTAGGGACAGAATTGTGTATAAAGATTGTTTTTTCTTAGAGTTTTGTTTCATCTGATTTCATAAGAAGATTATACTTAGGAAACAGAATAACCAAAAATTTATTGAGAAAAACTTAGTGAGGTCCTCACAAGAAAATGTCTCTCTTACAAAACACCTGAAGAAATGATAAAAGAAATGTAAGAGAGAAGGAAAAAATGCAATAAGACCAACAACAGATATTGATTCATTTTGATCAAAAAAATGTAGAGTCAAAATATATCAAAACCAGTAATGTACATTTTACTCCTTGTTTGTGCAGATGAACCTTAACTAACACAAGCAGTCAGAAAAATGAAAGTTGGGAAAGATGTAAAAATGCCTTTCTTTCTTTCTTTCTTTCTTTCTTTCTTTCTTTCTTTCTTTCTTTCTTTCTTTCTTTTCTTTTCTTTTCTTTTCTTTTCTTTTCTTTTCTTTTCTTTTCTTTTCTTTTCTTTTCTTTTCTTTTCTTTTCTTTTCTTTTCTTTTCTTTTCTTTTCTTTTTTTTTCTTTTCTTTTCTTTTCTCCTTCCTTTCTTTCCCTTTTGAAAAGTAGAGAGACAAATTGTAGTCATTGAACTCCAGGGCCATAAACTCAGTTATTTTTATCTTTCTGCCTCCATTATCATACTCTACACCTTTATGGAGATGCAGAAATTACTCTGCTATCTCTGGACACTACAAGGTCAACCTGACTTTCAGTGGGCTCCTTAAAGTGTTCTTGTCAACTCAGAAGGCTGAGTCAGATGAGCTGAGTGCAGGTGGTGACTCTACAGGAGAGAATAAATGCCTTTCCTCATTCCCCTCCCAGCCTTCACTGGGCTCCACGATGAGCCCAAGGAACCACAGGAGCAAGCCATGGATGAGTAAATTGGCAGAGCTCAGAGATCAGTCAGTCAGTCAATCTTAACAGCAATTCATTCTTGGATTTGTGGATGCTGTGCAAAAGGATGCTTAGAAAAATCTAGGATAGGGTAGTTATTAAAGCAAATTAAAGGGTATTATCGAGTGCTTCAGCAAGTTATAATTAAAAAAAAAAAAAAAAGAAAAAAAGAAAAAGAAAAAGAAAAAGAGAGGGAGAGTGAGCAAGAGGGAGAGTAGGCTAATTTTTCCAGTCAGTGAAGTTTCAAGGATGAGAAGCCTAGTTTTGCTTTGTTACTGGCTTCAATATTAATTATGCAGTATTTTTTCCACTTAACAGAAAGAATCAGCTCCTTCAATCCAAATTCCCTAGCTAATTTCTTTAAGGTAATAATGCATACATAAGACACAAACTTGGTGTTTATGCCAATTGGAGGTGCACCAATGTAGCACAATTGCTGCAAATTCAACCTCCTCTAAAAAGAGAGTGACTTATGACCCACAGATAGTTCAGGTATGAATCCTGTCTTCCTAAATGGAAAAGGTGATTCAGCATTGGCTTCAGTCATGCAAAGTGGTCCTACAGGGAAGCATCTTTCTGTCTTTTCATCTGCAGACAGAATGGGATGAATTTTGTGGTGCTATACAGAACACAAAATCTGATGGTGACATATGCCCTTAAAAGACAGTCTGTCTCTAAAATTACCCATTATTTAGCACATTCACCCTCATAGAAGATATTTTAAGCCAAAGGGCATTCTTATAAAGTCAGTACTAAATATACATCCCAAAGAAAGAAAAAAAAATAGAAATTTTTGAACTCCTAAGGAATTGAGTAAATTTTATTTTATTTTATTGTTTTCTTTTCTATTTTTTATAAATTTTATTTTATTTTTTTAAACTTGGGTCTATATTATATTTCCTTGGGTTTTACTACTTATATCTTGGTCAAGAATCCAAATGTAAACGTCAAATTTCTGTTCAACTGGAACCTGAGAGGGTTTTGTTCCTCCAGAAAAGATATCTTTTACCAAAAAGCAAAATCCAGTCTTGAAGGAAGAGCTTTTTTGATTCTTCATCCTGATTCTGTCCTCAGAGGTTGTTTCAATTTCCAAATAGGTGCTGGAGCATGACCTGCTTTCCAGGTTCTTGGATTTCTGGGGTGTGCCCTAGGATCCCACTTTATCTAAAAGTGAGGGTATTCCTGTCCCACAGACATTCTCAGCAGCTCAGCCCACCCCCATTTTTCATGTGCAACATCAAGGAATGGCATGCAGCAGATTAACACTTGTTGACCATGCAGAAACCTGAATATCCATGGCTATTTCTCCCCGTTGCATTCAGACCACATTTAAGATTCAATTAAAATCTTCTCAGCATGAGCCATATCTTTCACTTATCAGTGCTCCTTTATGCTGTGTTGTGCTTTTTTGCTTCCTGGAGCTGTGCAACATGGAACCCAACACAGCCAGAGCTTGTAAAGACCCGTTATGTCCTTAGATTCCAGACCTGCAAGGTCACTTCATCAAACCAAAGCTCATTAAAAAGAAGGAAGAAAGGTGATCTACCATTCTGACCTCGGACATTGTAGCTGAAAAAGCCCTTTGCCATTTATATTTCAACTTTCAATGAGTATATGACTCAGTACTGGAAGGATTTGTAGCTGACACTCAATAGAAGCTGCTCTCGAATTTTGACAAATCCCATCTTGAGCTGAGAAGAGAAACAGATATTGATCCTAAGTGTACCTAATTCATCTCTGCACTTGTAATCCCAAAAGAAAATGGCTTCTATAACCAGAGGGCGTTCAATATTTTTTCCATCTTGTAAAATAAACAGCAGTTATTTTGGTGTGTCTTCATGCGTTGGGAGCAACATTGGAAGTAAACAAAGCACTGTTTTTTCCTTTCCTCTTTCTTGAGCAGAGTTACAGGAACTGCTGAGCCTTTTGATTAGACTAATTAAATTGTATCAAATAATTTAGACTGATGAAAGTGTGGAGGCCACAGCAGCACAACTGAGATCTGTGGCTCTGAAAGGAAGCTCCATGCCCTTGTCAGAGAAATGTATTTTGGCAGGGATCATATAATAAATCTCGAGGAAATTCATTTCACCCTGATGATCTAGCCACAGTAGCAGTGTGGTGGCACTAGCACTAGGGGAGTTCTGAGTGACGATATGTGTAGAGATAAAAGGCTGCATTCTCTTGTCAATTACATTTGTGTAAAATTTGGAGAAATTAGATTGATTTTTCTGGTGCTGGTAAAGATACAGCCTGAGGTCAGGACCTAACCCACAATTTTCCTTATTGTTCCTTTTTTCAGCATGTCATATCAGAACAACTGACTGCTACATGTAAAAAGTTTAGGAGTTCTGTTCTGAGAGTCACTCATCACAAGATCTGGATAGGAAACAACCAAGCATTCTAGCTGATGAATATATTCATCAGTTCATAAATATAATCACCTAGAAGCACTAATGCAGGTATAGTGTCTCAAGCCCTCCTGTGATGTGGGAGAAACAGCCTGTTGTTGGAAATAAGGCATGTGAACCTCAGCCTCCCATCGTTGTTGAAATATTGAATTTTGTGGGGCAGCTGTACCACTTTTCTAACATAGCTACGATTCACTAAATATGCTGAGTTTCTAAGAAAAGTTTTCATTTCAATAAGTTAGTCTTTTCTGACAGCAATGTCAACAAATGTTGAAAAATTTCCTCTTAGCCTCAATGACCATACAAGGGAGCACCTGACAGTAAAAAAAATGGTGAGCAGAAAGAGTTATTTGTAGGCAGGTGAGACACATTAATTGCAACTCAGCAGGGACTTGAAATTTTTAAGCAAGAGACACATCAGATCTTAAGATCACTTAAGATCTTAAGATCTTTGAAACAAGGTAACATGATGCTACTTGGTGTAGATGGATGGTTGTCAACAATCACTACCTTATATAAGCACAGAGATCTTTTGTTACACCATATCTGATTTATTTGCTTATTTTTTTATTTTTATTTTTGCAGAATTGCAGAATTTATGTTGCAAAAGTCATCTAACATAATAGAGTCCAACATTTGACTCCAGTTCTTATATCTACAAGGTTGAGTGAGCAGTTCCTTCAAAGGAGGGAGTCGGAAAGTGCTTCTCCTAATTATAGTCGTAATTGTCAAATAATTTGCTTAATTATTGCCTTTTTTCCCCCCTATAATTTCTTAAATCAGTGCTGCTTTGAGTTTGATGGTGCATAAAAACCATCTCATGATGATGGTTAATACTTTTTGATGGACTGAAATATCAATCTTCTGATGAAGCTGTAAAACCTTAATTCAAACAAGTGCTATGAATGTCCATGAAGACCTTCCAAAATTCCTGATAATGTTGAAATCAATGGACACTGCCCTCTGCGAGACAGAGGTACATCTCAGTAAAATCACAATCATGGCCCAAGCAAACTGTTCTCAAAGAGGTTGCCTGTTATTAGTGAGGTGGTTAAAGTGGAGAGATAGAGAGCCAAAAGCAGGATTTGTGCTCTACTGAATGATCCAGACATCCTTCTCTTGAAGCAGCTGTAGGGATCTTGCTAAAATTGAGTGTGGTTGTCCAACTCTGCCTCCTCCATCAAGTTTCAGCTAAGAGGAATGGAAGGGGAAGTCCTGAATGCCTGTCTATAAGCAAGCGAGGATTTGTCTTCAAGCACAAGTCCATATCTTCTTTCAGAAATATCAAATATCTTTTGAATTTTCAGGTACAAAGGCAGCAAGGGTAGATTGTCAACTATATTACATCAGAGCAGGAAAAGTTCATTCTGTGAATTCAGCAGCGTTTCAGTTCAAAGAGGTAGGATTTTGTTTCAGAGAAACATGGAAATATAAAATCATAGAACGATTTACATTAGAAGGTACCTTAAAGGTCATCAAATTCCACCCCCCTCACTTCCACTCGACCAGACAGGTCAAAGCCCCATCCAGCCTGCCCTTGAGAACTTCCAGGGATGGAGCATCCAAAGCTTCTCTGGGCAACTTGTGCCAGCTCCTCGCTGTGCTTAGAGAAGAATTTCTTCATTAATATCCAAGCTAAACTGACTGTCTTTCAGTTTGGATCCATGCCTTCTTGTCCTCTCACTCCATACTCTTGCAAAAAGTCATTTTCCATCTTCCACGTAGGCTCTCTTCAGGTGCTGAAAGGTTGCAATTAGGTCACCCCAAAGCTTTCTCTTCCAGGCTGAACAAATCCATTGCTCTCTGCCTTTCCACATGGGAGAGTTGCTCCATCCTTCTAATCATTTTGGCGGCTTCCTCTGGACTTACTCCATCAGGTCAATATCCTTGTGGTCAGAAATGTACAAATAAAATGTTGCCATTTTTATTTGGTAATATCTTGCTGTTTTGGAAAACCTCTAAAATATGAAGGACAGGGAAAGATCTTTGTTTTTTTCATAAAGAAGAAAAACCCATAAAATATGTGTAAAATTGGATATTGTGGGGAGAAAAAAAATATGTAAAAGCAATACTGGATTTTCTTTTTTAGAAAGTTCACATATAATTTTCTTTTTTCTTCAGTTGTCATGCTTTCAAATTTCAAATTTTCAAATTTTTGTTCTTTTATTGTTTAAGGCATGATTGGTGATGATGATGCATAAGTAAGCAAAAGATAGGATAGGACTTGAATTTCTGTGGTTTCTCATGAGCAACTGATGGAGAACCCCAATTACATCCTAGCCCAAGTAACACACAGCTCTGCTGAAGTTATCAAAGCTCTGCTGCAGAACAGCTTATAAATTATTTGGAAATTACACTGGACAATAAGGAAGGGAAATTACTCAACCAGGGTTGCAGACGTCTGTCACGGAGATAGAAGAATCCAGGCTTAGGTGAGGCTGTAAAGGTGATTATTGAGAAACAGGCATCATAAGGATGGTGTGCAATGGCCAGGTCATTTAGTTATTCTGGCTATCAGGTGAGACAGTGTGGAATCTGTGACATATAGAAATTACCACAGTATCAGCATTTATTTACTTTCTTTTCTATGACTAATTTCCTATAAAAACAAGTAAACGAAAAGGTAAATAAAGACGTCTGGTAAGGCTGTGAAGCATTGAACATAAACCTTAATGGCAGTGCTTTTTAACTTGCGTATCACTTTTAATCTAAGGCTCTTAAAATGATCCAGATTAATTAAGCCTTATGATTCTTTATTGATGTCCATAAGAAAAGGCACATAATACTTCCTGATACTCTAAGCATTAGAGAAATTTAAATCAATGGCACTAAGATTCTCAGATATTTTTAAAAAGTGAATTGGTTCAGATTTTATTCACTCAGAAGTTTGCATCAAAATTCTATTTAACAATGTCCCCTCTTTTTTTTTAGTGACTGATTCCAGATTTGCTGCTACTTAATTTCCGTGACTGCTTTCCTTATCAAACAGTGGATGATAGAAAAGAAAAAAAATGGGCTAACTGAAATCTTTGAAGATTCTTAATTTTGAGCACAAGCAGATTCAACTTTTTCTGTCTATAGGGTGGGGGGAGGGGGGAAACAACAAAATAAACAAACAAAACAAAACAAAACAACATCAAAAAAACAAAAAGCAAAAAACCAACAACAACAAAAACCCCCCAAAAGAAAAAAAAAACAAAAACAAAAACCCACAAAACCCCCCCAAAACAACAACAACAAACAAAAAAAAAGCAAACAAACAAACAAACAAACCCCACAAAAAAACCCAGCAAGCAAACAAACAAAGAAAAAAACCACCAAAACCCGTTAATAATGAAAGACCTGCCCAGACTGTCTAACCAAACTCTTTGGAGCACACTCACTAAAGCCTAAATTCATTGTTCCATAACACCTGGCTGGCTATATTAATACAAAATACTCTGTGATGTTAAAAGTAGGATCTTAATTTCTCTAGAGGTTAATTCAGCCTTCCTGTGATCTCAGTTAACTGGTGAAGGGACTTATCTCTCTTCATTGACTAGACACGGAGCTGAAGGGAACTGTATTCCCACTTAAAAGGCCTCAGATGCTTCACAAATTAGCAGGATTAATCCAAGTCTCAACTCTTCATGTGTGGCTGAATCCTTCATATAATATTTCCATCAGAATACCAGCTTAAGGATGTAATTGTTTAACTGTGAACAATTTGAGTGACAGTCAAAATAGGAGTTTTCTTTTTATAAACTCAGTTTGATTGAGAAGAACTCATCTGGAAAGATATCAGTAGCCTTGAAAACCCAAGATGTTATCCTTGTTCCTCTGTTTCCAGTAGGAAATTATATCAATTTTTGTAGGAAAAAAATATTTTCCTTATTTGCTAGTAGACACCCCCGCTTTGAGACAGCTCTGGTTCACCTCAGCTCTTCAGACCATGTCAAATTCTCTCTTATTAAGAACATGATTTTCTTTGTTTTTTGACTCCTTTTCCTGTACATGCAGAGACACACCATGCTTGGATATTATGTGTAAATATGTATAAAGTGTTTTATCCTACATAGAAACTGATTAATATAAATTATGCTGTTCATTGTTATATCTTCCAGATGAATGGAACAGTATCAAGAGTATTCTTCCCTGTAATAGGAACAATAATACGTTGTCAATAGACAGATACCTTAATAAGATGAAAAACAAATTCAGTGACAGAAACAACAGATTTCATAGGAAACTATATGACAGGGAAGAGGCATTGAATTGTTTGGAACACCTGTGGTTAATTATCATAGCTGAATACATTAAATTCAGTTTCCAGCCTCATATATCTTCATAGACTATTTGGCGATATTAAGCGATAAAGGCTTAATAATCAAAAGTACTGAGTTAGCAAATGTTTTCTAATTTTAATAACTTCTTGTTGTAATTACCAAGTCTCGGAGTGAAATTATTTAATTAGAAAGTAATCAAGAAGTGTCTACTGTTAATTGAAGAAATTATAAAAGATCTACATTTTTAATATATTTCTTGGGTAATAAAATTAAAGTCTATGATAATTATTTTATAAACCACGCTGATAAGAAAAGTTTGATACTAAAATGAGATATTGTGTCTATTAATTCCCACAGCTACATTTGCCTTTGGCAGGTAAAACTCAAAGAAAAGATACTTTGGACATATCCATTATCTGTCATTTCACATCTTAGTGTACTTTAAGGATGTCCATTCATGCTCACTGCTCCTGTGAGAATAGCAATAATTATCATTACACCTATTTTCCCAACTAATAAAGTGAGGTTAAATGCATTACTATAAATCATGGCTATTTATAGGTTAGAATGAAAATTTTCAATCTAATATTCTTTTGATTAAAAAAATTATTTATAATTAATATGTTTTTAAAGAAATTGAGGTGTTATATTTTCATAAATACTTTAACTTTTCAGAAATTAAACGGATGCATTTAAAATCAAAACAAAAAAGACAAAAATCAGTAGTTTGAAAACGTTCAGCAAAACCTGAAAGAATTTGAATTTAGAAAAAGTCTGCAGAGCACTTAGTAGGATTTATCATTTTTATTCTCCACCTTTTCATTATTCTCTGTCAGCCAAGTACTGAGAGTAAATGGTGTTTCCCAAAATCCTCTATGGTTATGCATTTCCATGCTGAACCGTGCTCAGCAAATGGGGTGCCAAAAATGCTGAATGTGTCATAGGGATAAAACCTTTTTTTCCTGACTACTGCTATTTATGTTAAATATTCCAAGGCACTGATCATCCAATTTAAAACTTCTGTGGTGAACTGCTATTCCCTCTTGGGTGTCTGTTAAAGTTAATTTGTCAATGCACAAGAAGCACAGGATAAAGATCTTCTAACACAGGTTTGTCAGAATAGACATGGTGTATGTAGGTTTCTGAAATTGTACATGCTCTTAGGTCCACAGCTTGCATGAAAATCTTGTACTCTAATAAATAAATGCTATTGAAAAATATGTTTCCCATTAAAGGAAAAAATGACCTGCTTGCAGGAAAAGTGACAGAGCTAAAACCACACACAGAAATGTTTTCCAACCTGCAATAGAAACAATCTGAGAAAAGAAATATATTCTAAAAATGAGGAATGAGCTCTTTTTTTTTTTTCATGAGAATGCCATTATTGGTTTACACCTTCTAGCTAGCTCTCTTGAAAAACACATCTTGTTAATAACAAAACCAACATCATAATTTTTTTGGGTGCTGTTACATCACCATTCTTTTGCTTGCTGGTCTTAATCCTGACTTTTCAGACAGTCAACAAATGATGTCATATGACATGCATGGTGAATGGCTACTAGCAGGATCAAAAGTGGCATCTCTATCACTGTACAAAACTCAAATGATGTGTTTGACTAACAAGACTTCACCATGTTGGAGTAGTGATTGACAAACTGTCAGACACTTCATACCAGATTCACAAAGGCATGCACATTTTCATTCCTAATTTACACACTTTGTTAATGCAATTGTAGTTGCAAAAAATACCCTCACACACTAAAAAAAAAAATCTACTAAGAGCAATAAACACCTGATTCACGTGTGTACGACGATTCTCTTGTCAATTTAATTGGCTTCTCTGAACCCATAGTTTTTCTTGATTTGGTAAAGCCTTCGAAACCTAACCAAGACAAAAATGCAGAAATATTTTACTTCTCTACAAATTTTCAGATCAAAGTGAATATAAATTATTTGACCATAAATTTAATTTCTGTTCTGCCTGAGTCAGACAGATCACCTTGACACAAGGCATAAATTAAAGATAAATGAATGGTTGGTGATAATGATCTTTAGGTGTTCTCTGGGCCAATAGCTCCTGTGAGCTCTTCACAAACCCCAAAAGATACCTTTGGCCTTGAGCACTATAGCTTAAAACAAATGCAACTTGCAAAGTTAGGAGGTTACCTTTCATTTACCTGCCATTTGAATTCATTCTTTAGAGACACTTTGTCAGCAAAGGAGATATGAGTCAGTGTCTTCACTGTAAGAGAAGAAAAAAAAAAAAAAACTCACGCTATGTCATGTTTTATATGTAGAAGAGAAAAAATAATTATATGTTACCTCTTTTTGTTACCTTGCAGCATAGAATTTCCTGGATGGCTTCTTTGACAGAATTGGAAAGTCTATTTTATAAAATAAAAAAGGAAAAAAAAAAAAGTGGGAATGGAGACACTGGGGAAGTTGTGCATCCTTTAGGATAACACAAAGGGAAGTATTACAAAGACTGCTCCCAACTGGGCATGGATTTATAAGTTACACAGAGCACCCTTATCTACTGAAATGCAGAACTATATGCATGAGAAATCCCCAGCTGCTGACATTTTGTGAGCTTTTAATAGTACCATTAGTCAATATATCAGTATGCAGCATATCATATTGACTAGAGCTGATGTTTATAGTGGAAAGCTATTGACTTATGGGATGAAAAAGTGGATATAATTCAGCTTCAGGCATTATTGCCCACTGGAGGTTACTTTTTCATTTACAGGGACAATAATTTGCCCTGTAAACTGAAAACTCTTGGCTCACTATATATTTTACTATGCACTTTAATAAGACTTTTTTTTTTGCCCTAAATGTGCTTTACATTGAAGCTGGAACTTCAGCAGTAGTATATCCTCTGTTAACATAGTCAATAAAAAAACTATTAAAAAAATCCTACAACTAAAAAAAAAATAATTAAAAAATACCCAAACCAATGAAACATGAGTGGCTCACAGAAATGTCTTAATTTTTGAAATGGTCAATTACACATTTAGATGTAAATGCCAAGAGACACCTCTTACATATCTGTCCTGCTGTGACATTGAGAGCAGTCTTGAGGTTGACAGGAGACTTGGTTGTGCAGAGAGGTTGCACAATCCTCAACAAAGATTTCTGTGGAAGCCCTAAGAAAAGTGGTCTGACTTTCCTCTGAACAAGAATTCAGACAGGATGGCCACTTGAGGTCCCTTCCAACATAAGCCCTCCTCTGAAAACTTTTAAACAGGCTCCTTCTGCATGCATTGGAGAGACACAGACTGTTACAGAAAATTAGATCACATCAGCAAAAGACAAATGACTGATACAAATGGGAAGAAATGCTCTCTGGAGACACTGTGGAGGGAACCCAGAAGATTAGCCTGGATTAGGTAATGAACACATGGCTAAAAATGGTGATATGGCATGGCTTGATTTCGTTTTGACTACACAGACTAGCGGTTAGTTGAAGATGGCATAATTATTCCAAGATGTTTTCTTTGTATGGGACTCACTCATCCTTGATAACAACTGATGGCTTAGAATGCTAACACAGTGCATAATTTTACAGAATAAAAAGTGCCATATGCATTGACTGATGAACTAATGGTCTGGATCCTACAGTTTTAGTAAAAGATCAGCTTGCTAACCACAAGACACATACACTTCAGCTGACAATACATCTTGATAAGCTAAAAAAAAAAATCAGAATTAGCTTGTCAATAGCAGAAATGAGTCAATAGCATAACAACTGCTATCCACATCTAATCATAGTAATGGCACAATAGACAATATTCATTATCCACCTGTCAAATCTTGGTGTGAAAAAAGGCAGTAATAGATCAAGGATAGTATAACAATAACAGTAACAATAATAGTGAAAACAAGAGCAGCAGCAAAAACAAAAAACATCATGTCCTAAAATTAGTGTCATAAATCAATGAGCGTTTTCTTGTGTCAATTCACATTAAGATACACTGTACAAGACATATATACCAGAGTATCCTAACACAACATGACTTCCTAGTTTTACTTCATGAATTATAATTTAAGACTTAATTTTTTTTTCAACCATTATATAGTTACTTATTATAACATAATACACCCATGGATTTTCTCCAGGTTTTGTGGTGTGATACTTATGTGCTAGGACAAAAAGCACTTCTTTCTTTTTTGCCTTCTTTTGGTATCTTTCATCCCAACAGTGCTACTGTGTAACAGGACTAAATCACTTCAATCACAATTTGACAACTTAATGCTGACTTTGTCTCATAGAGGGGAAATCCTTCTTAACTAGAACAAAAGATGGAACTGCTTTGGGAGCTTAGGTGGAGATCTGGTCTTGCTTCCCTTCTATGAAAGCTGTTTCTTCCACTACCTGTTTGACCCTTGATTAGGAGTGACAGCATTACTGGGAGTGCTCTGTTAGCCACAGAGGGAGTTTGGTCAGTATGGATGCCCTTCTGTAGAATGGACTTTTTTTTTTTTTTTTTTTTTTTAATTATTTTTTTTTATTTTATTTTTTCCCTAAAATTTTTCAATTCATTGACTGAATTTTCATTGACTGCAACAAGAACAAAGGTGCTATCAGTGCCATATGTGTGCATCTGAATCTGGAGCTGAAACCTACCCTTATTGCTCTGTCTAGCTGCCTAAACATCTAAGTGTGTAACATCACTGGAGATGCTGTGGGGTTGGCAGATGTGACACCATCTATAGGTAGGTAAAATCCTTCTATTCTTTTGAAATGGCAACCAAAAGGGACATCCAAGGGCATCTCAAATGACAGTAGATAATTATGTCTAGGCAATTTTACTTTATTCTTAGCATCTAATTTATTACAATCATTAAGAATATATCCATACTGAGAAATTAAATGGGACCAGGAACATTTCTGGTCATTAGGGTCAAGCAGCAAAATATATTTGGGTCTGTGCTGGGGAATTCACTAAGCCTCTAAAAAGGGTAAGTACCCCTGGATTAGTTACTGGTAGTGGGCAGTCCAAACTCCTAAAATACTTCCTTGTTTTGGCAATGTGTTAGTTTCTATGAACTAAGACTGGACCAGAGACAACTTAATATCTGGTCAGATGAGAGTCCTTTTGAGCATTACTTCCTTTCACAATCATATCTAAAGTGCATAAGAATCCAGCCATGTGTAGGCACTAACAGATAAACGTCCCTCATTTGGACAATAAAAAAAATGGTAAAAATTCTCATCTGCCCATCTCCCCACTTCTTGGTCCACCCAAGTACACCCAAAATAATTCCAGATCTTTGAGGCACCATATTTCTGGGTATCTCAGGTTCTACCAGATTTATTTTTTTCTCTTTCTTTGGATGTAATTGTCATTCAGTCCTAGAGTTGAGGTATTGCCATAGGTTTATATGGGTTTAGTTTTATTCATTCCTTTCTCTGTCTCTGTTTTTCTCTTTCTATTCAGACACAGAGAATAATAGAATTGCTACTGCCAAAACCCTCACTCCATTGGAGTGAAAACCATTCATTTGTCGTCTCAATTTTAAGATTCCTGACTCCAAATGCAAGGATATTCTCCATGGACGTAATGGGACATTTAGCAATTCACTCATTTTCTTCACATGCTACTTATTTAGACACTCAGCAGTTGGCAGCTTTGATGTGAGTGGTAAAAATTATAAAGACATTACATATAATAAAAATATAAATGAAAGAAAACATGAGCTCTGTTTCATATCAGACTAAATTGGCTAGTGTCACACTCAGGATTTTTGTTTTATGAATTATAATTGTTGGAGGAGGTGTTCCCTTGAGTGAAACACTACCTGTCTCTTTCATATATATAGTATCAGCTCTTCACTTTTTCGTCCTAAAAGAAATTGTTGTGCAAAACTTAGGCACAAAGAAGCAAATTTATAAACTCAAATAGTACACATATGAATAATAAAGTCTATCAATCTGTTTGAGATCCTTAACATAATTAACGTGTCTGTTAAAAAAGGGAAATAAATAATATTATATGTAGGAAATGGTAAAACTCAGCTGAGCAAGTAGGGCTGTAATTGTTCAAAAATATGTATATAGAAGAGGAAGGTGGGGGAAAAGACATTTTTCTTATGTTGCTGTTCTGTCCTGGCCATTTGTGGAGGATTCTAAGAGAATCTAAGAAACTATATAGCTGCTTACTCAGCCCTACACCTGTGCTGGGACAGGGGAGAACACAGGAAGAACCAGGGTAGGAAACTTCATTGTTTGAGCTAAAGATACTTTAATAAATGAAGAAGAGAGGGGAATAAATCTCAAGGAGCACTGAGGTAAAGGTGATCAATTATCACCTTCCATTATCTCTGAGAAACAGTGACCTTGGAAGAAGACACTTCCCTCCATGCTTCAGCTTTGAATTGTGGAGCATGACATTAAATTCTTTTGGCCCATTCAAGCCAACTGTTCTGCCTATTTCCCCCTATAAGTCCTTGCCCACATCTAGGCTACCTCTTGCATCATGGTAGAGAAGAAATAGAAAGCTTTGAAGATTTGCAAACACTGTTCATCAATACATAAATTGTTACTGGGTTATCAATACTCTTCTGGTCACAAATTCATAGCACATCATCATATGGACTCCTAAGATGAATATTATGGTCCATTCCTGCCAGAATAGGCACACCACCATAAGTTCTGGTGTATAAACAGTGACCTGTTTTGTCTTCAGAGCACACAGACAGTGAGAGAAAACCTGGTAGATATACTTTGGGTAGTGAATCTCTGGACATGTCTTGCATATTTCAAATAACATGTCATGTTAAATAAAGAATCATAATGGTATTAAGATCTACAATAAAGAAAGAATTCTAATGGTCTTCCTCTTCCCTATGAATTTTTTTCTATTAACTTTCTTCCAAATTTTTTCTCCCTCATAGCCCCTCACTGAATGCTCAACAAAATTTTGGAATTCCATCCTTG
Source organism: Acridotheres tristis (assembly GCA_037013685.1). NCBI lineage: Eukaryota > Metazoa > Chordata > Aves > Passeriformes > Sturnidae > Acridotheres > Acridotheres tristis. The sequence continues at coordinate 73,313,693 of CM072919.1, forward strand.
TAGATATTTAAATATTTGCGGGACAAGATGCTGAGAAACCTGATCTGAGTTGGTTTGGCTTTGAGCAGAGAGGTGGAGCAAGTTCTACCAGAGGTTTTTCCCCAACAGACACATATTTTTGCTCTGTGGTTCCACACCAGTCTACTCTGACCAGTGCCAGCAATCCTGCACACAGCTACCCCAATTTCATCCACAAGATTTTGTGCTATCAATAAATATCCTGACTGCCATCTTATCTGTGTTGATGTTCTCACTGCCATCTCAATTCTGTGACTCTGATCTAGTGGCAATTACTACTGGGAAAACAGAGGCAAACTGCATTAAAACTCCCACAGGTTACTGACTTTTCTAGTGTAGGGAACAATAACAGTGAGGCTGTCTTCAGATGTGGGTTTTGGGACGTCTTAACACCTACTGAATTTGTCTCTAACAGCTTTATCTTCTGAGACTCTCACCTAAGGAACCAGTCAGGCAAGATAGCAAACTGTATCTTAAGTCTGCACAATGCCTATGTGTGCCAAATTTACATGTGTGCCTAAATATGCTATTGAAACCTAAAGAAGCAAATCTGAAAGAAATTTTAATCATGCATTTTTTGTTATATAAATCTCTAAGGTCTTTAGATTTCCTGCAGTAGTAAAGTCAGCACGAGAAAGGTGCTCTATTCACACTACTTTTATATCACAAATAAATGTAGGACTTTTTCCAGACCCGAGTAATAACTTTCAAATAAACGACGTGCAACAACATGCTTTACGAGACAGCTTGTTTACTTTAACTGAGTCTTTCCTTATACTTTCAATGGTTATTTAATTTTAAATTTTAAAAGTTTACTCAGAGATTTACTGCTCAAAATCAGTAAAATGGAGGGACATTCAGCTCAAATGTCTTTGCCATTCTGTAAGTGCATACCAGTCCTCTAGACTTTGAGTTTAGTAATGACTGAGATGAACATTTTGAAAGATGACTTGTCCTATCAGTTCCAGGCATCTGGTCTAGGGGAGGATGATCTTTCTACTGCCTTTCCACCTCCAAAATAGTATTAATTTCTTATTTGAAAAAAGAACAACAAACTGTTCCACTGGCAAATTTTTCTTTCGAGTATCTTGGTTATACAATTTTTTGATTAATTAATATTATATATGTTAAAAATGTCATTTCATTGAGATTTTTAAATTTCAAAACATAAATAATCCAAGTCTGTGGCATTATTTTTGCTCCTACAGGCACTGTTGTTTGGGTATTGCATGCTTGCATTCTTTCCTGGTCTGTCACCATCTTGAAGATGTTCTTGTGATCACGTGAATGCCATGATGCACTGGTTTCTCTCACAAATAAAGATACTTTGTGGTGGGCTTTGCTTACCTTTTCCAGTGAGGAATAATGGATTATAGAGTTATGACAATATAATTCATTTAGATGGGTTTATTAACTGAAATATATTGCATTGACAAAGGTAGTTCTAACTTTGTTATTAGTCAGTATTCGACATTTGCAAAAGATTAAAAATAATCCTATGTAGATTGTTGTTTCTCATCAAACAGCGTAGAAATTGAGGCTTCCTGGTATTCATTGTTAAAGAACGTTTCTATTTAAAACAGATTTTTTAAAATAAAGTTCCTTTTCAAAGAGTTATATGACAAATATCAAGTTTAAAAAAGATGGCTGACAGACCCGAAGAAAAGCTGTGTTACAAGTTCTTTTCACTGGAAAGTAAGCAAACCATTCATATTAAAATTGCTTGTGTAAGACTTCATGTTAATCATAAATCAATCAAATATCTGTCATAAGATTTTGAACATTCAGGTACATACAGTTCAATGTTCTCTTTTCTGCACGTTTTTGTTCTGATGTGGTTTATAGAAGTGGTTTATAGAACTGGTTCTAGAACACTTTTGTGTTTGTTAGGTTGATTTCTACCCTATGCTATTTTATCATTTTTGAAATCAGGAAATATTATTCTCTCCGCAGAGTCAGGCTGAATTGGTAAAATGTATGGCTGGAATATATTCAAACGGTTATGATTTTATATTTGTTCTACTTCTTTTCTTTAATGCTGCTTGAATATTTTAATTTCCCTTGACAACTAGAGTATACATCCATTATTGAAGCATAATAATTTTTTGCCTTAATCTTTATCTTTCATTTTGTATATATTGTTTTCTTGCTAATGAGTCTTGAATAACTTCAAGAATATTGGCCTTTCAATGTCCAAAACAATTTTGCTATGTCTATAAATGTTTTTGACTTCTATTGCTTATTAGTTTTTCTTTTTCCTTACTGATTATTCTGTTACAATTTTTCATTCAATACAGCCCAGTTACATTTTATTCAAGTGCAATTTTTTCTTGTGGTAGAAATTCTCAGTAGTTTTCCTATGTTGGAAAAGGAAAATATACACACCTTCTTTATATTCATGCTCTGGATCTGTTCCACCCAGCTGACTTTTCTGCCTAATTTCCTTTTGTCCTTTACCACTCAAAACCTTAGTTACAGACCTGCTTTCATCCTTTCATTTAATTTGAATAGAATCAACTTAAAATCATTCCATCCAGGGTTAATTTTCATGCCTGGCTTGTCTTCTTGACTTATCACTACCGAATCTTCCACTGGGATCAGAAATCTTCTAATTCTGGCATGTGACAAACCTGTAGATAACAAGGGCTGATATTCTGTGGCAGTGAAATTATTCTGAAGTAAAGGTATGGCCAGCACAATTTTGATTTTCCGTGGTACAAGGAATGTCTCCACAAGTGTGAAAAAAGAATAAGCTGCTCCAACCAGGATTAGTATGGGAGAAGGCTAATTGGTCTTTCACCTTATTTTTGCTGTCATTCCTTCAGGGATTAGGTTAAGTCTCAGTGTATATTTCATCAGGGAATTACAGAGATTAGACTTTGTCTCTCTGTCTATCATTCAGACACTTCCTCTAATGTTGACTAGATTTTTCTAAGTCTCACAACTCATCATGTAGTTCCTTTCACTCAAAAATAGGTATATAATTTATGGTATCAAAGGCTGTTCCTAGGTTAGTGGAATGGAAGGTGTGAGACAATAACATGATTGCCAAACCATTATTAAATTTCCTGGTTTTCTGCCTCTCACCCATGCCAAGTTTCACTTTACCTATGGGGTTTTTACATCTTTAAATTAAGAAGATGCTAATAAGGTGTCTACAAGTCTGACCTCAGACACATAAAGTATTCTGGGTAGAACTGAGATTGCCCACTATAAAGTAATATAACCCAAAGTCATGACCTGGTCCTTTAAAATAAAGCTCCCCTCAATGACAAAATAGAACTGCTGTAACAAAATGTCAGTTACTCAGCAAAATTTAAATGAGCCAGAGAGACCAACCCTGCTTCTTCAAGTTACAACTAGAAAGAAATCTTCACGAATATTGTAAAATTGACTATCATATCTGAATGCTTAATTATTCACAGGATTTCCTTTCAGCCTAAAGGCCATGAGAAATTGTATTAACTAAGGATGAGATTCATCTCATACAACTCTAAATGTAAAAGACTACAGGATCTGCAACTGGAATATTAGAGCTTTCAATTTAGTACAATAAATAGGTATTTTTAGTGAACGGTTCCTAAGCCCTGCTTAGTTCTCCTTAGGATAAGCTGGGTTGGGCACTAGAAATACCAGTTCTGGTTTTGATTTGAGGGTGGACCAATGGTAAGACTAAATGTAGATACCTATGTTTATTCAGACAACATGGACCCGTAACATCCCTTTACAAACAGAAGAAAGAAGTTCATTTTGAGTGTGATTGATGAACCAAGTCTGGAAAAAGTTAACAGCCATATGAAGGTGGTAGTCTTTATCCACTGGATAAGGAGGAAAGTCTTTTTGCATAGCCATCTTAGATAAAACATCCAATTTCTATTTGATATTAAAATAATTTAGTTGAATTTGAAATTTTAACTGCACTTCAGATAAAGACATTACTTCCATGAAGAAATTCCAGTTTTATTTCTGTGATCCATTCTTGTACAGTACATTCTACAAGCAAACAGAAACTTAATTTCCTCATTTGAAAGTGCTATGTGATGAAAAACCTTCCATAGTTCTTTGCAAGTCATTCTACTGGTTTTTTAATAATTTTTGTTAAAAATGAATATTTCTTTTCAGAATCAGTTTTCTGAAACCACTGGATCTTTTCAAGTTTTTCCTTCTAAGACTGAAGAAACTTCTATTATCACATTTTTATTCTTTCAGGAGATATTTATAGACCATGTCTAGTTATGCCTTTATCTTCCTTTTGAAAAATTAAATAGAGCATGCAGTACTTCATTGCACAGTGTTTTCAAACCTGTAATAATTCCTGTGGAACTTTTCCGAAGCCTTTCCAATCTTTTTTCAATATCTTTTCTTTGCTGCTGGTACAAAGACTGGACAGTTTTCCTATGATGGTCGTATCGATGCCAAGTACAAACTAATAAAACAGATTCCTTTCTCCCATCTGATATATTTTCATTTATGTGTTTAAGGATCATATTGGTCCTCTATAACATAACATCTCATTGGATCCCATATCCTGCTGATGAGGTATGACTGATTCTCATTTTCTTTCAAGTCTTTTACAAGATCACAGTTCTCAAGATAGAATTTTCCATCCAGTAAATGCAACTTTGATTTTCTAATCTTGGGGCAGAAATGTAGCTCACTGAGGTCAGTATAATTCTTTTCTATGGCATTTTCTGCTAGATTAGGATCCAAGAAAGGATTTTATTTCAAGAACTTGCTATATGAACTTGATAAAGTCCTTTACTTAATTTTACGCCTGGAATTAAAACTAACCTTAATGTGGTCCTAAAACCATTCCTCCTGAGCATCTAAACTATATTTTCAACTTTTACCATCAGGATCATCTTGGAAACTCTGCTTCAATAGGACCAACCATGTTGGTCCTATTCCCTGCTTTATTCTAGTCCTTTCCTACCTGAAATGTGCATGTGACCTTCATATTTATGACAGTCTTTTAAAGCAGACTTCTGTCCATCAACCAAAATAGATTTTCTTACTCCTCATTTCCTTTTCTCTTATATCCTTTCTTTGCTTCACAATTTGACCATCTAAAAAAAAAAAACAAAAAAAACAAAAACAAAAACAAAAAAAACCCAAAAACAAACAAACAAAAAAAAAAAAAAAAAACAAAAAAACCCAACCAATTATTTTAAAAATACCCATCTAGTGAGTAAATTCCAGAAATGTTGCACCCCACAAATAAAAATCACACTTACAGTAAGACTGGTTTGATTGTAAATTGGTTGGGGAATGATAAGCCTTCATTACAGGACTGGGAATAGCTCATGTGATTTCAGTATTACAGAGGCCACCAAAGATTCTATGTTCCATATCCACATAGACTCTCATGATATCTCTCAAGCATCAATTTTTTAATGATGATACCTTTCCATTTCACAACTTGATTGCTGAGCTAAATCAATTACAAGATTGTGACTAAGAACTCATGATGATCTGAGCCAGGAATTAACTCTGAGTACTGGCCTGTCTTGTACAGATGCATTAAAAGATTTATATCTTTCTGAAAAGGACATGTATGATTCTTCCTCCACTTTGAACAAACAGCACTTAAAGGAGATACTATAGTCTCCAGAGATGTGGATGCTAATTCACATCTTACTGGCAACTACTTAATGTCATCAGGTGTACCAGGTGAATCTTAATAAAGGAATAATGAAGACAGCATGTTTCTTCTTGCTTTTATTATTGCTCCATTAGACTTTCAGTGCATCATTTTTTTTTCCTTAAGCCTCCCTGTAGCCCATGAACAAGCTACAATCATCCAGAACCAAGAACATCAAAATTATATTTTCCTACAAATTCCTGGAAAAGTATATTTTTCTCTTGTCATACAGAAATTCCACTCTTTCTCTTAACTTGTTAGGGATTCTCAGAAAGTCCTTATCCTCAGGTGTGGATGAACCATTGCAGTCAAACCTTTTGGGTGTGTATTAGCTTTCCAAATATAAAATGCTGTTAAGTGCATCCCAAAAGCAATACACATTTTGCAACTGTACCTGGACCACTGCTGTAAGAGGCAAAATGGGTTCTGAATTGGCTAGTACTTTTAAAACATTTTTTATCACCTTGTGCATACCTTCAGAAAGTACAAATTGACTGGCAAAAGAAGGGTTTTGTAATCAGTCTTTTAAATAAGCTGTTAAAACAACATAATGTGCACCATTTGTTACCATTTGTTACTGTTAAGATGTTCCTATATCCATTTGACCTCTTCTGCTATAGAATTATAGAAATATTTAGGCTGGAAAAGACATTCCAGAGTCCTACCATTAACCCTGAAGTGCTGTGTTCACCAATAAACATTGTGCCATACCTACACATTGTATCTTTTAAACATCTCTGGAGCTGGTGACTCCACCACTTCCACGGGCAGCCTGTTCCATTGCTTGACAATAGTAAATAATTTGGTGAATAATTTTTTCCTAATTCAATTTAACACTTCCTTGGTGCAACTTCAGCCCATTTCCCCCTTGTCCTGTCACTAGTTACTCAGGCAGGGAGAAGGACACAAAATTTCAGTATGTGACACCTGCAGCCCATTCAAGAGCCATCGCTCCTTGTACTGTACACATTTCTTCTAACTATCTTATCTACAGAAAATTGTCCTAGGAGACCATTTCTGTAACTGCAAGAACAGTTTACAGAATCTGTTTGTGGGTTTTTCATGTGCAGCTCCTTCAGACCTGGCCAGGCTGTCAGACCTGAGCAGCTATCAGGGCAGCAAGACAAGGAGAGCTAAAGCATAGCTCAGGAGAGGGATTCCAGGTGGTGTTTGGAAAAGGAGTTGACAGCCAAAAACTCTTGATTTTCCACAGTAGCCAGTGTCAGGACTCTGTATCCTGACACTGCCAGACTAGGCTGAGTTCCAGCAGGAAGCTGGAGGCAGAGGGAGGGAATCTCACCAGGCTAATTTTATAGGTACAGACATTCCTCCTGTCTTTTCTGTCTGTAAATGCTTGAGTCCTGCCTGGTGACACAGCACACTCACTGGAAAGGAGCAAGAAAGTGACCCAAACACTAAACATCTTTAAGGGACCTGGCAAAGTTATCCTGAGGGATTTCCCCAAAAGAACTACCTTTGTCTTGCTGGCTGGAGCTGTGGAAAGGACATTTCGTGGCTCTGGAGAGGAAGGAGACATTGAGGGAATATGTTGCACAAAGTTGTAAATGTCTATGATCCAGGCACCTGCATGAGAGGCAGGAGGTGGGAGAAGGCTGGAGAAGCTGACCACTGTATATTGGAGGTCAGAGTGTCTCCTCATAGCTTAGGTCAGTGTCTTCATGGCCCACCCTCTGTGCCACACACCATGTTCTGCCCTGACCTCCTCCCTGCACCGATTCCTGCCCCTTGCTCCTAAACAACCCTGAATTCTGACCCCAAGAACGTTTTTATTACTCTTAGTGATTTACTGTGAATATCTGTTTAGATACTAATAGGTTAGGCCAGGAAGATGAGAGGTCTGCATGAGAAGTTGTCCTTGCTGAAGTGAATGTCAGTGTTGCTGATTTTTGGGGAGCACACATCTCATCAGCAGCTTATATCTCATCCCAAAGCTTCTGCTCAGGCATTGACTTTACTTTCTGCCAGTACACAGACCCCAGTTATTAATGTTTGTTTGTTCAATGATCTCTCAGGACCTTTTATTAATCACTATAGTGGTTATTCACCTCCGTCTGCTTTAGGTCTCTTCATTTATTTGCTTGTTTGCTAATTTATTGATTGATTCTTTTATAGATTACGAGAATAAATGACAAAAATATGATTCATTTCATTTAAGGAACATATCTGACTTAGGATGGGTTGGATCACCCTGTAGTGAGATTATCAAATTGGTCATGGGAATTTAGATCTAGTTAAAAGTAAAAATCTGGACCTACATGAACGTCTGCAATATCGTCATGGATTCCTTTACTCATCTGAAAGAAATGAATAATGCCATCCACCCAGTATTAAAGCTTTATATATGATTTCTATGTAAAAGCAACACAGGATTTTTCACCCCTAAGGTGATGACAGAGCTTTCTTTTTTCCTCAGAGATTACACTTGATCATTTGGTTTATATGAAAGATGGGTGTCTGTGGACAAGTGATAAGAATAGCATTTTGAAATGCTGTAAGAAATACTTACATAAATTTCTATCTGGTAGCTATAACATTTATAGTTAGGTTATATAATGTTATATATTATGTTTTTGGAAACTAAATAGTGCATCTGGTCTGACCCAGGAGATCACTTATCACAGCAAAGAAACCTCTGCTGTGAGCTTCAAAGACATCTTGACGTTTAATGAAGACATTTTTTTTTAAATGTTTTGACTGAATATCTTGTGTCAAATGACGCATCCCTACTTTCTCCAGCAAAGCTCTCAGTGTGAACTCGGTGTTGTTACTAAAAGTCCGCAGATTGCTGGTCTGCTTTTTGAGGCTCCTGTTTCTTGATATCAGGCTTCTGTGTTGCCCAAAGCTTGCCTGCCTGGATCCCATCTCTGGCACGCTGTGTAGCACAATTCAGCTGCATGGGATCTCCAAATAATACAGCATCACTCACTCGCCAGCCTCCCACCACAGCTCAGCTCTCATCGGCGGCTTCAAAAAAGCACACAGCATGACATGCCTTTCTGAATGTGCATAGACTTCAGTGGTCAAGCTGAACAGTCAAAAGTCTGTGCCAGTTCTTTCCTGGCATTTAGATCTTGTTTACTGCCAGACCCTGTAAAAGAAATAATCTCCCAATTGAAGGCAGTTTGTGGTGGAATATGGTGATGGGGTGATTATTGAAATAGCTTCATTTGTCTTTCAGAGGCAGAGTTCTCCACTGTCAAAGTCATTGATTACCAGCTCAGCCAGTGGAGGAGGCTTTTTTTTTCCCCCCTCTGAGCTACAGGATATTAAGTTCCATAATTGTTTACAGTCAAATGCCTATGCAATACTTAATTGCCTTCTGTAAGCTGCTTGGCGATGGAGCAAGAGCAATGGCTTGATGAGTAGAGCTAGAGTCCAAAACACTGTGGAGCTTGAAGCAATAGGATCCCTGCTGATAAGAAACAAACACGTCTGCTTCTGTGTCATTGTTTTTTTGGCTGCGTCAGGCAAGTTTTGGGAAAGTTATTGTCTCCTAGCAGGCGGTGTAATGGGCAGCCACAATGTCCTGGCTCACCAGCCTTTCCTCTCTAAAACCAAGCTCAAACTTTGGCTCTAGTCACTCTTCAGAATTACTTTAGTACATCCACATTCATACTCATTTCAGAGTCATGGTGACTGACACAGGCAGGAGAAGTTTTGCTTCAGGTTGCAGAAGACATACCCAAAAAGAGTCTCACAATAACTTGGTGCTGAAAGACTAAACAGAGGCGTTGCAAGAACTGTATGTGTTTGGGAAGAGGCAAGAACCAGATTAAAACAGAGTCCAACAGGCAAGTTTTGAGTATATATGCAAGGGGGCAGTCCTGGCATAGCCAAGAGCTATAAAAGAGGATTGAAGTTGTATTATTTTTCCAATATGATTTTCAGAATGAGCAGCTAAGATGTAAACAGAAGTATTCCTAGTTACAAAAACAAACAATAAACAAAATAATTCTCTCTCTCTCTTTTTTTTAATTCTTCTTCTCTTTTATTTTTTTTTTTTTTTTTAACTGTAATACAGAACTGTGCTCAAAATTCCTTCAGGGATTGTTTTTTGAAGATCAGGGGATTAAAAGTATTATCCTGTATCCTGAAACCTGAACTTCTTTGAATAATTTTTCATGCTTGTTTCTTTTGAGGAATCTTGTAATTTACAAAGAGATCAAGGAAGAAAAGCAAATTAGAGAAAATTTAGGTGAAAAATAATTCTTAAGGTAGTTTTTAATGGCAAGTCAATGCAGAGCTGTAGTTAATACGGTGGTACTATTTCTAGAGTAAAAGATATGTAAAGATTTTTTTGTCTCTTGCTGGCACTTAGCTACATAAAAGGAGCACATTTTTAAATGTACATGTTCTTAGCTTTAAGTAATCAAGTAGTTTCGTTATTTTATAAAATATTATTATTATTATTATTAACACCATTATTTAGTTCCATCACTTTAAACATATTACTGGTTTCATTATGATGTTAACTAAATTCAAAGTAGTAAGGGATGTAAGCAAAACAAGATACTATGTCTTTTCAGGAACTAAATTTTACCATTCTCATGCTCATTGTACAAAAATCTAATCTTAGACTGCTTGGGTAAATCAATAATTCAGTTAGTAGAAGTTAAAAATAAAAACTAAAAGATTGTTATAGATTTTTAGAAAATACTATTTTGCTCCATTTATTTTTGCAGAGGACATATCATTTAAGATTTTTTCAATTTATTTTCTAAAAATGAAAACAGAAAGTATGACCTTTGATATAAATTTGATCTTATAAATTAAATGTTTGACTTTGTTAGGTAATGATAAAGAATTTTGGAGGACATTAAAATAGTGAAAAAAGAAAACTCTTTAAAATACCAACAGCCCTTTTGAGGGGTCTGAATTACAGAACAAAAATCAGATGCTTCTGGAATTCTGACAGGCTTGGTGATGTGACCACTTCCCTGAGAACCTGCAGGGACTGATTAACCTCTCAGTGAAGAAATGAACAGTTTCCCACACTGATAAAGAATTTCAAACATCTGTTATTGTTCAATTATAAGTGTTTTTATTTTTGGGAATTTTTGGGAATTTTGAAATTCCAGCAGGGGAGGGAAAGTAATTTGAAAACTCAGAACAAAATTACTTTGACTTTTCTTTTGGCTACTTGCCATCCTTGATGATTCAATCTGTTATATGGAACTTCTCCATTCTAGTGATTGTCTTTCTGAAGTGGGGTCTCAGAATGGTTATGTTGGCAAAAGACTGTTTTGGAAAAATAATGTATTACACATTCTACTTGTTGAAGAAAAAGTTGATAGTCATGCTTAAACAAACAAAACCCCACTCTTTTTTTTTTTGCAGCTTCTCTCATTCTGGATGATAAAAAAAAGTAAGTACTGAATAAAGTTGTGAAAAGCAGTGGAAATTACTTCAGGCAAAAATCAGTTACCTGAATATGGATGCCTAATGCTCTTAATCCATTTTCCAGCAGTAGCTGAATGAAGGTGAGATAATTTATGATATCTAATGCAAGAGATCAGTGTTTGGGCAACTGAATCACAGCCCTAAGATGTCTGACTTTGAAGTGACCAAATGTCTGTGCTGAAATAAAAGGGAACAAAGCACTTCAGGGTTTTTAATCTTAAAGGCTTATATTTAATAATTTTCTCTGGTATTTAAGTAATAATTTTTGCATCTATATAAACACAATGAAAATGGACAGATTTTGCCATGTTAAAGACTAAATGCCCCCTTCTCCCTCCCAGTGAACAAAACCTGAATTATTCCATATACATTGCATACATTTTTTTCTTCTTTTCATTTTTTAATCTGGGACATGTCTATTTTGTACACCACAGAAACAGTGTGGGGGTTAATTTTTTTATCTACTTAAGCGTTGTGAGCTGAAAGTCATTACTGTAGTGATTTATGGCAGCTACTCTATTGCCAACCTTAACAGAGTATTTTTCTTATTACTTAATTGTTCTAGTAGGGCTTCAGCTATTAGTTTCTTAGTTCTGAAAATAGGAAACAGGAGTTTTCTATTACAGATGCTTGGCTAATTAGTTCGGAGGCTGTCTAATGGGGACTATTAAAAATGCAAATAAGGAGTGATCAAATAGTGCAAAGTTTTGTCCTCGCAGACTATACTAATAAGTTTCTGCCAAAATAAATACATAAAATGATGGAAGAGAATCAAGCTTTAGATGGCACCCTTAACTGTAAATGGGATAGCACAAAGATAACATGGATGAAAGCCAAATACCTCATGACATTTAAATTTGGATAAAGGTATAAGAACATACCTTGGGGAAAAAAGGGGGGTGATGAATCCTGTACTGACTTTAGAGTAAAAGATAAACAGTAAGTAGGTGTTTCTCTATCTATGATCTGATTTGATTCATAAAACTTCAATGAGCCATGAAAACCTCATGTTCTTTGTAATTGCACCATATAAACATGTACATGCAGGTAAGCAAGAGAAAAGAAAAAGTATTGTGAGGGAGCCATAATCAAATATTCACTACCTAATTTTTTTTTTTTTTTTTTTTTTTAAGATGAAAACCATTGTGAGAAGTCTGTATAAGATATCTCACATATTTTTTAGGATGTTATTTGAATTTAAAGCAATTTGAAAAGGGTGGTCTAAAGGACTAACAAAAGGAACTACAACTTCCATGATGGAGTGAATGAATATACATTTTCTTCAAAGGAGCAGAAGTTAACTGGATGGAGGTAGAATCTGATTTGCAATTCAAAATAACAAATTATAGTGTAATTTTATTCACCTTAGACACGGTAATATAATGGTGGACCTTTGTGAACTGCAATGTGCTAACCAACTTCAACAATGGATTTGCTACTCCTTATATATTATGAATTGTCCAGAGAAAAAAATGGGACATGCTAGATGTCCTGCAAGGAGATTACATGAGTATGTATTTCATGGTTCCTTTTTCTTGCAGTGAAAATATTTTTAAGTAAGAAGCACAACACAGAAAGAGTCTAGAAACGGAAAATGTTCAACTGGTCTGGAAGAAAAGCTCAAGGGAACAGGTAGAGCTGCTAATAGATAGATAGAATGGACCTTTGCAATAATTTGGGACTATTTTTTTGCTTTGGTGAGCTTTATGTCACCTTTGGTGACAACTTCGTTGTCATCTTCTTGCTCTTATTCCATTACTGAGATGCCTTTTTATTGACTTCCATGCTATTTTTAGGGAATAAATTTTGACATATTTCCCTTCTCTTCCTTCCTCCTCTGCTTCAGATAAATCCCAGTCTAATATTTTGCTCTACAGTGGTCCTTTATTTGTTCCCTATTATTGTTCCCACTGATAGGGCAGCGTTATTGATTTTCTCTTCCCATTGCTACAGCGGGGTTGTCATTTACATGGCTGTCATAGGCTGAAACCTCAGGGCCAAATTCCTGCCCATTAGCAAGCTGCCTTGCCCTATTTAAAAGACACATTTGGTGTCCTGTCTGTCTTCCAAATAGGCCTCTTGCTGGCTGTAGCTCCTGTTGGAAGTGTCTCTCTCTCTCTCTGTGCTGATTAGAGTCTAGACTGAACATTTGCTAAGGAGGTCCAAGACAAACTTCTTTATGCACAGGGTAAGTCATGCATAAGATTGGATCCCAAAGGCAGCAGTACAATCAGCAATAGTTTATATACAAGCTAAACAAACACTCAGAGGGGAAAAGTCTTTACGGGGTATAAACATGAGTAGATAACTAGGCTCATGACCTCCTTTCATTGTAAAATGTTACTCCTCAGCTGTGGTCATGAGCTAAGTGACTTTGCCTTCAAGACTTTTCCTTGAGAATTAGTCCCTCTGGATTATTTTGGTAATTTTTACTGAAACAAAAACTAACAGGATCTGGTGGATTTGAGAAGGGCCTGTAATGAGCAAGCTGTTCCCGCTGAAGATTTGAAATGCTTTTCTGTTTCACAAAAAGGCATATGGTGGCTTTAATAGGGGACATGACCTGCATTCACTTAACTATGTCCAGCAGAACATCATCTTTCCCTCAGTTTTGCTTGTTAAAACTGTAATACTCCATTTATGATCCTTTATATACACACACATATATATAAAGAAATGTGCTGAATAATTTGATGATAAAGTAACTAACACACATAAGAAAAGAAACAGTTCAGAAAATTCAGAATAGAAACTCAAAACCTCAGTGCCCACACACCCTATCTTCTGGGCTACCCCAAGATGAGAAGCTTTTGCTTTCTCTGGTTTTAATCACAAGCCCCAGTGGGGAACTGAGAAAACTTCTGTGAGAAAAGTTTCGTCTGCACTGCCATATCTTCATGAAAAGTTTAAGTTTTGATGATTCATCATTTTCACACACACACAAAAACACATTGTGTTGAAAGATTTCTGACCAGCCCTAGTAATGAATCCATCTGCTGCAGTCAGCGAACACAATTACGAGACAAATCACCCATCTTGAACAGTAAAGCTGAGAATAGAACCCACTCCTTTATTTTTTTTTCCTTTAAAAAAAAAAAAAAAAAGAGAGAGAGAGAAAGAAAAGGCACAGACTGTTCTTTTGATCGTAAGGAGGTTTTTACTATCCTCTATTAGGAGATGACTTATTCTACTCATCTAGGCATGGCCCAACTGCAAGAGACAGACGTGATCTTATACCCACACACAGATGCACACAGAGAAAAAGAGAAAGGGAATCTGTGTATGTCCTTTGCTTGCTCTGTGATCATTAAAAATCTGATAACACTTCTGTTCAAGAATGAAGGTTAGACCCCACCTGCTAGTCATTCTACCCAGGTATCTGCTAAACACTGTCTTCTTTATTCTCTGTAGTGTGGCTAGGTAGCTGTTATATACCCGCTGTGCTCTGCACAAGAGATGGCTGCATATGAATGGGCAGCGAATTGCTCTTCCTTTGTGCCTGGTCTACCTTACAATGCATCAGTGAGAAAGCCCATTGCTTCTGAAAATGATAAGGAAGTAAAGAATGTTATTGAAAGATCAAACTGGAGGCCAGATTTTGCCTGAAGACTAAACTGCTTTATGAGCAAAACACTGAGGTTCAGGTAATCGATGTTCAATGTCCATTTCTACCTCAGATTTCTTTCAGCCCACTGGGGAGACCATTTAATTTAGCTGTTTGCTGTAAAACAAAGATTGTGCGCATTCAGCCTCTACCCTCCAGCCTCTCTCTGGTCTTCTTTACTTACACTGTAAGGTCTTCTAGTGAGGGAATTTAATGTGTTTGTACAGCACGTCACACATGGGGACCCATCTCCCACCTGGGGCCTCTACACATCACAAAAATTATACACTCTCCGTTTGGAAATGAGAATTTAAACGGCAAAGTTGGCATTGTTTGCACCAGCTTAGATAGAGTTAACCTATTCCAATATCCTTGTTCCCTCCCCAAAATGCAGGTAGGTATTCCTCTGTAACACAACTGACATTTGGGGACAGTGAAGAAACCAGGGAAAAAAATAAAATAAAATAAAAAAAATCACAGAGCAGATACCACCTGCCTGGACTTCTCCATGGGAATGAGTGATCTGACAATTATAGACTTCAGGTGCCGTGAGGAATCATCTTTCTAAACCGCTGCCAGGGGGGAAAAGACTAGTTCTGATGTGATATCTAGACAGTCTAAGAGTTATTTTTGTCCTTGAAGCCTAATAGTGGGTTATTGGTAATTACAGGAAAAAAATAAATAACCTAGAAAAAGGGTGTGATGCCTCTTTTTATTTCTTCCCCATCTATTCAGTTCCACAGAAATCTTGTGGGGTTCCTACTCCATAAAGCATCACTTTAAGGAGATTTTAGCACTATTACTATTTCAAATTAAAATATTCCTATTCTATGAGATACTCTTTTTAGCTTTAAACCTAAGTGCTCATATTATTATTGTTGTAATTTCTGTTTAAAATGCGGCAAAAAGCTGCTACAACACTGCCCAGAGAAACAAAACCCATTTTGCACAACAGTGCTCTTGGAGTGGGTGGGGAGATATTTGTATTGCCAGAGAAGGGGGGAACCAAAAAATGAAAGCCAGGAGCAGATGGCAAAGGAAGAAGAGAAACAGAAAGGAAAGAAAGGGGGGCTGAGGGGACAGAAAGGAGGTTGTGAGGGAGGAGGAATAAAAAGAAAATAAAAATAATATAGTCAAGAGTGGGAGACAAAAGGATAACAGATTTGTTGTATGAATTTGGCATTCCTTTGAGAAAACTTTCCATATAATATTTCGAAATTTTAAACTTTATTTAGGGATGGGGCTGAAAGCTCCCTAGAGGGAGACTTTTTTAAGAGTCCCAAAGGCTCCTACTGGCTATTCAAGCTAACTGGAATGGGCAGCAGCCATCTGTGTCCCTCACTGGGCAGTAAGGTGGAGGAGGGCACTGCCAAATGATGAACATAAAAAACAAAAAAACAAAAAACAAAAAAACAAAAAACAAAACAAACAAAAAAACCCAAACAAAAAAAAAAAAAAAAAACAACCAACCAAACAAAAAAACTCAAAACAAACAAACCAACCCAAAAAACCAAAACCAAAAACAAACACAAACAAACAAACAAACAAACAAGCACTACTTCCATCTGTCTCCATCTTCACCATCTCTCTTCCATGTCTTTATTAGGCTTTCAGGACAGGTCACTAAATGTCACAAGTATCCAAAATCCATTGGTACCTCTGCAAATGCTAGGGCAGAGGCAGGGAAGGGAAGGCACAGGTCTGAGAGAGCAGATGTAGCTTTTCATGGTGACACTTGTGGGAGAGTCTGCACCAATATCCTTGATTTCAATGAGAAAAAACAGCTCATTTGTCATTACATCAGACCCTTTATGCTGAGTGTTTCTAAGGAAGAGTAGGAAGCAATTGGACTCAGAAAAAGGAATGTGGGAGAAGGCTGGAGAGGATATATAAAAGGTTATGGAAATTGAAATCAGCAGAGAGCCTTGATCTGAAGCAGACAACAGAAAGCTTCATCAAGGAAACCTGATCTCCAGCTTGATTCAGTTGCAGAGATGTTGTAGTTATTTGTTGAACTGCCTGGCATTTTTTTGAACTATCTGAGAAACCAGTGGCATTCAGGGCAAATTACATCTAATTTTCTGTAAAAATTGCCAAACTATTGGACCCAGTAAATGTGTTTATTAAAAATCAGAGGCATAGGCATGGGTCACGTATTTGTGGCACCAGATAATCAGAAAGAGACTAAACCCACTAATCTGGACAAATTGCATTTGATTTTTCATGCTGGAAAGGTAGCCAAAAAGGGCTCCTTCATCCTTACTTTCACTGTCCTGAAGTACCTGTGGCCCAGAAGGGGGTGCTTGCCTATTCCAGCACTATTGATTTATTTGGGAATCGTAGTCATTGACCCACACTCATGATTAGGACTGGTAAACATTTCTCTCTGTTTGCAACTCATGATGTTTCCTAGTAATGAAGAAGTAACTACAGAGAACTATGATCAAGCTGGAAGACCTGTGTGAATAGCTAGGCTTCTTGAAAAATCTCATCTTTCATTTTGCTGTGGAAATTCAGGAGCCCTTAATGCAATGGAACTATGAGAATAGATGATGAAAAAGAGGCTTTTTGGAGTTAGTCAGGGTGTTTAAGAGAGAAGCTGATGTTCAAATGCATGCAAAGCTGGTGAAAGCAGATCTATTTTCCAGCTAACCTGTAAAAAGAAAAAGGGAAGAGATTTGTTTATCTACTGGTTTAGGTCATGAAAAAAAACAAACAAATATGCTTCCACAAGCAAAGAATTATTGTTGAGCTTTAGACCATTTCAATTTAAAGAGTGCACAGGGTCTGGACAGAACTTTTCCTCCCACAAAGAGGTGGACAATAGTTTCAGGGGCATTCCTCAGGGCTCGATATTGGGACCTGTATTACTTTAAATCTTTGTCAAAGACAAGAGCAGTGAGATTGAGCAACCTCTCAGAAGTTTGCAAATGATATCAGGAACGGTAGCTGGTTGTTGTTCCAGAGGGAAGGGATCCCAACATAAGAATGGTATGAGTGGTGAATGTCTGGAAGTGAACCCAGAGGAGGCCACACCGACACTCAGAAGGTTTGAGAACCTCTGTGGAGGTGCTATGGGACAGAGCATGTTCAGCCTGGAGAAGAGAAAGCTCTGGTGAGACCTTCTATCACCACCCAGTTCCTAAAAGAGACTACAGTTGAGCTGGAGAGGGGCTCTCTACAAGGGCATTGAGTAAGAGAACAGTGGCTTTAAACTGAAAAAGAGTAGGTTAAAATTAGATATTAAGAAAATATTTACTGTGAGGGTGTTGAGGTATTGATGTGCTGCCCAGAACTGTTCATGCTCCATCCCTGGAAGTGTTCAAGGCCAGGTTGGACAGGACGAGCAACTTGCTTTTTCTGCCTGTGTCATTAGGCTGGAACGAGATGATCTTTAGGCCTCTTCAACCCGAACCTTTCTATGCACTGATGATCTCTCTTGGTTTGTCTGTATATGTACCGAAATTAGAGATAGATCTAAACACAATATTATGGAGGGAAAAATGCCCCACATATATGGATTGTGGTGGTACCCAACATATTTCTCTGTGATAGAGGCTATACCATATAATTTTTACATTTGAAAGGAAACTGAATGACTAATTTAATCCAACACTTCCTGTCCTAAACGTATGGATAACCAGGTTGGAAGTGCACACATAACACAAAATAAATAAATTAATTAAACCTTATTACAAACTGAGACTGATATTTGTAATTTGATTGGAAATTTATCAGTCTGCATAGCCTTATGTTGCTCTGTTAACACTTAGCTTAAATAGATCATCTAATCTAGAGTTCTGTTCTATTGAGAACTGATCTCTTTTGTGCAAGACTTATCACAGTGCAAGCTTCCATTAATTTAATGTTGTATTTCTAACACTAGAAAATGCATCTGAGTAATTTTTCATAAGTAAAATTCAGAGTGCTAGACAACGACATTTGGAATAGAAAACACATAGCCAAAATTTTCAATATTGGAAAGGAAGGGTATTTTATCAATTTACTGAGAGTTGTCTAGGGAAAATTTGCAGAAAAAGTAGGGAGACATATTCCAAGTCAATCATAAAAGCTATAGCTGTAATGAAGACAAAGAAAAAATAGAGAATTTTTTACAAAGTTTCATCTCTACCTTGTTATAAAGGCACAAACATGCAATTGGGAATGCACTTTTCTCCTCTAGCATGTTGCCAAATAATTATCTGGATCACTGTATAATTATGTACATTCAAGGTTCTCCAAAAAGCTTGATATATTCAGCAGTGCACAGACTATGCTTTTGATTCTAAAAGGTCTTTGTTTCAATCCCCACTTACACAATAGCTGCCATCTTGTCTGACATTTAAGGCTTGAACTAGATATAGTCAAGCTAAATATGTAAACTGCTATAGCTTTAGCAAAAGTTCCAGTGTTCTTTTGTTAAGGCTGAAATAAGCTCAGAGCATCTGCAAGCTGAGCACACAAGGAGGTCTGTAGCACACAATCTCAAAAGTGCTGTGAATCCTCTGAACGTAAATTTTGCTTGAACACAGTTTAACATACTATGAACAGTCACAGCTCCTATTGGTTTCCACAAATACAAGGTTGAAAATTGTTTCAGAAAATCATGACTGCTGTCATCGACTCTGTTTTTCCTTTCTTTACAACCATTGCTCATAGGTCAAATTCATTTCCCAGATAATGTTCCCAGAACTTAAATAACTGGTGCAAAATATTAAACTAAAAGTCAACGATGAATGGAGGTGTGAAATTTGTCCATGATTGTGATGCAAATGATGGATAATCAGCAAAACTGCTGCTTTTTCAAAAATGTGTATCATCTTTGCAATGTTTTGTGAACAACTCTTTAAAGCAACAATGATCACTTATGTGCTTGTGTGCTCTGATGAGATTCAAAAGCTTGAGCACTCAGTAATTCTGTGGGGTTTGCTGCGAACTCATGACCTGTATATTGAAAACACAGCAGGTGCTAGTCTGCAAATGAGTAACATTTCCAAATTTACATCTCACGCAATTTCTGAAATTTCTGCATAGCAAAAATGGGTACTTATTTAGATTTGCACAAACCCTTCTCCACCAGAGAAATCAAGGGCAATATTTCTTTGTCAGAAAGTGTTCCAGTTTGAACTCCTCAGGAAACAGGGCAAGCATCACCATAGACAATGGTTGAAAATCTATAGGGAAAGTGAAGATGCCTACAAAATCAATCAATATAAAACCTAAACAAAATATAAATCTAAACAAAACGAAGATTTTCAGTGAGGTTCATTTGCATCAGAATTATTTTCCTATGATATATTTTCACAGAAGAGAGGATAGAATTAATTATATCCAAATGTAAATTGATTAAAAACTTGAAAAAATAAGTTATTTCAAATAGTATCCAGACCTGATTTCTGCACATATTCTTATTAAAAGCATTTTTATTCTTATTTTACTTTATATGAAAAAAAAGTAAACATTTCTTTGTCATAATACATTGTTCTTATTCTCCATTTTGATCTCTCACAGAAGTTAAAGTACTGAAGTGATTTGTAGAAGCTGACTTGAGTATTTTTTCTCTACTAGAGTTCATTGTGGTCACTGTTTGAAATGCAGCTATTCTGATGACTGAAGGTTAGAACACATGTAGGTATCAGAACCAAATACTTTGAAGAGAGATGTGTCCCACTAAAGTCCACTTTAGCAGACACTTTCATCCATACAAAAGTCTGATCTATTCCCATTACTTATGGATAACATTTTTTTGCGTTTTGTTTTGTTTAAAATGCTCCACCCTCTTCTAGAATTTAAAATTCTCTCCATTAAATATATTATAAATGACAGTATTATGTAGCTGAGAATGGCACTATCAATGCATAGAATATAATTTACTATAAACTTTGTACACATTAAAATGAGAAACTTAAGTTGATAAAATATATTCAGGTTTTTTACTGGAAGGTTCTTAAATACATCTGTGATAATGATTATATGAGAAATAAAAGTGAATAGAAAAGAACCATTGTTCTGGATTTGGTAGACTTTTGGTTTGTTATCAAATTAAGCTTCATATATTTAAAGGTAACCTTCCTTAGCCAAAGAGTTATGCCAGAATTTTGTCCCACCTTTTTCTTTGATATAATTCATGAGATTTTACCAATATATAGGATCTGAATTAAATTTGCTGGTAGAAATAAGTATTATTGCCACTGCATAACTACACATGTGGTTCTCAATGACAACAATATTATAACTAATGTACTAGCAAACTGTACAAGACCTAACCACGATGCTTTTTATTTTCCAGGTGTCTGAACTCAGATAGATTCATAAATCATGAATGTTGGACTCTGGAGAGTTTCTTGGTAACTCTGTCATGTAATGATGCTTGGCAAGGTTAATTTTCTTTTTTAAAATCCACATTTCATATAGGAAACCCATAGCATTCAAATCCAAGTAGTACTTATTTTGATCCTGCCTACTGTGAAGAGAACTGAGGCCATATTTTTTGTGGCTAACAGGGATAGAAAGATTCACAGATTTCACAGAATATTCTGAGTTGTAAGGGACGCATAATGATCATCAAGGCCAACTTATAAGTGAGTCACATATACAGAGATTGAGACTGAGACCTGGGTTAGAACATATTATCAGCACCATGTTCTCTCTCAGAAATTTGACTTTCCAGAGTTTTCTGCATGTTTTCATCAGACTTACCACCATTTTATACTCTCAATGGTTTAATACATGCATAAGGCTTAGGATCAGTGAGCAAAATACACTCCAAGCTGTATGAATTAAATAAGTAAAAGAAATCTTGGTATTCTGATGTCAATATAAGGTGAGCTCTGCATTTCCCTCCCTTTTTTCCCTGTCTTAATCTGGTCACGAGATCCCACATCATAGACTATTGTTTAATGCTTTTCACTGTTATCTAAGGGTGTTATAGAGAAGAATTCCCTTAATGTCATGATGACTGGGAGAGAATATGGCACATACTTGTCCAAGCCTGTAAGTGGTTGTTAGGAGAACACTCCTGGGGTGTGGTGTTTCCTGCCAGTATGCACTGCTGTTTATCACCATGCCTCATCATCCTGAGGAATCTGCAGGACAACAAATGGCCTGTATGGCCACAGACTGCAAGCCAGACTGCAACACTGCCCTAGCAAATTCCAGAGGTGGCAGTCTTTCAATTAGTCATATCATAGTCATTATTATGGAATAATTGTCATCCCCTCATGAAGTCGAGGGCCCTTCTTCCCTGGTATCAGGTGTCTGAAAATGACCAGCAGAAAAAAAATGTCAAAATAAAAAAGATGTTAAAGACTGGGCAAGTAGAGAATTAATATTTTCCTGCTATAACACTTCAGTTTCTAGCATTCTTCTGACAAACTTCCCAAGCAGACTAAATTATTAGTCTTAATATTATTATTATTAATATCTTTATTGTTTATAATTTTTTGCATATATTTTTGGCTTTAGCTACCACCCCATAATATGGCAGTGAATTTCATAACAGAATGACATACTTTTAAAAATTGTTTTCAGTTGGCTTCATAATTATTTAATTGGTTCATTTTTACATTGTGTGAGATACTGAATCACGATTTCCTGGTTGCCTACATGACCACATTTCCATCCTCTTTTTATCCTGTCTTATTTTCTTTTAGCTACCAGACAAATAACTTTTAAAGTACCTATGTACAAAAATATCTTTCTCCAGATTTGCCAAAGAAACAAGGTCAGACAAAGTCTGGAATTTTAAGAGATAAGATAGTAATTTTCAGAGAGAAATGAATTCTCTATCAATTTAGTAGGCCTGCTGTTTTCCTGAAATGGAGCATGCTTTTTGCAAGTCTGTAAAAAGTAGTTTCTGAAACTGGATATTCTGAAGTCACTGTTTCTTGATCCATGTCTAACATTATATGATCTCACCATGCCAAAACAGTTCTATTGAATAAAAATTTCTGGTACAGAGGATATTGCAATAGTGAAAGCAGTCATACTGTTCAAACTTGTTATATAGTACTCAAAAATAATTGCATTTTTCCCTTGTCACATTCCTGTGCAGTCAAGTATTGATTAAAACTCTGCAACCGAAATGCTATGTATTGTCACTTCTTTTTAGGACTATTTTAGGTGGAAGAAACTTGTATTAAAACAGAAAAAAAAAAATAATAGCATTTCTTCTGCCTCTCTGGCTCACTCCCTCCTATTATGTTTAGTCTATTCCAATTTTTCTGATAATAGTTACCTATGAAGATGGAAGCCTTGTAGACCTGTGTTTTCTCAGACTTAACAGAAAGTTAAAGGGAGGTCTGTTGACATGATCATCTACAACTGCATGGTGGGAGGCTGTAAAGGAAGCCAGACTGTTCTTGGAGGTGCACATGGGAAGGTGGAAGGGCAATGGAAAGCAGCTGGAGCATGGGGAAGTCTGAGTAGATATAAGGATAAATTCATACCTGCCAGAAAGAAATGTTTCCTGAGCTACATCCTTTGACATATTTAAAACTTTGACAAACAATTCCTGGAATACTCTATTTTAACTGGGTTTGCACTGAGCTGAACTGCTCGGGTAATCTCCAAGCTCCATGATTGTATAATTTTATGATTGTGCATGTCTCCCTGATGCAACTTCTGACCACAGCAGAACAGGAACTGAGTTCCACATATTCTTATGTAACAGGAGGAGGTGATCATTTCTTGTAGTTGAGGAATAATGATTTATATGATGTATAAAAGATGTTTCTTACCCCCCCCCCAAAAAAAAGAAAAACAAATTAAAAAACCAAAAAACAAACAAAAAAAAAAAAAAAAAAAAACACACACAAAAAAAGGAAAAGTGAGAAAGTGAGAGGAATTAAGATGACCCCATCTTCTCATTACATCTGGGAGAAGAAAAGCATACACTTGGATAATTAGAATCCCTGCAAGGGATTGAGGGAAAAACAGCTTGTTTTATTCAAATGAGTATTAAGACACATAACACTGCATCTAGTTCCAGGCTCCTTGAGACCAGATAGATGTGGAACTCTTGGGGTGGGTCCATGGAGGGTAAGGGGCTGGAGCATCTCTCTTAGGAGGAAAGGCTGAGGGAGCTGGGGCTGTTCAGCCTCAAGAAGCGACAACTGAGAGAGAACCTCATCCCTGTGTCCCGGGTCTGCAGGCAGGAGCCAGAGGATGGAGCAGGCTCTGCTCTTCTGGGACCCAGAAATGGGACGAAAGGAAACAGCAGAAATTGATAGACAAGAAGTTCCACCTGAGCATGAGAAAAAACTTCTTTGCTGTTCAGTTCACCTGAGCAGATTGTGCAAAGAGGGGATGGCGTCTCCCTCCCTGGGGATATTCCAGACCCCTCTGGACACAACCCTATGCCCTGTGCTCTGGGATGGCCCTGCTGGAGCAGGGAAGTGGGACCAGATGATCCACTGTGGTCCTTTTCAACCTGACCCATTCTGGAATTTTGTGATTCATAGAGGGATAGTTTAGAGCAGCTGTGACATTAATAGTCCACATGAAATCTTCAATCAAAGTTGACGACTTTACATCAGCAAGATATTTCCTTCTGGTTTTGCTGAACACCTGAATGGCTAACACCTACAAGAGTGTCAGCTCTGTTCTTGACCATGGTTTGGAAAGGTACTTTGCAAAAATTTGCAATGACTAAGACACCTGCTAGTAAAATGTTGCAAAAGGCAGAAAAGAGAGCACAAAATGGGATTGCAAAGTGAATTGTTTCTAGCATAGAAACAGTAACATATAGTAGAAAGAAAGAAAGAAAGAAAGAAAGAAAGAAA
Source organism: Acridotheres tristis (assembly GCA_037013685.1). Taxonomy (NCBI): domain Eukaryota; kingdom Metazoa; phylum Chordata; class Aves; order Passeriformes; family Sturnidae; genus Acridotheres; species Acridotheres tristis. The sequence goes on from CM072919.1 coordinate 73,338,159, forward strand.
GAAAGAAAGAAAGAAAGAAAGAAAGAAAGAAAGAAAGAAAGAAAGAAAGAAAGAAAGAAAGAAAGAGAAAGAAAGAAAGAAAGAAAGAAAGAAAGAAAGAAAGAAAGAAAGAAAGAAAGAAAGAAAGAAAGAAAGAAAGAAAGAAAGAAAGAAAGAAAGAAAGATGAAACAGAAAATTAATGTATTTTTTTGATATCTTAAATAAGAAAAAGGAAAAAATAGAGGAATTCCTGTATGACTACTGAAAAATGCTCATTTACTCCATGAATTTAGAGATTACACAGTGGACTATATAGTCAAAGATAGTCGATGGCTTATAATCAATTTGCAGCATCAGATGTTCCTGAATTTCACTAATTTCTGTTTATAATTATATTTGTGGATATACTACTGATATTTTACTTTCTCTGGATGAAGTTATCTGATAAATTGCATTCCTTGTTTCCATCTTCAGATTTCTTATGTTCCAGTTAATTATATGCATGTTTAATTCAAACTAACTACTTAAGAATAGACAAGTGTTACTTGCTGGCTGGAAAAATTTTTGGAGAAATCTGGTGAGGAAAGGGAGGAATAACATCAAGATTTTCCAAGTAAAATTCTGCCCTTTCCACAGATATCTGAAGGCTGAGGCACTCGAGGAAGAAGTTTATGACTTTATGACTCCATCAAAAGCCCAACACATGTTCCCAACCTTTCCTATATTTTGTTCCTCCCTATAACAGAGTGGTGCACACACCCCTCCTGTATATATTGCTACTAGCTTTGTAAGGCTTTGGATCTCAGAAACTTTTAATAAAGTCATGCAAAGCTCACAGTTTAAAAGCAATAACTGACAATTATCTACTTAGGGGGTTAGAAAACTGCCTTGAGAATGTAAAGTACACTACCAATCATATCTTTGTTATTTAATGGAGAGCTACTGTAATTTAGTTGCTAAAACTGTCATGTAATGGGCCACAGTAAATTCACTTGAGAAAAGAAGACCAAAAGCAGGATATATACCACTGCAATTGCTCTGAGGGTCCTAAATTTATATTTTCCTCTAATGCTAAAGAGGTTTTTCAACTCATTTTCCTCTCCAAAGCCTAAATTTTCCTGACTGAATAAACCATCACTTGTAAATCCACTTTGACAAACAAGGAGACAAGTGTTTGTACATGAAATATAGATTTAATAAATATCCCCATGTATAGGGAAATGGCTGGAATGTGTATAGCCTACTGGTGTTCTGCCATGGAATTTCCAAAAATTGTGATTGGCAATGTGTCATTTCTTCTGTTAAGATTCCTGACAACTAGCCCTGTTACCACATTTCAGATCTCTGTTTTTCTTTTATTTCCAGTAAACTAGAACCCTCAGAGGCCCATATTCATTAAAACAGTGGGAAGACACACCTCAGAACCAAAAATTGATTGCAAGCTGCATTCAGTGCTAGAGGAAAAGTTAAAATATTTCTTATATTAACCAACCGTTTTAGCTATGCCTACTTTCAAAGTTTCCTCAGCTTATTAATTCACAGGTCCACTTGTGGATCAATTATTAATGCAAGAATAAAACAGTGTGGCCTTTTTGGACTGCTGAAGCTCTGTCAGCTCATTCTGCTTGTCTGTCCACCTAGGTCTGAGCCCAGAACTTCAATCATTGAACACTTTATTAGAGAAAAGAGAATGCAGCCCTTTCTTCTTCTTCAGACTGTAAGTGTTCAGCTGAACTATTCAATAATATAGCACCTTTATTATTCACTGTGTGATTTGTGCTTATATTATTACGCATTATTATCGCACAATTAATCATAGTGACATTCGTGTGGAACAGAGAAATGAAGTTCTGAATAGACCTGTTTCAAAATATTATTTGCACATTAGAAACTATTTTTTTTTCATCCTATCAACATTTTTTAGTAAAAATATCTTAAACAAATATTTGTATTTGAAAGAGCTGCAACATCATAGAAAATTGCACTATATAATTACTTTTAGATTTATAATTAAAATACCGACATTTTTGACCAAAGTGGGAATTTTTCTAAGGGCAGGAAAGGGGGAAAAAGAGAAGGAAATCTTTAATTTTTCACAGTACCAAGAAAACATTAGCAATGTATTTCTTCTTTAATAATCTTGCCATCTTGCCACAGATGCAAGAGAGTTTAGTTTATGGAGCAATTTAATAAATAGGTCTGCAAATCAAATTTCTACCATTTTTTGTGTTTTTATTCAACATAGATTGACATTATTCTTATGCACGTATTCCATCATAAATGCAATCCTATCTCAGTTTACTCTTTAGAAACAGGTTACATTTTGTATGAAAGAATGCAGTTTGCCTTATTCCTATTTTATGTTAATTTTGTTCAAATTCTACCTCAAAGGCCAGCATCTCCCTGTAAACAACCCATCACATCCTGGGGTTAATGTGCAATTCAAGATGCACCAGTGTTTGCCTGTGTATTAGAGCTGGAATATTTTAAAAATACCCCATTCTAATTAGTACTATGAAAACTTATTTATCTGTCTTGACATTACAGAGCAGAGATTGCAGAAAAGGTTACCATTAATGTGAGGTACAATGAGGGCTAATCAGGAACAAGTAAAATTTATCACTTTGCAAGAGTAATGATGATTTACCATCAGGACGCTTTTGAATTTCGCCTTTCATCACACTTTCCGTGTTAAAAAATAGGAAAAGGTATAGAAATATGTTGTCTTATTAAGCAAACCGAGCACATGCCTGCAAAATAAATCTGTTTTCTGGGAAAAAAGAGCATCTAAAAAAAAAAAAGTCTTGCAACTCAATTTGTATAGTACGAAGGACACTTATCTTATTCATTTTTTTTTTGCCTCTGAATGTAGACATTAAAGATATTACAATTTCCAATCTACTTGCAGTGTAATTGATTCTTTGATGTCCAGTTTCTGTGTTACAAACATTAAATAACTTGTCTGCAGGTCAGTCATGATTTTTATTTTAGTGGGAGGTTATATTATGCTTTTCTGTGTAATTGATGAAAGCTTTCACTTATTTATTTTTTTTCTTGAAACTTCAGTATATGACCAAAAATCTTATGTTTCTTTAAAGACTATGAATTTTGAAGACTACTGACATATGATTAGGTTACTTTGCTTTTTTATATCAGAAAAAATATAGAAATTTTGTGGGAATATATGATTAATGCCATTGGGAAGCTTAACCAACCAAATTATACAAACCAATTTTTGGAAGGAAGTATTAGTCTGTATAAATAATAAGTTATCAACATGTTTTTGTATTCTATAATAACTGAAAGTTGAAAAATATTGAAATATTTCCTATATTGTGTAATGTTAAGAAGTCAGCATTTTAAGAAGGCTTTTCCTAATTTAAGATATGCAGACAAAAAGGTATTATGTCTTTTAATTTACATATTAATGTTTTGTCTTGACCTTCTGTACTTTTCTGCTATATTTCACTTGATTTTGAATAAACATACTTTCTTATCAGAAGTTTTTAGTTTGGCAATATCAAAATGCAATATTTGAAACATTTGTTTTCAAAAATGTACTTAACAAAGAAATTTCACCTGAATGTTGACTATTCTTTACCAAAAAGAAGAAAAATAGAATCAAAGAATGGGAGAAAGTTTAAATACTCATTCCTATTTTTTAGGACTGTACAAAAAAATTACATTATAAATATCAAGCAAATCATTATTAGAGTGTGCATTTTCCTAATATTCCTAGTAGTCCTAATATTCCTAGTAGTTCTAATATTCCTAGTAATACCCTCTGATATTATATTTAAAGCAAATGCAACAAGACTATTTGATTTCTTGGACATAAAGTGTTAATTTTATACTGAAACTGTCTTCAAAGGAAAAATGGCATTTGTCCTTTGGTTTCAGGTTCGTCAAACAAAGTGAATAGTTCCTGTAAAATTCAAAGGACAAGAACAGCTATTGGTTGATTTAGGAAGCTCATGTTTTGGACGGTATCAAGGACAAATCATTGCACTGCTAAAAGCCTGGTCAGACTATTGTCATGACTGAAGTATTAAGTCACTGTAAATGGTTTACTTAGCAAGGCATAGAAAATAACAACTATACAACAGTAACATAATAAAATTGCCACAATAATAAACCCCCACAAAAAAAATTGAGTCAAGTTATGCTATGTCAAAGACCCTATGAACTGCAAATTAGTCCTATATATGAATAACAGGTTTATACAAGCACAAAATTATTTTTTGTATTCATTAGACTTTTTTATTTTAGCCTACTTGTAGCCTGCTATTTCATTGTGGATCATGGAAAACCACTGATATACTCAGAAGAAACTAGCTCTTTGATTCCCTGAAAGTCAGATACAGTATTTTTAGAGTCATCAGTTGTAAGCAAAGTAATCAACTGATGAAAGCCAAGAGGAATGTAAACTAGCAAATTAAGTTTAGGGAATTCTTTTAACATATTAACAAAATAAGAAAGGAAAAGTGGGCTAATATGTAGGCTTCAGACTCAGATGCATGTGTTGGTGGTGGTCCAAGTCCTGTAAATATCTGACAATCATCAATAATGTTCAAGCACAAGAAACATTGAACACAACAGTTCCCACATTTCAGCAGGACATTTGGTGGTAAGATAGTAGTGAATATGGAATTATTTTGCCTAGGTAGCAGTTGTTTCTCTTAGCAGATAGAAGAGAACATAGAGTGAGAATACCTGTAAAATTAATGGATGTGGTCCTGAGAATATCTGGTTAATGCCTCTTCAACAGAGATTAGGATGACCAACAGAAGTACCACATTAAACACCCTATTCTGAAGTTCTCCAGGTTCTTCAGTTCTTCTGCTGGAATTTTTCCTTTGGGCACAGACATAAGTTACAGAGCACAGGAGATAATAGGTTATTTCCAGCCTGCCATATGCCATGGGCACACAGTTCAAGCTCCATGTGAGGCACCTAAACTTCTTGACCAATACATCAGAGCTACTGAAGAGCAGGGCCAATGTAACATATTGCTTGATGGATTTTATTCCTGATGGTTTCTTCTTTGGAAGTATCAAAACATGGTGAGTGGCTTTCTGAGGTTAAGAAGCAAATTGATTATGAACTGGAGTTTTGTCTACCAACAATTTTTAATATGTAATCTTGTCATGAGTGAACTAAAGTCATTAATAATACAGTAAGCAAAATGTGCTACAGTTAACCTTAAATTATAACTTACAAAGAGCGTTCTTGCAGTTTCTGCTATGATTTATGGGCTCAGTTTATTCTATGCAAATTCATGCACAGTTTCTAATAAGAGGGAGGAGGAAAGATAAAAGAGCCCTGAATATTTTATAAGCTTTTTCCACTTACCTTAATTTAGAAATATGAAGCTGAATATGTAAGTAGAGAATAATTACCTATTACTAATCTCCCACATAGTTTATCTATTTCAGACCTGAACATCCTGAGCAATGCAAAACATAACTGTTTTACTACCTGTACCACTGTAAATATGATAATTAGGTATACTTCAGTGCTAGTTTTTGCTGATACATGAGAAGATAGATGCTGTAATATAATCAGGCAGTGCTTCGCTATTGTTTTATATCCCTTTTAAAAATAATATGCCTGCTGTTCAGTATTTCATTCATTGGACACAGTAAAGTTAACTTTTAAGAGGATGATGCCCTAGATAAGTTCCTTGAGCATGCTTTTCCAGATGCGATCCTTAAATTTTAGAAATGGTGTAACAAATTTAGGGTAGCTGTAGAAATCCTTGCAAACAGCTGCACCAGAACTCAGCACTCTGTGCTCTGCAGCACAAGTTCTTCTGCACTCAGTACTCAGTTGTGGCCCTGACTCATAAAGACACTTGAGCATCTCAGTTATGTGTTAGACACCTGGATAAAACAGAGAAATGTGCCACAGAATCACAGAATCACAGAGTCATTTAGGCTAGAAAGGACCTCCAGGATCCTCGAGTCCAACCTGTGACTGATCACTTTGTCAATTAAACCATAGCACTGAGTGCCACATCCAGTTGTTTCTTGGACAAATCCAGAGGTGGACACTCCACTACTTCCCTGGGTAACCCATTCCAATCCCTGGCCACCTTTTCAGTGAAGAAATTCTTCCTGGATGTCTCCTGCAGTTTGAGGTTATGTCCCCTTCTTCTGTCAAGAGTTGCTCTAAAAGAGCTGAATACAAACCTCCTTCCAGTATGTTCCTCTTATTTCTAAAATTTAAACAGAGAATTGATGAGGAAGGAAGGAAGAAGAGAAAGAGAGGGTTCATCCAAGATTAAAATGTAACATCTTTATACTGAATTGTGATTTTCATTAGTTAACAAACTAGAAAAAAGTATTTTTGTTATCTCCACTTCCAGCTATCACAATAAATTTACATCAAATCACAAAAGGCAAATAGACATCCTTCAATCAGAGAAGCAAAAAAAAAAAAAAAAAAAAAAAATTCTGTTCCGGTAAATCCCTCTTCCAAACTACTTGCCACTCATTGTTTGTCATGCACTTGCATATCCATCTAAAGCATACTGACACCAAGAGCAGATCTATCTCAGGTGTGCAGTAATGTTTAGTTTTTACTGGGATCCTAAAATACCAATAGCTGTCTTTCCTGGTTTGAGTTTCATGGGCTTAGGTAGCATTGTTTGCCATACCCAGCTGCCACACCAACACAAGGCTATGATTTACTTTGTGAAACATTCTGTTATTTAGATCCTGCCTAAACCCTGAAGGTCCTCAAGGTGAATTTTCTCTTGTTTTCTGAATCTGAAGATAGAACTGTTTGTCTAAACACGACATCAGTGATGCTGATCTCTCAAAAGTCAATGAAGAATGTCTGGATCAGATCCACCTTAACTTTATTATGGGAAAGGCAAGAACCCTCAGTTTGGAACTGCACTTAATGTGCCAAAACCAAGACCTATATCATCATCATCATATGAAGTGTGGCTGAGGGAGATGGAGATGTTCAGCCTGGGGAAACGGGGCTCAGAGGCAGCATATCACTCTTTCAAACCATCTGAAGGAGTTACCAGAGATAAGGCAAGAGCACATAGCCTCCATCTGCATCAGGGAAGGTTCAGGCTGGACATCAGGAAGAATTTTTTCACTGAAAGAATGGTCAAGTATTGGAATGGGCTGCCCAGGAAAGTGATGGAGACATCACCCCTGAACTTCTTGAAGAAATGCTGGTCATAGCACTCAGTGCTACAGTTTAGTTGAAGGTCATGTTGTGTCACAGGGTGGACTTGATGATCCTGGAGGTCTTATCCAGCCTTGATTATTACATTTTTTTATGATTCTCTCACAAGTGTTCAGACTACCAGAAGCCCCAGTGCATATGGATAGTTCAGCAAGTGATGCAGTGTGATATTTTGAGCATACCATTCCTTTTGCTTTTAATGAATCAGTTATTTTGTTTCAGGGGGAAGAATATATTTTAGAGTCTTGAGTGAAAATTAGGGGGGGAGAGGGGAAGTGGCACAGGAAATAATCCAATCAAATCCAAAGTAGAAGATTATTTCATACTCAGAGTGCTGAGAGGTCAATAGGATTCAAAGCATTGAAGATTTCTTGAGTGACAGCAGTAGTTGGTTAGTGATTGACACATTTTTTTGCTGTGGCAAATTCATGTTTCACTGGACATCTTACCAGTGATAAGAACCCAATCAGTTATCCTGGATATTTTTGTATGGTGTGGGGAAAAAAAAAAAAAAGGGGGAAGAAGGGCAGGGAGGGAAAGAGAAAGGAAGTCAAGGGAAGTTCAGGGAAGTCCAAGAAAGTTCAGGGTAGTACAGGAAAGTTCGGCAGGGAAGGGAAGTTCAGCAAAGTTGAGGGAAGTGAAGTCCAGGAAAGGGAAGTTCGGGGAGGTTCCCGGGGAGGGGAAGGAGAAGGGGAAGGAAGTTCTGGGAAGGGAAGTTCTGGGAAGTTCTGGGAAGTTCTGGGAAGGGAAGTTCTGGGAAGGGAAGTTCTGGGAAGTTCTGGGAAGTTCTGGGAAGTTCTGGGAAGTTCTGGGAAGTTCTGGGAAGTTCTGGGAAGTTCTGGGAAGGGAAGGGAAGGGAAGGGAAGGGAAGGGAAGGGAAGGGAAGGGAAGGGAAGGGAAGGGAAGGGAAGGGAAGGGAAGGGAAGGGAAGGGAAGGGAAGGGAAGGGAAGGGAAGTTCTGGGAAGTTCTGGGAAGTTCTGGGAAGGGAAGGGAAGGGAAGGGAAGGGAAGGGAAGGGAAGGGAAGGGAAGGGAAGGGAAGGGAAGGGAAGGGAAGGGAAGGGAAGGGAAGGGAAGGGAAGGGAAGGGAAGGGAAGGGAAGGGAAGGGAAGGGAAGGGAAGGGAAGGGAAGTTCTGGGAAGGGAAGGGAAGTTCTGGGAAGGGAAGTTCTGGGAAGGGAAGGGAAGTTCTGGGAAGTTCTGGGAAGGGAAGGGAAGGGAAGGGAAGGGAAGGGAAGGGAAGGGAAGGGAAGGGAAGGGAAGGGAAGGGAAGGGAAGGGAAGGGAAGGGAAGGGAAGGGAAGGGAAGGGAAGGGAAGGGAAGGGAAGGGAAGGGAAGGGAAGGGAAGGGAAGTTCTGGGAAGTTCTGGGAAGGGAAGGGAAGGGAAGGGAAGGGAAGGGAAGGGAAGGGAAGGGAAGGGAAGGGAAGGGAAGGGAAGGGAAGGGAAGGTTTGGGAAGGGAAGGGAAGGTTTGGGAAGGTTTGGGAAGGGAAGGGAAGGGAAGGGAAGGGAAGGGAAGGGAAGGGAAGGGAAGGGAAGGGAAGGGAAGGGAAGGGAAGGGAAGGGAAGGGAAGGGAGAAAAAAAGAAAAAAGAAAAAAGAAAAGAAAAAAGCAAAGCAAAGCAAAGCAAAGCAAAGCAAAGCAAAGAAAAGAAAGAAAAAAGAAAAGAAGAAAATCTCTAGTTACTTTGTAGCATGAAAAGGCTATTTCTCTTCTCACTGGGGAGTAAAAAAAGTGACAGGGAGTAAAGAAAATCAACTTCATTGGCTTCATCCCCTTTCTGAGAACTTTTGAGAGTGATCCCACAAGGCATTAGACAGTCTTTTCCCAGCAGACTGAAATCACAGCTGAATAACAATTTCTTCCATTTTGGCAGCTAACTGAGCTGCCTAAATTATCAACATATTTGTGCTCTGGCTTCTGCAATAGTTGGTGGAAAGAAATAATCATATCTAAATACCAGATTCTTATGCTACACTTGTAACTCCTAAAGCAAGAAATAATACTCATATTCTCAGTTTATAATTTAACCTTAGTTAATAGTATAACTAATAGAATGAGAATCAATATAGAACTTGAAAATTGGTTACTTATTCTTAACTGTTCTGTAAGGTGTGAGATCACATTTGTGCAAAATGACTAATGAGTTATTCCAGTTGAAACAGCAGCAACAAAGTGGCATGAACACTGGCACACTTTCTGAATTCAGGGAAAGACTTAAAGAATAAACTTCAGCATACTTAATGAGTTTCTGAAGGATATGAATGCTTTAAATCATTTACCAGTTGTTTTACTCAGTGCTGTCCCAAAGACTGATGTATCTTTGTCTATCTGCTTTTCTGACCAAGAATGTTCGGCCTGAAATTTTCTGGAGTTTTCACCTTTTGTCCAAAACTTGCAGATATGTAAAAATGCTTGAAGTGACTACAGATTTCCAGAATGTATCTAACTTCTGCTTTCTGAATAACCATGGGCTGAACTTGGTAGCTTTATCTGCAAACTGCAGGGGATACTCAGTTAGAATCTTTAGCTAGAAACAGTTTTACCAGGTCTAGAGTCAGGAAAACTGAATGAGAAAATTGCAGATTCAAGATATCCCTTTGACAAAAAGCTGCATACTACAAATGGAAGTTCAGTCTTCTTTCATCTGTGCTATTTTTATGATTTCACCCAATGGCAAGTATCACTCAGTCTCTTGCTCACTCTCCTATCTGCTCCCTAGTGAGAAGAATCAGAAAGAGTAAAACTCATGGGTTTATATATAAGAAGAGTTTAATAATTGATACAATGATGATGATAATAATAATAATAATCACAAATTTTAATAGCCATAAATACAGAAAAAGAGGAATAAAACTGAAGAAAGACAAGCAATGCCTGATAAAATTGCTCACCACCCATTGACTGAGGTTATCCCTGGGCAGCATTCAGCCCTTTCCACACAACTTCCTCCAGTTTATATAGGGAGCATATTCTATGGTATGGAATATCCCATTGGAATTCAGATCAGATTTTCTTTTCCAATGATTTTTCATTAAAATTTTATGATGCCTTGGTCTGAAGAAACTCAGTTTAGTTTTTTTCTTTTCTGCCAGGGAAAAATGAGTTCAAAATGTTTTTTTGTTTTGTTTTCCTCTAAACTTAGATTTTTAGTTCAATTTTGAGCCATAATATAGAAGTGTGACTTTCTGATGTGCTGCTGTTATCAGCTAGAATAAACTATTCACTAATGACAAAATAGCAACTGAAGAGCATGAGTTTAAGAATCTTAAGTTTTGATTTTTCCACTCTGCTTTTCACTGGGACGCCCTCACCTCACCCTCGAGGGGAGCAGTTTTGGGTGATATATTATAAGAAGGATATAAAGCCACTGGAGAGTGTCCAAAGGAGGGACATGAGGATGATGAAGGGCCTTGAGGGGAAGCCGTGTGAGGAGCTCTGAGGGCACTGGGTCTGCTCAACCTGGAGAAGGGGAGACTGAGGGGAGACCTCGGTGCAGTCACAACTTCCTCATGGTGGGGAGAGGACGGGCAGGCACTGATCTCTGCTCTGTAGTGCCCAGTGACAGGATCCGAGGGGATGGCATCAATCTCTGTCAGGGGAGGTTTACTTTGGATATTGGAAAAAGGTTCCTCACCCAGGGGAACCTTGTTGGGCACTAGAACAGGTTCCCCAGCACAGTGGTCACAGTGAGCACAGCACGGGCAGAGTTCAAGGAGAGTTTGGACAATGGTGTGATTCTTATGGTGTCCTGTGCAGGGCCAGGAGCTGGACTCAATGACCCAGTGCATCCCTTCCACCTCAGCTTATTTTATATCTGTGATTCTGTATATCTTCTGGAGCACCAACTTCAGAATGAGTTTAAGCTGCTTAATTGACTTTGCGTGCATGGATGCTAGTATATACCACAACTAGTTTTTGGGGCTTTTTTTTGGTGTTGTGGTTTTGTTTGTTTGTTTAATTTTACTGGCTTAATCTTATTGCATATGATCCAAAATTGGAACTTTTGGAATGATTCAATACACTGGAGGATTGACTGAACATAAACATGGCTGCAAAGATCTGCTGGCCATAGAAATTCTAAACTTTGACTGAATTCATGGGATTCTTTATCTGTTGATCCTTTATAGGGGTTTTGAGTATTGCAGTATAAAAGGAAGAAAAAGAAAATAGTTTTTGAAACCAAATGGGTGCAGCAGGCAGGGTTTGTATGTGAATTTCTGAGGGAATGAAAAACAAGGTAACCTCCAATGGTTAAATTGCCACTGTTCTGCTCCCCAGACACTAAAAGAGACTTTTCAATTTTCCCTGATATATAAAGGGGACAAGTTGTGGGAAGAAACAAAATAAAAGGAGCTCTACTCTGAATAAATGAGAATGCCAGGTAATTGGTACGTATGAATGGTACCTGCCAGCTAGTCAAGCTGTTTGATAGCACTCCTCTGTGGACCCAAGGGGGGCATTGGTAACACAAGGAAGAAGGGTTAGCAATAGTTTCTGGGTCTTTTATGAGGCTCACTATCGATCACAAACTGTTGCTGTCCAGGAAAAAGGTAAAAGAATACCTAGATAAATAGGAATTGACAAAGCTAGGCAACTTAGAGAGAGAAATCTCTGGAGTTGCCTGTAACCAAGGAAGAGATATTGAAAGTGATGCAATCAATGTAGCCCAGGAAGACTCTGGGGAAAAATGAGTTTACCCATCAAGTAACCGTAGGTGGAGGCATGTTGTGGCTGGGATGTTTGTTTGCATGATTTGCTCACTGAGGCTTCTATACCTTCTGCAGTTTCAGGATTTATTTGGGATCTAATGGAGACCATCAAAAAAACTCACACAGTTCCACAGACCATTTCAGTTTTAAGGAATTCAGCAGTATTTCTAGCATTAAGAGAGAGATCCAGTGTTGTCCAGGACAGGTATAAATTATTCTGTGCCATTCATTTCTTTCCTTCTTCAAAGAAACAGAGATTGAGTGCCTTCAAAAGAAGCTCTTAAAAATAAAGTTAATCAAAACATATACCTTAAAAACACTGAAAGAAAAGGAAGACAAAATGTAAACAGAACCTGGAATGAAGCAGGCTCTTGAATTCACAGGGCTCAGAGAACTAGAATATGTAAAATAAACTGCATTTTCCACCAGTCTCGAGTTTTATAGTTTATCCGTAGATGAGGCTGATCTCCCTAGTGTATTCTGTGGTCATTGGTGTGAGGTTTGTTTGTTTAAACACCAGTCTACAGACAGACTTTGATCTAGATAATTTCTGGATCTCTGGTCTTTTTAAGCTGACAAATTTTCATTTGTTAGAAAAATTGTTAGATCATGAGGAATCTCACTGCAACTTAGCTGCTAAAATCAAAAGATTCTAGCTATGAAGCACTATGCTTGAGCCACAGTCTGAGAGACACAATTTAGGAGGAGAAAGAATATATTCCTCCTCTTCATATGTGCATAGGCCATACAGAAGAGTAGGAATCTGTTAATGTTTAGGCTAAAAAACCTAGACTTTTGTAAGTTTTTTGAGCTTGTGAGGGTAGATCTAGAGATTTCATGTGCAATATGAAAATAGATTTCACAGTATTTTGATATATGTCTCAATACATGCTCGGCTTTTCCCTGATTTGTAAAAATAACCCTTTTATATAGAGGAGCTGTTGTTTTCAAAACCAAAACCAGGTAGCATTCAATCCTAAGCATGGGCTGAATTTAGTACAGTGTTGTTTTTTTAGCAGAGTAAAAAAGCAATCTGAGTTTGAACTGTCAAGAACTTCAGCAATATGTGCCCAGGCATCTTCTGGGCATATTTAAAAACAGATCAGAAGAGTCCCCATTCCTCTTGGAATTCCTGCTGTCCTGTAACTGTGGTATAAATGACTAACTAAAATGACACAGATTACTTCAGGTGAAATGCCCACAGGAAAAGATTGTCACTGTTTACTGTTGGACAAGGAGAAGGGTGTGGCAAAGTGACTATTGCAGTGTCCTGCAATAGTCTCGAAAATAATAAAATTCTGATGTGGGGAGAAGGGGACAAGGGAGCAGGAGGGACGAGGGAATGTGTGCAAATCTTATGGAGTAATTGGATGACAAAGGAAAAGACTCACTGGACAGAGAGGCTGGATTCACCTCCTTTCAAGCAGTGGCCTAGGGCTCCAAAGACATGGAGATGTTCATTTTTCTCCACTGGTTACAGAGGGAGGTTAAGATGTCAGTCCATTTCACTTCCATAAATATGAAATTCTACACTTAAAACCAAGTGAGAAGTATCCAAGCCTTTATTCATATAAACTTTGGTCTATCAAAATGATCTTTCCTAAGCTCAGTTCACCCTGACGTTGCTTCCATATAGTCTGGATTTCACACAAAGTTGTGGGTGCTTCCATGAAGGAGTTGCTGTCAATGAAAGGACCAGTGGGCAAGTAGAATATTCAGTATTCAGAGATCTTGATGAGTTTTGTTTGGTTGGTTTTTGTTTGTTTTGGTTTGGTTTGTGTTTTTTGTTTGTTTTGTTTGTTTGGTTTTTTGTTTTGTTTGTTTTGCTTTGCTTTGTTTATTTGATTGGTTGGTTGGTTGGTTGGTTGGTCGGTTGGTTGGTGTTTTTTTGGTTATTGGGTTTGGGTTTTCCCTCCTTTGGGATGGGAGCAGGCAATATTACTTCAAAATATCTCTTCATCAATGCCATGAGAGTCAAGTCAAGACTTCTATCACTTACAATAAAGAGTGTGCACATATGTCTGGGGTCCAGCTGTAATTTTATGTATCCATGTAAGGATTCACCCACACCAGTCCAAAAGCAAGGATCAGGGCGCTGGGAACAGAACAATTTCTGGAGGACACACAGACCTGCATATAACTTTGTGCTGAAAGGTACAAAATTACAGCTCCACTGGAAGAGCTGCAGTGCTGAGAGTGGCCCTTAGGGCATAAAACCCTGCTGTATCACACGGTACAACCTCAGCATGTGAATATAAGGACCATAACATTGAAGGTTTTACATATTTAATTTCCTGGCAGAGACTAAGCTGTAGTGATTTAAGCACTTGCTTGCCTTATCCAGGGCCATTTGCCTATGCTGCTTTTAGCACCAATGATGATATACTAAAACCTTTTGTTTGTGGGGCTACAAAATAAGAACTTATCTCCTAATAGCAGCAGTTTAGCTATGTTTATGTCAGCGCTGCACTACATGAGAACTGGCATGTCTCTGCTGATTTAAATTCTCCTGAATACAAGCCTTCCAGAGCTGTAAATAGAGAGAGGTTAAGGCCAGATCTTCCAGCTCAGATGAAGTTGCTTCATCGTTTATTATTGTTCAGTTACAATCAAATTATTGATGTTCTCAACATTGCTGGGGCTACTGCATGATGCAAGCCACATGAGTGAGATAGTGGGAAACAAAGAAGAGAGAAATAATAATGTAGAGAAGAATAGAGCTCTTAGCACTTGCATACACAATCATATGGGAAATAAAGCCCAGAATGGTTCAGCAAAACTGTGCTTTTTTTTTTTTTTTCCTGCTGTTCATGTGTGATTTGAAAATCTTTTGCATAGGAGAAGAAAAAGAAATAAAATTAAACATTCTCAGGGATGCTAAGATGTCAGAGTAAAGCTTTTTCCCTTAAACACATGAAGTATTAAGAATACTCAGCAAAAACCAATAGGGAAGCTGCTTAGATAAGAAGATGAAAAATTAATTTTAATGCACAGAAAACTAAATAATATACTTATTTCACAACCTCAATCAATTTTAATATTTTAGTATTTAAAATTTGTGTCTCTCCAATAATATTTTTTAAGTTGCTTGTGTTTTCATTAGTATTTCAAGATGTTCTGTTCCTCTTTTTCTTCTCTTGCTCTCATTCTTTCTTTCCAGTATGCAAAAGAGAATGCCTTAGATGAATTTGTTTCTTGGCAACTATCAGTATAGAGTGATTAATGGATTCCCTTCTTTCAAGGTGTGGAATTTTTTCTCTACTTTTCTCACATTTGAGAATAGAGAGTTCTTACCAATAAGTAGAGGCCAAATTCAGTGCATAGAAAAAGACTCATCTTCAACAACAGCCCAACTAAGTTGCAGCAGAAGGTTGCAAAGACACAATCAATGTACTTTTCAGTTAATTACTTTGGAAAAGTAACCCGTAGGAGCCAAAGTTTCAGTGCAGACTCAAAAAATGCAGCCAGGAACTCTAGTGAAGATAAATGTGTTCAGGCCAAGCATCTCCATGGCTTTGTGACTGTATTATCATTACTGCCTGGATTGCAGAGTTTAAACCTATCTCCTGTATATCAGCATGTGAGAGTTGTCCCTTTTAGGATGCAATACACACATATTTGGAGACTAAATTCTTATCTTTCAGCTAAAATAAAAGCAAAAGCAAGAAGTTAAGGAAGGGAGAGAAGGAAAAAAAAAAATTAAAGAAAAGAAAAAAACAACAAAAAACAGCCAAACAAAAAACACCACCCCCCCCAAAAAAATAATAATAATTAAAAAAAAAACCAAACAAAAAAACCCAAGCAAACAAAAAAAAAAAAAAAAACCAAAACCCAAAAAAACCCAAACAACAAAACTCTGCCAAATTCTTGATTTACATATCGACAATCATGTTCAGAAATGCCCTTAGGACAAAAAAGAAGCACCTTTTAAAAGAAATTTAAAAGCTACAGGTTCTGTGCTGATTTCCAGGTGCAAACCTAAGATCAAGTAATCTTCCTTTGCTTCTAACACTGCTCCTATGAGGTGTCTGGGAAAATGCAGCTGTTACAGTCATTAAATGCTCAGCTATCACAGAAAGAGGTTTTCTGCCCTGTACCTACATTTAGGCATTTATGTCCACCACCATTCACCTGGCTCATTTTGTAAAAGAGTTAGTGATGGGTAAGTCATTTCTTCTGCATTTTCCCCATATTTTATTTGAAAGCAGCGCAGATTTAAGATGATGTGAAGGAGAACTCTCTGAAACCAGGTTCCTGTTAGGAAAAGAAATTTGTCTCTTTATTTGTGCCTAACAACCTCAGACAAAACTAGATAGCATGTAAACATAGCACTACACATTAGAAAAATGTCTGTGTGCTGTAGACAAATATATCAGCCTTTACTGATCGCATTTTCCTCTTCATTATACTATATTTCCTAATTATCATACCATCACACAACTTAAAGAAAAGATTGGCTAAATGTTATCTGTGATGTTATAGTAGAAAGTGTTGGTATTTTAGTATTATTTTATTTTAGCATTTTTTTTATTTTATTTTACTTTGTTTTGTTTATCTTTGATTTGTTTTGTTTTTGTTTTCTTTGGTTCTTTTTTTTTCTTTTTTTTTTTCTCTTTGATATATTTTATTTTTTAAACCTCATTTAAAACAGATCTGGAAATTAGAATTATATTCAATCAGAGAAATATTTAGAAGAGCACAAATATCTCTGATTATATATAAAGCTTCTAAAAAATGGCTGTATGTCTGACTGAGAACATTTTCACAGGAAACAGCTCTCATAGAACAAAGTAAAATATCTTAAAATAGTAACACAGAGTAACTCCCAGATATAATTTAGTCTATCATTATTTCATTTTCCTTCTGGACAAATGTTCATCAGAATAGGAATAATCTGATACAAATAACATCCATGATTTTGTTTAGTTAAATGTTTAATATACAATGATGTTTCTGGAATTTCTCAGACTATTCTACCTAAATAATGATAACTAAAATGCAGACCGATTATTTCTGACTCTGTATGCAGGGTTCTTCGTAGTCACTTAGATTCAGCCTGATAATTCTTCTTTGAACACTTTTGTTACAAAAGAGTCCTTTCTCTTTTGCAATACCTGAACAATTTCTAGCATTTTTCTTCAATTGTTTACTGTATGACTTATTTGTTTGATTGAGTTTTTCTTTGTCTGTTTTTGTAGTTTCTGTTTCTATTTTTGTTATCGCTGTTGTTCCTGTTTTTGTTTCTTGGTTTGGTGTGGTTTGGTTTGATTTTTGTTGTTGTTGTTGTTTTTTGTTTTTCCTTGCTTTGTTTGGGTTTTTTGTTTGTTTATTTATTTGGTGGTGGTTTTTCGGTTTTGGGATTTTTTGGGGGTTTTTTTGGTGGGCTTTTTTTGGTGTTTTTTTTTTTGTTTTGTTTTGGTTGTTTTTGTTTGTTTGTTTTTTTGTTTTTATGTTTTGTCTTTGTTTTTTTGGTTTTTTTTTTTTTTTTTGGTTTGGTTTGGTTTGGTTTTTCTTGTTTTGTTTTGTTTTTTTTTTTCTTTTCGGTTCTCCTGGTACTAAGGTGTCTGACCTCGTTTGTGACATCCTAAGAACAATTTCTTTAACGAGGTACATGCTTATGAAACATCTCTCTGGAGTGTTATTATCTTATGAACACTGGTAAAAATGTGTCTCTGCTCCAGAGAACCTCGTTTTGACACATATAAGATGGATATGTAAGGAATCAGGGTAGAACTAAACTGTTCTGATGAAAAATATTTGTTTGCTTGTATGTTTTTCCTTTGAAAAATGAGCTTTCATTATATTCAAACTTATATGTAGGGACTGCCTGTTCTGATGATCTTTCTGATTTTAAAAAGCAGTAGTTTGGAACAGAATAAGATATCTATTTTAAAAGCTCAATTCTAATTTAACCCTTTTCCCTTGAATTGGAATTTGAATTAAAGTAGAATTTGCAGCATTTTAATTTATGATACTAATTTGATGCAAAATGTATGTTTAACATCAACTTTTCAAAATGAAACCTTTCATTTCAAATCAGTGTTTTCATTCAATGTTTCATTTTGATCTGCCAAAACATCTTGCTTCAATTGAAAAAAAAGAGAAAAGATACAAATTAAGCTACTTCAACCTTTTCTACCCAATTCTTTCTGAAAATTAGGTTTTTATAATTTCAACCTATCTTATTTATCAAAAACAGTTGAGATTGAATTTACAAACACTCATAGAATCCATGTTGATTAATACTATCAGTTCTTAAGAATAAAAAAATAAAAGGTTATAAAATTCTGAAAAGACATTTGGAATGTTCAGGATTAACCTTAACTATATTGCATTTGACAATAATCTTTAATTTCTCCTTAATGAACACTGATTAAATGGACAGGTTTATACACACAGTGTGTACATCATGCTGAAGTAAATCTCAGATACCTAAATGACCTTAAAACATGGTAAAAAAAGAATTTAAATTATTTGTAAACTAAGAAAATTTTAAAATAAATATAACTATATAATTGAGTGAATTATTTGCATAACTTAGAAATCAGAAAAGTGAATCTTCAGGAAAGGCTCTAAATTTTAGTATTGATATTATTTATGCACCTATCAAAGTCTGAATGACATTAACATTGATATTTTAAAATATATCCAACAATTCTTCTTGTAGTTTGCAATAGATTTTTTAGAAAAATGAAGATATTTCTCTTACTTTTTTTTCCTGTAGACAGGGTTTCATTATTGTTTTCCTAATTTTGAAGAACTTTTTTGAAAGAGAATTTTCATGTAAGTGTTCCTCAACAAAATAAGCATATTTTGAAAATAAAAAATTTAAAAAGAAATCATTGGTATCAAATATATTTGTCTGAGGACAAGCAATAGGAATTATTTCTCTTATTAGCCAAACCAATTTGCTCATATTCCACAAGAAGTGTCTCCAAAATAGCATTAACTTTGGATCACAGTCCTATTTGAGAACTATATAACTGAAGAAATCCTATGTCTTACAGTACAGGAAAATACAAGGAAAGTAACCTTTATTTGTGCTTATTTTTTATTTCAACTACTTTGCTTACATTGTTCATAGCAGTGACTAATACTGCCCTGCACACTTATTGTGGACAATATTTTGCATATAAACCATAGTAATTGATAACTAAATTTTACCCAGATAAAACCCAAGCCTATTAAAATATTTACAAATCTTAGCAGAAATAAATAAGCGTAATAGACTTCAACCTATTCTGACAGCCATTTTGAGAAGCTCTTCTCTATTTGCACAATGAATTAAAGCAATTATTGTTCATTCTATTGTAAGCCCCAGAGGCTCCATTATGCTATGAGTCTGGAAGGATGCTTGAAAATACAGTGCTTGTTCTGAAAAATTTATGGTCTGCATAAGGAAAGAAAAAAAAATAAAAAAGAAGAGAAGAAAGAGAACAGGAGAAGAGAGGAGAGGAGAGGAGAGGAGAGGAGAGGAGAGGAGAGGAGAGGAGAGGAGAGGAGAGGAGAGGAGAGGAGAGGAGAGGAGAGGAGAGGAGAGGAGAGGAGAGGAGAGGAGAGGAGAGGAGAGGAGAGGAGAGGAGAGGAGAGGAGAGGAGAGGAGAGGAGAGGAGAGGAGAGGAGAGGAGAGGAGAGGAGAGGAGAGGAGAGGAGAGGAGAGGAGAGGAGAGAAAAGAGAAGAGAAGAGAAGAGAAGAGAAGAGAAGAGAAGAGAAGAGAAGAGAAGAGAAGAGAAGAGAAGAGAAGAGAAGAGAAGAGAAGAGAAGAGAAGAGAAGAGAAGAGAAGAGAAGAGAAGAGAAGAGAAGAGAAGAGAAGAGAAGAGAAGAGAAGAGAAGAGAAGAGAAGAGAAGAGAAGAGAAGAGAAGAGAAGAGAAGAGAAGAGAAGAGAAGAGAAGAGAAGAGAAGAGAAGAGAAGAGAAGAGAAGAGAAGAGAAGAGAAGAGAAGAGAAGAGAAGAGAAGAGAAGAGAGAAGAGAAGGGAAGGGACGGGAAGGGAAGGGAAGGGAAGGGAAGGGAAGGGAAGGGAAGGGAAGGGAAGGGAAGGGAAGGGAAGGGAAGGGAAGGGAAGGGAAGGGAAGGGAAGGGAAGGGAAGGGAAGGGAAGGGAAGGGAAGGGAAGGGAAGGGAAGGGAAGGGAAGGGAAGGGAAGGGAAGGGAAGGGAAGGGAAGGTTTGGGAAGGGAAGGTTTGGGAAGGGAAGGGAAGGGAAGGGAAGGGGAGGGAAGGGAAGGGAAGGGAAGGGAAGGGAAGGGAAGGAAGGGAAGGGAAGGGAAGGGAAGGTTTGGGAAGGGAAGGGAAGGGAAGGGAAGGGAAGGGAAGGGAAGGGAAGGGAAGGGAAGGGAAGGGAAGGGAAGGGAAGGGAAGGTTTGGGAAGGGAAGGTTTGGGAAGGGAAGGTTTGGGAAGGGAAGGTTTGGGAAGGGAAGGTTTGGGAAGGGAAGGGAAGGTTTGGGAAGGTTTGGGAAGGTTTGGGAAGGTTTGGGAAGGGAAGGGAAGGGAAGGGAAGGGAAGGGAAGGGAAGAGAAGAGAAGAGAAGAGAAGAGAAGAGAAGAGAAGAGAAGAGAAGAGAAGAGAAGAGAAGAGAAGAGAAGAGAAGAGAAGAGAAGAGAAGAGAAGAGAAGAGAAGAGAAGAGAAGAGAAGAGAAGAGAAGAGAAGAGAAGAGAAGAGAAGAGAAGAGAAGAGAAGAGAAGAGAAGAGAAGAGAAGAGAAGAGAAGAGGACATCCCTCCCTCCTCCAAACTAACAAACAAAAACAGGCAAAAAAAGGAAAATTAGGACCATTAAAAGATGTACAGGAAATGAAACATATTCTCACACCTGCAGAGAAGACCTGTGAGATCGCCAAGGAGAAAGCAGAGATTTTCTTCCCATACGACAATCTTCAAACCCAAGACCACAGCTCAGTACATAAGAAATGAGGTTTCAGCCACATTTGTTCTGTTTTTAAGCCAGAGAGAGAGCAATAAACGT
The DNA here is from genome assembly GCA_037013685.1 of Acridotheres tristis. NCBI lineage: Eukaryota > Metazoa > Chordata > Aves > Passeriformes > Sturnidae > Acridotheres > Acridotheres tristis. The sequence continues at coordinate 73,359,019 of CM072919.1, forward strand.
CCCAGAACAGTTGAGGGGAGTGATGTTGAGAGCCTGTGGTTGATTTTACCACTCACCTTTGCTCGTCCTATGAGCAGGTTTAGCACTTGAGGAAAACTCTTTCTCAGCCAGGAGTGACATACAAACAGGATAAGGACCCTGGGTACACATCTAAACTCACCCTGGGCACCTCCTTTTGCTGCATCAAACCTTTTTGCAAGTGTACCTGCAGTACAGACCATTGTTTCAGACTACCTGTTCAAATGCAGAGAGCAGTGTCACTGGGTAGCAGTAAAACCCTCCAGCAAGTCCATTTACTAGAATAAATTCACATTCCTGGCCTCTTAAAACTTACAGAGACTAAAGTGAGAATAGGCTCACTACAGGTAGGTCTTTTAACTGGTGGAATGGCTCCTGCCTGGAGTAACTTGATATTGTTGAAGCAGTGATAGATCTCCACTCATATCTACATGGTCTGGGTTTTGTCTTTGATTAGCGAGAAAATGTTTTTATATCTCAGCATACAGACATTAAAAAGGAATAGTGTGGTTTTCATGCACAAAATCTCAGTTGATATCTACACAGGCAGAAGGATGTGATGCTGCAATGTTTCAAGAAACTAAAAAAATTATATTGAAGATTGGCATGTTTTTTAAAAGACTTTGTTATTCACTGAAAGAGAAACACAGAAGGACCCACTTTGCCTCAATCAAAACACAGCATTCAGTTTGGCTAAAGAATAAACATGTTTGAAGCCAATTGTAGGAAAAATAAGTAAAAAGGGCTTTTTTTTTACTAATCTGAAAGAAGAAGGAATATGAGAAAATGGTGGTATTTCTCACCAAAAAAAAAAGACAAATTAAAAAAAAAAAAAAAAAAAAAAAAACAACCAAAAAAACCAATAACCTCATTTTACTTACAGTCTTACCTTTCAGATGGATATATTTTTTCTTTTGTTGTGATTTCAGGCCACTGTTTTGAAGCTGATTCTTTGCTATATAAAGCAACTACTGAAATTAGTCCGAGGAGATTTTGTACAAGTTACAGACATGAATAGTTCTGCTCCTCACTCTTTACTGTTCTTTTTACTTCTCTATCTGCCTCCATTTAATTTGATAACTTTGTAGCCTTTTGTGAAAACTACCAAATGCCGGGTTTTAGTGTACAGTTCCCTAAATTAATCACACAAGTTCTGAGTTCTCTTACCCCTAGAATTTCACTGAAGAAAAGAAAATTGTTAAAAGAGGTAGTTTCATACTATATTTTGTTTTTCTCTTTCTGTTATTTTCCCTTGGTTATTTTCATGAAGCTTATTTTCCTGGCAAGACAGAAACATTATGCAATTACTGTATTCTTTAAATGAAGCCTGTTTTACTTTAACTGATATAATTTTCAGTTTGTTCCTAAAGTCAAACTGGAAGGATTATGTATTAATTTTGTGGTTTATTTATTTTATAGAAAGGGGCTTGAGAAGGTCAGAACATTCAATTACAGGAAAGGCTGGTAAAGCTTCCATGGACAGGGCATCATTACCGGAGTTTTTACTGCAATCCAACTGACAGCTCCTGAGCTCAATTTCCTCCTTTCTGCTGCATGCAGAGAATTCTTGGAGACAGAGGCACATTTTTTTAAAACTTCATCTTCTTTGTTCTGCTCTTCAGAAATCAGCCTCTGCAGCTTTCTCCTGCTCCCCAACGGGGGAGAAGCTGCCTCTCCCTTTCTGCCCCATGCAGCAGCCCCACTGCGTGGCACATGATGGTCCCACAGCAGACTGGATCAAATCACATAAAATAATCTCTGACTTCAGCACTGCAGATGATATTTATTTAGCACACGAGCTAAGGAAACCAGAAGCTTGTGCACTGTTGTTCCAGCCTTGTAAATAGTGCAAGACTTGGAAGGAATGATTAATTTTTTTTTTTCTCAAATAAGTTTTATCTTTCATTGGGAAAAATCTCCAAACCCTTCATGCATTCTTCAGAGTGAGACTGGGCTTCCAGGCTAAGTTTTGAAAGCTCAGTTTTCTACAAAAACAGCAGTTGTCTAAGCTTTTGTTACAGTCTCAGGAAAGTCTGCTCAATCATGGACTCATCAAAGAATCATAGAATAGCTCGGTTTGGAAGGTAACTTAAAGATAATATTGTTCCATGAGCAGGGACACCTTCCACTAGACCAGTTTGCTCAGAGCCCCATCCAGCCTGGCCTTCAACAATTCCAGGGAGCCAATTTAAATTTCAATACAGGCAAAAAGTTCACTTAACCACAAAACTGTACCCGGAAGCATCTGAGACATGTTAGGGTATCCACATGGACTCGCAGATATGATATGGGGTTATGGGATATCCTTATAAAAGTCCATATAAAAGTCTCTTAGGGCATCATGGTTCTTTCAATGACCTATGTTTTATAAACTGAAGCAAGCTCCACTAAATGTATTATTTACAGCTCCTCTGAAAACACTAGTTCACAAATAGGAAATTATGCAGTGACTTAATTTGTTTTATGCTGTGAATTGAATCTCACTTCTCTAAGGAAGCATGCCATGTTTATGATCCATGAGGAATATACACCACTTTGAATAGTGAATCAAAACTGAGATTAAGGAATCATTCCCTGGAGGTGATGCTCTCTAGGAAGTTTAGCAAACTTAGAGATGTTTACATTTTGGAAGGATGAACACAGGTGATAGTGGCTATGAAAAGCTAAGCAGAAAATGCTTAGTTCAGTGATAGTTTCCATTGCCATCTGAATGTGTTCTAGCCGACTGAAAAATGTGTGCCAAGACCACTGAGTACTACAGTTGAAGGCTCTGAAATGAAGCTGAGGCCATTTTTTGGCCAGCTGCCCATTTGAATCAAGCTGGGCTGAACTGGAACCTAGCATAACCTAGCATCTGGTGATGGTTTATGGCAGTAGGTCTCACACAGCTTGCAGATCTCCAAAGCACAGGAAGGCTATGCATTGGGTGGAAGGGATTAAGCACAAAAATAGAGTGTCCTACCAGCTAAATCCCTGTTGCTAAGGAGATCTTTCTGTGCTGATCTCTACAGGTGTGCCAGTGGTCCTACTCTCTTCAGTGTCCTCTTATTTGTAAAAGTTGTTGGTACTAAAATCTTTCAGGTTTGTGCTTTAATTTCATCTTTACCAGGGATATCACCAGAAAATGAGACATTCTATGTGGCCATTCTCACTGTTTTAACACAGAGTTACAGCCTTGGATTAGAGAATTAGCTTTTTCCTAAGTATATTTATATTATTTCCTATTCCTTGTTCTTCCTGTCTTTTTTTGGGTACTCCACAAATTAATTGATGGTCAATGGTCTGGAGAACTCATGACATTGATTATGGATGCTGTACATTGGATAGGACAAAAGAATTAATTATTGCTCCACCAGCATCAACTCCTTACATTTATAGTGTTTGTAATCTAACAATATTATGCCGGACATGAGTACACTTCCTACCTTCTCCAACCAACCTATTTAAAAGAAATAATTAAACATGTAAGAGACATGTTAAATCACTGAATTTCCGCTAGACACTAATGTAGTACAAACTATCCATGCAAATAGTTATTTGGGCAAATTGTCTGCTGGTCCAGCTTCATTGGCTTTAATCAGTAAAGAACTCAGCTGAGGTTTCCCAAGGGAAGATGTTGGATTTCAAGCTGATGCTGTGTTTGAGTTTGGCCAAGAAGCCATGATAAATTAAAACTGTATTCAAACATGCTGAAGAATTTCTCAGTTCCTCAAATGACATTTCAGGCTATTTCAATTAAAAAGGAAAAAAAAAATTGCATAATATTTTACTTCCCTGTTTTCACACCCTGAATTCATGCAAATGTGAATTTGTTAATGTTTGCATAAATTAGTTGAGGCGGAATTGTCCAGAAAGGGGAAAAAAACATTAAGTTGTGATGAAGGAATGTGAAATATCTTCTTTTTCATCATGAATAAAAAGCCTTATTCTGCTTCTCACTCCCTTCTCCATGCCCCATGAAAGGAAAAAAATAAAAACAAATAAACAAACTGAAAGAAAACAAAAAGTCCTAATAACATATAGGGAGAATTTTCCTTCACTAATGATATTCAATTGTTCTAAGAAGGAAAAAATGGTACTAAGTATAATGAGATGCCAAATACAAAAAAAAAGCCATGCTGCTCATCTCTAAGCCCTTCTGTTCCTTGAAGTGAAAACTCATTTTAAGAAGATTATGCTGCATATATTAGAAGATAGGCTGATATTCTGCATTCATACTCTACTGGGGCTTTGGCAGTAAAATAGAGAGAGGAAGGGAAGGAAAATAACCCAGCTAAAAAACAACATTTGTTCCTATTTACCTAACAGACTAATAGGAGATATAAGTCTCTTTTCATTCATTTATCCTTGAATATATATATCCATATATATAAATAGATATATATATATAAATATACAGATCTATCTATCTGTAATCTGATGGATTCTTCAGCTTAAAAGGAATCATATAAGTTTTTTTAATTAGTAAAGAGGCTGCAGAGAGGACTAAGGTAGTATTTGAATGAATTCCAAATTTAATATCAGCTACAAAATTTCTGATTTCAGGGAAAAAATAAATGAAAAAAAATTCTTTTGACTAGAGAGGAATGGCTACAAAATATTTCCAGAGTTTTAAAACTCTTAGAAGTTTTAATTCCTTTATTGCATGAAGGGCAGGGACTATATCTCCAAAGAATGAATGGCTGAATGCAACTTTCTTAATGAATTTGTAATGAACAAAACCTTTTCAATTCATGCTCAAGGAAGATATTTTTGGGGTTGGTGCTGAAATTTTAAATAAGTGATTGTGTGTCTGTTCTTTACTTTAATTATCTCTTAACAATTTTTTTTTCCATGGGAATTGCCTCTAAGTTTTTAATCTAATTATTTGTGTAAGGGAAGAAAAATGTACAAGTAAGATTTTAGGTTAACTTTTGAATACTAGCATGCCCGTTTAAGGCTAAGTTTATCTCTCTATGGTTGAAAATGCAAGACTTGGGCTGTCCATATCTCTTTCCTAGACCCATCTAATTTATTTTTCTAAAAGAATTAATACAAAACTGGGTTACTGACCTCATGTCATATTGAACTCATATTGTGTTAAGGTCCTGCTGTGAGTGAAGAGTTGGACCAGATGACCTCCCACTCCTCTAACATAAATTATTCTGGTTGTTTGGCAGTTCTTTCATCTGAAGATTTCTTACCTATTTTATTTCCTTTTGTTATTTCTTTTTCTTTCGTTTCATTAATGTCAGTAATAGTCTTCTGGGAAAAAAACTCGGGTCTGATCCTGAATCGTTACTCTTTGAATAATTTTTGCATTGTGCATGAGTGTAATTAATTTGAGTTGCAACTAGAAAAAAATAAATTGGACAGGTTTTTTCTATTACATTTTCCACCTTCTGTAAAATTGAGGCATAATTTGCATTTTTTTCATCATGAAAACAAAAAAATGAAGAATATTTTTCACTATCATAAATTTATACCTGCACACACCCCCTTACATTTACTTGTCTTATATATACCCATACACATAAATACACTTGCACATGATATGTCAGAAAACAAACATGTTTTAGGTGCAAAGAAGCTATATGCATAAAAAACCCCAGGTGCTTAAAGGCATTGGGGGATAATTTAACTTTCATTTATGTCTTTCATGCTTAAAAGTCTCATAACATTTGAAATAAAAGGGATTTAGAATTCTGAATGGTAGGTTACCTCTGAAAATTGAATTTAGCCTTCTAAAATCATTTATGAATTTTGAAAAAAATAAACAAACCCCTTCAAACTTTGCATAGGCTTAATCGAGTTGAAAATCTTTCAAATGAAAGTCTTCTATTATTAAACTTAAGTACTCTGACTGTACCTGTTTAATGAAATGAGAAGGGAAGAAAATGTCATTTTAAACTTATCAATACGCTCTGTTTTTTAATGACAAATTTTTGAGTTCTGTTTTCTACCTGCCTTCTAGGAAATTAGTTGAAATAACTGTTGGTCTGTAATGAGAACAGATAATATATATATTTTATTGAGTTTTGTCGAGTTATTTCTGCCCATTTCTGCCCTCTTCCCACTCCAAAACTACAGTGTCAGAGCTAAGGGACCTGATCAAAGTAACTTGAAATGCAGTTCATGAAAGTTGAGCAGTCCGGAAAACATACGATCCATCTAATGTTTTATGCATACCTATAGGTCGATAATGTTATTTATCATTACAGCACACTGGCATGTAGACAGAGCCTGAGAGAGGGCCACAGGGCTGTAAGCTGAAGGGAAGTGCTAACAAATGACAGCCAGCACTGCAGTGCCTCTATTTGGTAGCAATTATCAGTTTGTGAGTAACTACTGGAAAAGCTGAAGGGAAAAAAAAATAAATAAAAAAAATGACCTAATGACCACGGGTGGTGTTCAGAGAACTCTGCAATTTGTGTGGAATAATACTGAAAGAAACTTGCTAGCTATGGGACAAAGTAAGTTATTTCTTAACTAAGCAGTAATAAAGAAACTCCCAAAGCTCTCGTGCGTTACTTGCAGTGACATTACACAATGTCAAGGAATGCTTTAAAATTAACAGAAGAAACAAGTGTCACAATTAACGAGACTTTATTGAGTATTTTGTTTATTTATTGCTGCCACCTCAAATTTTAATCAGATAAATCAGTTAATGTTTTCCCATGGAAGTAATAATAAAAGTATTCAGGCTATATTACCTAACATGTCACACATATGAAGGAAAAAATCACTGTAAATGCCCCTGCAGGAAAATAGGGTATTCACCTCTTGCAAGCATTACTGCACACAAAGGCTCAACTACAGTGAATTTTAGCCATGCTAATCACAATCCAGGGCTGGAACCAGGCTTTCCTTGCTGAAAGCTTGAGACAGGAAGAAACATATTCCAATGTCTTGCCCGCTCCTTGACTACTGATATAAGGAAAGTTTTGCTCTCCAAACTGAGCTCTAGGGAATTGAGAAGAGGGAGGATGTGAAATAAGCCCAACAGCAGAGGAGGAGTTACTGGTTTAGTAAATGTTTTCCTTTCCTTTGTGCATTCCTCTGAACCATGGTTTGGCAAATGTTAGCTCACAGAGTGCCCTGAGGTTTTCTCCAGAGACTTTCCTCCCAAATGGCAAACTCAGGCTTACATTCCTTAAGCTGACATTCCCTTCTTGCTGCAGCCCAGCCTGTTACACCTGATGAGCAGCAGGGGATGTTATTCTGTATTTCTCTTGGCGAGTTGTTTCAGTAGCAGGATTGGGATTGCAATTTCTGATGCAAAAGGCTTTACATTTGGAAAGGCAGTCTACAGAAGACTTACTGGAGAAATGAAACATTCAAGCATCTAGAAGTCTTTCTTCAGGAAGGTCCAGACTAATGTAAATAAGAGGTTATATTTACAAAATTCCATTCATGTTCCTAGAAAATGTTAAGTTTGTTTAAATTACTTTGAACATGAAACCCTTGTCACGCACAAGGTAGCAGAATAAGCTCTCACCCCTCTCAGAAAACATGGCAAAATTTTAATTCCAGATGTGTCCGAGGCTCATATGCTCTTGGACTTTCCCTCTGATTTTTAAAAATTATTGCAATGACCACAGAGGAAGCTTAATTTAGTTGCTTCAGTTAAGTGCCTAAACTTGGATGGCATGAGTCAAGTCTCTAAAAATTGTGATTGTTCTTTGAAGAGTGGCTAGCATGATGAAAAAGGCCAAGTAAAATTCTAGTACAAAATAATATATAGGAATAAGGCACATAACGATAAGTGAAGTTGTTTATTACAAATCAAACCAAGTGGCATCTCTCAGCCACGAACCTTGATTTATTTCCTTTTTCCTGGCATGGCTTATGGCATGCGCTAGCACTGTTATCCATGCATTATAAATATTTATATATGTATTTATGTTTTATGCTTTTACAGGCCAGTAAAAACAAATAACTGAACAAGTTTACAGGCAGTTAATTTGGTGTTTAATGGAAATAATAGTCTGAAAATGTCCTGCTTTGTGAAACCACTGAGCTGAGTTTCTCCAGGGAACTGTTTATAGCACCAGAGATATTTCCCTCTGGGTGCTGGGAACCCAGTCTTTGAGTCCTATTTCCTTACTTTGTAAAACAATGAAAACAACAAAATTCTATCAGTGCTACTGAAAGTTCTCAGAAATTCTTCATTTCAAGGACATAATTGCCATATCTGGATAAGAAAAATAAACAACAGCAGTTTGCCATCATCATCATCTGAGAACACATAATTCTGACTCTGTCAAGACTGATAAATAATACTAATGAAAATTCCAGTTCTTGGGTTTTTTTAATAAAAAAACTTTTTAATTTTTGAAAAAAATATGAAGACATTCAAAGACTAGATGTTATTTACCTTCTCTTTTTTTAATTAAAAATTGTTTCAGAAAAACATAGGGAAGAAGTGAGATTTGGAAAGAACAAAAGGGAATATAAAGACAGTGAAAGAGAGTACTTCCAAGAAATGTTAATTGGAGTAATTTCAGTGGCCCTGTTTTTATTAATTTCTTTGATCATTTTAGTTGTGGTTTGCTGAAAATTAGAGAATGATAATTTTTTTATAGCAAACACATTTTTCTACAAAAAAATAAACCACCCTTAATGTTTCAAAACATTTATGCACAATTCTTTTTTTTTTTTTTCCTCCAGGTCTTACATGGTCCAACTGTCTCCTTATTACAATTTTACCACTACAGAGGAGCTTTTACTTCACTGAAAGATCATGTCTCATATGGGATGATGTCCTGCCTAGCTTAGAGCCAAATTCAGCTCTACAGCATGGCAGGAGAGGAACAGAGAGGGAATGACTGGGAACAACATTGTGGGTTCAAGCCTGTGCTGGAGGCCAAGTGCCTTGTTTAAACCTTGACAAGCTCAATAAATCAAGCCAGAAAAAAAAATGATGAAAAGACTAGTCTCTTCCTTATTTCTGTTTGGAGGAGTATAAATGATTATTAAGCCTCTTATGAGGCAAAAAAATGTGCAACAAGTTTCTTGCCACTGTGGTTATCTTGTTGTTCCAGAGTAATTTTCTTGAAGTAGGATTTCGATTTTGTTGTTTTCCTTTCCTTTGTGGTTTTGGTGTTGTTTTTATTTAATTTTTGGGGATTTTTTTTGGTTTTATTTGTTTTTTTTTTTTTTTTTTTTTAATTTATTTTGTTTTGTTTTGGTTTTGGTTTTGTTTTCTATTATTTTATTACTATAATTTATTTAAAGCTTATTTAAAGTTAGACCCCAATTTTAATTATTTTCAGTAGTCCTGAAAGAGAATGGAAAAACCCACTGAATAGTCCATTACTTTCTCCCACCTCCTCTAAACAGTTCAGAATTCAGCTTTCATTTTGATGATGCTTCAACAGTACTTCGTTAAAAAAAAACTAATTACAATGGAAATGCAGCTCTGCAAAACTTTTAGAAAAACACATTATTTTGTTTTAGGGTTCAGTTAATACACATTCATTTATCATCTTTATAAGAGATGTACAGGGCAATGATGAATAATCCCTGGCTTCCAATCAGGAAATGCAAATTATTCTTCTCTCTTTTTTTTCCCCCTTTTTTTTCTTTTTTTTTTCCCTTTCCAATGAATAATGCATACTAGTAAAACTGAAGCAAAAGAAAAAAAAAAAAAAGAAAAAAAAAAGTGGTGCCAGAAAGCTGGCAGGATGTAATGACAAGCAAGAAATGTGATGTGGTGTGTTACCAAAAAAGCCTCTAAAGAGAAGCCAGACACTGCATTTCCTTTAGTCACAATTACATCATCAACCTTGAACCTAGGGGAAAGTCTGAAAACTATAAAGCACAGAAAGAATGCGGAGGGAAAATGTTATCCACGGGAAATTAAATTAAAAATAAAAAAACCAAAACAACTCCTAGATTTGGGGGCTTTCTTCCAGTTCATAATGTGGCCCAAGTCATGCACCCTAACCTGAGACTCCATCTGCCTACTCAAACCTCTTTAATCAAAAGTGTCAGCAATCTTGGCTTTCTCTATGGAGAAACAAAGCTGCACTCTCTCTGCATCACAGGGGTGTTAGGTTGATTGAACTGGTTGAACTCCCAAGCTTCCATCACAGTGGCTTGAAGGAGTTTTAGTCGATTGGGCTTTTACTTGAGACCATGACTTTAAAAGCCTAAACTTGCATGGGTTGAATTTAGGTTGCAGTTTCATCCTGCTGTCACAGACAGGTGTCAACTATAATGAAACCAGTTGAATAATCACAGTTTAAAAGTAACACAAGAAGGTCTCAGTGGAAGATGTATAGCTTTGCACGTAACACAAAAGAGCTATAAAGCAAGGTCTAAACCATTTCTCTGAAATGCTGAAACTCAGTGAAAGCTTATTGCACTTAAGAGCCTGCCACTTTTAACTGAGATCTTGACTTTAAAACACTGCACTGTCATATCTGAATCATCAAGTTCATAGAGAAAAACAGCAAAAAATTTTTTCCTCTCTCTCTTTTTTTTCCCCCCTCACTTTTGTTTTGAGTTAGTTCATTTCAATTTGGTTTCTTTAGATTTGGTTTCTTTTGGCCTGTTTTCTTGTGTGTTTTCTTCCCAGTTCCTTAAAATCTTAAGAGCTGAGAGTTGCAAAAAGTTTCAGACTACAGTGCCCATACCTATCACAAATGTTATTAGACTGTTTTAATTTCACCACATGAGGAAATGGCCACAATTTGTGCTGAGGGAGGTTCAGGCTGGATAACTGGAAAAGTTTTTTCACTAAGGTCGTTGTCAAGCATTTAGAACAGCGTGACTCAATGCAGGGAAGTGGTCAGATCACCAGCCTTGAAAATAGTTGAAAGATGTACAGTTGTGGTGCTTACAGACATGGTTTTGTGGTTGACTTGGCAGTGTTGTCTTAATGGCTGGACCTGATGTTCTTAGAAGGCTTTTCCAAAATAAATTATTCAATGAATCCATGGAATTCAAAAACTTTGGATCACTAAACTCCTGTAGCTTTCTTTAAATGTCTCAGCTCCCATGGCAGACCTATGAACATATCAACACTGATGAATATGCACTTGAAGCACTCCTCCTACAAGACTGTTACTGATCCAGACCCAGGGAGTGGTTATATTCCATCTCCTATTCTCCTTTCTGTTAGTCACCAACGTTGCTGGAAGACATCACAGTTTATGAGTTTCTTAGAGTTTACAGGAATCAGTTCTAGTTCTACTGTTGAAGGACTTTCAGTATTGAGCATATGGTTTGAGTCCTTCCTCTTGACCAAATTGCACCTTCTTTCTTACTCCATTCGGGGCATAAACACTGTGATGTCTACTGATGAACACATGCTGTTTGCAAAACTAAGTTTTCTTCTCTCTTTGTAACAAGATAGAAATCATAATTTTTATTCGACTTGTAAGTTCTGTTGCTGCTGTTATTTATTTCTTCCCATCTCCCTCCTTTCTGTCCCCAAAAACTCCTGGCATCAATAGCCTATATAAAAACATATTTCATGGATGGATAAAGGCCAAAATCAGGTTGTTTCATTAAGACACAACAACATGTCTAGCATACGTTTAAAAAAAATCAATAAATTGAAGTAGAATGGCACCTCTCATTGTGTTAGAAGCCAAAACATATTTATTGTCCAGATGTAATTTCAGTTTTATTGCCCAGATCACAGGTCATTGGTTAGCAGATGCTGGGCAGGGAATCTAGCTGGTCAGCTAATAGCCTCCCCACTGCTGAAATTAACTAACAGTCAAAAGGTTTAATAACCAAAGGTCACAATAGGCTGTTTGAAGAGTCAGTAGGAATCCATCTGATAAATTATCTTCTTCTGTTCTGGGGCAAATGCTGTCTCACCTCCCTCCGTGATATAAAATGAGAATTAGGAAAGTAAACTCTTACTCCAGGGCAAAAGTTGATTTTCACAGCTTGCTAACATCTTCCAAGGAATTCATGTCCTGTCCTAAACTCTTGCCTCTGTTCTTGCTAATTATTCTGAAACCAAAATTGATGAAATTTGGTAGTAGAGTAAAAGCACTCATTAATGGATTAGGAGTGAATGCAGATGCTGAGGTTTACTTTTTAAAATGTATTTAATAATATCAAATAAAAGTCACTATGCAATAATGAAAATTCTTGTAATATTCAATTTAATGTTTGAATTTCAGTTATTTGCCCAATCTATCAAGATAGAGTTAACAAAACCTACCAATGTTAGAACTTGAGTCCTCAAATAGATAACAAATTTACCATCAAATTATACCAACCTAGAAGTCCTGAATCTAATCACTGGAGGCACATAGAAGTATATTTTGCCATTTCCCTTGTTAACTTCATCATTCTCTTCTAAAACACTAAGAAAATTAGTCAGCCTTGATAAGTTGCTGATGTTTTCAGGAAGAAAATTACCATTAATGAACAATGAATATTTCTTGCTTATTAAAACTACATTTATTTTTCCCCCACCTTTAACTTTTCCCTAAAGTAGGCAGAAGTTTGTTTTTCATATCCAAGACCTTGGCTTTACATTGATGCCTGAAGTAAGCACTACTATGACAGAGAAATTTCTAGTGAGTAGTAGGAAAAGGGAACAATTTTCTCTGCTATTTATTTATTAACCTCTTCCTTATGAGATGCCTTATTCATACGATGGAATATTTGTCAGGTCCTATCAAGCTGTCATCATGGAACTTTGTTCATGCTTTATAGAAAACGTCTAAAAGTTCAAAAATATTAAAGCCATGGCATTACTGTTAGTGAGGAGAGGCACAAAGTTCCACCATTCTCACCCTACTGTGATTGTAGTCTTAGGCTTGAGCTTGGTCTGCATTCTAACTCAGCTCTCATCACTCAGTCTCATCAACCATGCTTCCAACTGCAGGAAGAGCTTGCACCCAGATACTCAGCATCCAGATCAACTCCTGTGCCTGAGCTTGCCTACCTGGCTGACCTCTCAGCTCATTCTAAATGGAAATCAAGTCATCATCAGCTTGAATAAGTGATGAGCATGATCTAGAGGTTGAGCCTGTATACCACAAAAGCCTAAATGTAGAGCTGCAGTCTCACCATGACAACAGGACAAAGTAATAGGAGTGGACTTGCATAGTCATAAATTAATGATTGCCCAAATGCAGCCACAGATCTGGTTTTAAAGAATATAAGTCTCCCCTGCATGAAGAAATTTCATCACAGCCTCAAGGATCACAGTTTATTTTGTGTTTTTCTAAAGTTTTTCATATCCATGCGCTGCACTCAGGCTAAATTAATCATCTCCTTTTCATTTTAAATTTGTGCCCTGGTTCAAGGAGTCTGAGGAAAATGGAGAAACACAGGAATCTCAAGACCAATGCTGCAGACACACAATGTAAAGTAGAGCATGGTCGTCACTGCAAGTCTGAAATACTGAAATAAACACACAAGCTTTCAGCAAAACAGAGTGAGCTCAGCTCCTCCATGTGAGCATGAGAAAATGGATCCAGTGAGCATTGAACTAGAAATTAAGTGAAGAATAGCTAAAGGACAGGACTTGTGATACTGTAGCAGAGTGTTACCAAGAATTAAAAGTTTTCAACATGGCAAGAAAAGTGAGAGAGCTCAAAAAGACATGATAATCATGGATCTTTATGAACAACAACCCAGAATAAAAAAGGAAAGTATATTTTTCTTACCTTTTAGATGACATTCATGGTTTCATGTTTTCAATTCATGGGACTCATGGCACTGAAATTCACCTGACATGTACATATTAGAAGAAAAATGGCAATTTGCTGTGAATGAAGGCTGGAAAAGGAGAAAGAGAAGGGATGTAAAAAGAAACAATTAAAAAGCTATGCTTCTGATGGAACAGTTTGGATTACTAGGTGGGACTCATTTGTCCAAACACAGATGAACTGATCAATAAATCCTTTTCGGACTGATTGGCTTACTTTGAGACATATATCAAACCTAGATTAATATGACTCAATCTCTGGAAATGTCTGTTTCTCTCTACTCTGGACTGTCATGAAGAAATTCTTAGGTAATGAAATCAGACTTAGGCTTCTAAATTTTAGACAATTAAAGTTAGTGAAGATGAATGACATCCTTACTTATTTGTGATAAACTAGTCCTCAGGTAATCAACCTCAAAGGGACGCACACAGCCCTTTCAGATAATAGTACAATCAAGAATATGGAGTTTACTCTATCAAAAAAAAAAAAAAAAAAAAAAAAAAAAAAAAAAAAAAAAAGACTGAGTAATTCTGATGCTCAGTAAAGAATCTAGTAATTAATTACCAGTATGGATATTGATTTGATAAACACAGATCCCACGAATATCACTGGTGTTTAAGTTGCAAGTGATCAAAGTCACTTATCACAAACATTCAGCGAGTTTTTATAAGATTGGGTCATGAGGCCTCAGTTTCCCATTTAAGAAGCAGCTTTACCAGTGAAATCCTTTGAAATAACGCAGAAACAGGGAATATGTAGAACTCTAAGTCAGGTAAAGAGCAATTCAACATTCAAAGACTTTCTCTGTACTTGAACAGAGATTTTGGTGTCGGCCCTGATACAAACATTATAGCAGAGTCCTTTTCCTACTCAGCAGTTTTGCCCTCTTAGTCCCACACTTCCCCTGACCAATTACATTAATGTGTGTTTGTCAATACCGAATTTCATTTGCTGTGTAACAACCCAGAGCCCAGCAAATCTTGTTGAATTTTCCTTGCCTCTTAAGCCCGAGTTCCTGCGTCTTCCCAGCTTTGTGCTGTCAGCAAAACTTAACACATTTACAATAGGTCTCCTGATCTAGGGCAATTACTGAGGGAAGCAATAGCAGGTGCAAGAAGCTTAACAAGAGACGGATGTTGTACTATCATTGTGGTCTCCAATCCTGCATTAGTGTCGGGGTTGTCACATTGGTAAAAATTAAATTGACATCACAGTGGAGCAGGTATCACACAGTTGTAAATCTCAGACTTTCTTGGCTCTGATGCCTTGAGAGGAGACAAGGAGAGGGAGACAAGGAGGAGGGGACAAGCATGTGAGGAGGAGAAGCTGAAGGTGAGAGTGAATGCAGGAATAAAATGGACAGAAAAGGCTGTGGGAGGTTACCCACTGCCTCTGTGGATTATCATAAGGAAACAGTCGATGAGGACTTGCATAGTTCAGAACACATATGTCGTTATGCAATAATTTTTGAATGAATGAGCAGGCTAAAGTTTATAAAGGATGAAATTCTCTGAAACCTGATGCCATATCACCCAGATTTTCCCCATCAGGCCACCTGTGGAATGCAGGGCCCTGAAATGATAGTACCTGAAATGATAGGAGCTCTTTCCCAGGAAGACTGAAGAAGAAATTTCAGGAAGGCCTGCCATAATTTGCGTGATCCTCTGGGTCATTATACTGCTATAAAGTTGGCTCTCTCTAACTGTAATTGAACACTTTGAGAGATTTCATTCTTCAAAGGACTTATGAAAGAGATGTTCCTTCTATGAATTGGGAAAAAGGTAAAAAGCTTGTCAGACTGATGCATTTCTGGGCACATGCAGTGAGAAAACTTTGTTTTCCCAAATAAGCCTGATGAAGTGTAAAATGTTCTCAAAGGTATTCAAGTTAGGATGATTACTTCAAGTAACCTTGAAGTCCAGACAAAGAAATATTTCCAGAACAAGAAGACCTAAAGAGACAGCAAAAGTTCTTCAACAAAAGAAAATGTAAAGCCTTGGAGAAAAATAACTCCAGCTGCCAAGAAGAGCTGGGGGCCAATTGTCTGGAAAGCAGTATTGGCAGAGAAGGACCTGGGGGTTTCTGGTGAGCTAGAAATTGAATAAACAGTCTGGTTTTATAGCAAAGAAAGCCAACAGCTACCTGTGCTATACTACCAAGAACATTACCAGAAGGTTAAGGCAAGTGATCTTTTCCCTCTGCTCAGCACTGGTGAGACACTCAAGTTTTGTACCTGTTTGTAGTGCAAGACAAGTCTAGGTACACTGTATAAAGTGTAGTGATGGTCCAGAAAACAAGGAAGACATTGGTGTCAAGTTCTCTACATAGAGAGCATATATTTAAGTTTACATAGTAGTCCACAGATGTGGATTTTCCAAAAAACAACCCATATCTCAACTTCATAAGCTGAATAGCTCTGTAGGCTTTATTGTGTTTGTAAGCAAAGAGTTTGCTTCAACTGACTGAAGTAAATCATCTTTTGTCATTTGAGATTCTGAGACAGTAAGAAACATCCATATGGGTCTGGCCAGATTGCAGAATGCCTACACTGCGCTGGAGTGGAATTTGGAAGTCAGAAGCAATTATCTATATCATATTGAATGAATTAGACACCTCTCTTTTAACAATAAAACCTCTGAGTTTTCTTGATGGTATCAGGAGTTGAGAAAACTAGAGGTAATTCAAACGTAGACCTGTGCATCTAAATATTTGCATGCATTTCTGCTAAAAAAAGAAGAGTAAAGGTGATAAAAAACTTACCCCATGCACAAGAGAATCTTTTCTGTTCTATCACTTGATTCCTCAGAAAGTTTAGTTATTTCTATTTTTCTAAGACCTTACACAGAATCAAGTGGTCCTTGAGTCAACCAGCAGTTAGGATCCTGACTCTGCATACAGCCTTCAGCTGCTGAACTCTACTCATCCTTTCTGTCCACTGAAGAAACAAATGGCCAGCTCAGGAGCCAAGGTATTTGATGCTGCACCTGCATTTTAGAGTAGAAGTGAGGCTCTGGTTCCCTAACTAGACTATGGTATTGGTAAAACTCCCAAGCCCCATGTTTTGAAGAAACTTCGTGTGGAGGACACTGCTCTTAAGGGAACTGCTGTGTGCAGACTTGCCTCACTATTTAAGGAAAGAATTAAAGCAAAAAACTTGACAGCTTAAGGGAATATTTAACCATTATGATGAGATGGACCTTTTTTCCATCTTCATCTCTCTCCTTCAAAACCAAGTCTTTTCTCTAAGGATTCATAGAAGTTACTCTAGCTTGAGTGCCAACCACTTTTTGATAGTTTTAGCCAATCCATTTTGTTTATTCTTCCAGATGTTTCCCATTTAATTGATTATTTCAACACCATCCCTCACCTGGTTTTTTTCCCCTCCAAATTTGACCTTCTCATCTCCTCTGCCTCACAGTTACCATTATTTTATCCAGAGATTTGCATGAAATTGAGAATATAAACTTCTCTATTAATCACCTATGCAGGTTTTAGAAGGTGATGCACATAAAACCACACATAAACAGAGGACATTCTTTCCCTCTTCATGGTATCTACCTCTAGGTGCTCTACAGAAGAGAACCTATTACTTAAAGGTGAATCCACTACTCAGGTATATTTTTTTAGTAGCTATGAGCTGTTTTCCCACCAGACCCCTGAATTCTGAAATCAGCCGTAGACTGGTTGCAATGTACTGAAACGATCCCACATTTGTGTTTGCCTCTCATGACAGCACATCCATAATTAGAGCTGTTTCAAAATGATCACAATAAGTCCTTTTTCAGGGTCAATTGATCTTGCATGATCTTTTGCTAAAGTTTAGAAAACTAGTTGTATATGAGTGTGAGGAAGGTCTTTTTAGGAGTATTTTGTTCAGATTCCTTTTTTTTTTTTTTTTTTAACATAAATTGTAAAAAACTCAGAATTTTTTATGTGATTCAAAACCAGAGGGATGGCTTACCAGAAAACACTTAACCATACCGTTGAAGAACAAATATTTTTTGCCAAATAAGGGCAATAAAAATTAAGGTAGGTGAAGGACTACAGTAATGAAGAAAGACATGGTGCAAATGATCAGCTGTAAAATATACTGTGGAAATGTTTGGTTGGCTCGTATGATTCTCCCAGGGAATGTTGGGATTTTCTCCAGCAGATGTTTCATTGTTCAGACATTTAAAACTAGATTAGAAAAGCAATAGGAAAGCAAGTGCAGTGAATAATAATTCAAAAAAATGGATGAGATTGCCATTGGAACAGATTAACTGATTCAATCTCCTTTATTAAGTATTATATTGTGAAGATCCTAACATCCCCTATAATTCTTTGTAACTTATTTTTATGTTTTTAAGACATTATCAAATTGAATAAACAGTAGGAATTTAGCTTTGATTAAATTTTATCAGGAGATTACATCTTTTAGATATTTAACTAAGAATAATTAAACCAAAATTGTGATGAATTCAATGCTCAGGTTATGGCATAGTTCACTAGTGTCAAACATTCCATACTGACTGTTTTAAAAAATATATATACACAATTTGAAATAGAGGAATTGTGTCATCTACCCCCTTCACATTGTCTTCTTCCACGTAACATATCCTTACACTATAAACCACAGGAAATATTTTTTTTTTTCTTGTCTCCAGACCATCCCTAAGTTCCTGGCTGGCATTTTAATCCCCATCTCCTGAAAAATAAACATATACCAGGTGCAAGCAAATGGAAGCAACTCAAGACAAAGCACTGAAGCATAAATGATTCCTTCCAGTGAGGGTGCTGTGATTTGTGTGCCTGTGTGGGTGTGTGGACTGTGCACAGTGGTGTGGGAAAGCCAAAGACTAAGGAGAAGAAATAAGACTGCACTTGAAAATTAAAATTACAACCCCACCAAATGCAAAACAGAAAGGAACAGAATTTTAAATAGGTTGGTAGATAACATCAGCTCATTAGCAGTTCTATTACAGCTTACACTGGTTTGTTTTCTCTAAGCATAAAAAACACCCAAGTGATATGTTTGTGTCTGTGTCTGTGTATGGAAGGAAGTAAATTAGACAGACATAGCACAAGTTATGCCTGAAAATTTAAATGCACCTTTCAAGATGACAGGAGGTGTGAAAGGGAAGATTGTTGAAGATGATTTTTCAAAATGCTCATATATCGTGGGTAGACCCAAGCCTTGTGCAGGACTTCCACTGCCTCATTCTGACTATAATTTCTTCCTGCTTTAAAAACATGACATCCAAAGTCAAGAATGCTTTCAGAGCAGTGGAAGCCAGGGCATTGCTCCTGCAGCTTGTATCACAGCAATCAAGGTCAAGAGGGTAAGCCAAAGAAACCAAAAGAATTAATATACACTCTAATTATTTACATTTATATAAAAAAAAAACCAAAACAACAACAACGACAACAACAACAACAACAACAACAACAACCACCAAAAACCACAAACAAACAAACAAACAAAAAAAACACCCCAAAAACCATACACCACACTAAACACTTCCTTGGGATTTTTTTCCATATTTCCTTAGAAGAAATGAAGAA
Organism: Acridotheres tristis; assembly: GCA_037013685.1. Lineage (NCBI taxonomy): Eukaryota > Metazoa > Chordata > Aves > Passeriformes > Sturnidae > Acridotheres > Acridotheres tristis. Next base: position 73,378,248 of record CM072919.1, read on the forward strand.
ACTTCAAGGACAAATTAAAGATATTACAGTACCAGTGAGAAAAAGAAATTATTTTCTACTTTAAGACTAAAACTTTCAGTTTGTTAAAATATGCTATCATGAGGTCCAAGAATTCTGTTTGCTTAAGAATTTATTGCTATTGTCTCTGTGATAGCAAGTCAATATGTATCTGCCTAGTAAAATGAAGACTGAACAACAGCTGCATGCAAATATTAAAATAAGATCACTAAGAGACAGAGAATTGATTGTGGACAACAGAACTGTGAACTGGGCTGGGAAGATTTTAATGGGATACAAGAAGGAAGAAGCAATAAGGTTTCAATGGTAAGCTCAACAAGGTGGAAAACAAAATAACACACAACTTTCGCCTATCTGCTTGTTTTCAGGTTATAGGGATGTTTGTTTAGAAATTTTAAAATACATTTTTCTTCCAAAGTTGTTCCCATTTTGAATTTTTAAAATTTTTATAATTGGATGAAGTCTAATCACAGGAGCCACATAAGGATTGATGGATCTCAAAGTAGCACAAGTAAGTTTGCAATTTTTAAAATTTCAATTCTGTTTGTATAAGGAATATTTCCCTTTTTTTTTAGGAAAAACAGTTAAAGACATGACCAACCTTTTTACTATATAAATTCATTTTTCAAAAAGTGTTTTGCTGCCTAGTTAATTCACATTGAGTCAACAGAACTTTAAGGTAAATTGATTTTACTGACTGTGGCTCATAAAAGCAATCTCTACGCAAGGTAGGAAAGTCAAACAACCTAGAATTTTAGATATAGATGTTTTAATTGGATTGAATATGTCCCATCATGCATTTACCAACAATGTAGTCTGAGCCACTATATTCTTTACACAGAATATTGACACCACAATGAGTTTCTATGATCAGACAAATGTTCTTAATTACCTTTACAGGTTTGTTCTGTAGTATTTAATCACTGGATACACTGTTAAATAAAAGGTTGTGGGGAAAAAAACAATACAAAAACAAAAACAAAAACAAACAAACAAACAAAAAACTCTAGGAAATAAAACACTGGCTGATTCACACTGTTGAGTACACTTGTAAATTTTCACCTCCTGGATCCTGAGACTATCTCCTGATCAGAACACAGGCGAATCCTCAGTAGGTTTCAAATTCCATCGCTGTGCTAATTCTGGTGGAATTATACTACCCAAAATTCCTCTAAAAACATTAGTTAATAGGTGCTTTCTAGCTAAAAGGAAGTATTGGGACGTTGTATAACCTCTCTTCATGTTTCTAAGAATAATTAGGTACATTGGAGACAAAGAGGCCTTAGAGGATGTCATTAGTGTAGGTGGAGAGGTCCATGTATGTGCCTTCCATTTGGTCTAAAATAACCTCTAAACAAACTAGAGCAGCTATAGTTCATGCCACAGAGGGAAAGAAACAGGACTTTAATTTTAAAAAGTATAGAGAAATAGAAGACAAAAAAGGCAAGAGAAATAAAGAAAAAATAGAATAAAAGATAAATTACAAAAGAAGAAAAAAGAGAGCAATTACAAAAGAAAAAAAAAAGAGAAAAAATAAAGAAAAAAACAACAAGGAAATTAATAAAATAATAAAAATAAAGGGAAAAAAAGAGAAAAGAAAAGAAAAGAAAAGAAAAGAAAAGAAAAGAAAAGAAAAGAAAAGAAAAGAAAAGAAAAGAAAAGAAAAGAAAAGAAAAGAAAAGAAAAGAAAAGAAAAGAAAAGAAAAGAAAAGAAAAGAAAAGAAAAGAAGTTTTTAATTCTTATTTGCATTGCCATAGAGAAGTCCACAACATCAAGTATACCATAGTGAAGACCCTCCTCACGTGTTTATGTATTGTGTTGGATGGAGGGTTATTGACAAACTGAAAATTAGTTCTTACCTAGTATCTTCCTTAAGCTATCAAGTCCATAAGTGTTATCCAAAACTAGACAATTTATCTAGGTCTAGTTTATCTCAAAATACAAATCCTTATTTTCTCTACGAGTTACAAAGAGAGTTACAGATAGTTCAGAATCAGATTTAGTGAACTAATTTACTCACTTATCACAGAAATGTAACTAAAACAGGGAATATTCACAACATTTCATAACAACTATACTCAAGAATCTTATTTAGATCCCAGCTCCAATACAATCAATATGGGCCATCTCCTCATCTGGGGTTTACATCTTCAGAACTGTTCATTACCCAGCAAAGGTGAAAGGCACTCCCACTCCCCTGGAGTATTTAATGAACAGAATAAACCAAACAAACAGACACTGGGAGCAGTCGAGTCCAACCTCAATGGCTTAACTCCTTTTACATTTAAATAAAGCCTTCCATCCTCTAATTTGCCACTAATTGTATGACACAATATGCACACCACAACTCCCTCCCTCACCAGTGCACCTAATACAGAAAAACAAAAGCAAATGAAAAAAACTCTTGGTATGTATTGAGTCAAATACTCATTAAACAAACAAGGAAAATAAAAGACCCTGGAACATTTGGAAACCCTGATGAAAAACAGCCTCTGCTTGATAGAAACTACTTTAAAAATGTTTGAATCAAAAGCAAATCCATATGACAGGAGAAAGAGATACAATGTGGGCAAAGCTACCAGGACATTATCTTTTTTTAATGTGTTCAGAGAAAGGCATTTACCTAAAAACATTTATTAAAATAGTCTGAATACTTTGGAATATTCCACAATGAACTTTAATCCTAGGGTTTCTGCTGCCAAGGTAAAAAAAAGTAAAATAAAACCACTAACAAAATAACCCCAAGATGTATAGATGGTCTTGTAAAAAAAGCAAAGCAGGGAGATTGAAATCAAGAGAAGATAGGAGTTATGGAAACAAGACTGTGTAGATGGGGGGGAATCAAAGACAAAGAAGAAATGGTGCAAGGATGAATATGGGGTAAATCTTCTTTTGTATTGTCGTTACACATATACCTGCTGTTTTGTTGCTGAAACACAGCTATCTATTCCATTACTTTTTTCCAGAGAGAAAGAGGGATAGTCATGGAATTATGGATAGGTACTTTGCATGAATTGTATTACATGCAATCTTAATGCTTCATTTCTGTAGAAACATGATACAGAATGGATCCCTGAGGATCCCATAGTTCTAGTTTCCCAGTACTCTGATCACACTGAAATCCCCTTCATAAGTCCAATTCCCTACCACTGTAGTGAAATATTCTCCCATAGAATTATTTGCAATTTGCTATATAAAATTGGCTTCTGGATTAATCTAATTTTTAACACTGCTGAACACAGTAGCCAGAGCAGACTCTTTGATTTCAGTGGATATTCATGGACTCATGTCATCCCAAACTCTGGCTCTTGAGTCCTCAGTGTCAAAGAGAATAATTTCTTCTCCCCAAAGTGTGTACAGAAGCAAATTCAGACCCCTTAATCTTAGTGGGCTTGACAATCCACTAGTGATATTGACAGTGAAAATGTCACCTTAAGGCAGTGTTCAGGTATTATTTTCCCATTGAATACCTGTAATTGGCAATAATTCCTGAACATGAATTTTTCCTTATTTTTTTCCCTGTCTGCATTCTGTCTCTGTTTGTGAATATTTATGTGTATAACCACCGTTTAATGTATTTTTTGCTATGTAGAAACAGCTTTAAATTTAATCAAAAGTCCATTCTTTCCAACTAAGTATTACCTGAAATATTATCTGTATTTTTTCACTGTTAGCTTAATTTTTTAGTATAAAACTGTGGCAATAAAATAGTCCAACTTATCAGCTTTGAACCAGTGTAGTTGAGAGGAGAAACTAGTGAGATGGAATAATTTTACATCAAGATAACTGAGTTTAATCTCCTGATTAAATTTGAAGTTAGCATACATATGACTCTTATACAAGCAACCACATCATCTGTTTGATATTTTTTCAGTGTCAAAATTCAGGTAGATATGGAAACTCTCTATGTTCCCAGAATTATAGCCTTTCTAAAAAGACAAAGAAGCTCAAAAATCTGGAGATGTTCTCTCCAGACTTAAGAGACAATAGTCATGTTTGCCAGTGTGTGCACACAAACACAACCTGTGACCTGAATACTTATGAATATCAGGGTAGCTAAAATAGATCAGATCAGAGGTCTGCACATCCCAGTGTCCTGTCTCTGACAGAGGTGTAAAGAAAATGTCTCATCAAGGATAAAAGATCAGGGCAAGTAAAGGAAATATAGGAAAGTGTCTTTCAGCCCATTCTGAGACCCTTACCACTTGGGTATCAAAAAATTATCAAACCTGGACAACTTCTCAGTATCCCGTTCTCTGAGAAGGATTTCCCTGCTAGGTACTCCCTTGAAAATGTGTTGGTGTTTAGCATTCAAAACAACTGCGACAAGCAATAGTGTGGTTTTGTGCCAAGTTGAAAAGAATCCATAGGGACCATCAATTCCAAGTCCTGGCCCTGCCAAAAACAACCCCAAGAATCCAGCCATGGGCCTGAGTGTGTTGTCCCAAATACTTCTTGAGCTCTGCCAGTCTTGGTGTTATGACCAGGAAAGTCATAGGGAGAAAGAAAATTCTCCTGACACAACTTCAGGCCATTCCCTCAGGCTCTGCTACTGGTGGTCAGAGAGGAGAGATAAGTGCCTGCCCTCTCTGCTCCCCTTTCTGGGGAAGTAATAGATGCTATGAGATCAGACCATCAAAACCATTTCAAACCATATCTATCTTTAAAATAAGAGAATTGTAAAAGCAAAGCCAGTGATTTTGAGAAAATGGAGAGAGAGTCTCCTCTGCTAAATATCAGTGTCATTCACTGGAGCTGTGAATAATCCAGTTTTCTGCAGTTGGAGGCTTGAACCAGTGATGGAAACAGAAAATCACCAAATTGTCTTGGAAGTGACCATAAAGGTTATGTAGTTCCAAGCCCACTACCATGGACTGGGACACCTCTCTTTGGACTTATTTGATCAAAGCCCAGTTCAATCTGGCCTCGATGTTTATTCAAACTATTTTAGGCTGATGTAGATGCTACATCAGTCAAAGACCACAGCATAGGCATTGGTCTGTAAACCTCTCTTATCTAAAGACAGCAGTATAAATAAATAGCATTTCATGGCAAAATTCATTTAAGCAATGTCAGACGCCTAACACAAATTTAGTAAATCATCTACCAGGAGTGACCATTTCCCTCCACTGAAAGAACCAGAATGTCAAGCAATGAGCTCAGTGACAAAAAAAAATTGCTCAATGATAGATGTTTCTTACTTTCTTTTCGTGATGACAAAACTGAAACGTACTAAAGTTTAATGAAGCAGGTGCACAGGTGGAACACAACCCAGCTTGGCACAGCAGTTCCACTTAGTCCCTCACACTGGTTAGCTCAGTTTCAGTCTTCCACGAGTATGATACTACCCTTAGGATCTGAAAACCTAAGTACAGGTTTTCTGGAGTGTTTTGTATTTTTTTTTTTCTTTTTTTAAGAAATACTACTGTGAGTAGTTCTTTCCATTAACTTTGGAAACATCAGTTTTAATAGATCTTGACATGTTTAACAGCCAATGTAAACTATGCTTTCACATTGATTATGTGCACTTTGGACAATTTTCTTTCAGTGAGGACTTTATGGGAGGAATAACATGCTTCTCACAATTTTCAGTGTGATTCAGTTACATCCTGTAGGGCTTTGTATAACATGTGCACATCAAAACACATTTGGCTTCCTTGACAATAATGTATTTTGGGTTGGAAGAAAAATGAGCCACGGCATGATTCATTTTAAATTTGTACAGAGAGTTTATTTCAATCTTTGTAAACCTCATATAACCAAGTCCAGAATTTGCTGTGAAAAACCAGTCTGATGTGGTTTTTTTCTGTAATTTACAGTAATTTGTACTTTGAGTAGGTCCAAAATTTATTGGCTGGAAGCAACTGGTCTGCCTTCTAGGATAATAGATCCTCTCACTGATTCAGAAGCTACAGTTTCTGTATTTGAGAATTTCCTTCCCTGGAATGGAAAGCACTCAGTATGCTTCCACACACAGCTCTCAGCACGTCACTGGAGCAGAGGGGTTTCCAAGAGCATGAAAGACAGAATACTTGCTTTGACTTGAATCTACTCTCAAAGCCAGGGCATTCAGATCAGTAAGTGGAACAGCTGCCAGGACGTGCTTTGCACTTTGCTGGGTCTCTACCCCAAAATCTCGATTGTAAAGAATCAAGCCCATCATGCGTAAAGAGCAAATCTCAGTAACTGAGAACGGAAGAGACCTCATGGGAAGTTTTATGTAGTGCTCAAATTGTTCATGGTGCTGTTGCTTCCTTCCTGTGATGCAGAACTTTTAGGAATTTAGTTATGATCCAAGTGGTAATGAGAGAGAAAGAGAGCAGGAAAGTGATCATACAGCTTTTGAGGCATGCAAACACTGCAGAATTTTCAAGATCTATTTTTCCTGCTAAAATCTTTGAAATGTAAAAATAGCCATAACTTTGGTAATAGTTGCCTGAGTTTATATAGAAGCTGAATAACTTCTCCAAGAGATAAAGTGCTTTCCTGTTGTCTCGTCACCAAACAAATCTATCTCTCCTTACAGAATTTTATAGAACTATAAAGATGGAAGCTCATACAGCTGTGATTCAGATGCCAAACGATTCAGAAGCATGGCAATGTTGAAACTGTACTGAACAAACCCAGTGTCCCCAGTTTAGAGTGCTGAGTAACTCTAAAGCTGCAGAATACAGAGAGACTTGCAAGATAGCTAGTGCAAGAAGTTGGACTGTTCTCAATGATTTATGTAGCATGGGGCACAGTGGACATTGAAGGAAGAGTTAAATGGAAATCCATCAAGCGTAAAGAAATGTCTTTTGAGAAAAGATTTATAGAATGACCCAGTGGATGGACCTTGACTGATTGTAATCTGCATATGAGGCCGAGGCAGGGGGAAAAGGGACTAACAATCAACACTAGAGTAATTTGCCTGATAATAGAAAATTAAAGAACTGGAGAGGCAGGCAGCAGCCTGCAAAATTCATGCAGATTTGGATCTGCTTTATAATTAGCCACAATAGTTAAACTGAAAAAAAAAAAAATGAATGACATCAAATTAGAGAAAGATTTCTGTAATATACAATAAAATTGCAGAGTTTACATAAAAAAGGAGGCTAGATAATGGGGAGAAATTTTAAAAGCTAGCAAAGTACTCATAATCTGAACAGTAAAAAGTTTTGATATGATTAGACAAGCATCTGTGAGTTTACAATCAGTACAGGTTGTAGTGAGATAATGAAATAAAATTGATGTACAATATACTTTCACAGAACAAAACCACCATACAAACATATACTTCAGGGATGAGTTTGAATGACACTCAAAAGAATGTATTGTAAGGGAAGAATTTGGAGTTTTGTATCCTGCATGAATTTTTAATTACATTGTAAAGATGAAATGTGCCAACATCTTATCCTGTTTGGAGCAGTGTACTTGAAAGCTAAGCTGCTCTAAAAATGAAGTCAAGATAAGGTTCTACTGTTGGCTTTGTCTGACTTTTAGGCAGGTTCTTTCCATGTGTTGAACTTAAATCTGATATGAAAGGTACTTCCTAGAAGAGCTGATGATTTGTTTTTTTTCTTATGCTGTCATGCAATTTTCCTTCCAAAGAAGAAAGACAACATTTTCTAATGGAAATTGGTCAATATTGGATTCAGGAATCAAGGCTACAGGAGGAACTTAAGTCTAATATGTCCTGAAATGTAAACTAAGAAATATATATTTACATCCTTGAAGTAGCAGGTCATTAATGTCCTCACTGAATGCTTTCAGCTTTGGTTACCAGAGACCTTTTACACTGTTTGCAATTTTTATTACACATCAAAAACAGGTAAGCTTCTTTCAGGTGAACATTCAATTTAGAATGTACTTAAGGACATTCTTGTTCTGTGTAGTGACCAAAGATCCCTGACCATAGCTCTTGGGCTGTCAGAAATTGGCTGTGGTTTGGGGTCTGGTGAATTAGGGGAAAAATAAACTGGTTTTCTTAAGGCTTTAAAATTAAAAACTGAATGGAAGACTCTTTAATAGTCAGCCTTTTATTCTAGTAACTGTGCCACTGCTCCCTTTTCTTCCAGTTTTGTCCTATAATGTTAGAGCTAAGAATTGCTTTCACTTTTCAGCTGAACAAAATGAGCATATCTATCGGATTCTGCTCATTTCTATATGGTCTCTACTGTGAGTACACAAAAAATAATGTTGCAAGTGTTCTTTGAGTGAATAAATGTGTGTAAAGAGCTGATTCATAGACAAGATGCTCAGAAATATGATGGAGAGTATCTGGGATCTGTGAAACATGTATTTTTGTGCTCTCTTGTGAGCAATTGAGTATTTGAGTAATCTAATACCAACACCTGGTCTCACACTTAGGTAGGATATGGATGCACACTCAGCCACTCTTTATTATAACAATTAATAATTTACTACTTATTATTTACCTTATTGGTACCTTAGAGCTGGAATGAATGAGGATTGAATGCAGGCATACTCTCACCAACTATAAAAAAGAAACAGCTGAAATATAAGCCTACATTCTCAGGCTACACATATATATTTTTAAATGACGAATATAGTTCCTTTCCTTTTTCTTCATCAAATTTCTACATAGTAAAAAGTGTAATGCAGAGCTGGAAGTGAAAAATTTACCTATGCAAAGAGAAATAAGAACAGATTTAACCTCTGAAATATCTTCTTATTTAGTTTCCTTTTTTGTTTTCTACACAGTCATCATGATAAGCATCTGTTTTATTCTTATTATTAATAGATAAAAGATAAAAAGAAAACATGATAAATGAGCAGAATTCTGAACATTAGCCTTCTATCCAACTGGAACTACTACAAGACCCTGTATGTCATGACCAACAGCAGTTTGTGCAAGGCACAAGTGTGCTGGGTAGAGAAATTAAATCTAATTTTCTCCCTAACCACTCCCCCAGCCCTTTCTCTTTTTCTTCCTCATTTTTTTAAATTACCTCTTAAGATGAAAGTATAAGAAAAGCATTGAAGAATTCTTGAAACTGAAGGACAGGTGTCTCATGTCAACACAAATAAAATGCAGATGAAGTCTACCCTTGCTTTTTGCAGTAACTTTTATAAGTTACAAACTAAATAGTGCTTGGAAAGTCGTTTGACTTTTCTGCTATCATTTATATATACATATATATACGTACATTTTAAACCAAAATCCATTTTGCATGGGACTGTGACAGCTGCTGACCATGAATGTTCTGCAGAACCAGGTCTGGTCTGGAGGAGATCCTTCATAATTAACAGTGGTCAGAAAGTATAGCTCCATTTCTATGGCAGAAAGGAATACTGGGATTTCAAATAGTACAAGGAATAACTCTTGCAGAAAATAAAATAAAAAATTCTCTAGCCTTTATTTCTGGAGAAAATAAACCCAGTTCATATTATGAACATATCTCAATACAAAAATGAGAGTTATTTAGTGGGAATCAAGACTGACAAATTTTCACTATGAGAGAAAGTTCCTGGTTATATTTCTCATGTGAAAGTGGTAAGTTATCTTGTAGTCACGGTTGTTTTTCTGCTGCATTTCCTTTCCTGTATTCTCTATTTCCTATCCCCTACAGGCAAATATTCCTTTTACATTTGGCAGAACTATTATACTTCACATTTTTTTCCCAATAAAAAGCTGATTCAGTTTTCTTTAAGAACACCATGATAATTAGAATTGTGATAACAGTTTTTATGAATTTTGATGTAATTCTTAGAAAAGTACTTTTCACAGAGGTGGCTACTACCAGCTGAAAGTCAGAAGAAAATTTCTAATTTCTCTGCCAGCAGTTTCCTATGAGGAGTGTTTTTGTTAAATATTTAATCAAAACCAAGACCTTTCACTTGAGACTGTGGTCAATCTTTCCTTTCCAACGAAGATATTTTGTAGAGTTCTGCATTATAATTAAGGAGTTGCCCCTCTCCTACTCTGCATTGGTCTTATATACTTTTGCTCCTAATATTTAGCAGAATTTCACTTATCATCAATAAAATATTTAACAGATCTTTAAAAAGACAAAAAAAATACTATTTAAGCTATATGTTTTGATATTTTAATCCACCTATCTAAAATGTTCATTTAGTATTCAGCCCATCCCTCAGAGTTTATATCTAACTTTGACTGTAGAATAGATGAGACAATATGAGAGAATATGCTCTGTCAAAATTGAAAGCCCAGTCAGTAACTTTCGATAAAAAAGCTAGATTTTTCCACATATGTAGATAGTCAGTTAAGTTGAGTAAGATATATTTCCGTTGTGAAACTTCAGCGAAAGAGTTTGGATGTTGCCAAAGTTAAGAAGCCAGACTTTGGCCTCAAGAGATACATTCACCTACTTTCAAGCAAAGGCCTTCATTTCACATTCAGGATGATATTTAAATAGAATTTTCTTTTTTTTTTTTTTTTTTTTTTTTCTGTTTTAAGTGTGTGCGATATAGTTACTAAAAGTAACAAACTTCTTATTGTCAAGTAAAAATGAAAGAAATAATTTATGCACAATTGCATATCATGGACAGTCCCTAAATTGCAATCAAGCATAAGAATCAAGAAGTTTCTTGCAATTTATTTCATTCAATTTCCATAAATCTCTTGGTAGTTTTGATTTTTTTTGTCTTGTTTTGTTTTGTTTTGTTTTGTTTTGTTTTCAATCTCTATTATATTTTATTTCAGATATTTTTGGCTTGGCTTGAAGAGTCATATTGATCAGCCTGTGGACTTATCTGATTGTCTTTCAGACTGAAGTCCTCTATTTAATTAATAGTGCAAGTAGAGAAAAATAAAGAGTACTATCAGCTGCACTATATGTGCCAATTCCAAACAATTGACTCAACTTTCCCTGGTAAAAAAAGGAAAGGGAAAAAAAAAAGAAAAAAAAGAAAGAAAAGAAAAAAAAGAAAGAAAAAAAAAGAAAAGGATGCTTAAGGCAAGAATAGAAGCAAAGACAACATACAGACTGATATAGTCTTGTAGTTTTCCTCTATCAGTGTGTAAATCCCTCATGAACATCTTATTCAGTGATTGCACCTAACAACCAATAAGCTACATCTGTTCTAGGGTTCATGATTTTGGGTGTACCATGATATTTTCACAATGAGCTTCATAAGGTACCTTTTATAAGGGAGTTGCTTGTGATGGCTATTTTACTGAGTGCTCTGTATTATTTTTCATGTGGGGAATGACATTCCTGATTTCACTTTCTTTACCATTCATGATTATAGATGAATTGTAGAAAACGAGCATATGCCCTTCCATCTGTCTAGTCTTTAGGCTGAAGATTACCACATGGTTTCCTGTCTTCTCATTTGAAAAGTGTACCAGGCATCTTACTGTCCTCATCTCCCATTTTAGTTTCTCAATCTCTCCTAAAAATGACTAATTTATTATCCTTATTTTCTTAAGCAATTAAATATATACATATATATATATATATATATCTCCTTACCTGACAATGGTAGCTTGGCAATGTTGACTTGTAGACAATATACTGAAAATTATCCAAAAGAGGTGCTTGCATCCTACTCTGCTAGTTACTTTAATCACTCTCTGTTCTTCCAATTGTTAGGAATTGTGGTTTTTTTCCCATTACATGCAGTTAAATGATTTATTTTATCAGAAGGAAGTTTGAGACTTTGAAAACAGGCCATAAACTTAGTCTGTGCCGACCTAATCTGTATGTAGAGTAAGAAATTACAATTTCAGTTTAACTTGGAAAATGAAAATATGTATGTATTCATATGTAGAGAAAAAGTTCCTTATTGCCAAAAGTTAATTGGACCATTCTGGATATTGGATTGTTCAACTCATTTGCTCATTGCTCTCTATATCCAGCTCACTTTATTCTAAGATCAAAATAATTATTTCAGCAAGAGTTACCTGTACAAATTGTCCACCTCTTTTGTGAGTGAAAGGGCAGAACCACATATCTATTCAGTTCTTTTTCAGTATTTCCTTTCCCTTTATGTCCTCTTCTACCCTACCTAATTTAAAGCAAGCAGAGCAAAAGACACAGAGAGTGTACTGAAGTATTTTTCAGGTCACTTAAAGCCAGTTTCCTTTGGCTAATTTGCAAAAACAGTTTTTGATTTAAAATAGGAAGATGGCATATCCCTCTCTGGGAGAAAACTCGCATCTACTAATGTTCCTCCAGAAGTGAGTTATGAGAAGAAGCCTCAAATGGATTAGAGAGGAAGGTTAAATTCCAAGGAACTAATTTGTTGAAAAGATGAAGATAGCTAATTTAAATAAATAAATAAATAAATTGATACACCAGGCCTACAATATCTTTCCTCCTCACTGAATGTTGCTGGGTAACTTAAATTTCAAGAAGAACAAATGCCATAACATAAAACAAGGTTGTTTCCCTTAGGAATTGTTGGTGCAGAGTTAAGGTAAAAGCAAGTACACACTTTTTGTGGCATGTTAAGATCTTTCAACATTGAATATAAATTTAATTTTAATAGCTTAACAGGATTAATATGGAGATACTGCTCATTTCAAAAGTCAGGTAACTCCTTTTGGCTTTTTTATCATTCCTTTGCCTCCTTAAAATTTCTGAGAGATTTAATGGCCCATTTTCTAGTGTAAATCAAAATAGCTTCAATTATGTCAACTATGTAAAGCAGGTAATATTGGCCCAGTATTTCATTCATAAGTGTACATAAAGTCAAACTTACTTGAGAGGTGAAAGTCATTGCACAAAACTCTGACCACTACAGAAAAGATGTGGCTGGGTATGACAAAGTCCACAATGGTTAGTGAACTTTAGTGGTTATTTTCTGGAATGTTTAACTTATTCCTTTTCTCATACAGCTTTTTGAACATTTTTCTGATCATATAATCTGACTGTGGAATCACAGAACATCTCGAACTGGAAGGGACCCCCCCCATGATAATCAAAATCCAACTCCTGTCTCAGGACAATCCCAAGTGTCACATCATCTGCCTGAGAGCTTTATCCAAATGCTTCTTGAACTCTGTCAGGCTTGTTGCTGTGACCATTCCCTGGGGAGCCTGTGCCAGAGCCCAGACACCCTCTGGGTGAAAAGCTTTCTCCTGATATCCAAACGAAACCTCCCCTGGCACAGCTTCATGTCATTCCCATGAGTCCTGGTCATCAGAGATGAGATCAGAGATTTATCCCTTCGCTTACCCCTCATCCCCTGTGAGGAAGCTGTAGCTGCAGTGAGGTCTCCTTGCAGTCTCCTCTTGCCCAGGCTAAACAGACCAAGTGATCTTAGAGGAAAGTCCCAAAAACAGAAGCAAATTATGGGCCCTCAACCATGAAAATCTTTTTTACTGCTTCACAAAAAGTGTATCTCTGTAAGTACAATAGTAACAAGCTCTCACTGTCTCTCAGATACCCTCCTGAAATAAGGCATCTTGTAAGTTACATGGCCAAGTCTGTGTCATACCCTTGCAGCTTCTTTTAAAGTTAAGAGGGAGGCTTAACTGAAGCTTACTGTGAAAATTCTGAAAATGGTCTCTTTATTTCCTCTCTTTTTCCTTACTCTTCTCAAAATCTCTTTGCCTTCTCTTTCTTTCGTATCTTGCCAATTGGCTTTTTTCCTTTCCTTTCCTTTCCTTTCCTTTCCCTTCCTTTCCTTTCCTTTCCTTTCCTTTCCTTTCCTTTCCTTTCCTTTCCTTTCCTTTCCTTTCCTTTCCTTTCCTTTCCTTTCCTTTCCTTTCCTTTCCTTTCCTTTCCTTTCCTTTCCTTTCCTTTCCTTTCCTTTCCTTTCCTTTCCTTTCCTTTCCTTTCCTTTCCTTTCCTTTCCTTTCCTTTCCTTTCCTTTCCTTTCCTTTCCTTTCCTTTCCTTTCCTTTCCTTTCCTTTCCTTTCCTTTCCTTTCCTTTCCTTTCCTTTCCTTTCCTTTCCTTTCCTTTCCTTTCCTTTCCTTTCCTTTCCTTTCCTTTCCTTTCCTTTCCTTTCCTTTCCTTTCCTTTCCTTTCCTTTCCTTTCCTTCTCTTTCCCTTTCCCTTTCCCTTTCCCTTTCCTTTCTTCTTCTTCTTACTTGTTTTTTTCCTTTCTGTTCCTCACCCCCCACCCTTAACCTTGGAATATTCGTTGTTCCTTCCCTCTCTATTGCAGAATCACTCATTAAGATTCCAGGGGGAAACACTCCCCCTGCCTTTACCTGTTCCACCAATGCTTAAGTCTCTGAAATTCTAGGCAAATATTCTTAATTTAAAGGATCAGGGCTTCTGTTTGCCAGTTTCTAAAAAAGAACAAGTCTATGTGTGTATTTTCAGAATTATTTGAACAACATCCATAAGATTTTTCCATGTTCAGCAAAAATCTGGGTTTTTCTTGATTTTTGTTATCGTTTTTATTTTTGTTTAGTTTTTTAAAATTAATTAATTTATTTTTAATTTTGTTTGTTTGTTTGTTTTTTAATAGGGGCTCTGGCATGACTCTTCAAAGCAGGAGAAATTTCTGAAGATCCTAAAATACTATTATTGGAATATAGGGAGATGATGGACCATTTTGTCAGTTAATAGTAACAGCAACACAGCAGCTTTCAAGTCTTCAAAACTTCTGGAATAAAGTCACGCATAAAGAAGTATCAAAAAACCCCCATAGAACTTCAACACTAATTTCAAAAGAAACTTGGACAACTTATCTATCACAGTGCTGTGTAAACCTAGCTTCTTTAACTGGAAAATTTCCATTTAAAAATAAGTCTTTAACTCTGCTCAGAATCTCCGTCTTTTCAGATTTGGATATTTGAGGGTTTATCACCCTTTCAAACAGTTTTCTGAAGCAGAGGAATAAAAACAATGGCATTTGGCAACAGAGTCAATAAACTTCTATTTCAGACAGGGTAAGACCACAACCTGTTTATGACCTAAGTAAAATCTCATGCATGGACATACTGTAAGTCTCTATCAGTCAATTATTTGTACATTTTTCTATGCTTGAAGCTGTTTTGTCTGCAAGCATGGTGTATATATGTGGGATGGATATATTTGTAGGCTCAGACCAGTAAAGAAATTACCTAAGTTTAGCAAGTTAATACATATTGTGTCTCTTGCATGCGTAAGTCCTTAGTGAAGGTGAGATAATGAAATATTTTTCAGATAACTTTCGTTATGATTCATCTGTTACAGATTCATAATGTGCAAGTTGAGCACAGCTGAATCTCAGCTGATGCTCAGTTATCTGATGAGCTGCAGGGACTTGGCTGTGTTTACACCCTGAGAATGGCAAATGTGGGCAAGGTGTGATCGAGGCAGGGTTCTTATGCAACTGAAAGAGAAGCAGAGTCAGAGAACAAGACTTGATCAGAAGTTCTTAGTCCTCATGTCACTCATATCATGTCAGATAGGAGTGTAATAATGTCAAAAATGTAAAGCAAGATAACAGAAAAAAACTTGTCAGGGAGGTTTAAAAACAAGGAAACAATCCCCCTTTTAACCTCTCTCACACTCTTGTCACAGCATTACTTTTTATTACTATATGCTTAATGCAGTAGAAGAATTTAATACAAACACAGGATAGTACTTCTATGCTACTTTGATTTCAGTCATCAGTTATGATAATACAATATAAAATACCAAAGTTTTCAGTAAACAGAAGTCTAATACATGCCTAAGCTTATTGATTACACTAGTTTATGTGATAATAAAAGTACAAACGTATGCACACACTTTTGCAAATAATAAAAATTATTTGTCTTCGGCTATCTCCTTCTTTGTGCTTTCACAGCAATTCAAAAGTCATAACAGATAATGGGAAAACAAAGTGTTTGCATTTCATAGATGACCTTGGAAAAGTTGCTGGATTTCTCTGTATTGTAGTTCAAGCTTTGTGCAGGAAACATTCTCTTATAAACATTTGTGAAGACCTGCAATTCTTGATGAGATGAAAGAAAAAGTATTTTGTTATAGTTAAACTAGAAGCAAAATTAATGAAGTGGTTAAATAGAAACATTGCTGTTTACCTAAAAACAACGTATATATTTTAAGTCCCAACATGCTTTGGTAAATTGAAAAAAATACTTTTAATTTTTAATACACACAAAATTAAAATTAATATAGATATATTCCAGATAAGTGCAGCTCTTTTATTGAATGAAAAAAATAATGTAAGCAGACTTTTTACGTTAAAGTTTTTTAATATCTGAGCAGGTTTTTTGGGATGTCAGGAAATTGTTTTCAAGAAGATGGTCTGCATCTGCTGTCTCTCTATAAATGAAGCTGATTAACTGGTTTAGCCTGCTCTTGTTTCCTTTTCCTTTTTTTTTGTTTTTTCTTTTTAGGTTGTCCGTGTGAGCTTCCATATATCAGAGAAATAGAATTTTTTTGTTTGTTTTGTTAATGTATAAGTAGGTCATATGTCATATGCATGACATTTTCCATATGTTCCTGTTACTGGGAATTTTTTTATATACTAACTACAGACTAAAGTGTGAAAGATAATGACAATAAAAATAATAAAAAAAAAAAAGTTGATTTATGTGAGAAATAAGGTAATCCTAGGTATTTATTTTGTGCCTGTAGCAAGGGAAACTTAACACAAAATGTGAGAAGCAGCCTTAGGTGCTATCCTGATTGTTAACATTTATCCTGGACAGCCCTGATTGGATTGAATGGGTGGATCCTGTGCTCAGCACTGGTCCATTCAGCTTCTGTCAGTGGGGATCCCAACGTAACTGAAAAAAAAAAAAAATCCGAAAAGGGATTTTTTTTCTCTTTTCATCCAACTCTGCCGTCTTTTCTGAAAGGCTTGTGAATATCAGTTGTCTGTCCTCGATGGGCTCCATTGGTTTGCCACCTATTGGGCACAGCAGAGTGGAAGCACAGGTGAGTGCCCAGCCCAGGCTGTGAGTGCAGGTGCAAGGGGGGATTTCTGTTGTGCCTAACTGGGGTCCAGTCTGAGCCCCCATGGCCTAAAAGGTGCTCCTGTGTCTGCCTGAGCCCTGCAGACCTGCCTGGGATGGAGCCTCACCTCTCACCACGGCCAGACTTTGCTTCTCCTGCTGTAGCCTGAGCCCAACACCTTTTATGCACCTCCAGTTATGACTTATGAACTTCTGCGGGAGAGTGAAGCACTGGAATGCCTCAGGGCAAGAGATGCTTTCTATTTGTGTGTGGGGGGTTATTTTATTTTATTATCTTATAAAATAGCTTAATCAATGAACTCAAGGAGGTAGTAGAAACTGTGACTTCTGTTTATGGGGAAACTTTTGAGATTTATTTTGGCCATTTGTAAGTAGTGCCAACAACTGAGCTCTGGAGGAGGAAAAAATGGAAAATGGACCGGTGTACTTTTTTTTGGTGTACAGTGAGTCAAAATTTCCCTTCCTTTCCAAGGGCATTACAAAGCAGAAAAGTGACAGGATTGTCCTATTTATGATGGGTTTTTGTGCATCTGTGTGAAAATAAATAGATTATTCCATATGAATTCCAAATAAAATTTATGGCTAAAGTAAATTTTTCTTATGGTTATTGATTGAATTGACTGAAACTTCCTTCTTACAAATTTTCTTGTTTGTATAACATAAGTGTTATAACTTGGTTAAAAAAAAAAAGGATGTGTATAATAATGAATTTTGGTATTGCATATTTTTACTTAACAACAAAATTAAAAGCTTTCATTTTTCTGAGATTTGTGTTCTGATTTTCTGATTTCCAAAAATGTGGTGGAAAAAGGGTTATCTGCGTTTTTGTTTGGTTTTTGGGTTTTTTTTTGTTATTTAAACTATGGGTAATCCAGGGCGGGTTTTTTAGGTGCTTTGTTTGTTTGTTTGTTTGTTTGTTATTTTTTATTTTCCTTTTATTTTTCTTTTTTTTTTCTTTTTGGTTAGATTATCCTTGCAATCCTGCCTGCATTTTTGCACTCAAATAAACTGAAATATGAAAGGTAGAAACTAGAACAACTGCTGGAGCCTGTTTCTGCTTCTCAGGAGCCTCCAGACGCTGTATTTCTGGTTTCACCTATGCCTAAGCTAGAAAATAAAAACTGTCTTTCTCACCTCCCCCCTCCTTTTATTTTTCTTTTTTTTTCTTTTTTCTTTTTTCTTTTTTCTCTTTTCTTTTTTCTTTTTTCTTTTTTCATTTTTCTTTTTTCTTTTTTTTTTTTCTTTTTTGTTATGATTATTTAGCTAAATAATGACTGTTTTCTGCTGATATACATTTGTTAATAATGGAAGGGCAAAAGAAACCAAATCTCAAAATGCATTAGCCTGCATTCTCATGTGAGTAAAGTTAAATTGCTCCCATACTACTCAGCCGAGGTGATGGCATATTGTGTAGTCTTTGTCTCCTGCTGCAATCACCTGTCTTCCTCACATACAAGGTTATTTATATCTCCTCACAGGAGAGCTTCACTACAAGCATAATCATAATAATACAGTGATGGCCACTTAAAGTCTCTAGCACCAGCCTGGCTGCTTGCTTTCCTCTCAGTCGGCTCCACAGAGCATTCCTAAATTCCTTAGGTAGTCAGATGAAGACAAGTGGAAAGAATTTGGACCAGTGTTCTCAGCGAATATTTAGGGAAAGGCTTAGTGGAAAAAACTGGTCCCTAGTCCAGAGAGAGAAGCAGCAAATTGACATTGGGATGATTACATAAGGTTCAACATGAAGTAACAGTTTATTCTCACTAGGTGCAGCATTAATGATAATAGTGCAACAGGTGCAACATCTGGTTCACCACAAGGCTCTGCAAGTAGAAAGTCAGATTTTCAGTGCAGACATGGTAATTGTGTGCAGATCATGGCAAAAGTAAAACACAATAAATCACCTAACAAAACACTTAAAAGTCAATTTCATTTAGTGGCAAGTCAATTTGTGCCAACAATAATTAAACATGTTTGGCTCACCACCAGTAGATATTTGAGGTGGTGTAAATGGTTTGATCTAAAAGTTTTAATCTGGTTTACTTATGATTCTTCATTTTTTAACTTCTGTGTTTACAACAGGAAACTATGAAACCAGAGTGGCATATTCTAGGTTCATACCCAGTTTCAAACTGCCTTCTATTTCAGTCCTATGCTTTTGTCTGTAGTTTAGAGTATGCAATAGATCCCAATGTTAGAACACCTCTGTTCTCCCTTTCTGCTGTAAATATAAAGAATAAAACACTTCTTTGCATTGCAGAGTCAACAGAGAGGGCAGGCAGAGGGTGAAAGGGGTTGGCTGGCTGGGGGTGAGTGGAGGAACAATTTTACACAAGAACTCCTCCCAGCTCTCAGTCACATGGCAGGCTCATAATCTTCAGGCTGCATACCTGGGCAGGCATGAATGGGACACAATTTGTTGAACAAATTCAAGCATGTAAATTCGCATATATTCCAGTTCTCTCTGAGGCCATACAAATATGTATATATATATATATGTATGTGGACATGCAGATAAATGGAATTCTGCTCACTTTTTTTTGAAGAAACATTCTTCAGTAAGGAGTTATGGAAATCTACTCTTTTATCCTGCTTCATATTGAGAGTCTAAAGCACTCAACAAGTAACTGAGTACATCAGGATCAAAAATCTTTGGCAGAATCAACAAAGCAAACCCAGGCCTCTTCACTTTTTTTTTTTTTTTCTTCCTGCTGCCAAAGAACGATTTATTTTACCTTTGCACATATCTGGTTGGCAACGTTTTAGGCTTAGCCTTTGAAACCCAAGATTTGACACCCTGGACCATTCAGTCTTCTGGCACGAGTAGGTATCTGTGCCTATCCATAATCACTTTGTGCCTTAGTTTACTGATCTGAAAAATAAGAATAAGCTGAATCTAGCCCTAACTCTGGGAAAAATTCTGTCAACTACATTGACTGCATAAAAACTTAAGGATTTGGCCCTGTGCTGACAGTCAGTAAGCTGGAGTGAAAATGTTCTACATGTGCTATTTGACCTCTACAGTTGAGGATTTAAAACTTTAATTATAGGAACGAGAAGATGAGAACAGATTCTGAGTTAGCTACTTTTTTTGAATAGATATTCAGACTCCAGGGGGAATAGTGATTTGCAGGCTCATTGAGGGAGAAAAAGGATGTCCTTTCTTTCCTAGGTGTACGGGGGGAGGAACAAAAGGGGGCCTTGATACCATTCCATTAAAATAAATCACGGCTCAATCCAGGCGAGAATTTGTATCAGAATATTTGATATTCGAAACTTTACCAACAAGAGCAAATCAGAGAGGGCATTTGATTATGCAGGGCCAGATCCTGCTAAACCTCCCTGAGAGGTGTCTTACTGAATTCAGGAGCAGATCAGTATGCAGGAAGTTACCTGGATAAGGCTTTTAGACAGTGGAGTCTATGAAAGAGAGAGCTGTGTTGCCTTTTTGTTCTGGGGAAAGCTGGCAGTGGACAAATTACAGGCGTACTAATCATACAGCCGACCTCCAGCTGCCATTGAAATCAGTGAAAGAAAAAAATTTTCCTTTGACTCCAGCAGAGACAAAACAGGGTGGTTAGGGTTAATCAATTAATTACTTTCCAGAAAATGCTTTGAGATCCTCTGATGTAGAGATCCTATATAATGTCAAAGTGGCACTGTAATCCAGAGACGTGTTTAGAGAGCTGTCATTCATTGATAACATTATATAGAATACTATTATTATAATTTAGTAAATCTGTTCATTTGTTCCATTAGGGCAGAGAGATATATTTAGGTTTTAAATTTTCTAACAACAGAAACAGTCTGGGAACAGGCAAGGGAAGGAAACCAGTAAAAAATTTGTTTGATGGGCCTGTCTAGAAACATAAATATGCCAGAACAGTCAAACACTTTGCTGAGAAATTATCTTCAAAAAGGGTATGTGTGTCTGTGTGTGCAGAATATCATCACTTGATCAGTAGGTTATTTCTTTTTGCAACTGAGATAGACATAATATAAATTTCAAAAGGCAACAAGTAAACACTATATTCCAGAAGGTGAGGTAATCTCCTCCTTGGTTTTGTTTTGTTTGTTTGTGGGTTTTTAGTTGGTTCTTTGTTGGTTTGTTTTGGTATGTTTTGGTTTGTTTGTTTTGGTTTGGGGGTTTTTGTTGTTTTTGGTTTTGTTTTGTTTGGGGGTTTCTTTGGTTGGTTGGTTTGGGGGTTTTTTGTTTGATTGGTTGGGTTTTTTTTATTTTTTTTTTTTTTTTTTTTTTTTTTTTTTTTATTTACTGTTTGGAAAGAAAAAAAAACTTGAGTAGAACAAAAGAATTCTCCTTCCTTCTTACCCCACCCACATTTTTAAAGTTAATCCTCCAGTATTTCTTTGTATATTCTCACAACTTTATTTGTGAGAATTTTCAGGCTCTTAGAGAGAAATTACTCCAAAGCACCCCTAAAAATAGACTTATGAGCCTGAATACATATATTTTTAGAAGACATAAGAAAGTTAAACTTCCTGCCCCAAAAGATTATTAGCAGTAACAAATGGCCTGCCTGTGTTCTCTTTCAGCTATAGATTGCAGTACATCTTACCAGCAGTCATTTAGTTTTGTAACACCCTGACAACGTAGTACAGTATTACCATTCCCATTTTATAGATGAGAAGAACCAAGGCAGAACGATTAAACAAGTCACCCAAAGTTATACAAGGTCTGGGGCAGAGCCAGGAATAGAATCAAAGTCTCTTGAGTCCCTGACCTTCATATTAAACACAAGATCATTCTCCCTCTGTTCCTAGTTAGAACATTCAATTCACCCCATCTGGTGTGCATGTGTAATTTCTACCGGAGGGGTAATTCATCCCTAGAGGAGGGCAGGCGGGGCTGGCAAGGGGTGTCAGCTGCGAGCTCAAGATTTGCATAGCCTGAACATTCATCGAAATGAGAATTCCTCCCAAGGAGCATCTCTGGAAAACACATAAAAAGGGGGCAACGCAAAACTCTGTTTAGAGGTCTCTATGCTTTCAGAAGGTGATTTTCCTCAACTGTGTTCTTCCTTTGATTGCAAAGCTGAGTCAAGTTTATCTGTCAACGACCCCAGGCTTCATTTACTACCTTGAAACTGTCATTTGGTGTTTGGGACAGGTGATCATTTAGCGTTGTCTTCTTAACCCTGCAGGGGACAGGCTGTTGATGGTGAGTGTCTGCTGATAGAACCAATCCTTTACGTGGCCTTCATACGCTTAATTAGCCACTGCAAAACGAATGCCTCTCAGCTATCAGTGTCATCGTTGGAGCTCAGTAGCATTCCTTCCACTGCAGCACTAAAGATTGGAGGGAAATAATTGCAATAACATTAAGGGGAGCCTTAAATTATACATGAGTTTGTGTGTGTTTGTGCACGTACATGTATATGCACAGAAACATAAATATTGTCTGGAGATTATAGAAAACTTGTCACTTCATGTTGCAAGAAAACCTCCCTGAATACTGAAGAATTGTTTGTCTGTTAATTGACAACTTAATTGATTACTGTTTTTTCTTCATGGTACCAATTAGGACACAAAACTGATCTAATGTGGTAGGAAGATTCCAAGATAAATGCTCAAACTCTGGAAATTTAAGATATTAGGATAAGAATCCTAATATTTTGATGATTAATTAAAATTAAATATTAAACTGTTCAGATTCATCTAGGGTTAAAAATTAAAAACATGTTAAAATGTTGTCAGAATACAGAGACCTGCCCAATGTGAATCTGAAAATTTAAAACATCAGCAATTTCAAAATATCAGTCATAGACAAATTGTACTGGTTCTGTTCTCTCATCAATTTTCTCATGATTTAATCCTGTTGTCATCAAGAATTTTCCTCCAGAATGATGTCACTGTATGAGAGTGGGAAGAGAATCAAGCTTAGTATCTGTGCTTATAGCAGAAAGAAACATAACTTGATTTGGTTTTTGGCATTACAACAAGCAAAGTGTCACTCACTTAAGTCCATAACTTTTACAGTCATATTGGGCTGCTTCCTGTGGAGGGTGAAGTCAATGACTGTTTTCCACATGACTTCAGGAGTCAATAGACTCATATTTGCTTTAATAATTTCCTTTCCAGGAGATAAAACTACTTCTGGTGACTTCCCCTGAGGGGTCTGATCAAGCAAACTCTTGTTGACAATGTGCTTTCCTGATTTTGGCTCTCGGCTGCACTGGGCAGAGAGAGGAGGAATCTCCAGTTTGTGGGGAGCTGCCCAGTCCTTTCCCGGGTCTCCAGCCTGTGACCCTGTCCACCTGATTCAAGTGTGTGGAGATGGGTCAAAACAAGTCTTCAGGGTCCTTTAATACTTTGTCTCAGGCTTCAGTTTTTGGTTTGATTCCTTGCCTCTAAAACAGATTACATGGAGATGTATTAATTTTGGAGGCCAATGCCTATATGGGTGGAAATTATCATCCTTCTTTCTTCTCCATTCTCAGGCTTTCTCCAGGTCAATAACTTTGCAAAGGGATCTCCAGTATCCCTTGCTCAGATTTCTTCAGAGGAGATAAACCTACTCATATGAGTAAAGCTGAGCTGGATCAGGCCCAAATTTAGTATTAAATTCTGGCAGTTCCAGAACTGTAGCTTTAACAAGGCTTATTTGAGATGAAGGCACATTTTTCAGTGCTCATAACAGCAGCAAGATTCTTATTATACAACATTTAAAAGCAATAATTTCTGCAGATTTAACCTCATAGATTTTCTAATACAATAAAATTAAATTTAAAAACCCTGAATGCAGCAGATATAACCCCTTCATGTGCAATTAGCAAATTTTAAATAGAAAGTTTAATATTAACATTATTCTTTATGCCTCGATGAGTGGAATATTATTTAAATTGATATGACATAAGAGGATATAAATAATTCCTAAGTGTAGATCTAAACTAGAATTTCAGACCACATTGAAATGGCAAAACATTATCAATTCCCCATTTCCCAATCTATCATTTATTACAAGCCTGATGACACATTTTTTTTCAAAGAGATTAAATTAGCATTAGAGTGCTAATAAATATTATAAATAAATACATAAATATATTCTGAAAATCTGGTATAATATAAAAATAAATGCTTATGCTCCACCAAATTTTGTCTCCTTTCTGGTGGCTTAAAAAGTGTTGCAAGCAGACACATAAGTTTGAAAGTGAGCTGCTGCTCTCTTCCCTGCAGTAAAAATGTAAACATATTAAACACTAGAAATGTAATTTAATTAAGGACTATTCTTTAGTCTAAATAAACCTATAGTTTATAATAGAGAGAATGACAAGTGTAATTTTTACTAAGGAAATGAACTAAAAATATTATCTGTTCTGCTTTAGACAAGTTAGAAGTTTTCTCTTCCACAAGGTATAAGACTAAACCTATGAAATCATGGCAATCTATGACTGGAAAAAAACTTATTTTCCTTATACATGTTTTTTGTCAAAGTAGTAAGTTCAGTCCGAGAAAGTCAGATACATTGTGATCTGAGTAATGGCCTTTAATTTCATTTTCTTCATAATTTCAAGATTATCTATTTTTCTTGGCAGGGAAGGTTTATTGTTATGTTTTGGTTTTGGTTGTTCGGCTTTTACTGGCTATTTCATCAAGAAATATGTAGCTAATTTAATTATTTTAGTTTTGTGTGATGATAACACATCCAGCGGGTACCAGACCTCTGTAATTATTACAGGTAGTCACTTTCGGCTATAGGTAATTTAGAGGCTTTGAGGAGAATAGCGCAGGGTACTTATCCAAAAATTTTTTGACTAAAATTCCCTGTCATTTCAGTCAGATTTGGCCTCTTCAAGGAAAAATTTGATTGCTGCTTTTATTAAGCAGATAGGAAGAAAATTACAAGAGTCAGGCATTATATGAACTTCCTTTCTTCAAGATGCTTAATAAGGAAATTCGTCTGAGGGAGGAAAAAAAATATCTCGCCTAAAACTTCCCCTTCTCTTTCTCATAGTGGTCTTCAGATGCCAAAATATGTTTGCTTTCCCAAGACAATTAGGGCAGAATAATTAATCCATAGTACATCCCAAGATTGCTTGATATCTACAGCCATGAAAGACACACAGCCTAATGTCCTCTCTGACCCTTGAACCCCACTTTCCCCATACCCTCAATTCAAGGTTAGAGTTTTGCCCACTTCATTTTTTAAGGTTATGTAATAATCCAGTCTTCCATTTGATGTCAAATTTTTTTTAGTGAAAAATCCACTTTGCAAAATCATTGAAAACCTTCATCACCTGAAACAGGCTGGACTCAGGTCACAGCACAAGAAGGAGAGTGGAAGAAGTGCTCTCAACAGATCGTGCCTTGCCAAAGGTGCTTTTTGATGGTATGGGTAGCTCAGGTACCTGCTTCACCCCTGTGACAGTCATTGAGACCAGGCATGCACACAGGTGCTTAAATCCCTAATAATTACATTGCAAATTACCTGCGCCTTAAACTCTTCATGAAATTATAAATGCCTGTAATTACATGACCTTGACATCATAAATTCCTGCAGGCCCCATGGCCAAGTCTTCACCAAGAGTAAATTGCCAGAACTGTAATGAAGTTGATAGAGCTGTACTGAATGGACAGAGTTAGTGCCTCTTCATATCTGCAAGTCAAAATAACTGGGGAAAAACAAAAAAGAAAAAGAAAAAGAAAAAGAAAAAGAAAAAGAAAAAGAAAAAGAAAAGAAAAAGAAAAAGAAAAAGAAAAAGAAAAAGAAAAAGAAAAAGAAAAAGAAAAAGAAAAAGAAAAAGAAAAAGAAAAAGAAAAAGAAAAGAAAGAAAACAAAAAAGAAAATAAAAGAAAAGAAAAGGAAAGAAAAGAAAAGAAAAGAAAAGAAAAGAAAAGAAAAGAAAAGAAAAGAAAAGAAAAGAAAAGAAAAGAACAGAAAAGAAAAGAAAAGGAAAAGAAAAGAAAAGAAAAGAAAAGAAAAGAAAAGAAAAGAAAAGAAAAGAAAAGAAAAGAAAAGAAAAGAAAAGAAAAGAAAAGAAAAGAAAAGAAAAGAAAAGAAAAGAAAAGAATGCCAAAATTAATAGGTAGGTAGGTTTACACAGGACTTTGAAGATTAACAGGATGAAGAGGAGCTCACATGGAAACAAGAAAGAGAGAGAGAGAGAGAGAGAGAGAAAAGGAAGAAAAGAAAGAGAGAGAGAGAGAGAGAAGGAAGAAAAGTCATGAGATTTCTTTTTCTGGACATTCCTACTTAATTATGAAGGTTACAAACCAAAAAAACCTAGATCAGAACACACAACACTAACGTCCACTTAATCTCTCTGTGGTTTATATCATAATTCAAAGATACGTCCATAGGTTGCAGGAGAGAAAATATTTCTCTACCTCAAGGGTTCATAGAAGTATAAATCATTCTCAGTTATAAAGCTTCATAAGAAGGCAGGCACTTCAGAGCAATAATGGCAAAATAATTTTGTTTTCTAATGCATATGAAAGCTTGCAGGCTTCCTAACCTCTCTGCCAGAATAGAGCTGTTCTGCATAGGGCACTTCTCAGTACAACCAGTAGTTTTCAAAGTTTCTGTGGCAAGCGAATGAGGGAAAAAACGACAAAAAATATCCTAGGACTAACATGAACTTTGTTCTTTCTGCAAGTAAGAGTAGAATGGCAAATAAGGGGAAGTGCTTCCAGCTAATCAGCCATATACTCTGAAGCATAAGATTTGATTAACCTTAGTGTCTGCAGGTACAAAAGCTGCTCTGAAGGTAACTTTCTTCTCCTTTTCTTCTTTCCTTTGAAGTTATAGGGCCAGCTTTTCAGTTTAGCTCTGGTCACTATTTCCTATTTTGTATGATCAAGCATACAGACTATGTAATGACATTCACAATGCAGACAGCTCTTTGAAAGCATAAAATAACTCATCAAATCAGTCCAGCCTGCTAGGGACAGGAACAGCTCTTCTAGTTGACCTGGATGAGATTAGAAGAAATGAGTATTAGGGATTCTAAAATGTATACTACAGCCAAACACTTACCCCATAATATTTTTGGCATTGTTCTTACCTCAAATATTGGGAAATCCATGATCTGAACTATTAGGTGTCTAAAGGCAGGTAACTGGAGTGTGTTGGACCTCATGCAGGGTTTGGAAAACTGAGACACATGGTCCCTCTTGGTTGTCTGTAGACGTGACCACACCAACATACAACAGCAGCACGGTAAGCTGTCAACAGAACTGCAAAAAATTAAAAGGGAAAACAAAAATGGTTCCAGATTCCTCTCTGCTGATTCTCCTTTGTCTGGATTAACAACAACGTGGCTCAAAATTTTGCCAGACCCAAAAGCCAGCAGTTTTATCCTTCAACTGTGCTGATGCAGGAAGCTTAGCTTTGTTTTCACTCCAAGGCTGGTATAACATAAGTGGCTCATGACTGGTTGCACACTTTCCTGGTTAGACTTTGTCCTAAAGAAATGCAGCCTCCTATGGTTTTGCCTCTTCTAGTCTTGAAGGAGCCACATAGCTGGCTCCTGTTGTACTGAGTGGATAATATGAGTGATCATTTAATAAAATATTGAAATGTAAATACTTAGACACAGTTATTCACTCAGATTTCCAGAATAATCACCATCATGGAGGGAATGAACACAGCTCTACACATAAAGCACTCAAAGAAAAAAACATCAGAAAAGATTTCTCTTTTTCAACATCATGCAAATTAGTTTCTTAGCTCTGTAGGGAGGAAGCAGAACCAGCCCAGCAGTTTGTAGGAGAAGAATAATTCCCCTAAATCTTAAACAATACCTCCCTGTGATATTGGCAGGGCTAGTAGATCTAGTTCAGAATTTAAAAAATTCTGAGAGGAAATATATGAAACTGTTATTTAAAAAACTTCTAGATTGGTGGATGAAATGCAGGTCACTTTCCAGAGCTGTCTGGGGGAGGTCTGCATTATTGGCTGCCCCCAGTTCTGAAGTACGTTTTGCTATGAAAACCAGTGCCCCCAAATTGAAGACCCAGCAGCTTATTTACAGATATACACGTTTTGAAATGGGTTAGCTGGAGTGTCAGACTGCTCTAAAATACTTTGGGAATGTGCAGTGGTGCAAACCAAAGAGAATTTCCACAGCTTTCCTGTAGTTAAGATTTCTTTTTCTCTTTAAATGGTTCATAGCACTTAGTCTTGCCCACTGGGGCACTTCTGCCATCAGACTCATGGCATCTGGCACAGCTCCTTGCCAGGTCACTCTATTGCACTGCCTCAGAGCCTCTTGCTCTTTTAATACAGGCAACTCTTGCTTCCTTGCATCAGGGTCTTTGTCTCCCCCTTTATTACCCACTCTCATTCTCTTCTGTTTTGCTCCTCAAGCAGAGGAATGCACCCAGTATTGTGTGTGTACCACACTGATGACTTAAAATCCCTTTTCCCTTATTCATGCTTTCCTCCCTTGTTCTTTACTTCTTCCCAGGGAAAATGGACATATCAGTCATGTCCTTTTCACCTTACTAGGGATGGCAAATATTTCTTTCTGTTGAGTTTCCCAATTCTCACGCTACCTATCCATAGTGAGCATAAACTCCTCCATGTTTGCAACCACATTTTTGTTCCAGTCCCCACCAATTTTTTTATTTATTTTTTCAACTCCATAGGAAATAATAAGCTACATTGCACTGTGCTGGGAAAAAAGACGAAAACTGAGACTGTAAGTGTTCACAGAAAAAAATAGAAATGGATTATTCTTCGATCTAGCAAGCACAGGACTGGCAATACCCACTGGATGGCACTTGAACAGCAAAAAAATACCCATCCCCTCACCCTCCCCAAAAATCTCCAAACCCCAAAACAACATCAAAGAACAAAAAAAATCCATCAAAACCATTAAAACAAAAATTATATTGGCACTAGTAAACTCTGTAGTGCTGGTACTTTCTTTTCTTCATCTTTCTTTTCCTCCACCTCCTTCTCCTCCTCCTCCACTTTATATCCTTATCCTTCTTCTTTGTTTAACACCACTTCTAATCCCATGAAGAATTAACTCAAAGCCTCTTGAGCTAATTTCTATGTTCCACAGAAAACTCTGTAGTCATGTAGTTTGCTGCCTGACTACAAAGACTGTTTACATTATAAACCATGTAAAGGTTTATAACAGAGTGTGATTTAAATGGATGCCAGGAATGGTTTCTTTGACTATTGAATACATTTGAAGCTGGAGGGCTACTGAAGTGATCTGAGTTCTTTATGTCCCTCATCCAAAACAGTGCTTTTCTCCAAAACTCATTGACAGGCCTAATCAAATGGGAAAAAACCCGCAAACCAAAAAATCAAACCAAATCAAACCAAACCAATCAACCAAGCAAATAAAAAACCTGAACAAACAAAAGTAAAATGAGGCAGATTTATTCTCTTTCCCTTTTTTACAAATAATGGAACTTGTTTTTTGAGACAGACCACATAGTAGTGGGAAACCAATATCTAATTTGAGTTCACTTCTATATTTGTGAATGTTTTCTTAATGTTAATAGATTAGAGGTATATATCTGTATTGGTCAGGGTCTCAGCTATATGTCAGGATCATATGACTGTACATCTAGAAGAGAGTACTGTTCCCTCCAACTCTTGCTTTTCACATGCTACTCCCCCTGAAATAAAAGAAGCCACCTTTATAATTATAAGCAATGTGAAAAATAAGTGGAAGAAAATATTTTAATTTAGAATAGGAAGGGTAATTACTTGATAGTAAGATCTGTTAATATTAAAAATATTTAGACAAAAAATATTGTGAAATTTCCCCTAACTAGGGACCTCAAATTTGAGATAGAACCAGCACAGCAGAAGAGAATAGGGGAAGAACTCCACCCTGATGAAAGATTAAGAGCAACTAAGCAGATACTCCTTTCCTCTTGCCTGTGTGGTTAAGGATTGTCAGGGACAGCAGACAATCGTCTGTTTGGCAGGAAATGAATTAAAAAATCTTATAGAAATTTTTATTTTCTTCATTTGCTTGTCATTCCTACTCAGTAAGGAATATTATCTGTCAAGCTTTATTGCTCTTACAGCACTCCTGCTAAGTTCTCTGCCTCTGCCTACAAATGTCCTCTTCAGTTTTATCATTGTAACTTCTGATTTTCCTTCAAAAGTGCCTTCAATGGCTTGGTTTCAGTGGCTAGACATTTGTAAACTGCAACATATTTATTCCTTTGCAACCAGACAGGGATTGCCCTAGCTCCCAAAGCCTTAGACCAAAGACATCCATTTCTGGATGGTTGTGGTTGATCTAGATTTTATCCAAAGTTCAAAAATGGGTATTTGCTTCAGATATGAATGATAAATAACTGTTCAATTTATTAAGGCTTCTTGGACATTGTAGTCCTTTGTATTCCTTCAATGTGGATGTTTGGAACTTGTACATCTCATGATTCTTTATAGCTCACAGTATTAAGGATTTTGATGGAAGCTTAAAGTTCAAAATTATGTCAGCTATCAAAAAATATGTGGAAATATATAGTTCTGACTACTGAAAACACAGCCAGCACTTATATTGAGTTACTGATTAGCCCATTTTCAAAAATTCAAGTGTACTTCCTCAAGAAAAGATCAGTTCTATCCAAATCATTTCTGATAGTAGTTGATAAGTTCTTGAAGACTCTCAGTGATGAAAAGCCTTCAACTTTACTAAGTTTACTTTACCTTTGCTTCATCATCATTATCAAAGGGATTTACCTTGTTTTCTTTTTCATAAAATGTCTGTCCCCTTTTATTCTCTGTGATAAACAAATAGTTTCCTTCCTTCTTAGAGATTAACATTACAGCTAATTGTTTACTGCTTCTGAATGTCTTCTGTAACTGCCTGTATGTTCACACAAAATGAAGCCAAAAGGGCTGCAAACAAGAATCATTTCAGAAAGAGTTTTCTAATGCAAATGAATATTCAGCATTCTCTCCTGCCTCAACCAGATTTTTCTGCAAAAATTAGTTTTGTTTATGAAAGACATATTATAAACCTCAGCACATTTAGCTATTTCTTCTCCCTTTCCAGATTTTTGTGTAATAAACAAAAGGTCCCAAATAAATAATTAACAAAAAATGACTTATTTATAATCAGAAATGTTTGGCCACCAGATGGTCCAAAGTATATCTTCATATAATGGGATCTAGAGTACAATTTTAACTCTGCGGGAACAAACAGCAGAGTATTAATAAAATGTCAATTAGTTTAATTTAGTCTCATATCTATTGAATATATATATTGGCACCTACATGGTTTTAATTTCATTTTAGGATTCCAGCTGCTATTGAACACAGAAAACTTTTAAACAAGTAAATTAAAAAAAAAAAAAATGCAAAGACAACTAAATATGTCAAAGGATGGAAAGAAATAATTTTAAATTAAGCTGACAAGAAACTTCACTGGTAATTTAAAAAGATTTTATGCATCTCCATTGTTAATGTCCTTGATTGTTTTGTCTTTGACATTAAAATTAAAGTGTTATACTATTCAAAAATAAATTTCATTATCAATATGATCTTGAAATTTTCCAAAAGTCAGTATTTCTCTCCCTCCCTACTCCTTGCTTGCAGACTCCTAAAATTTTTTGATGCATGGGCAGATTTTTGTACACGTTATACTTAGCTGACTACTCTGAAATACACTATTAAATCCTACATTGAAAGTCACTGGTTTACATAGTGTCCTGAATGACACTTTTCTTAAAGGAATCTCAAAGAAATTCAGCAGTTATACTAAACTCACTGTGAGTTTATTCCAGGATTGTATTATACCCTCTTTCAAACACAAGGTATCTGAAGGGTCAGGCTGAGAATGGGTGATGAGGGCAAATATATCAAACTGAAATTAATTTCCTCTGTTGTACTGGATCTGTCTGTCTGTGAAATAACTTTCTTCACACCAGCCTGTTTATTTCTGTGTTTGAGATTTCTGACCAAAGCAATGTTGGTAACTCACCACTGTTTTAGCTGTTGCTGAACCATGTTTACAGTGTCCAGCTTCTCCTGTTTTTTACTCTGCCCCCTTGCATTGACCAGCCTGGCAATGGGCCAGAGGTTGGGATGGACACAGCTGGGACAGCTGATCCAAACTAACCAAAGGGATATTCCTCACCACACAGCAAAAAAACCTGGAGACTGTGTGGGCTGTCTTCTAAGTCAGCTGCTGATAGGAGATGGGCAGGGCATCATTCTTGTTGTGGGACGTGGCAATTGTCTTTGTATCACTTGGGTTTTCCCCTCTTGCCTTCTCTAGAACCTTAAACCAGTTTTATTGTTTTTGCTATTTCTATATTCTCCCTCAACCTGCTGGGAACAGGTGTGAGTGAGAATCTGGGTGGGTGCTTAGTTGCTGGCTGTGGTCCACACACCACAGATGTTCATCAGTTGCAGCAAAATCCCTCTGGAAAGGGATTCAGTGTTTGATGATTAGTCAGGGCTGAGCTCAAAGCTATTGAAAATGTAATATAACTATCTGAGTCCACTGTGTTATATGTACCTGCAACATTAATGTTAAGTTATACATGTTCAATTGTTATCTGATACATGCCGGCTGTCACACTCTGCAGGCTGGGCTTGATAAAGCCATATTGCTGCCAGGAAGGGCTAATATGGTCATGCTTGATGTAGGAATAAGCTCTTGGATGTTGTGGTCTGTGCATACCTCCTTTGATCAGAGTTCGTGGTGCATGGCTCTCATTTTAGGGTTTGAGATAACCTAGGATCCATTCCACTCAAGCTCCAAAATCTGCATTGTGCCCGACTCTCACTGAGGTGTGAAAAATGACTATGTTACTGGTGATTGAACTCTGAGTAAAGAACGAGCTCAGATTTGTGCTAAAATTACAATATGGTCTTCAACTTGAAACTAGGAATGCCTACACAAGTAGATGTCAGAAATTACTGCATTAAACAAAAAAAAACATTAAGACAGCGTTTCAGGATTACTTAATTTTAAATCCATGCTGCTGCTTGAAGTTCAAGCCCTGAACACTTCTCCAGAAATTCAGCAATGAACATCCACAACTGTGTCCCTTGCAGGAAAGCGCCCACATTTCAACTTAACATTCTGTGCCAGAAGAATCTGACCTGCTGTCCTTGTGGTGGCTGTTAAAGTTATGTAGATAACCCCCTCTTGCCAGGCTCCTTTTTTATTTTTTTAATTTTTTTTTTAATACTTTCTGTAAGGACAAAATACACAATTTCACACTCTCTGACTATAGTAATTTCCTTTAGGGAAGGATGAAGTACTAGGGTGAACACAACTTCTGCTACATTATCTGAGGCAGAGCATGCACAGTACCTGGGGAGATGTTCACAGAAGGGACTTTGGTCCCTTTATTCCCTCCAAGTTTTTACCCAAGAAGAAAATCATTCCTCTCTATCAGACATACTGTGCTTTTAGAACACCAGGTCACTCAATTTAATTTTTTTTCCCTTGGAACGCATAAACTTTATCTCTAGATGAAAGACCACGTGCTTGTACTCTTATTAAACCCTATATTGATATCTTTTCAGAACCCAGATTTTTTTTTTTTTTTTTTTTTTTTTTGCAGTAGGACATTGCACTGGAATTGCTGAAGTCACTTAATTCCTGTGTTTATTCCTCGGATAGCTTTTTTTTTTTTTTTTTTTTATGATCTGGATACTGCCTACTACCAAGAACTGTCTGTAGCCAGACTGGCTGCAGAAAGGTAGATTAACATTTTCACTGACAAGTGAATCATGGAGGCTTGCTGCAATTACTTTTTATAGGATGTTCCAATGCAGAACAGAGTTCCTTTGCAGCTGGGGTTGTAGAAACATGCAGCAAAGGATAGTGCTTGCTCTGAAGAGTTTACAATATAAATAGACAACAGAGTGGCGAGGGAAAGCTTGCTCAGAGACTTGCCTAAAGTCACACTGCAGGGAAGAGCTGGGAATAGTATCTAGGTCTCCTGATTCCCCCAAGTCTCTTACTTTATTTACTAGGCTATGTTGTCTCCCTCCATTTAATTCCCTTCTCTTTTTCTTTATTCCATTGGATAAAATTTGTCAGCACAGGTTCTCATACACAAAAAACCACATTCATTTAAGTGTGAAAAAGACGCCAGAAAAACTAACCTCCTGGAAAACTCTCCTTCTAAAGATTTGTTACTGTGCCCTTTGAATACAGAAAACATTCAAAAGGGAAGCACTGTTCATGACTTTGTCTTTAGCATATTAGTATAGGGAATTTTAATGCATTTTTGCTCATCATCTGCTCATCATCTTGAAGGAGTGGCAAGCTTAGATAGCAAGCAGCATGACCTGTATGGGAAGTATGTACATGTACATTTACTAGGTACTTGTCATCTCTGGGATAAAGGAAAAGAGTTGCATTGGGATGAAAGGTGGATAAAATAGATGTTTTTCAATTTTTCTTGCTATTCCTTTTAATTTTAAGCCATGAGAAACATCAGTTTGAAGAATTTTCCTCAAGTGCAAACCTAATTGCTCTGATATCTCCAGATGTCTCCTGGAATTGCTGTTAATCTCTGCTGTAAGGCTATATCTATTTATTTATTTATTTATTTCAAAACAAGATGAGATTTAAACAGCATTAAGTAAAATTTTTAGGTCAAAAAACACATGCCTGACTACTAGGCATTCCTTGTAATTCCCATGCCTATTCTGTTTGTTTAACTACTATTATTATAATAGTAGAGTAAATAAATACCACATTCAAGACCAGGTTGTTATGTAAACTGTGGATCTTGTAAGGTAGTGAGCATACATGGCTGCAAATTGAGCTTTTTGCATTCTCCTCACTGGAAAAAGTTTTTGGTGGTGATTTTTGCAGATAATATTTAAGGTGGCACTTTTAATATGTACTATAAATCCACAATCCTTTTGTTATATTTTCCTTGATTTCTTCTGAATTTTGGATAAGCAGAAGCCTGAATGTGACCCAACCAACTTCAGAGTGTTGTTCTTAAACCACTTTCCTAGCAGCTGCTGAGCACACCTGTAAAGATGTTTGTGCTAGCAATGAGCTTTTTTCCCATTTGACACAAGTCCCACAATTTGCAAGAGAAGGTTCATAAACCCCATGGAATTCTTTATCTTTATAATCCCTTATCCCTTTATAATAATAGTTGAATAATGCATTTGAGAGAAGACTCCTGTGAGCCACCAGCAGTGAAATATTTCTAGGACTCAGATACTTCTCTCAAATACTCATATATTTCTCTCATTTTTTCTCATATATTTGTGAGAAAAAACAGGGAGTTACTCTGGTGAGAAAGCCTGCCTAATGATCAGAAAGATGATCTCACAGCTATCTCATTAGATATCTGAATTCAGTCCTGTGTCTTCCCTCAGATTAGTGCTACTACCTAGGACAAGTCAGCTTCCCAGTCACAAGGCATATCTGTTCACCCTGCTGCAAAATAGGGAATAGCAACCACACTTTGCCTTGTTTGATTAAAAGGCGAGTTCTGCAGGCAAGATAGGATTCTTTATTATGCATATGAACAACATCTGGCCTAGTGTGCCAGGTGCAGAAATCATTTATTTATGTAATTAGTTAAAAACGTGAGCTAAACTGTGATAACAAATCCATGTAGACACTCTTAGTCCTGGATGAATAAAAGGTAAGTAGGGTAAAGTCTTTCTTTTAAAACCTTAATGCATATTACTTCACATTTGCTACAGGGTAAATACACGTGAGTTGTCCCAGCTGAGCTGACACAGGAACATGTGTTACTCCTTCATATTCACAGCCTTGAGCCTTAACCACATGACTTTTAATACTTCCTAATAAAGTAACGGATATTAGTTGTACTAGACTCAGCTTTGCAGGATAACTCAAACCTCTTGCTTAGGCAATGTCTGTTATTGCTCCTGAAATACTCCACAGGTAAAAAAATGGCAAAAACTCAGTTCTGCAGAGGAGCTTTTGATCCCTGATCAATTAAATGTCAATTGAATAAACAGAAATTTGGGAAACCAAGAGCTGAAAATTAGTATAATGACTGCTTTTTGTGAACTGGTAAATGGATACCTGTTCATTTATCTCCTGGTGTAGAACATGGTCAAACAGGTTATTTCAGACCATCTGTGTTTTGCATTAACTTGTTTGTCTTCAAATTAGAGTGGAACAGGTAAGATGAGCTTTTACATCCAGCTACAGCACTCAGCTGGGATCTAGCAAGCAACAACATCATTTTCCAGAGATTATGGTACCTGCTATATTTCAGCTCAGAGACAGATACATGTGCTGTTGGTAAAACACACAACAAAACTGGTTGGACCAAGGGCCAGGCAAGCCCATGACAAAAATAAAAAGTACGCAGAACTAGTATGATTTTCCAGTTAAACAGTAGAATAAGGAACCATATAATGTCAAATACCTCTGCATCAAATTCTGCTTTAAGGTACATGATACAAGTGTAGGAAAAAACCACTAAATTTTACTGGTTTCACACCAACAAAATGGTTGATGAATGACATAAACTACAAGGGCATAGCAGGAGAAGTAAACACTTGCTCTCATTCTAGAAATGCAGTAATAGCAGATACTTGCTACATGTAGCATTTCTCCCCCTTTATATTCTCTATTTCAGGTTAAGTACACCTTTAATGAAACTGAATCATTATTTTTCACTCTTACTTCTTTCTCCCCTTGTATATTAGTCTGTAAGGTGGCAGCAGTTTTTTCTTTTTTTTTCTTGTGGGTTATTATTCCTTTTAGTTGTTTTGACTTGTCAGCCAACATTAAGTAGGACTGACTTTTCTTTGTATCTTTACTGACAAATCTATATTAGCAACAACATCAATACTGTATTAAACCTGAACTATGGGAATAATTTGTAATCACACTAAAATTAGTAATGTCGCATATCACATGGCAAGACACAGAGTAGAGAAGTAGAACTACCATTAGCTTAGGTTATTATTACCTTATTAAGGCCATTTAAATAGGCTGTAATTCTGGGAATTTAAAGGTCATTTTGATTTATTCAGTTTAGTTTTTTTATGTGTTTAGAAAACTAATTAAAGAACAAACAGCATGGCTATATCATTCTTAATGGCAAATATGTGCAAAGAGGTTGCCCATTCTGAAACCCAACAGAATCATGAACCTTGTTACAATTTTTAACATTAAACAATACTTCATCTTAAAAATTATTATTTTTCCATTTTATCAAAACAGTTTCATCCAACTTTGCCCTTAATATTTTAAAAGGGATTTCCTACGAACATTTCCCCCTAGGCTTGGAAGGCTCAATGATCTCTAGTTCATTTGAGCTTTCAGAAGAATGACCAAAATAAATAAACACAGGGAAAAATAATAATGTCTGAAATAGCCTTTAATCCCTATGAAGGACCTACAATTTGTTCACAAAGTAATGCCTGTCAATTGTTTAATTTTTCCACAAAGCCTTACATTACACTATGATGGCAATTCTTCTTCACTGCCTAGGAAATGCTGTGCTTAAGCCTAAAAAAAAATGTTTATGTGCCTTCAAATTCAAGAGTTTTGAGTACCTTAAAAAATGTAAGGCAGATTTAAACACTTTGTTAAATAGGTATGTTTACTCTTTCTTGAGTATTTTGCAGAACTGGACCACAGCTGTTTAATACAGTTCTGGTTTGAATCCTTCTATAAGATTGATGGTGACAAATTTTGATCCATAGAGCCCAGGGCGTGGCTATGTAGTAGGAATGTGTCCAGGTGGGGGAAGAGCATTGCAGACAGGTGAAAGTTATGGGTGGCATTTCTTTCTAATATATACAGAACTCTGAAAGTACTAAGTGTAGCTATGACAAGAAAATCAACATTGTGATTTTACATTAAACCCTATAATTTTCTTTTTGACCACTAATGGCAAAATGTGCCTGTTGCTCCAGATCAAGTCTCTCACTACAATGTACAAAAAATTCCAAGATGTTTTACAGCTTCATGAGTCAAAGTCACATAAATCCTACTTTCTTTACCACATAGGCATTAATATGAAGTCTCCCTCTCTAAAGGATCCAAGTGACAAATAAACAGTTTATTAATGCTATAGTTTCCTAAGAAGGAAGATCTCTTACAATATCATTCAACATTTTTATTCAGTGGTTTTGGTTTAAAACTAAGTTTATCCATCTAGAAATGTTTCCCAAATTCTGTGGAGCTCTGTGGTATTTAAAGATCATGCATCTCCTTCAAAACAAAACAAAACAAAACAAACAAACAAAAAATTAAAAAAAAAAAAATTCAAGATGCAATTTTTCTTTCAAAAAGCAATAATAAAAATATAATTATAAATTTTAGAGGCTATCCCATTGTTGACTTAATTCACCTTTCACTTAACCATAAGGATCTTCTAGAATCATAGATATTAAGGGTGCAAATGATGGGTCTTGTCAATCGAATCCCCTGTTTTACAAATATATAGTCAATACTAAATATGAGCCAGTTCATTACACAACACCTAGTGCAAACTTGGTCCAATACTCATGTTAACTTCCATCTCCTTCTGGAAAGGGAGAACCAAAGGCAGCCTCCATGCTGAGAGAGATGGAGTGTGTAGTAAAGATCTCAAGACCTTTCCATCCAGATGGCATTCCAAGAGACTGGTTGGGCACCTGACTCAATTCTACTTTGCCCAGAGAGAGAAGACCTGTTACTAAAACAAGTCATGATTCAGTGCCTTATCTAGAACATGATGTCCCTTCAAAGCTCACTATTCTGGTGCTGGCGCCAGACGTAATTGTCAGGGGAGAAGTGGATGCCACATGTTCATCACCAGCAGCGTTTCCCACAAAGTTGGGGGATGTCACTGCAGCTCTTATTCAGAAAACAACTCTCCCAGCTTGTCCAGGGAGAACTGACAAGGTTATCACCAGAGGCGGGTTGCTAGAGGCTGCAGCTGACAACAAAAATGAGGGTATGTGAACATTAATATCCAAAGAGACAGCTACCTGCTGGAAGCACTTGCCTGGAAGAGGTGCAGGGACTGTATAAATATAACTCTCTCTTTGTCTCTTCCCAGTAACTTTTGAGGCCAACCAAAATCTGAAATAGCTGTGATCTAAGAGGCAACAACAAAAATCGTCTTTTTGTTATTATGCTGTTAATAAAATTTGCCACGTAGCAACTTTTTAACCCCGGCTTCCACATCTGCTTATATACAAGACCTCCACCAGCAAATCAATCCTTACATGTAATGGCACTCAGTTGAC
The DNA here is from genome assembly GCA_037013685.1 of Acridotheres tristis. Lineage (NCBI taxonomy): Eukaryota > Metazoa > Chordata > Aves > Passeriformes > Sturnidae > Acridotheres > Acridotheres tristis. The sequence goes on from CM072919.1 coordinate 73,417,255, forward strand.
AAGGTGTGTTTGGCTTAGAGCACTGCTGCTGTTTGTTCTGTGTGCAGCATCACAGAGGGATGTGATGTGAGAAAACCAGGCAGAGGAGCTGGTTGATCTGCACAAAGGACAGAGAGCTGGCTCTGCAACAGGGTGGTGGAGGGGAAAAGGGCTCAGATGCCCTCAGTGCTTTGTGACATACTGAAGGTACCCAATGAAAATTACTTTAAAATTAATAAAAATAGAAGATCGTCACTTCTGAGTGTATCTCTTGTAAATACTATTCATTAGTTTGCTCTTTGATGATGTGCCCCTGATTGTATTTGTTCAGACATCTGGGTTTCCTAAGTAATGGGCTAAGGACAAGACTACAATCTTGGAGATATATGGGCACACCAATTTGGCTGCTGTCTTCAGAACATCTCAGAGAGCTGCCCTGAAAAATGGTGTGTGTAGAAGCTTTCCTGTCCCAGCAGGCACAACCCTAGGTTATGTTTCCCTGAAGCACTGTCTATCTAATATTTCTGGCTTGATCTGACAAGAGGAGGAGTAAATAGAAGAGGAGAAAATTCCTGTCTGGAAAAGTGAAGTCCACCACCCAACTGGTTCATCCCCAAACTGGCAGCACAGATGAATACTCCCGCTTGTGCTCCCTCAGTGGGATTGCTGCCTCTGGATGACCCAGAGAGGAGCAATAAAAATTTTGCAGCAGCCTGGAGTAAAAGACTGGAAGAGTTCTTGCTCTCTTGGCTAGTCCTGGATAAAGACATTCGGAGAGCAATACTTAAGCAGAATTTAATTTAATATTTTTTTTTAAGTTAACTTTAAATTTTTTTGTTTAATTTAGCTATTTAGTTTAATACGACTTTTAGCATGAAGCTGGACTCCATTGCTTGACCTTGGAGCTTTTTGTACTCTGAGTTTAATTGAGGAAGTTCAGAGCTACAGAAATGCCTACCCTCGCCTTGGGCTTGTTCATGCAACAAAAGACATTGAACTGCAGAGGAAAATACAGTGAGATATGGATAGCAATGACTCAGTGATAATTTTGCCTACAAAATTTTTCTTAAATAAAAAGGAAGAAGCAGAGCATATACCTTAAGACTCATTTCTGTCAAAACTTTTAGGCCAGTTTCTCTGCCTAGTCACAAGAAATTCGGAGCCTTTTTATTTCCTATTTACATCCTGGTACAACATCAGTGTCATTCCTTCTTACAGACTCAGATTTATCTACACATCCACCGTGTAGAAATTTCCTAACATGAGAAATGAAAACTGAACTAGTTCTTACCTGGCACCTCTAAGAAGCCTAGAGTACAGATGTAAGGCCTGTCCTTTATGAGGTGACTTTTTGGAAATATATATATATATATTTTCTTTTTGCACAAGTTTCAAAATAAAAGGAATAAATAAAAGAGGAAAAAATAAAAACAAGCAAGCAAAAAAAAAAAAAAAGGAGAAGAGAGAAAAAGAGAGAAAGTGAAAGAGAGAATGAGAGAGGAAGAAAAAGAGGGAAAGAGAGAATGAGGGACAAAGAGAGAATGAGAGATTAAGAAGGACAAAAGTAAGGAAATAAGAAAGAAAGAAAGAAAGAAAGAAAGAAAGAAAGAAAGAAAGAAAGAAAGAAAGAAAGAAAGAAAGAAAGAAAGAAAGAAAGAAAGAAAGAAAGAAAGAAAGAAAGAAAGAAAGAAAGAAAGAAAAAGAAAAAGAAAAAGAAAAAGAAAAAGAAAAAGAAAAAGAAAAAGAAAAAGAAAGAAAGACAAAGATTAAAAAAAAAAAGGAGAGAAATGGAGAGAAAGAAAATCTAGAGGCAAGACTGGAATCAGTGGACCAAGACCACCTTTCAGGTAGCGATGTCAAAGATCACTTTGTGTGAGATGAGAAGTGTTTTTGAATGGCAGAATCCCTTGTCCAGTCCTCTTCTGTTACCATATTCCTTTCCTGATGTGAAACTATGGAGTATATTTGTTGCCTCTGCAACTAACATACTTTAAGTATCTAGGCTTGTTTAGTTTCCTGCATCAGAACCAGGCTCCAAGCTACCTCTGATTGGAACCAGGTGACATCTGATCATACAGAATGCCAAGGCTGTTTTTCTGAGGCTTTTCTGAGGAGACACCTCCAGATATGCTTATAATTTACAGGTTTTTTTCTCAGTGGGTAGAACTGAAAATAAAAGTGCCTTTCAGTATGAGTTGACCAAACTAGCTTCAAACTATGGATTGCTTGGCTTGTCTTACAGTGGCATTAGACTTTAAGCAAGGCTGCAGAATAAACCATGTTTATACATCTCCAGCTCATCCAGCAAAATCAGAGGACAGAGAGGGTAAGCACCCATCTGTCTGCAAAAGACTATATAAACTTTCACAATGTAATGAGCTGGACTTTGTTAATGTGTAATGAAATTAATTAAAACCTCTCCCTTCCCCCAATATTGGTTAAATATTATGACTCACCTGGTTGCCTTCTGAGCACAATAAAACTTGACAGGATTAAAGGGGCGGGGGGGACGGGGACGTGGAGGAAGGAGGGGATGTGAGATGTTTCTTCCTCTTTGTGTCTATCTGGCTTCTCAGTGCAAAGTCACATTCTGTCATGTTACATACACACCAAAATATGTAGAAATACACAGGGCAAAGATCGGCTTGCAAGTATGAGTTCATGAACTCTGCCAGTGCACAGATCTCTCTGCCAGAGCAGCACAGCATCCTAGAGGCAAGTCAAATGAAAACAGTCAGAATAATACACTCAGGTAGCAGAAAAGGCAATTGTACCGCCAGGACCAATCCTGAATGAAATATATTTTGGCATATATTGAAACCTTGACAAAAGGAAGTCTTCAAGGTTACCACCAGAGTTGACTTAATTTTATTTTATTTGTCTTTTTTAATATACTTTTTTTCTTTTTCTTTTTTTTTTTAAAGGAGAAGGAGTGTTTAATTATCAGTTCTCGAGCAAACAGTGGTTCGGCAAAATGTCAGATCTCCAGCTGAGACGCCACCAGTTTGTGCTGGGGATTGTGTGCCAGGCGGCTGCATGGACAGGCGAGGACCTCCGACTGTTCGCTGAATGAATTTCCACTCGTGCCGCTCGACATTGATTGAAAGCGAAGGCTGCTGTTGGAGCCCTCAGGCTGTCTGAAGAAATCCATCCCTCCCCATGCTAGATCCTTGATGAGTGTAACTCCAGCTTCAAGAGAGACCGGGTGAAGTGGAAGGAATTTAACCCTTCTGGCCCCTGGAAGAAAAGCACTGTCAGTGGTTTGGGGGTAATACTTAAAGAAAAAGAAGTGAAAGGAAAGAGAACAATGAAACAAGAGGCCAAGGAATTTTTTTTCCTATATTCATCTCACCCTTCTTATTTTGTAAGATATAAAAGACATCAGCACAGAATGCATTGTCAGACAATCTTCTGTTTTCTAAGCTTAGTTTCTCTGAATCCATTTTAATGTCTAAAACCAGAAAGAAGGCTTAGAACAAGCCCATGATTTCGGCATGAAGAGGTATCTACTGTCTTCTCCAAAGGATGGCAAGTTGAACTACATATAATTGGTGTAAATATATCTTAGAGTTCTCTAGGATAACATTGCCTGAACTGTTTATACTCTCCAACATCAAAATTTGTGTAATTCTTTGGCTGTGCAATTCTATTTGCCAAACACCAAATTTGAGTTACATATACCTCAAAGTTAATTGATGTTCTAACCAATACATCTGACTGCAGATGTATAAATGGCTGTTGTCCCATGAGAGCCAGCCTTCCATTCTTTACAGGAATCTACCCCATGAAATACAACTTTTTTTTTTTTTTAATCGTAATAAGCATTTTGATTCAATTTTATCTGGCTGTGCATAAATTCACCTAGAACTTATTCATTCACACTATATTTGTCATACTGGGAATGAATTGCTATGAGAGCCAAATGACATTGCAGTCTGCATTGACCAATTAGTTATATGTCTCTTCCTTTCTTTCTTTCTTTCTTTCTTTCTTTCTTTCTTTCTTTCTTTCTTTCTTTCTTTCTTTCTTTCTTTCTTTCTTTCTTTCTTTCTTTCTTTCTTTCTTTCTTTCTTTCTTTCTTTCTTTCTTTCTTTCTTTCTTTCTTTCTTTCTTTCTTTCTTTCTTTCTTTCTTTCTTTCTTTCCTTCTTTCTTTCTTTCCTTCTTTCTTTCTTTCTTTCTTTCTTTCTTTCTTTCTTTCTTTCTTTCTTTCTTTCTTTCTTTCTTTCTTTCTTTCTTTCTTTCTTTCTTTCTTTCTTTCTTTCTTTCTTTCTTTCTTTTTCTTTCTCTTTCTTTCTTTCTTTCTTTCTTTTTCTTTCCTCTTTCTTTCTTTCTTTCTTTCTTTCTTTCTTTCTTTCTTTCTTTTTCTTTCTCTTTCTTTCTTTCTTTCTTTCTTTCTTTCTTTCTTTCTTTCTTTCTTTCTTTCTTTCTTTCTTTCTTCCTTTCTTCCTTTCTTTCTTTCTTTCTTTCTTTCTTTCTTTCTTTCTTTCTTTCTTTCTTTCTTTCTTTCTTTCTTTCCTTTCTTTCCTTTCTTTCCTTTCTTTCCTTTCTTTCCTTTCTTTCTTTCCTTTCTTTTTCATTCCTTCCTTCCTGGAATCCTTCCTGGAATCCTTCCTTCCTGGAATCCTTCCTTCCTGGAATCCTTCCTTCCTTCTTTCCTGGAATCCTTCCTTCCTGGAATCCTTCCTTCCTGGAATCCTTCCTGGAATCCTGGAATCCTTCCTTCCTTCCTGGAATCCTTCCTGGAATCCTTCCTTCCTGGAATCCTTCCTTGCTGGAATCCTTCCTAGAATCCTTCCTTCCTTCCTTCCTTCCTTCCTTCCTGGAATCCTTCCTTCCTGGAATCCTTCCTTCCTTCCTTCCTGGAATCCTTCCTTCCTGGAATCCTTCCCTCCTTCCTGGAATCCTTCCTTCCTGGAATCCTTCCTTCCTTCCTGGAATCCTTCCTGGAATCCTTCCTTCCTTCCTGGAATCCTTCCTTCCTTCCTTCCTTCCTTCCTGGAATCCTTCCTTCATGGAATCCTTCCTAGAATCCTTCCTTCCTTCCTGGAATCCTTCCTTCCTGGAATCCTTCCTTCCTTCCTGGAATCCTTCCTTCCTGGAATCCTTCCTGGAATCCTTCCTTCCTTCCTGGAATCCTTCCTTCCTTCCTGGAATCCTTCCTTCCTGGAATCCTTCCTTCCTGGAATCCTTCCTTCATGGAATCCTTCCTTCATGGAATCCTTCCTAGAATCCTTCCTTCCTTCCTGGAATCCTCCCTTCCTGGAATCCTTCCTAGAATCCTTCCTTCCTTCCTGGAATCCTTCCTTCCTGGAATCCTTCCTTCCTGGAATCCTTCCTTCCTTCCTGGAATCCTTCCTTCCTTCCTGGAATCCTTCCTGGAATCCTTCCTTCCTGGAATCCTTCCTTCCTGGAATCCTTCCTGGAATCCTTCCTTCCTTCCTTCCTTCCTTCCTTCCTTCCTGGAATCCTTCCTTCCTTCCTGGAATCCTTCCTTCCTTCCTGGAATCCTTCCTTCATGGAATCCTTCCTTCCTTCCTGGAATCCTTCCTAGAATCCTTCCTTCCTTCCTGGAATCCTTCCTTCCTTCCTGGAATCCTTCCTTCCTGGAATCCTTCCTTCCTGGAATCCTTCCTTCATGGAATCCTTCCTAGAATCCTTCCTTCCTTCCTGGAATCCTTCCTTCCTGGAATCCTTCCTTCCTTCCTGGAATCCTTCCTTCCTTCCTGGAATCCTTCCTGGAATCCTTCCTTCCTGGAATCCTTCCTGGAATCCTGGAATCCTTCCTTCCTTCCTGGAATCCTTCCTGGAATCCTTCCTTCCTGGAATCCTTCCTTCCTTCCTGGAATCCTTCCTTCCTTCCTGGAATCCTTCCTTCCTGGAATCCTTTCTGGAATCCTTCCTTCCTTCCTGGAATCCTTCCTTCCTGGAATCCTTCCTTCCTTCCTGGAATCCTTCCTTCCTGGAATCCTTCCTTCCTTCCTGGAATCCTTCCTTCCTTCCTGGAATCCTTCCTTCCTTCCTGGAATCCTTCCTTCCTGGAATCCTTCCTGGAATCCTTCCTTCCTTCCTGGAATCCTTCCTGGAATCCTTCCTTCCTGGAATCCTTCCTTCCTTCCTGGAATCCTTCCTTCCTGGAATCCTTCCTGGAATCCTTCCTTCCTGGAATCCTTCCTTCCTTCCTGGAATCCTTCCTTCCTGGAATCCTTCCTTCCTTCCTGGAATCCTTCCTTCCTGGAATCCTTCCTTCCTGGAATCCTTCCTTCCTTCCTGGAATCCTTCCTTCCTGGAATCCTTCCTTCCTTCCTGGAATCCTTCCTTCCTTCCTGGAATCCTTCCTTCCTGGAATCCTTCCTGGAATCCTTCCTGGAATCCTGGAATCCTTCCTGGAATCCTTCCTTCCTGGAATCCTTCCTTCCTTCCTGGAATCCTTCCTTCCTGGAATCCTTCCTTCCTGGAATCCTTCCTGGAATCCTTCCTTCCTGGAATCCTTCCTTCCTTCCTGGAATCCTTCCTTCCTGGAATCCTTCCTTCCTTCCTGGAATCCCTCCTGGAATCCCTCCTGGAATCCTTCCTGGAATCCTTTCCTTCCTTCCTTCTCACTTTCTCTCACTTTCTCTCTTTTTCTTTCCCCTTCTTTTCTTCTTTCCTCACTTCTCTGTATTCTCCTACCTTACATCTCAAGGGCCATATTTTGACTCAGTAGTTGTATGTCATGTACCACAGTGAAGTTTTCTGACACATCACTGAGACTATTACATTATCTGCAGTAAAACCTGCAAACAAAACCAGGAAAATCACTGCTACTTCAGACCCTCATATATATCAGATGGGAAAAAAAAGTGAAACATTAAGCAAAAATTCCCCTGCATAGTAAAGACAAAAACCAGTTCATTAAAAAGTAACATTAAATATAAAATAAATCTACATATCTGTCTCACTGGGTAATCAAAACCAGCAGTGATTATAAGGAAATTTTATTTAAAATCTTCTATGTTCTTGTCATATGCATACCTTTCTAAACCAAGCTACATAAAAGCCTTTTCCTTTGTGCCTTTGGATTTTTGTAAAAAAATTTCACATAATAAAATTCCATTTTACTTTAATCTAAACCTAAAACCATGGGCACTTGGGGATCCTCTCAGTCCACGCAGCACAACATGAGGAGAAGGGAAGTTGCACTCTGTCAGTGTACAGGAATGGAGATTTTGGGCTCTTGGAGAATGTCATAGCCAGTGAGAGATCAGTAGAGAGGTGTGTGGTAGAACACCTCTCGCCTCCCTTAAAAGAAGTGAGCCATATGCATTTAATTCAAAGAAGAGATGTGTGAGACTGCCCCTGATGCGGGGTCCTGGCTACCAGATACCAGGTGATTGAAGCAGCTTCCTGCAGTCTTGATCAGGAGCTTGAGTTTGACATATGGCCAAGATTTTCTGACAAACCTCAGTATTCAGCGTGGGGCTTTTTCTCCTTTCTCATCCCTTGACTTTTCTTTGTGAAAACACTCTTTGAGCTGCCTTACACTTTTATTTCATCGTACAGAACAGCTGAGGTGCCCTAGAGGTCCAATAGTCTATTCTTTGAGGCAAGGACTGTTAAGTTACCTTTCTTTTTCTTTTTTTTTTTTTTTTTCCCAGCACCTTCTACATGATGTGATTTAAATGGCAGATGAAAGGCCAGTATTATCAGGCTAATACCTGATAGTAATTAATACACACAAGTCATCTGAATTTGTTTAAAGAATCAATTTTCATCATAACTTCAACTTTTCCCTTCTATAGCTGACAAATATCAAAGTCTTACTCTTTCATAAAGCATACCAGAGTACATATTTCAAAAGTTTCTTACTTTTTTTTTAATTAATTGTTGGTATTTATTTACATTCTTAGGAAACTGAACTATCTACATTGCAATATGACCATGTGTATTTGCTGTCTGTGGCCACCTGGGACACATAAAGGAAACTTGTTCAGACAGGTATTTCACTGTCTCGGTTTAATTTCTATTTCCCAGCCAATGCACCAAATAATGTCTTTGTTTTGATTTGCCAATTTAAATAAACTCATTTTTCTGTTGTGAGACAGAACCAGGAGCAAAAAAGCAAGGCAGGCCTAAAACTTAAGAGAGCATAAAAAAAAAAAAAGAAATTTATTAACTGCACAAACAAAGGAGAAAAAAAAAAAACACAAACAAATTCAGAATAAGATTTTTTTTCAGACCACTCCTTCCTTCTCTCTCCCAGTCTTCATAACAATAAAACAAACATACAACAACTACTTCGGTCAGTTCCCAACTTAGTCTTTTTCAGTTCACTTCTGGAGAGAGCAGCCTCTTCTTGTTGAAGCTGTAGGGATTTTTTCCACAAGAAGGAAGAAAACAGTCTTCTCGTGGTTTCATTTTTCACGATTTGCATCCGCCCGGGAACCTGCAATCTTGACACTCCTCCCAACTCCACAGCCTTCCCAAAGCTGTAGATGTGGGCCATGTCTGTCTCATGGGGTATTACTTTTAAGAATGAAATGTTCCACAGCAAAGGTTCTCTTCATCTCCTTTCTCTCTGTTCAGGCTTTATCCTCAGAAAACTAAGATTCCCTTCTTTCCTCAGGGCAAAGATTCTCAGCACAGGTGCTTTTTGGTCAAATCATCTATTAAATGGAACATTTCCAACCCCCCATGTCTTTCTTCATAGTTTATAAGAATATTCAGTACATCAGTTCATCCCTATAATCTTACAAAAGGACTTTCAGCCATCTTGACAACATCTCGTTCTCCTTCCATCTAAAAAACTTAGCTCATGCTTCACAGACTTCAGAAATCTTCTTATTCTCTTTCATATTCAAAGGAAGGCCAGAGGTTTTGCAAATCTTATCTGAACACTAAAGAGTTAAAGTTTAACACAACTACAAGAATTGGGCCAGGCTCAGGCCGTGCTGGGTGAGGGGCGGCTGAGGTGTCAATCAGCCTTTCTGGGGCTGGGCTGCAGCCCCACACTGCTCATGGCCACCTCTGCTCTCCAGACAGGGCCCGGCCCTGCTCATGGCCACCTCTGCTCTCCAGACAGGGCCCGGCCCTGCTCATGGCCACCTCTGCTCCCCAGACAGGGCCTGGCCCTGCTCATGGCCACCTCTGCTCCCCAGACAGGGCCCGGCCCTGCTCATGGCCACCTCTGCTCCCCAGACAGGGCCTGGCCCTGCTCATGGCCACCCTGCTCCCCAGACAGGGCCTGGCCCTGCTCATGGCCACCTCTGCTCCCAGACAGGGCCTGGCCCTGCTCATGGCCACCTCTGCTCCCCAGACAGGGCCTGGCCCTGCCCATGGCCACCCCTGCTCCTCAGACAGGGCCCGGCCTTGCCCATGGCCACCCTGCTCCCCAGACAGGGCCTGGCCCTGCTCATGGCCACCTCTGCTCCCAGACAGGGCCCGGCCTTGCCCATGGCCACCCTGCTCCCCAGACAGGGCCTGGCCCTGCTCATGGCCACCTCTGCTCCCAGACAGGGCCCGGCCTTGCCCATGGCCACCCTGCTCCCCAGACAGGGCCTGGCCCTGCTCATGGCCACCCCTGCTCCTCAGACAGGGCCCGGCCTTGCCAATGGCCACCCTGCTCCCCAGACAGGGCCTGGCCCTGCTCATGGCCACCCTGCTCCCAGACAGGGCCTGGCCCTGCTCATGGCCACCTCTGCTCCCCAGACAGGGCCTGGCCCTGCCCATGGCCACCCCTGCTCCTCAGACAGGGCCCGGCCTTGCCCATGGCCACCCTGCTCCCCAGACAGGGCCTGGCCCTGCTCATGGCCACCTCTGCTCCCAGACAGGGCCCGGCCTTGCCCATGGCCACCCTGCTCCCCAGACAGGGCCTGGCCCTGCTCATGGCCACCTCTGCTCCCAGACAGGGCCCGGCCTTGCCCATGGCCACCCTGCTCCCCAGACAGGGCCTGGCCCTGCTCATGGCCACCCCTGCTCCTCAGACAGGGCCCGGCCTTGCCAATGGCCACCCTGCTCCCCAGACAGGGCCTGGCCCTGCTCATGGCCACCCTGCTCCCAGACAGGGCCTGGCCCTGCTCATGGCCACCTCTGCTCCCCAGACAGGGCCTGGCCCTGCCCATGGCCACCCTGCTTCTCAGACAGGGCCCAGCTGCCTCCCCCAGGCCCAGCCCTTCCAACAGCAGCGGGAACTGAGCCCCCCACACCAGAGTCGTAGGCCCATGGAAGAGGAAGCCATGAAGGTTTCATCAACAAGCTTCTCCTCCTCCCGGCCATTGGGTCCTCTAGTTGCAAACGGGGCCCAAGAGGCCTCCTGAGCCTCCCCCCAACATGGTCCCCCGAGCTCCCTGCTGAGCCTCAATTCCGGATTACCTCCTTCAAAATGTGTGTTCACGGAGCGAACTAACTTTCTTCCATTGGCTGTTGAAGGTGTCCCAACCCCCAGAGGAAATTCCCTTAGAGAGAACTTCTCTCTGAGTTTCTTCTTCCCAAGTCAACCCATCACACACCTCATGCACAAAATTTAGCTTGTGAAATTTTGCCTGCTGAAAACGGGCTTTTGCAATGTTGAATGAAGAAGAAAAAACATTCAGGCAGAATCTGCTTCAATTCCAGATCCTAAAGTGAAGCATCTTGTCCAGTTGGATTGAGACATAGGTGCATCATTGGTTTATTCACACAATTGTCTGCTGGAAGTTACTGAAAAGCAAGGAGAGATAACAGGAAGCTGTACAAGAAGGCACACTTCTGAGCTCAGTTTTATATTCTATTACAGGAATGAAACAGCTAAGATGTAGTTGTTTTGGGTTTTTTTTTTCTTCTGGTTTAGAAATGACTTGAGCCTTCTGGCTTGAGTATGATTTCCAAAGTGTAATGAAGAAATATCTATAGAAGTAATACTGTAAACACAAACTCCTGCTATATGCTTGCTCACATCAGCAACATTATTCCTCCAAATAGCTTTAGATGAGACAAGTATGGTCTAACTTCAGTATAAAAGCTCTGTGAATGCTCCTTTAACTTAGTTCTGTTACAGCACAGATGTTTAGATGCTTGTAAAAAAGGTTGGAAACCCCCTGAAATTTGAAAAACAGCTGCATGGATTCTTGGATGGGGCTTGGAGCAACCTGATCTAGTGGAAGGTGACCTGGCTCATGGAAGGGGGTTGGATTTGGATTATCTTTAAGGTTCCTTGCAAACCATTCTATAATTCTATGATTCCTCAACCTTAGTAGCTGACCTTACTGTGCTCATTTTGGAAAAAGGGGTTTTAGCAACTTCAGTAGAAGTTTGAGACTGTAAATGCATTATGTAAATTGGAACCCTGTCCTGCCTGCTTCTTATAGGACTGTAGGAATATTTCAGATAGCTTATGCAATTGTTTTTGCATCTTCCATTGTAAATAAATGGTACTGTTGTGCATGGGATGCTGTTAAAAAGTGAAGCTTGTTACATCTATTATGAAAGCTCTTGTTAACATTGTTCATGACAGTTTTTTCATCAGAATCATAGAATTATTAAGATTGGAAGAGACCTCTAAGACAATCGAGTTCAATCATTTACCCAGTAGTGACAAGTTTACCACCATCTGTGACTCTAAGTACCATATCCACATATTTTTTCAACACTTCCAGGGGGTGGTGACTCCACCACTTCCCTGGGCAGCCTGTTCTAATCTTGAACACCCTTTCAGTGAAGAAGTTTTTCCTAATATCCAATCTAAATCTTCCTTGCTTCAGCTTGAGAAAATCTCTTCTGGTCTTATTGCTTGTTATGTGGGAAAAGAGATTGACTCTCACCTATCTACTACATTCTTTTAGGTAATTGTAGAGAGCAGGGATGTCTCTCTTAAGCTAAGTCTGAAATCAAAGATGTATAACATACTTTACCCTGATGCAGAAACTGAGAGTGCAATATTTATCTTCTCTGTGTTCTCTCTCATTTTTTCATTGAGCATCTCTGGGAATAACCTAATTTCGTATTTTTAAGGTATCTATGAATTTATCAAAGACATAATAAAACCCCAAACTCCTCATTTGTCTTCTCTCCAGGGTGAACAGCCATCATCTCCATCAGACTCTCTGTGTTCATGCTGCTGTCCAGACCCCTGACCATCTGGGTGGTGCTTTGCTAGACTGTGATGTACCCATGTCTCTCATGTCCTGGAGAGCAGAGCTCTCCAGAGATGTCTCACCAGTGTTGAGCACAGAAGGATCTCCTTCCTCATCCCACTGGCTCTGTCTAATGCAGCCCAGGACACTGTTGACCTTCTTTGCTGCAAGAGCACACTGTTGTCTCATGGTCAACCCATAATCATGACCACTCCATGCCCTATTTTGCCAAGCTGCTTCCTACCCCTAACTGCCCAATAAGATATAATTACATAACACAACTATAATAAGAAAAGCATATAGACAGCTCTAATTAGCAAAATTATATCAATGTTTTCTTTCCCAGTCAGGAAACCAGGCAGAGAGAGAATAATATGTCATGGGGCAGACATGGCCCTCCTTCCCCTGAGGAGCTGGGGTCCAGGACTGCCAGCTCGTCCAGCTGTGGTTGCCTCCCGTGTTTGTTTTCCATGCAAAGGGAAGGAAGTGTTTGCTGATCTGCTGTGCCTGTGTTTAAACTGACTTTAGAAGTCTAATTGCCTGATGTTTTCTATTGTGTATTTGCTTGCTGCCTTGACTTGGTTTGGACTGGAGTGTGTTTGTTCTGAGTGATTTTGGAGTTTGTTTGTTTTAAGGGAAGGCAGGGATTTAACTAGATGGAAACTTATGGTGTGACTGTGCCAGCTGCTTCAAACAAGGAGTTTCTCTTCTCTCCAAACACCACTTTCTCTGGAGCTTTGTTTCCGTTTTCTTCCTCTATAATGTAGAAATGAATCATGCAGAAGGGGATCACCACTTGTTTCCCTGTTACATGTCCATTGAAAAAATGACTATTTAGGAAGAAAGAAGCAAATTCCCTGTAAGATATTTGTAAACAATTCCTTCATTGTTTTATTTTTTCCCCAACAACAAACTGATAAAAGTAATTTGTTATATTTTAACATAAGCACCTGTAAAACAAACAAACAAACAAACAAATCAGCCACAAATTTATTTTCTGTGAGGAACGTGGAAATTAGAATTGACAAATATGATATTTAGGGTTAGTTATGTATAGTCTAAAGGTTTGCATCAGCGTCAGGGTAAAGAAGACTGCAGTTTTTAAGAAGAAAATTTCCTTAGTAAAGCCTGTAAGGAAGCAAGAATAGATAAATAAACAAGAACAACAACAACAAAAACCCTCAGAACCCAACAAAACCTGGGCAAAAATGTTGACCAGTTTCTGTGGCTAGGAGAGAGCAGGGAAAGAGTGAGGGCAAGAAAAAGAAGGAAAAAATCTCAGTTTGTATTTGTACTTCTCATGAGCAGCAATATATCAGGGAAGTTTCAAAGCAAGACAAAATTGGAAGCCAGAGTTTTTTTATCATTCTGGAAGTAACATTAATCCTGTAATTTCTACGCAGTGCATACCTCCACTGTTTTATTTTTCTGGGTCAAAATAAGCATCCGTTGCTTCAGTGTAGCCTTTTCATTTTTAATTGTTTGTTTGCAGAAGTGCACTGTAAGTGATTAGAGACAGGAATGTATTAAGCAAAACACAGACCACAGAGGTGAAAAAGGATCCCTAAATATTCTCTGGAGAGAATTATAGGAAGGTATCTCTGAAGCATCACCTGTATTTCCATCAGTGGGGAAATGAAATGAATCCCAAATGTCCCGTTTGGAAGGACTGGGAAGAGGGATCTTTAAAGCACGAGGACAGCTCCGGCTGTTTGTGGGTCTGGAAGTGAGGAGAGGGATGTGATGATGTTTGTTTGCAGTCTGTCAGGCAGCCACTAGATGTCTCTGATTATTGCACACAGTTCCAGCCCAATTCAGCCTCTGGTAAACAAAGGAGACAAAAGTGCATTTAGGGGAGTGGAAGGCATTTGATGTAGATCCTGACTTATATTTGTTGTTTTAGGTGAACATTCTCCTTTTAAAATGATCCTACATCTTACAGAAATATAGTTTTGTTGTTTTGGGGTTTTTTTGTTGTTTGTTTGGTTTTGTTTTTTGTGTTTTTTTTTTTTCGTTTGTTTTGTTCTGTTTTGTTTTGTGGGGATTTTTTTTTTGTTTGTTTGTTTGTTTAAGTGAGCTTCCTTTTACCACAAAATATCCATATGCTTCTTCTCCTCCTTGTGAATTCCAGGTTGTGTAAATAAGGTTTTTTTTTATTTTTTAATACATGAAGAAAAGTATAAGAATCCACGTGGTTTCAGTTTGATAGAATACAGCACTGCATACAGCACATTATTCATTTACAAATATGACAGATAAAGAATGAAATGTCTTTAATGAATACTATCTTTTTAACTGAAAATCTCTAAATAGTTTTTGTGTATGTGCAATAAAAAGTTGAGAATGCTGTGCTGGCCAAATTCTGTTGAGTATATGTCACCCATTAAAAACCTCCTGCAGCTGGAGATTTCGATTAAAAAAAAAACAATACATATCATTTTTTTCCTAAATAGTACAAGGTATTACAAGCAGTAAAAGCTATAATGAACCAAGCCAAAGTGAAGCTTTTTCAGCCAATAGCTCTGATGATAAGACACACTTATACACACATAGATGCATGAAGATTTAGAAATATTTTTCTGTATGTGTGCAAATATGAGGGCTAACTCTTTTCTGCTTTTTTTCTTTCAAAACGATGTATAGTGAGTTTCAGAAGGTGTACAAAACAAAACTCCTCTGTAACTGAGTTGTCACAGCCATATCATTTAAAAGAAGGAAACTTAAAATATTGAATATAATGGCATAATAAATTAAAGAGCTATTGAACCTGTAACTGTCTTTTTGTGTCCCCTATTGGCCCAAAAGGAAAGTAATAGCTGGAAAGGGGAGGAAACATGTTGGGCACTTCATAGCAGTCTGTAGGTTTGCTTTCCTTGAAAAAGAAAAAACAAATCAACCTTCCAGAGCAGATAGAACCTGAGTCTGACGATCCAGGTGCAGCCTTCATCTTCACAAATTCCCTAATAATGTTCTGAAGTGTCTTGAAACCTCTCAGATGTGTTAAATATACCATCCCATCATTCTAATGATCATTGGAGTAGTTTACTGCTTGCTTTTGTTGGCCACAGTTTTTTCTCTGGGCTGTGCCAGCCACACTGAACGAAGGCATCTCCCTAGCCCATGTTGTGATTAAGTGAGCTGGGATGTCACACTAGAAAAGGGCTTCTTGGTAGAGAGCAAAAGTGATAAATGAGTAGGAGAGATTTATTGATGAAGCATAGATAGTGCTAAGAGTAGAAGTTAAAATAGCAGAAAATGAGGTTCAAGGGAGCAAATTGAGGAAAGAGATTTGTACTACAGGGAAAAGCAGCAAATGGAAAGTGCATAGTCCCATGGAATGAGCATGAAAAACACGGGCAAGAAACAGAGATATGAAGCTATAAACATCTCCTGGTGCTCCCATGTGAGCAAGGAATTTTAGCAATGTACCTGCAGTATCATTACTAGAAATGAAACCTGATGGATCTGAAAGGTGGTGGGCCACCTGTATTGCTGCTGTAATCCCACTGGTGTCACCACAGACTGTGAAGTTCCTCTGGGGCCAACATAGTTGGATGTTACACCTGCAGTTAATAAACCTCAGCACATCTCAGCACATCTCAGCCCCTCTTCTCTGATCAAAGGTGGTGGTTCATGATAAACCAGACACAACAGCTGGCTTGAGGCTTTTGTGCCTGCTCTTAGGGAACCAGACTCACTGTCAAGATTTGCTAAACTCCTTAGCTCTAGTGTAAGTCTTGCTCTATTCCTCAATTTACACCTACAACAGATTTGACCCAGAGCTGTAAAACTTGTCCTGAACAGCCTTTGCTCTAGTTACTTAGCACAATCATAATTATTTATAGTGGTTTTAAATTCAGAGTGCTAGGAGCACAAATGATTACATTTGCTTGGAGGTGTCTGCAGATGAGGTTTGTAACACAATTGTAATGAACTTTGACGGAGAGAGTCTGAGCTAATTCTGCTCCATTGAAAGGCAATAATTCAGTGCAGAATGAAAGTCATCCAAAGGGAAGGATGTCATCTAAACTGTAAATGTAAAGAGGATTGACTCTTATAGGAATAAAGTCAGATGGATAGACTGCAGTTTAAGTTAGAAGAGCATAAACTTGACGTAACTATTTCTGCACTGGTGAAGATTCAATCAGAGCTCATTGTTGCTCAACCAGATGCTAGATCTCATTCAAGCTCAGGATATGATTCTTACCACTCGCTCTGTTTAATACTGATCACAGAGATGTTCTTCAGGTATTGTAATTAAAAATAACTCAAGGTTCTTAGGTCATATTTTGAGGTTAGTGCAGCATGCAGTAGCTGGCAACTCCACACTTTATCCTGGCTGAGCCACTGGAATTATGATTAGGTATCTGCCCTCTGCAGTGGAAGCACAGCCCAGAGTTATGATCCCACAGGTCATATCAGAAAAAAAAAAAACAACAAGTACCTAAAATTATTAAACACATTAAATACCTGAAAACTGCTAAGGACAGAGTCCATCCAAACAGGATTTAAATGCCTTAGTCTGTGATATAAGCAGGCAGATAAGACATCAACTCTTTTGTTTGAAAGTCAGAAAGTGGAAAATTTATTTATTCAGAAGTCAACAACAGTAGGCTGTAATCCCTCTATTATATGTGCTAAACCTGCATGACTCCAACCAAACATTCTTCTTCAGATGATACTTACAAGCAAATCCTATCTATATGAAGAAGTTAACTCTGAGAGTTGATTATTCTAATTTAAACCAAGCTAAATGAGAGAGATGGTAAACCTAACTATGAATATTCAACCTGCTAACAAAATAAAGCCTACCAGCAACTGAAAACAATAGATTGTTTCTGGTCTCCACAATTCCCAGGCATCTGGGTTATGTAGAAATAATTAAGATAGGAAGTCAGCCTTCTATCCACCACTCATGCAATAGTTGTTGCCTCTATTTCTATCTTGTCTGACCAGTGAGTTCCTTCAGATTGTGCTGTTTTCTAGCCTGGCCATGCTGTCAGACAAACCACATTCAAATCCAAGTGCAAAACTTAACTCTACCTCAATAATTTCTTCACATAAGTACCTGTAGAGAAACAGACATAGACTCAGCTCAGCAAATAAAGCAATTTCCCTCCTCCGGGGAAGAAGAAAAAGAAAAATATTGTAGCTGTCCTGTCTAATCTGAAATATTTGAGACGTACTGAATTTCTTTACTGATGAGACCTATGATTTCCACGAGAGATTGAGACATGTAGGCTCCCTCTGGGAAGGTGTTTGACTTCAGCAGAAACATGCATGTTCCCTCAGGCTGGGATGCAACTGGAAATGTACCATCGATCTGTAAACTGACTGATTTCTTATTCTGCTTGCCATGCACAGTATTGTCACTGAAAAAGCTGTTCCGCATTTAAAGCAAGAAGCAGCTGCAGACCAGCTCTGGTGGGGGGTCATGAGTGTATCTGTTACCCTACATGCTATATTTCAGGAAAGGAGAGAAGATTAATGCCTTTCAGAAGATCCCAGCTGTTTATGATGTACACATTTCAACATATTTTTGGGTCCATCAATACTGTGCCCTCTCCCAGATTTAACTGGCCATGATGATATCACAAAGATTCCAGACTCTCCCCTCCATCCCCTGTCTACTCTGTAGACTCCAAATGTAGGACAAAGCAGGATTTTCACTACTCAATTCAAAAAGTAAAGCCCAAGCTGATATCCAGGTAAAGCACCAGTCTGCATTAAGAAGACACAAAGAGCAGAAAATTAAAACTTACAGGAGAACATGAGGTATTGCACAGGGACACATGGATCACACCTGGGCTGGTTCTTCAGGGTTTTAGGCTCTTCCAAAGTCTGCTGCTCTGACAGACCCATCTCAGAGATCAAACCTGAAAGGAGATTGTATCTGGGTGAAAGTCAGTCTCTTCTCCCATGTAACAAGAGACAAGATGCAAGGAAACAGCCCCAAGTTTGGGCAGGGGAAATTAAGCTTTCATATTAGAGGTATTGAAACAGACTGCTCAGGGAAGTGATGGAGTCACCATTCCTGTTTTTGTTTTTTTTTTTAAGTATATATGTCATTCGAGGACATGGTTTAATGACAGCTTGGCAGTGCTGTGTTATCTCAATGACCTTAGAGGTCTTTTCCAACCTAAACAATCCTATAATTCTATGATCCTTAGTTACCTCCTTTCTTCCTCAAGCACTATAAGCTTGATCAGCCTTTAATGATCTATCACTGGACAGGTTGTTCAGGGATTTAGGATTAAATGGATGAATAAATATCTGCAACTGGAAAAAAAAAGTAAAGGAAAAAGAAAAACAATTTAAAAAGAAAACTTAAAGGCAGTCTCCTAAAAGCACATAGACCAACCATTTTTCTACCATAAATGGTTTGCTGTGTGCTAATAAACTGCTGCAAAACCCAGATTTGGGATACAGCAGTTCCTGTTTGACTGTTATTTCACCATTTAACACCTGTCAGTAGATTCTATATCTCTCTTTGTCCAATTCCCTGTCAAAAAAATAATCAAACCCTCAAAATAAGACACACCATAAGTCTGAAATACTATTATAAGAGTTATTTATAAAATGCTTTAACAACTATAACAAGATTTTATTAGAGGTTGGTAAGCTAGTGAAAGTCTAGGTACGAAAGCTTGTTTTCATCTCAAAACACGACAACAGGTTTGAGGTGGAGTGACCAACACAGTAGAGCATTGAATAAAAGCAGATAGAATCATAGAAGAGAGAGATAATGGATGAATAAATACAAGGAGCTTATTTTCACCACTTTTAGTAGTGTGTTCCCTTTAACTCCAGGCTAAGAGAAATGGTTGTGTATGGGTTAAAATAAGACATAAAGCACAAAATGCAGGAACTTGTCTTCCAGCTTGTTGTTCAGGTGACAGTTGACTTTGTAAATGTCACACAACTTTTCCCGCTCATATGAAAAAAGAAGAATCTGATCAATTCCTCCCTGCTCCCCCCTGCTTCCCCAGGCATCTTCTGCAACCAATGCAAAGTATAGCATTCAGTGTCAAAGCCTGTTACATGCTGCTATCTCCTAATAATATTAAAATGAAAATGAAAGTAGCTCCAAAACAATCTTTAAATCAATCCTAATTTGATAAAAATGAATATCCCCTCTTTCTTTTCCTCCTCTTCTCTCCCTTCACTGTCTTTTGAACGTTTACAACAGCATTTTGTCTGCAGCAATGGGTTCAATTGTCACATTGCTGATCAGTGTCCAGTCTCTCAATTTTGGCATAATTGTTCTATTCAAAATGTTTTTGTACCTGTATTTTTAAGACTTGGAGATGCAGCTTTTTTTTTTTTTTTTTTTTTTTTTTTTGTGTGTGTGTGTGTATGTGTGTGTGTGTGCACACCTGTAACTGAACTAATTGTTGGGAGGGTCTGGAATTCATCTACTCCTGCCTCTCTGCTCCAGTAGGGTCCCACAGCACATTGCTCAGGATTGTGTCTAGATGTCCTTGGAGTACCCACAGGGAAGGAGACTCCACAACCTTTCTGGGCAATCTATTACAATGTTCACCTGCACATTAAAGAAATTCCTCAAAATCACATGGAACTTCCGATCTGCCAGTTTCTGACATTCCAATATTTGGGATTACTGAGTAGAGCCTGGATCCCTCCTCTTGGCACCCTCCCTCCGGACACTTACACACAGCCATAAGATCCTCTCTCCGTCTTCTCTGCTCCAGGGTAAAAAGAAGATTCGAATTTTTACAATGAAAGGGAAGGAAGAACTTCTCTCTCCCTTGGTCTAACAATAGTCTACATTAATTGGGCTATGTTTTCCAGACTTTATCTTTATATGGTCTAGCCTTGGTGCTTACCAAAACTGTTGTTTCTGGATACTCCTTCCTTGGCTTCTACTGCTGCTGGGAAATAGCTGGTATAAAAGTTTTCTTTGACAATTTTCATGCTTCTCATGTACACTTAACTTGTTTTGGGAAAATAAAGTCATTGGAAGAAGGCTGAAAAAAGGTATTTGTCACATAAATCTTCTCTTTGCTGCCATCCCCAAAACCAAAAAAACAAAACAAAAAAAAAACCAAAAACCAAACCAAAACAAAAAACCCAAAAAACCAAAAAACAAACCAAACCAACCAACCAAACAAACAAAAACCAACAACAACAACAACAACAAAACAAAAACAAACAAAAGACCAAACTAATAACTGATTTTTTGTGACCAGACATTGTGAAGTAGACTAAATTCCTTTTTAATACATTAGTCATTATAACTTGGAAAGACGGATATTCATACAAAAGCTTCAAAGTCCCAGACAAAGGTTGTCTGACTATAAAAACCTTTTTGCAAGAATAAGTCACAATACTTTTCTAAGAATAAGTGGAAGAGGTAGTCAGTACTTGAATTCTTGGTTTGAATAATTAATATAGATTACTTAGCACAGTCAAAAAAATACTGAGTACTGGATCCCAAAATATCATATAAAATGCTCAATCAGCCATCAAAAACTCCTTTTGTTGGAATTTCAGTGAGACCATGGTTCATACCTATCATAGTTTTAACAAGGATATAGGGGGGAAAAGAATAAACATAAATTCTGAGAGCATTTTTAGATGACATAAATTTGGATGCAGCAGTAAATAATGAGAAGAATGGATGACTGACTTGGAGCTCTTAGATTGCTTGGTAAACTCTATGTAAGCAAACAGTTGGGGCCAAATATGCCGGTTCAAATCCAGGGAAGAACAAGAATTGAAACTGACTATACAAACAGAAGGTTAATGCAAGGAATTTGTAATTTTTAGACATGGCTATAATGGCTTCTCATACACATTTCCTTTGAACAGCCTTTTCACATCAGGGTTCAGATGATTTTTTCTTACTTATCCCCATACAAATTCAGTATTTCATTTGATTTGACTTGACAGAGGTAAAACACCTGTGGAGATTTGATTAGTATGTAAATATCTACATAAAGAACACTGTGGACAATATTGCAGTAGTCTTCAATGGCTGGTCATTAAAGCTACAGAAATTCAAACTGAAAAGAAAGCACAGATTTAAACAGTAAAACTGTTAACCATAGGAGCTATTTACCAAAGATGATGATAGATTTTCCATCTCTGGGTGTTCTTTAAATGGGTTTCCTGTTCTTTTCTTGCCTCAAACAGGGATTTTGGACTCAATGTGGGAATTATATAAGGGACTCCTAGGGCTTTCTTTGTGAAAAGATGTTTTTCTTTATCCAGAGAGCTAAAGAAATTACACTGTCAGCAATGCCTTGTTTGGTCCAAAATTTAACCAAGTAGAAAAATGGCCATGAGGAGTTTAGCCATAATGTATTTTTGCTTCAAGCCCAACTCAGCTAGCTCTCAGGACGTGGCCCAGAGGATCAAGGGTGCACTGTTAATTGTCTATCTGCCTTCAAAATACCACCTATTTTCCCTCATACATTCAACCTTTTCAACTCAATCCTGAATTTGGCACTGCTTCAAGCTATTTATTATGATTTAGAAATAAATCCTCAATTCTCATGACACAGATGCTTTTGTCACAACAACCACCTGGGCACAACATGTTCCTGTGGTGAAGTTTGATAGGTTAATCGAGCTTCACAAAGCTTGCAATGAGGTTTGAGATGCTTGGATAAAAATAATAAATGTTGGGCGGAATCACTGTTAATATTCTTTAAAATCTCTTATGCATAGAGTCACTCAGATATGCTGGAAACATTAGCAAAGTATTAGTCAATATATACATCAGCAGCTTTCTCTACTCAAACTTCTTTCTTATAAGAACAGAGAATTATTGGGTTTTTCGCACAGATTCAGTGCTGAAACATTAGAGTTGGAATCAGGACCCTAGTGAGTGGCATATCTTGTGCTTGTGCTTCACAGCAAGACTGAATTAATTTTCCTTAAGACATTACTGTGAGAGTGATGATAAGTCTGCCCTTGAATGCTTCTCCGTGAAAATGATGTGACCTCCCTTGGCAGTTTGTTCCATGGATCCTAATAGTTATAAAGTTTGTCTTAATCATTAACTAAAATTTCCCCTTTGTTGCTGCTTCATCCCATTACTTCTAGTTCTGACCTTGGTGACTAATTATAATAATTGGCCCCGACCTCCTTCTATTTTTTTTTTTTTTTATGTATTTGGAAGAGAGATGGGTGTAGACAAGAAAACGTGGAACCATATCCTAATCCCCTGACGGTGCCAGGAAAACATACAGATTTGGGACTTTTCTTTGACCCTTTAATCTTATTTTAATATTTTAAGATTCAAATACATTTGAAAGTTAGAACAGTATTCTCTTAAGGGCAACAAGAAAATTTTCTCTAGATACATTGGTGATAAAAGGAAAGCCAGGGAAAATGTGGGTCCTTTCTGGAAAGAAATTGGAGGTCTGCTTACCTGGGACTGGGATAGGTGGAAGCTGCTGAGGTGTTCAACCACTTTTTTTTGCCTCAGTCTTTACCAGACAGTGCTCCAGAATGATAAAGACACGGACTTGCTGGAATGAGTGCAGAGGCCACCAAGATGATCTGTGGGCTGGAGAACCTTTGCTACAGAGAAAGGCTGAGAGCATTTTTTTTTTTTTTTCCAGCCTGGAGAAGTCTCTGGGAAGAACTTCTGGAACCTTCCAGTACCTAAAGGGGCTATAACAGCAATGGAAAGGGACTTTTTACAAGAACCTGGGGTAACAGGACAAGGGGGAATGAGTTCACATTCAAATAAAACAGTTTAGATTAGATATTAGGGATAAATTCTTTCCTGTGAAAGTGGTGAGGCCTTGGCACTTCCTGCCCAGAGAAACTGTGAATGACAAATCCCTGTGAGTGTCCGAGGCCAGGTTGGAGGGGACTTGGAGCAGCCTAGTCTAGTGGAAACAGACCCTGCCCACAACAGGGACATTGTAGCTGGATAATCATTAAGGTGCCTTCAAACCCAAAGTTTTCTATGATTCTGAGATCACTTAAACTAGAGCTGTTATGTAGATTGCCCAAATTTTCCATATTAACCACACAAAAAGGGTTTGCTGAATTTTACTGGCCTTACCAGAGAAATTTTGGTAATCTTTTAATGAGGAGCATTAGTAGGTTGTGTACCTGCAGTCCTCCCATACACCAAATATGATTTTCCAGGAAAAGAAGCCTCTGTCTTCCTTTTATTGCATTAGCACTTAATGATTGGATTAGCTATTGGCATTGCCTAAAATTGCCTAAAAATGCTATTGAAATTAGGTCTTGCTAATAGGACTTATAACAATATTCATCAACAATTTAGCTTCATAGGAAATGCATTTTTTGGAAATGAATATAATTACTTTGTAGCTAAAGTCTACTTTTGTTTTCTGTTACAGCTTGTGCCAAAGAGTTACACAAGATTGGAAAAAAATAAATATATATTCTCTTAAGCGCCTAATAATTTCACTGTTTCCTCCATGGATCTTGTACTAAGAGGAAGAACAATAACTTGATTTATAAGTCTTTGTAAGAGTTTTATTTTAAAGCTTTCTGCTACTGCTTCATTATCTGGAGACATAATACTGTTGCACTTGGCTGTACTTCTCTGCCATGTTGACAATCTTGGTGTCAGTCTAATCTGTAACTCATTGGTTGCAAGAAGAATATATGAGAGCTGACCTTTTTTTCTCTGATAAATGGATTTTTCATCTAAGTGGTGGAGGGAAAGGATCTGGTGCATACAACAGCACACACTAATTTAGTGGCCAAACTCACAAGTGATGTGTATAGAAACTGAAAAACCTTTTCCTCAGCTTCTTCATTAAAGCAGTACCTCTCTGGGGTAGTACAGGAATGGCATATTGAAGTGTTGGTCCTAAATTAGGTAGGGAGATAAGTAAATTTTACCAGAGGGACCAGATTTCATGTCCTGCTTGACAGCTGTGACAGAAGGCAACTTCTGAGTTACAGCACCTTCTCATTCTTGGCATGTCACAAAATATTAACACCCTTGAGTATGATTAAGTGACACATCATAATAACTTATCATATATCTTGAAGTAAGTCAGAAATCAGTGCTGGCCTCGTTTGATCATCTCAATTCAAACCAAATATGAAGAAAACAAAACATTAGCAAACTGAGAGCCAACATCTCACTAAGACATCCTGTGAAGGGTTTCTTCAATAGTAACAAAAATAAAATGAAAACAACCTTATTAAAATCAAGGAAGAGCTATGTAGCCATCAACATAATTCTTGTTTGTGTAGTAAATATTGCTCTGAGATAAAATGACAGGTTTTTCATTAACACAATTTATCTTGGAGATGAAAGATAAAGGGTCAAAAGATCTGAAGTCCCAATAGCTCCTGGTCATTGCCTTATCATGGGACAGAGGCTGTTAAATTAGTTTGTCATTATGCAAAATTGTTTTCTCTAATTTGAAATAGACAAAAAACAGATAGAAACTGGCTTTTAAAATCATCATTAAAATATTTCTCAGGCTTATTAAGGTGTATTTAATAAAGAAAAATCTTTCTCTGCCATAAATATTTTATCTAAAATATTAAAATTTTGAAAAAGTTACTTAGAAATTCAATATTTATTAAAAGGACATTAGTTTTGTTTTGTTTGGTTGATTTTTTTTTTTTAATTTAATCAGTATAATGATTTGTGGTTGCTAAAACTCCAGTTAATTTTATCATTTTACCCCTTCATTTCTTGATCATACAAAAAGAGTGCAGGTTTATGGATTTAATTTTTTTTTTTTTATATACTGCAGATAGCAATTCTGAAGAAGACTTTTCATGGAGTATAATAAAATAGCTATTTTTTTTCAAAATCAGTCAAACTGAAAAGCAGACTTTCCCAACAAGCTTTTATCTCTTCTCATTTGAAACCTTCAAAGAGACGTATCAAACAGTCTTAAGAGTGTATTTTTTATAATTTACATTACTTACTTTGCCTTTCCATATTTCATTATTTTATGCAGCTTGTATCAGGTGTCCTGAGATTCTTTCTCTTTGTATTATAGAGTGTCTTGATCACAGTTCTTCTACAGTAGAGGCTCACTTAGCTTTTCTTCACAGGACTGCAGCTGAGATCCATATCTCCCTGGAGATCATCTGTGATACAAGGTAAGTGACTCCCAGGAGGATATCACACAAATTTACATCAATTAATGGGTTCAGAAACAGGAAATATCTGGTAGCTTGTGAAGAAGAGTTTAAAAAGGGAAAAAAAAAAAGTCAAGATAACCCCTCCTCAAGATTCATTAATGGACTCTTTGAATTACCCAGCAGGATTATGAAGGAACCACGGCCATGGAAAAAATAGTGTCTTGAGTTTCTCTCAATGTCTCTAATGTCACACTAATATATTTCCATAAATTTGGTTAAAGGTTCAAATATGTAGAATGCAGTGCATTCCAATTTCTCCATGGCAAAAAAAAATCCACCCAAGATTTAAAAACTCATAGACTTTGTTTTAAAGTTTAACAGCATGACACCTTTTAAGCTGAAGACTTTAGGAGCAGTGAAAAATGTCATAGACAGAGACAGAGATATAGATAGCCACACATGGAAAGCCCTCCAGGAGGAATTTCCATCATCCCCCAGTAGGGAAGAACCAGAAATTTCATGCTGCACTGCTTGAAACGTTCCCAGCATCAATCTAAAGTGTATAAGGGTGTAAAATATTAAGACAGGGAGTGTAGCACTCAAGGTAGTACAAAAACAATAGTTTTCTATTTTCATGAGAATATTCCATTATCATATTTGGTCTTCACATAAATTACTCAAGTGTTATTAATCATGTAATGAAATACAGGTTAGAGACATCCACTCTAATACTGTAGAAAAGAAGGAGATAGATAAAGTCTGCCAGAGGAATATCAAACAACACCCATTATTCAGAAGTGCAATGGTCATTGCTGGTTCTATAAAACAACCTTAAATCAAGGGCCCCTGTGGAAAATTTGCACTTCAAGACTATTTTCACACTTCTTCCCTATCTTCCTTAGAAGGTAGCAAACCACCATGACATTTGTGATAAAAAGAAACTCAGGCCAGAGGGAGTAAGTGGCATAGCAATGACTATCCAGAAGACACAGGGCAAAGCAGGAACTTGAATGATATTAGGAAACATTTCTTCACTGAAAGGGAGTTCAGACATTGAAACACACTGCCCGTGGAAGTGGTGGAATCACTATTCCTGGAAGTGTTTGGGAAATGTGTGGATATAGCACTTGGAGACATGGTTTTAGAGGTAACAGTGGTGTGTTGGGTTAATGGTTGTACTCAATGATTGTCGAGATCTTTTCCAACCTTAACACTTGTATGATTACAGCGCAGCTAATCTAACTGCCTCTGCTTTCTGAAACATCAGATAGACAGGTGTCAAACAAGCAAACTAGAGATACAATGCATTAAGAGGAGCCTGTCTGGCCTCAAGCTGAGGAAATCAATTACTTAAACTGTTGAAAGTAGATGCATAAGTATAGTTAAAATATACACATTAATTATTTACTCTTTTCAGCTTTTTATTTTATCAGCAGAATGGAGGAAAAGGAATTTTAAAAAAAAGTATCTGTATTAGAAGTGATCGAAAAACCCTTTTCTTAAAGAAAGCTATAACAAGACTTCATCAATTATAAACCAAGGAAGATAGGGGAAAAAGATTGCTTGGCAGGTTGGTTTTCTCTCTCTCTCTCTTTTTTTTTTTTTTTTTTTTTGTTTGTTTGTTTGTTTGGTTTGGTTTGTTTTTTTTGTTTCTTTTTGCTTTTTTTTCCTTTTCTTTTTTGTTTTGTTTTGTTTTGTTTTAGTGTTCTTTTGTTGTTGTTTTTTGGGGTTTTTTGTTGTGGTTTTTTTTTTTTGTGTTTTGTTCTTTTTTCTTGTTTTTATTTTTTTTCCCTTTTCCCTCCCTTCATTCTTCATTTGCGCTCTTCGCTCTTGTGCTCCTTCATTAAACAGAAGCCATTTGGCCACAGCAAATGCACACCTGATGTCCAGCACTGTTTTGGCTGTACAGTGGGCAGGAATTTTGGGCTGTGAGGGGAAGAGTGGAAGGGGGCTGTTCAGGTTTTTTTTATGGGTATAGGACATTGTGCTTCTGTGGCATTTTGCCTCTGAGCTTGTGGTCTTCTCTCCAGCCTGGAACAATCAATGGCACATTTGCAAACAGAACATCCAGTAACAGGCTTAACAATATGTATTTATATTATTCAGTCAAATGGAAGAAAAATAGTCTTTTTAAATCTGATAAGTTCTCTTCCTTCTGCCTGCATGATGACTACTTTCAATTCTGCTGAAGAACTAGTTTGCTCTTTCTCATTCCAAGCATCCCTTTTCTTCTCTTTTCTTCTCTTTTCCCCTTTCTTTCCTTTCTTTTCCTTTTAGGTTCTCAGTTTTTCTTTTTTATCTTCTACCTCTTTGTTCCTCTTCTCTGTGGACCCCTCTGCTGAGATCAGATTTCTTTTGTTTTTGTCAGTGTCATTTTCACTTTCTAAAACTCATTATTTCTTTTGATGACCAGCATTCATACTTCTATTAATTCAGATATAAAGAAAGGCAGTATGTAAAGAGAATAGCTAATAACTTCCCCTGTTAATGTTTCAGTCTGCAACAGGAGCTGACATCCTCAGGAGGACATGGTAACAAGTTTTGGAGAAACTTGAGAGGGGCCTGCCATGGAAATTAACAGGAGAGGCCCTAGTCACAAAGAAAGAATAGCAAATTCTTCCCTGAGCTGGTGACAGCCCCTTAACTCATTTGCGTTTTCTTCTCAGAAGCGTGACAGAAAAAGCCTACGGATGGCAAAAAGAGATGCAAGGATTGATGTTCAAATATCATGAAAATGGACCAGATCCTCAGCTGGCATAAATCAAGGCAGGCCCACAGGAATCAATGCAGCAATGCCAATTTACACCAGATGAAGACTTGGCTCAATAAATCTATCACTCTCCTGATAAAAGGGTGAGTGGGGAGGGGAAATGCACTATGAATTAGTGTCTTTTCAAATAGCAGTGAAATAGAAACACATCTTCTTGTTGCAGTGGGATAGATGTGCAAAATGCTTCACTTGAAGCAAAAGCCAACCCCTAGGGACTCCTTGCATAACTTGCTCCTCCTGCTCCTGTGAGGGAGATGATGTCCAAAGTATCAACCCCAGTGCTCATCCAAACGTCCAAAGAAGATTGAGATATTGATTCCACATTGTGCAGAGGAGGGTAATAACAAATTTACTGTTTAAATGTAAAGGAAACAACCCTTCTGTAAGGGTTTGCCCTAAAAACCCCAGCCAGAGTGTTCTGAGCTGGTGTGTGGTCTCTCTTCTACCAGTCTACCTGTTAACCTCTAGCTTTCCAGCATTTGGGCACTTGGGGTGATTAAATGAATTACTGCATTTTCTTTTTCGTCACATTTGGTGTGTCTTTTGTGTTTAAAATAATAGTTTTGGGCTTGCTTCTGGTTTTGAGCTATGTGATGTGAAGAGTGTGACATCACAGAGGTGTTGCTGAAAGACAAATAATGAGAATATGAGTGACTTTCCATTTTTCTTCCACTGGTGCTCTCCTAATATTTACTTTTCCTCGCTTTCCATTCCTAATGTCAATACATACAGGAGGGAAATGAGAAACAGTAAGAAAAGATCCCAAAATAAAAAAAAGAAAAACAACAAAAAAAAACCCACAAAAACAAAGAAACAAACAAACAAAAAAAACACTCAAAAAAAGGACTGAGGTTTTTTTTCATTTGAGGAGCAAAAATCTCCATTAGAAACATCATAGAAAAAACCAAAAGAAAGTTGAAGGTTGGATGAATAGGAACTTTTGCTTAACTCTTAATATTTTAGATTGTTTTTTTTTCTTTTTGAGGTGAAATGGCTTAAGAGACTACAAATAGCTTTCAGATATTGTCATTTATGCCATGTAATATTAGAACTCTCCTTTATAATTTGCTGGAAAGTTTTTATTTTGTTTTGTTCTGTGTGATTTCTTTTTTCTTATTTTTTTCCTCCTAGTTTCTAATGTATTTTGAAATTCAGTGTAGTCAAAGAAATATAGTGCATATCAGCCAAAGCTAAATACCAGCTGGTTGTCAGAAATTAACACAGGGACTGTTACTTTCCCAGTGACAAAATTGAGCAATTTCTCATTTAACATAACAAAGAAGGAAAAAGAAGCTATCTGATCTAAGGACAGAAAAATGAAATGCAATATACATAAAATGGCAAAATTACATTCAGACTCAAAATGAAAAGTTTCTGTTTCTGTGCATCTCTGGAAAATTCATGGGGAGAATAAAAGAGGCAATGCTTCCATTTGGTTTATTGATAAAACTTGAAAAACTAGCAAGATCCAAGACCGAATAGTTCCAAACCATCAAAGAAAGGAAACTCTGTCATAACCAGACCAGGGCACCTAACAAGCCCAGACCAACCTGGTAAGCAGGTCATGAGGATTTTCATCAATTTGATTAAGAAAACAAGAAAGGAAACTAACGAATTGACCTTACTGGACAAGAAGGTCCTCTTCATTTTCACATCTCTGATAGATAAAACTCCTGCATTTTTAAAAAGGATTTTGTGTTAAATTTTTCAATATGCATTGTAAACAGGCAAGCTCAGAAAGACCTACCCAGGATGAGAATTTTGCCATGTGAATTCAGATGTTTGGCTTCCCTTCCCCTCTTCTCAGGGATTAGAGACCAACATGTCCACACAGAATAGGTCTTTGCAAATTACTGAACTACACTATAGCTAGAAGCCTATATATCCATCCTCTCATAAAATATGAAGATTATAATTTCTCTCATCCAAACAATTCATAAGGATAGATATGAAAAATAACAGGGTAGGTCTGAACCTTGTTAAACTCCAAATATAGGGAATAAAATAGTTTTTCTCTGTGATTTGATCTGAACCTATGCACAAGTTTGACTTCAGACCACAGAAAGTCTGGAGTCACAGAAAAAACCTTTGATTGTTCCTCTCTTTTGCCAGGGCATGGTTATATTTCTCTTTCTTTTCTGGCTTTATTTCCATTTCTTTTTCTTATCCATATATCCAGGCCTTTTCTTGCTGACTGCCCCTTTTCTATTACTTCTATTTCTGCTTCTTTTCTTTCAACCTTTTATTCCCACCCCTTTGCTGAACAGCTGCAGACAAATTCACTCTTCCTCCTTCCCCACCACTGCTGTATTCTGATTCAGACCACTGTGAACTTTTCCACCCACATGGTCCCCCTCTCTGATTTATTTCGTGTGTGACCTGTTGTGGCTCCCATTGTTTCAGCTGCTTCCTAGCAAAGGACCATTTAATTGTTCCCTCATTATCTCCAAGAGGAGGTCGCTGCTAGTCACACCCCCTCTCCCTGCCATAATGAAGCTATGTGGTTATTTTCTTCCAATTAAAAATGAAGTAGAAGAACAGGCAGATGTAAGTACATGGGAGGGATGAAACAGCAAGAATTATGAAAAGGAGAAAGGGAGGGAAGAAGGATTCCAGGACAGAAGGAAGGATTCCAGAAAGAAAGAGAGAGAAAGAAAGAAAGGAAAGAAAGGAAAGGAAGAAAGAAAGAAAGAAAGAAAGAAAGAAAGAAAGAAAGAAAGAAAGAAAGAAAGAAAGAAAGAAAGAAAGAAAGAAAGAAAGAAAGAAAGAAAGAAAGAAAGAAAGAAAGAAAGAAAGAAAGAAAGAAAGAAAGAAAGAAAGAAAGAAAGAAAGAAAGAAAGAATTATTATTGAATAGAAATAAAAATGTAAAGATGAATGCAGATTTTAAGTTACAAAAATGTTCTAAAAGGTCCCCAAGGAGGGATGCAGGACTTTATTTGGAAAAAAAGAGACAATTTTATCAGGGGTTATAATACATAAATATTGAAAAGCTCCCTAACAGGTTAGCCACACTGCTAGATGTCAGAGCGTTCTTTTCAAGATCCAACTTGCAGCAAATTGACTGTGAAAGGAAGGTGAAAAAAAAAAGAAGAAAGAAAAAGAAAGGAAAGAGAACTGCTTGACAGTAGGCCTTCAACCCTTCTTTTTTTTCCTTCTCATTCAGCCATACTGCATATAAATGCACTTAAACATCTCTGAAATTCCTTGCTCATACAACCTCTTACTACTGTCTTGGACTATGATTTTCTCAAAAACTTACTTCTTTTACTTCTGGGCAAGAGAAAAAAAAAATATTCTCCCTGCCAATAACACCTCTATGAAATGTCCTCAAAGGACAGCATTTCTTGCACCTATATTTTTTTTCTCCACAAGCTGCCATCTGCTGTAATGCATCTCTATTTTAAGCTTTAGAGCCACATGACTTAAATCCACATAAGTGTTGATTGTACATGATTGCCTTTATTGATTCTTCCTGGGACACAACTTACCTGTATCCAGCCTCACCTATAGTTTTAGTCTGGACTTTTCTTTCACTCTTTCTTTAATACTTTCTTTTCCCATCTTTCCATTTTTGTGGCTGTTGCTTTTGGTGTGGTAGTGCCTGAGAATTTCAGGTAGTTAAAAAAAGTCCTATTAAGCTGTATGTGCAACAAATATTTCTGCATTAATATAAAGAATATCTCTATTTTTCTCTTAAGGACACCATACATTGTAAAAACAACCAGTAAATCAAACAAAAATAAGTAGCCTGAGTGATCTAAAATTAGGGGGGAAACAGATATTATTCTAGTGAGGGAAAGTGAATATCTTAGAGGGTAGTTTGAAACAAGTGTTGCTGTGGTTTTTTTGTTGGTTTTTTTTTAAATAGAAATAAGAAAGTCTCATAGCCTGCTTTTCTTCAGATCGTTAGGTTGCTGTACAAAGTTGATACTGATGCTGTTTCTAACTCTCTTGTGCCAGACTACTACCAGGATAACAGGTCTTTTGGCTATCTCTCATAGTACTTAATTGAGACATTTAGGTGGGTGATTTGTGGCTTTTATCCAGGTTCTTCTTCTGATCAGTGGAATTGGCCAACAACTCTGTTATTTTTTTAAATTTACTTTTCTCCTTCCTTCTCTCTAACAAATTCAGAGGTGATGCTGCTTTCAGCATTAGTGGTTTTTTGGATATTACCATACAGATCTGATTTTTTTTATATATATAATCTCATGTTCAGCTTCCTTCAAATTATCTTAAAATTAAAAACTGACTAGTGCTTCCTCCACTGTTTATAATTTAGACCCTTTTCTATGCAGGGATTGAACAGGTATCCCATAAGTCAGAGGAATCCTGATTAAATCAATGTGTTATTCATATGCTTAGAGTTAGGCACCTGGTTACACTGTTTGCCTGATGAGAAGCTGAGTGAGTGAAATGTCTTGTGAACATCCTGGGAACAAATCTCCAGATTTATCTCCAAAAACAGTTGCTAATGCTTAAGTGATGTAATTTCCCTGTATTCAGACAGGAGGGAATGTGACTCCTCTTGAATAAGATTTGACTTTTGAAAGTAAATAGGTACTTGAGAGGGAAGGAAGAAAAATCCAGAATTTTCCCTGCTTTTATTTGATACTATTTTCCCCCCCTTTAACTATTTATTTATAATTTTTTTTCCTTTTCTTTTCTTTAAAGGATGGGCTTGAGCTCTGATCATTTGCAAGACTTTTGGATACAGATCAGCAGCTATACACAGGGAGTATGAATCTTGAATCTTCCATTTCACACTCGGCCTGAACAGGGTAATAGCTTGAGGTGCTGTCAGGACCTTCATCTGCAAGGAATGATGAGAGTAGCAAACTTTCTGTGATTACACAGCTGGGAAACAGGCCATAGGATCTTTGGATGACTGAACCAGAGAGAACTAAAAAAGCATTTGATTTTTACTATTTTTTACATGTGTGCTCACTGGAGCTGATGAATTAAAGGAAGAAGAATTCTATAGGCCTTCCCTAGACAGGAGGAAGATGAGGAGATAAAGTTCAGGGCTGAAATTCAGCTCATAAGGTGTGTGGCATTGCTCCAGGCTGCTTGGAAGTCTTGTTTGAGGATGGGGTAACCAGTGACCCCAGTTGGGGTTGTGTGTGGAGGGGAAGAGGGAAAGAAAAGGGACTGCTGAGGACACATGACTTCCAGGTGTATCAGATAGAGTATGCCCTTTTTCTCTGTGTTTCATTAAGAATTAAGCTTAAAGACAATCAGGGATCCTTTGGAGTTCAATGCAGAAAAGTACTGATGGACAGAGCTTAAATGGTGAGAGCTCTTCTCTCTGGAAAGTTACTTTTCCCCCAGATTTTTTCAGCAAGCTCTACTGAAATATATTTAGTATGTAATGGAGCATGCAATCATATATCAACACTAGCTAAAGAGAAAAAAAAAGAGGCTATTTTAAGGAATATTCAGTTCAACATGTCTGCTGAAGGAACTAGAAATAGAATTTTTATTTTATCTTTAAAGTGGGAGAGACATTAACATTTAAGCAAGTTGGTTTCAAGAAGAGCCTCTGAATCACATCTTTGGCTCATTGTTGCACATAAAGGATGGGGTTACAGAAACCAGTCTTGGATACCAGGACCAGCAGAGTACTCGTGAGCTAATTCATTATGGGTTTTCTTTCCTTTTTTTTTTTTTTTTTTTTTTTTTTGGTTATAATTTAGAAGAATGCAATTAAAACTGAACTTGATAATTAATTCTGAACCGGTGAGAACCAGTTTGAGAGATTATGACTATAATGCTATGTAGCCATTGATATAAATATTCATGAGCTTTCATTGTTTTATGTTTTTTATGAAGCACACAGCTTATCTGAAGAAGTAAAATTAAAGTACTATTATTTAACATTACAGTGTAAATAAGACTCAATAGAGGGAGACAAAAATATATACACTGTAAAATGTAACATACATATTCTATAAATATGTTTATAGATATCTGTGGATTTGAAATTGTGTGCTTTGGGCTGGGTTGTGTACTTTTCTATATTGTGTGAAGACTTTGGGGGTCAGAACTAGATGATTTTTAGGGTCTCTTCCAACTCAAACCATTTTATGAATATATATATATATATGACTGTATAGTTGGATTGTTACACATTCTTTTACAAGCACATACTGTCACAACACATAAAACTGCTGCACTCAAAAACGTATGTGCAAATATTCTCAGAATCTCCCTTATCCATAAATACAACAGTGGAAAGAGTAAACAAGTTTGTATCTCAACCTGGGCACTGCATGATATTCATAGAAATTGACTTATTCTACCGCCAAAAATCAGTCAATATATAAAACTAATCATGTGCAGCTGATGACACAGGAAGAAAACAGCCTGTCTTATTCCATTCTCAGGCCAAGACATTCATAATACATTCCTCCAGAGAAAAATTCCTTTTAAACATAGAGCCTTCAAATATCTCCCACCCTCCCAAAGAAAACAAAATGAAAAAAACCCAACAAACTGACAAATACTGCCTAAGGGAAACAATACAGCTAGAGGAAAGTTCAGTACTGGCTAGATTGAAACAGGCAAGGAAGTAACAGAAACAAAAATAATCCACAATGAATCTCAACATTTTTTAAGTATGCTCTCTGAGGCCTTTTTTTCTTTTTTCTTTTTTCTTTTTTTTTTCCTTTTTTAAATTAAACTGGAGATACAGTGGCTTAAACAGAAGTGTTCTGAGTAATGTTGGACACCTGGGGAAGCTGGCTGTAACTTAGGCCCTCCAGTCAGCAAACGTGATATTCAAATTGGAGCAAGATTTAAATCTCCTGCACTGGTACGTTCAGTTCATTTATTGTGAGGCACTGAAAAGTCAAATTCAGTATTATGTGATTAAGCTACATCTGTCTCAGCACAAGCAGTAACCATATTTCTTTAAGTTCAGCAGGTGTTTTGCAAAGATTCTAAAGGATTTTGCACAAAATTAGTACCTATAATAAAGCACCAGTGATGAAGAGACAGCTCTTTATATCACTGATATATTATAGTTTTTTCTAATAAATGTCATTGCCAAATATTTCAAAACCTAAAACAGGTTTGCTGACTGAACTGTTTTGCAAGCATATTTGCTATGCCTTATTGCAAAGATGTTCTTTTTATAGACATACAGTTTAGAAATTTTATTTGACACTGCTGACTACTAAATTAGCAGCTTTTCAACTTTGCCAGACTTGTGCAACACAATTGAGATAAAAGGTAAAACGCATAACTTGTGCATTAATTTTTGTTGGCAGTGTCATAAGAATCCTCAAGATGTGTTAATTGAGCCCAGGGTATGTGAAACAAATGATAAAGCCTACCCCTCCCACCTTTAGATTCTCTCTCTCCTCACTTTCCTTTTTCTGTTCAGTCTGCACTAAGCCATCCTTGCATCATCCCAGAACAGGAACAGTGTGGTTTGCACAGAAACACAGATGTCCACAAAGAAATCAACTATTTGGAATACTCTGCTGCATGTGAGGGTGTTTGAGAGAAAGGAAGTAACCTTTCCAGCTTTATGGTTCTCATTTCTTGCATTTACTGATGGAGAGTGACTTGCCAGGCTATGATTTTGTGCAGGTAAATCTACAGTTTCTCAATGCATCAAGGTCAAGGAGAAAATACTGTTGAATTTCCACTAGACTGTACTCACAAAGCATCCAAAGAAGTTTGAAAAAGTTTCAAGACACAGTGGTTTGTCTTTATTTAGAGACAGATTTGCAATAAGAATAAGTATTTTTTCTTTTTTTTTTTCACTTTTTTATTTGTTCATTTATTTTTTAATTGATTTTTATATATTAAGACTCTTAAAACATAATTTTAATGAGTTTTTTTTTTTCATCTTTGCAATAAAAAGAAGAAACAAGCAAAAAGACGCAATGAATATTCTTCAAATTTTATAAATTATAAAATATTGGGAAGGACAAATAAAGGATATGTTTTGCCTGGGATTTTCTCAGTTGTTTTTTTGGAATTCAGAAGAAAAATTTTATGACAGTTTTTTCTCAGTAATTTGTGTCAGTTTTCCAACAATGTTCAAAAGCGTGAAGAATTCTGAGATTGTGTGATGATGGGCATAAAACTAAAAA
This sequence comes from Acridotheres tristis, assembly GCA_037013685.1. Classification (NCBI taxonomy): domain Eukaryota; kingdom Metazoa; phylum Chordata; class Aves; order Passeriformes; family Sturnidae; genus Acridotheres; species Acridotheres tristis. The sequence goes on from CM072919.1 coordinate 73,453,266, forward strand.
AGTAAAAGTGGGAGGTTCTGATTTCGTCATGTGCTTGGCCAGCAAAGGCCTGAGGAAAGCACTTGGATTTTTGAAAGTCCATATTGAAAAATTAAAAACTTGGTTTTATTTTTTTGGGGTCTTTAAGAGGGTAGGGTGGATGCAGGGAGCTTCTTTGACTTCCATTTTATCCTGAAATATGCTAGGCAACTCAAGACCAGCAGGTTGAAGAAGATTCTCATGTCAGTTCTATAACTTTTAAGTTCATTTGACATACAAATGCCCTTTAACGAATTGTCCAATTTTTCATTAAAACTGTAAGGTAACAGCAAAGTTTTTTTCATATCTGAGAGGAACAGAACATGTAGACAAACAAACGAAAAACAACAAATAAATTAGAAGCTGCAGCTCAAAATTACATTTTTGTGTTAACTATGCATCTAGATTCTTCTGGAGACTTGTTTAGCTCGTCAACATTTTGCTGTCTGTGTAAGTGACATATTAAGACCCAGATTACACACCCCTGATACAAGAAAACATATCTGCAATAAATATAATTATTTTAGGATTTTTCCCTCTGTCACTGGAAAGATAAAAATATTTCTCAGTCCCTGCATGAGACAGCCCAACCTTGAGAGGCATCTTTTCCCTTTCACTAATTATGGAGGGAGCCTACTGTGGCCAGGCTTCTGACTTTGGGATCTGTTGGGTTCCCTTGGCTAGCTAGGATGAATCCAAGCCAAAATCCATGTCTGCAGCAGCATCTGTGTCAGACTTCTTGGAAGAAAAATTCCCATTCTCTCCCCTGCCCTCTGTCAGCCACACAGCTGGGAGCCTTCCTTCAATTGTGCATCTTCTCTGGGGCCTTCCAGCGGTTCTGTGGGGAAAATGATGGAAAGAAGGAGAAAATGCAGAGCTCCCAGAGCAGCATCTACAATTGGTCCCCAGAGTGCAGCTCCCTCTGCAGAGACCCTCCCTGGGCTCGACTGGCCAGCTCTGCCATGAAGTGCTGTCTGACAAGGCTAAGGAATGCTGTGTACATTCTACAGGGCTGCTGTGAATGGATGACTGGGATTTAATTTCAGATTAATTGATCTGCTGTGACCCTGAACAGCTGCAAAGAAGCTTCTTGAATACACACTTGGCTGACAGGGCTTTGTTGAAGCCCATAAAAATGAACATCAAAAAACCTTGTAGTTTTGTTTTGGTTTTGGTTTTGTTTTTTTCTCCTTTTTTTTTTATTCTTTATTTTCCTTTTTTTTAATTCTCCAGAAATAAGCAAGATCAAGTAGAATATAAAAAAAAAAAAAAACAAAAAACAAATAAACAAAAAAACACCCACAAACAAAACAAAACAAAAAACAAAAAAAACCCAACAACAAAAATAACCCACAAAAAACAAACAAACAAAAACAAACAAAAAAACAAACAAAAAACCCCACAAAAACCAAAAAAAGCCAACAAATCCCAAAAACCCCAAACACAAACAACAAAAAAACTACAAAAAACCAAAAAACCCGAAAACCAAAAAAAGAAAAAAAAAAAAAACAAACCAAAAAACCAAAAAAAACACACAAAAAATCCCAAAACTGTTTGTAATGTTTGTTACCAGAAATCCCTGTCTTTAAAAAAATATTATAATCACATTTTCATATATACTTTTGGAAGTGATAAACTTTTTCACCTAGAACACACATTTATGGAAAGGTAAAAGAGTGTAAATATTTAAAAAAATAAAAATAGGGCTGTTTTTAAGCAATTCATCTATTATAAAGAAGATCTTTTAAGCTTTGGAGTTGAAATAATATTTTCAGTGAAATACACTTACTAGTAGGAAAAAAAAGAAAAAAGTGAAAGAAAAAGTTTTAAATATTAATTTAATATTAAAAGTTGAAACAGTTCTTGAGATTTCTGTTGAGAAATACACACAATTTGTACTTAGTACTTTGGCAAGAAATTTCATGAAACATGAAATATGAAGACATAAAAAAATAAGAGATATATTAGAAATTCGTGCCAATGATGTGAAAAAACAAATATGTGAATCTCACGATTCCCACACCTTCTCATAATGCAATGTGTCAAGAAAACATCAGAAAGGTAGGTGATTTTCTCTCTGTAACACAAAAGTTTGCAGTTTAGCTCAATCTTTCACCTTGTTTTCAGTAACATACTTCAAGAAATAGATCCCCCATCTGTAGAGATTTTGGAAGAAAAAATATTGGAGAGCTTAGAAATCTCTCTTTGGGGTGCAATAACACTGTCAAGTCCTACAGAAGCTGGAAATAATCCCTTCCTGTTATGACAGACAGAACAAGAAGTTGCTCATTTAAATTGCTGCAGGGGAGATTCCAGCTCTGAGATAAGAGACTTTGCCAATGGTGAGGCTAGTTAGGGGCCAGAGTACAGTTTCATACAGAAATGGTAGGGGTTCCAGCTTTGGAAGAATTTCTGAATAGCTTAGATTAGGTTTGGCACATTCCTGAGGCATAGAGTCAGCCCATCTTGAAGTCTCTTTAGGCTATATTATTCTGTGATCTAATGAGGAATCATTTGTGGGAAAAAAAACCAAACCAACAAAATAAAGGTGGCTGTTATCAATGAGAACTCCATTTCCAAGTCTTCCCGGACTTTGTGTCCTTCATCAGCTATCTTTCATGTATTCATACCTCAGCTTCTCAAAATAACACAAATTCTATAGTTTTTTCAGGCCATAAGATGCCGATGAAATAGTATCTGAGATGATGTCCAGTGTAGTGGTGTGTGAAGCTGAGGGTTAGTAGAAGAGCTAGGAGAAATGAAATCGTGACAAATATTATAAGTCCCTACACAACCTGAAAACACTCAGTGTTTATATATTCATCTAGCTGTGCAAAGGGTTGTTGGTTTACTGATAAGAAATTATAGGTATATTAAAAAGAGGCGGGGGGGGGGAAGAACAAATTGGAAGTGGGATTTGGAAAATGTATTTGAAGTGGGTGAATTTAAATGAACTTTTTATTTATTTCTATGAAACAAATGGAATCATAGAATTTCAGGATGGATTGGATTTGAAGGGATCTTGAAATCATCTAGTTTCAATCCCCTGCCATGGTCAGAGACAACTTCCACCATCCCAGGTTGCTCCGAGCTCTGTCCAGCCTGGCCTTGGACACTTCCAGGGATGGAGCATCCACAGTTTCTCTGGAAAATCTATGGGCCAGTGCCTCATCAACCTCACCAGCCTCAGTGGACTGGATAAAAAAAGAATATATATATTCATACCAATGTCTATATTTCACTTATATCAATGGACAAGTAACTGTAACTATGCAATTATTCCTCTCTTTGACTAAGAACTTAATTAAAATTCCTAGACATCTCCCTTAGCCTCTATTCTAAGTGTTAGAGGTTATTTGCAAGCCATTACTTCTAGGTGATGCTACCTGTGTTTTATTCCTGTGAATGATGTGCTTACATCCCTTTAATTTTCTCATTGGTCGGGTGACTAAGAGGCATTCATCATTGAATTTCACAGCTTGCATGCATCTACACTGGGCTTTCGTGACAAATAGTAAGAAAAGACTGAGAGTGATGGAATTTACTTTGGAAAAAAAGTGGATTTATGTTGTTATTTAAGTACATCAGAGAGGATTTTTTGTTTGATTTGTTTTGCTTTTTTGGGGGGGGTTGTTGTTGGTTGGGTTTTTTTTCAATTTGGTGTGGTTTTTGGTTCAGTTTTGGGTTTGTTTTTTTCTGCTTTTTTTTTCTGGCATGGTGTTTTGCTTTTGGTTGGTTGGTTGTTTTGTCTGTTTTTTGTTGGTTGTGATTTTTTTTTCTTCTTTTTGTTTGTTTGTTTGTTTTTATTGTTATTAATTCTTTTCTATTTATGGAATCCTGACTACATAAAAGACATATAAAATTTTAATGAATCAGACTTCCAAAACTAGAAAAAAAATCCCAAACAAATCGAAAACTAACCCTTTCCATGTTATCATAGATACAGGCATATTCATTATTTAACAGCAAATAGTGCAACCCAGACATTGAGTCACCACATTAGAATGGAGATGAAGTGGTGACTACACTACCAAAGTGCAGCTAGTGTCTCATTATAAATCTAATTCTAATAACTTCTTCCACCCTTCTCCCCAAAATCATATAGGAAATTACTTGCATGAAGCTAGCTTTCTAATGCTACTTTACAAGTTTTGATCCTGCAGAGGTTTTATTTATTTTGTCAACATTGAATTTATTAAACATGTTCACTCAGATATATAAGAAAGAAACCTGAGATGTTTTTTGCTTTAGGAAAGATGTCTCATGTTTATGGAGAGAATGTCAAGGATCAAAAATGACCCAATTCCAGGTCAGCAAATGGATAGCACTTAGGTGTCTGCAAGAAAAAAAACTGACTTGGACTCTTTTCAAGAAAAGGGACTGAATTTGTCTGCATTTCTGGTGCAAGAAACAATCTTTAGAAAGTTCCGAATTTTCTGAAAATTCTGTCTACTTATGAGTTCCTAAACATGAGTCTGCAGTCACCTATTACTTCATTGCATAATTGCAGTAACTCTCTTTATTCTCAGAATGGATGCATAACCGAGGTAAAAAAAAAATCTACCAAGTCAGACCATCCTGTTAAGCTGTCTCCAACAAAGCCAACTGCAGATGTTTGGTAAAAAACATGTCAGTCTTTGAGTGGTACTTGACCCCAATACTCTTCTGGCCCCCAAATCTTTGAGACTAAGGGATTTGTTTTGGAAGAGGTGATATCTTTTCATATGTTACCTTGAAAAGTATGATTATTTAACAATTTCTTTCTGTTTTTGAAACCATTTTAACATTTATAGACAAGCATGCCATGTTGCAAAAAAACCCATCAATTTCTGTGATGTGTAAAATATAATTAAATTTTAATTTAAGATGAGATAAGTTGGAAAAAACTATGAGAATCATTTATTATTCACCTTCTCCATGCCACCCATGGTTATGTTTAATCTGTCTTGCATATACTGACATTACAGCAGCAACTTACTTGATCTGGCCAACATATGCAAGCTTGGCTGCCTACAATAATAGAGCTTAATTTACAGTTTATCATTCAGGCTATAAAAAAAATACATATATTTTCTTTGACATTTAAGAGATCCTTGACACTTGCCTGCCTTAGACACCATTGTAAATGTCATCCCTAAGGATAACATTAATCCAAAAGATAACATTAATCCAAAAGATAACATTAATTCAGTGGTCAGACAATTGAAGTCCATGAAGACCTAAGTTTGCTAAGTCCTTTAAAAGTAGACTTAAAGAGCAGCAGGACTTAGAAATCACATATGTCCTCAGGACCTAAAACTGGTTAAAAAAGCCAGAAAATTCAAGCCCAGCAGATAATCTGTATAGAGGTAAATGTTTTTCATTTATGAGTGAATACACCCTTTTAAAGCAATCCTTTAAGTTTAAATATATAGATAGCTCAACATCATGTTTTTGTTTTGATTTACTTGTTACTGAACCCATGACTTTCTAGGTGTTCTAGCCTATTACAAACATCTGTTTAAATGAGGGCAGGAACACGATGCACTGGGTAGGGCTTCATAAACAGAAGTTGCAACCATTTAATTAAGAATATTTGCACTAGTTTGAGCAAAAGCTGTCTTGTCTCTGGCTGTGGTTGGTTCTGAGGCAGAATTTATCAGAAGCTAAATGGGCAGATAGAAACACACACACATCCACAGAGGGACTGAGGTATGGATGTGCATGTTTGTGTACCACGATCATTAACCTGAGACTCTTGCTGCTGACAAACAGACAACTTGGATGAGAGGCTGTATCCAGAGGCTGTTGTTTACTTAACGCTGCTACATTATCCTTAAGTGCTGTTTAATAAATAATTGGAATCACTTCCTTATTAATCCTCCCCCTCCTTTTTCTGATGTGATACAAAAATGAATGTGATTTTTTTTTTTTTTCTGATTCGGCTTTTAGCTTTATGCTGTTTTGTTGTTTGTTTGTTTTTCAAATCTTCTTTTGAAGCACTGCTGCCCACCCATTGTCTCCAGCTGCATTACGTACTGCACCTAGCACCGTGGAGTTGTGGTATTATCAGATGATTCTAGACATCACTGAAATGTAAATTATCATAATTACAGTATGGCAGCTGCTCAGCTCGTATTTTATTTTGGAGCCAGAGAAGTTCCCTTTTCCTTTCCTCACATGCTATTTCCATCTTTATAGTTTTGGGGATGAAAAAACAAAAGAAAGTAACAATAGAAAGCCCTTATATGTGTCTTTTGGAAGGGACAATATTTTCATAGATTCTTGAAGTAGACCTTGATTTCATAATAAGGTTTTCTTTCTCTGGCTCCTTGGAAGGGGCTGCATATTTTTTAAGGAGTGAGGGAAGAGTTTGCAGCAGAAAGAAGGAGAAGAAGATAGAGAAAGGAAGGTTCATAATTTTGTAACAAAAAATGTTGTCCTCTAATTCTGGAAAAAAAAAAAAAAAACAAAAAGTCTTCCATGCCCTCAATCACTCATTGCAGATCAGGTGTTTAGCATTGAGCACCAAACCATCTTCTCTTGCAGCACAAACCATTTGGGAGTCTGCAGCCTTGTCAGTCATCTCAACACTGTTCACAGAAGGAGGAAGAATTAAATTCGTCACTTCCTGGCAGAGAATGGAGGAGGATGGAATTTACCTACTGTTGTTGAAGCACAGGGTGACAGCAAGGCTGCAGCTGCTTGGCTCCCTCTTAAACAAACCTCCTAACCAGCCACCATGGAGCATCTTTTGTTCTGTTCCCATGGCAACACCTCTGTCTTCTAGTGCCCATGGTGTCTGTAAGCTTTTGACTAGATGAATTCCTTGGCACCTGCCTCCAGTGCCAGGTCTTGTCAAACCTTATTAGACTGAGAATCCATTTTGGCTGCACTAGTGGGAAAAGAAAGCAGACAAATTTAGTTCACCTGAGATCTCTTTCAAATCCCAGTAAAGTCAATTTCTTAAGTTTCCAGCTAAGAGCTGAACTTGCCTAGGGCAAACTATGTTTCTGTGCACACATGTATGCATGTATCCTGTCACATGTGCTGTTTCTTCCTTTTTCTGTAGTTCATGTGCACTAACTCACTCTCTTGTGCTCACAGACTAACAGACAAAAATTGGGGTTTGTGCACGAGCAAACTGTCATGCACAAAAACTTAGTCTCCTCAGGTTTTATCCATGAACTCATCACAGACTTACTTGCACAAACAAAACTGCCTGTCCCTCTCCTACACCAACACACAGGATCTTTCCATACTTTGGCTTTTCACACACACACATTTCTATATTCACTACAGCTCCTCAAAAGATATTATTTTGCCTAAATACAGATAAAAATGTTATAAATTTAGTGGAGAAATGAAAGGTGTATTTCTGACCAGTAAGTATGCTCACTATCTAGGAGAAGGAATAGTCTTATAAGTGCACTTCGGTAAGATTATACCCCATCCTCATGACCCTCATATCTAAGAATCTACATATGCATAAACAAATTAATATGTGGGAATGACCTATATGCTGGAAGCTGCACTGCATTTTTGATGAGCATGTTTTACCAGTTAGGGTATATTTGTTTCTACATCGTTCCCTAAGCTGACTTTTTCAACCAACATAAACTTCAGAGTTTGGATTTAGGTGTTTAACAGAGACACATTGTTGCCCTACCCTCCATCTGTGTTTAATGCTGTTTAAGACTGATGACTTTGTTTAGCCAAGTCTGAACGAGATCTATCTGGTGATGTCTAATCAAAATAAGTCATCTAAGCTTTTTTTAACAGCGACTGAAAGAAAAAGAACTTTAGAATGCCATTCTGCACAATAAACTTTCCCTCAAATATCTCTTTTTAAAAGGAACTTGAATGATTGCATTTTTCTAAGCATGCAAGTTATAAACATAAAAATGAATCTAGACAAAATGGGCATGCATTTGAATCCTCTTTCACAGGAAAGGCTAAGATTATTTTCTCAAGTTAACTTATGATGTGCAGAACTCCTGCATCAAAAATCCAAGAGTTTACTCTCTCAATACCTTCCCCTAAGCTATAGCCCTGTGTCTTCACCATATTTACTAAGTTTTCTTTTTTATTTAGCCAGATCATAAGCAGTTCTGGACCTTTCTGAACAAATTGATTTTGTTGAGGATCCTATTTTTTTAAGTTCTCGATGTCACTGCATGTTTATGAGATGATTCAGAGTAAAGCTGGTTTGGATTATTTCCAGCTTCTAGAGAATATTTAAAGTTAGCATCTTAGCTCTATCAATATGTTGGGTGCCAATTTCTGAAATCACGTAATTCTAGAACATTTTTTCATGGGAACATCTCTCTTCAGCAGACTTTAACTACACGTATTTTTGCTTTGTTGACTATGATAATAAATAGTGTTCCCAGGAGCAAAAAGCATGTGTATAAGAAGAAAAAATAATTTTATAGTTATAGTCACTTCATATTCTTGCTATCCATTGAAAGGTGGACTTTCTATTCTACTCATTACTTTAGTGAAACTTACATCATCTGGATTTTAAACTTCACTAATTGAAGTTTAAATAACGATCAAGGGAATCCAAGGAACCTGCTACCCACTGAACTCAGTGGATCAACAAATGCTATGACTTGAGCTATTTGTTTAGACTATAATTCAGTCTTGATTTGTCTCCTCTCTTTTTAGACAATCCATGGTTCAGCTTGTCTAATACCAGCTATGTTCTTTAAAGACAATTGCACAAAATTACTGTAGAATCACTCTATTCAATTTCTCCTTTATATTTCATAGCACAAAAACATAAGAGAAAACTAAATTAAGTGTAGGATACTGCAATTGTTTCTCACTGCCAGTTTAGCATAGCTTTTCAGTTTGTCAAGACTTTCAATTTGGTAACTTGTCTTAGAGCCCCCAAATTAACCTGGAGTTCTCAAAATTTTAGGCACCTGGTTCTAAACTATCTGCCCTAGAAAGGCAGTCTTGACTGCCAGAGTACATGAGTCCTTCCTGCAGGATGTGATGAAATTTTATGTCTTCTAACCAACATGTAGAATGTTTCTTGTTTGTTTTTTCTTTCATTTAGCTAATATTTTCTTCCCAAATCTTGTTGTGAGTTTCAGACAGAATTAGTTTATTCCTTCTGGTTGTTCACAACCATAAAAAGAGGTTTTCCTAATAATATTCTCTTTCGTAATTTCAGACTCATCTGTGCATCAAGATAACCTGAGATCAACACACTCGCACATTGTTTAAGTTTAGAGGTGATGTCTCTTCCATCAGAAAATTTTAACCCCTGGAGAATAATAGCTCTATATCTCCCTCACAAATAGTCTAGGCAGAAAGATGGATAACCTTGATAACTGAAAATTCAACCTTGTAAAAATTCATCTGATGAATAATAAGATGTAATTTGTACATGCACTTGTTAATTCCATATTCCGTTCAAAACTCTGTCAGGGATGTTTTGGAGGCTTCACTGCATTTAACTAACCTACATTCTACATTTCACATTCTAGACTCAAGATGAAACAATAAGGTATTTAATCAAAATTTCGAATGCAGAAATGTTAGCAAAAACCACAAAGATTGTCTAATGATTTTTTAAATTTCATTTTTTTCCCCTTAAACCCCTTAAACCCAGCTAGTATAGGTATAAACCAACTACATTTCTTGGAAACTTTAAAGATTGAAAAAAATAATTATTCTTTTTCCTTTGCCCATTTTGCAGCTTGTGTCTTTCTCCTTTCCTATTTTCCTCTAATGCAGTGTAGAATGGCTGAGGCTGAAATGGTACCTAGGGCAAAATTCAGCCTCCATTTCAAGTACAGACTTCTGCACTATCTGGGAAAAAGTGATTTCTATTGTGACCCTAAAAACCCTTAACCTTAAGCATGTGGAATAAGAGAAACAGGAGACTGAGTGCTGGTGTTAGTTCATGTTGCTTGGTGCTCCTGGTAGGGTAGTTTCAAACCTGCACTGTACTTCAAAACTCCAAACTGAGGTATAGCTGTTCCTTATCAAAATGAGGTATAGTTATTTACCAAATTAATTTTGAAAAGTTGCTGCATCAAATTAAAACAACAGGTTTGCATCTCGACACAGAGGGAATGAAACTCTATGAATCAAGACACCCGAGGGACTGAGTTCCGTCTCAACAATTTCTGTTCAGTTTTGCCTTGTCTATCTATCAATGTGCACCCAGAAAATCTTTAGGGGGGGTCCTTGCCTTGAACACCCCTTCTCAGATCAAATGTTACAACATCTGAAATGTTCTCATTCCTTGAACTGTCACATTGCTAGATTTTCTGGTCCTTTCTACTCTCAGATATGGGCTGGTGAAGTGCTTTAATGGAAAAGAAAAAGGACCAAGGTGGTATAAGAAATGTATATTTCACATGGCAATCACCCCTAGAGGTGTCTTCCATTTTAACTTTATTGACTTTAGCTGAAAACCCTTCATTCCATTGCCTGAATCCCTTAAATTATTTCAGACCCCTCAGGTGCACAAGTACCACATAACATTTTGTATTATTTTGCCTCTAAATAGAAAACCAAGAATGAGATAAAAAATGAGAATTATACGGACACACTTGCTAAATCCCCTTGAAAGCACATAATCACTCAGGACAAGATGTTCCAGTTGTTTTCTGTAACTTCTGCAGAATTGAGGTGTGTGTATTTAGGCTCTGTCATTAGCAAATCAGTAGAGGAAGAAGATTACAAAGATGCTTCACCTGACAGGGTTTTCTTAGGAGGGAGTGTTTCCATGGCAAATAGAGGGAACCTGTATGACCAACTTGGACTCAACATCTAGTATTTACAAAGTAGAGTCGATGAGATGAAACACATAATTGACTAGCTTTTTTACCTACAGAAAATATACACCTCCTTGCTTATAAATTTAATTTTAGTTCCTTTTCTTTTCCAAATATAATTGGCAATTTGCATTATTAAACAATAGTGTTGCATTGTTGAAATTAAGGGGAGTTTGTCACTGGCATTTGAAAACATATTATGTTACTGCCCAAATCTGGTTATTTCTTTATCATAAGTTTAGGGCACACTTACTTCTTCGATTGCTAGGAACTCTTATTGAAAGAGACTGTATTAAGATTCTGTAATGAACTATGCTCCTCCATAGAACATCATTATTATTATCATTATATTTCATGTTGCCATTAGTTTTATTAAAATTTTAATTTTAACATTCACACTGCAGAAACAAGAATTAAAACGCTAAGTGGAATAAGAACAATATTCATTGCCAAATTAATAACAATGATCATTGTATATCATAGTAGCAAAACTGTGAATAACCACTGACAGTAGTAATTAAAATATTCATACTGTACAAAAACTAAAAGCTGAATCAAGGTGGTACTGAAAAAACTGTCTCTTCTCCCATCCTAGGTGATTTGGATGTTAAATGATTTTAAGTATCCAAGTTCCCCAGGGAAAATATATGACAGAAGAAGACAAACAAGTGAGCCTTGACAAGTTTTTGGCTAAAAAATCATCAAAGTTAGGGATGTTTTCTCAATTCTTTGCAAGTGAAGATAGCAATTTGTTATCCAAATATCCAGGGTCTAGGTCAATCATTGAAAGAAACAGATCACGAAGATTTGAAAGCACTTTGGTTCATCAGGATCAATGTCATTTCATAGACAAAATGTATCATTACTATTATTATTGCTGCACATAATAAAGAATGTTTGTCTAGAATGTTTTCTGAGAGAGACTGACACTGGTACAATCATAGGTGTTCTCTGTAATGGGAAAAACAATTAGTTTTTAGTTATTTGCCTTCCTGGCAGCACTGCATTCTAAATGATGTCTCTTGTTCTTCAACGAAGAGACTCTGCAAGAATTTCTGTGGAGAGACTTTCAGACAATACGGGTGGATCTGCTTCCCTTGCTTGCTGTCTGCATCACTGCTTCTGGAACCTATAATCACACGGCAAGAATCTAGGTTTGTGAAAGCACTCTCTGATAATTTTTCAAAGCCCCTGCTGATATTGTAGGGGGTCAGAAATGTGAAAATCAGTGAGGAGCCTCAGGGAATACTGGTGCCAATGCGACCTGGATGTCTTTCTGAAAGATTGCCTATAGTTCATCCAGAATAAGGCGTCATGCAAGAATTACTTGGTAAAATTTGTTGGCTTGTGATTAGGAGGTCAAATTTTGTGCTTGTTATGGGTTTTCTGAGCCTCCCCCATTCCATACCTCTCTAACCCCATGTTTGTATCCTCTGGCAGCAGGAAATGCCCAGAGGAGGTTTGAAAGATAAAATAGAAGCACACTTGTGGTGGAAAAGACATGTACTTATTTCCAGGAAGCAGACAAAATTTATCTGCTTACCTGAGATATGTCTGGAATCCAAACCTCACAGAAGGTCACAAACTTTCTGTGCTCTGGTGGAAATATTCTTCCTGATCTCCAGAGCTGATATAATTATTTGGGCCTGTTTATGGATGAAGAAGTTTTCTTTGCCCCTTAAGTCCAACTGAGAAGCCAAGAGAGGACTCTATTTCAGTTAGAGCTCCTTTCACCTAAATGTTGGCATGTAAAGCCATGGTGCTACTGCTGAGCTAATCATCCTCGACTCTCCTTCTAAAATCCACTGCCTGGTGTGATATAAAACACATTGTCTGGTCCAGATTTTGTCATGTGAAGGTGGGTTTGGAGGATTGTGTGGGACTTCCTTTACCTGAATAAAAATACTGTTTTCAGAGCAATAACAGTCATTATTATTTAAAAGTTCAATATTCAGAAAGAAAAGTGACAGAACCTTTTCTTTAGAAATGTACTGCTTCTTCACTTGCTCTTTAAACAAAGTCTATGTTCTGAAGGTATTTTCTGGGTATTAGATGTTGACATAAAGGTGCTTAATGGATAAAAAACAGACATGTCGATTCATATTCAGATGGTACCTGAACCAAGAGCAGATATTTACCAATCTCTGATAAATCTTACAGTAAAAATTATATTGAGGCAGGGTGGAGAGGGGAACTAAGTATACTGTAAGATCTTGCAATTATGTCAAGTTTCAATACTGGTGGATGTTACTCGCTGAATTTTCTCAGATTTTGCAAGTAAATATACCAGTGATTAACTGTGTTGAAATCACAGTTTTGTTTATAGCAAGACTTTCAACTAACCTAAAGAAAACTGAACACTGAAAAAGTCATACCTTCTTTATATCCATTTACTATAAACCCAAGAATTTGTTGTTAGTGCAATTGAAAACTTATCAGTCTTGTAATTATTAGTTCAGATCTAATTATTGCAGAGAAAAAATATTTCTTGTGCCAAAAATTTCAACAGTAATGACAATTTAGTTATAATGTTGCAAACCACTTAGGTTTTACTCATTTTCATAGTGTTATGTTGACCCATCCATTTTTCCTAATGGTCCCATGTTTACTGGCATCATTCAGTTGTAGTGGGGTGTTTTGGTGAGTTGTGAGGATCAGGAATCCTTTATTACTTAATATTGTTACATTTATAAGCTGTGATTTTATACTAAAAAAACCCAAAACAATTCAAACACTACTCAGTGTAAAAACAATAAAAGTCAGCACAATCCACTAACTACTGAATGGTTTTGGTTCTGATTCATTAGTAAAAGCGAGCAGATTTTCTAATAAAAATCGATTAATTTCTTTTTCATTTCTTTAAAGTGCCTTAGGCACTCTACAACTGCCTTTCCTACTAGTAGGTTAAGTTGGTTATTTAGTGTTGAGACAAATGTTCAGGCCTGGTTTCTGCCTCAAAGACCTTGCTGTCTAAGTTTAGATACCTGACATGCAAATGAGAAGTGACAAGTGAAGAACCGAAACAGCAGGAGAGAGAAAGAGCATAAAAATATATGGTTTATAGAATTATCATGGAGTTTCTTGAAGGCGTGTTTCACCTCACCTAAATTTAGTCATCAAAGTTATCTACCTAACAATAGGAAAGAGAAGACTATTCCCACCTATGGTCAGTGGAGCTGAATAGATGCCTCCTGAAAATTATTTAATCTAGAAATTGATTTAAAAGTGGATAAATAACTTTATGGATGTTACCATTTCCTTCCTCCAACAACTGGAAGACCCTTAGCTTGTCCTGCTCATTTGACCTTCAGTTGGTGATGCTTTATACTAATCTCTGTGAGAAGGCCATATAGCTAAGAAAAGATGATAAAATAAAGAGGCAATGATGGGGAATTACCTTAGTGAAAAATCTTCCTCCTTTACACCATTTTAGATATGTTTTAAGGGGTGACACAGATTGATCCTGCTCTCTTTTAGTGCACTTAAATGTAGGACTCTGTCAGCAGTGTCATTTCTGTGGTGAGACCTTTCTTGCCTCAGAGCAGCTTTCAGTGAAGGAAGTCCTACCACAGCTCAGCCCTTGGCTTTGGCAGATTGCACAGGCAGAGTGTCTCACACTCCTGAGTAGCAGCACAACCGTGCAAGAAAGGAATTTAGAAAACAATTTCTGCCTCCTAAAAACCTTAATACCACCTTGCAAACAGGCTCGGAGACATGGTACAGTGTGGGTTTTCAGACTTCAGAGCATCAACTACTCAAATTCTTGTGTTCTAATTCTTTGTGTTATTTGGCTCTTACAATCTACACAGAATAAAGGTGGCATTGCAAGAAACCTCAGGAATTAAGCCATCGTGCTGAATCAAATCTGATTCCAGGGGCTGAGCAGAAGAAAACAGGAAAAGGGTGAGAGATGCTAAAAATGAAATTTCAATTGTACTCCTAGACCATGTTTTAGAAGTAAATACAGGCTAAATGTATCTGGGATTAATTTACTTTGTATGGACATTATGACATGAAAAATATCCTTTTATTTGTCAAGGAATCTACAAGATAAATTATGATTAAGAGGAAGGAATATTACTGGCCTGTTCAGACTTTTGCAAGCCTCCAAATGCCAACAGCATACAAGTAATTCAAAACTCTTGGCTGAGATAGTAACTTCTTTCCATTGGCTACCAAAGGAGAGCAGGAACATCCAGATTTCTGAATGCAGCATAGAATGATGCTGAAGGCCTGGGAGTGTCTGAGCCAAAGAGTGAATTAAATCTTCTCTATGTGCACCATGATCTTTTCAGAATTCAAAAAGCTATGCCTGTTTTGAAGCTTGCATACCTGTTGCACAGAAGAGGAATGGCATTGGAATTGAATTTGGGAAGTCTGGATACAATCTGTAGGGAACTTAGGATGGAAGAATGTCTTCCAACATAAGAGTTTGATCTGTGGCTAAACCGTCCTTCTTCCATAAATGTCACCACTCTTTAGACTGTAAATATCACCTGCATCATGTGTAAAGACAGGTTATAAAACAGACAGATTTAATGCTTCTTTCTAACACAGGGGTCCTATTGTCATCGAAAGGACAGAATCTATTTTCTTTTTTCTCCTTTTCCTTTGTGTTGCAATGAAAATGTAAGCATAGAGCAATACCCTTCCAACATTCTTTACACAGCATATGCAGATGAACAGAAAATAATTGCTGGAAAATCCTTTGCCCAAATATACAGAATTCAAAATGAAATCTGTCCTGTCACACCTCAGATTTAGATCCACAAAGATGTAGTATATTCACCAGAAATTACACATACTGAGGGTGTATCCCATAACTTCTCAGGGGTCTTTTTCCACAGTTTGTGTAAGCAAGGCACACTTTATAAACTGCATCTACATATCTGCAGGACAAAGAGCAATACCAGACTAACATCTGAACCCTTACACTGACTCTACACACACTTAACATAGTCTGCATATCATAAACATGCAATAAAACACTAATATAAACTTTGCTGCATGCATTCTGCATAGATTCATATTGCCAAAACATGATTTAAAAGTATGGGCTATATACAATTTTAAATTAAAGAAGTGATGGATTTGTTCATCTTCAGTTTAGACATTATAGAGAACATGTAAGACTAGAAAGATAGAATTAAAATTGAAAAAAAAAAGAATGAAAGCAATGGATTTTTGTTTAGTATTATTTGCACAAAATTTATGAAAGGAAGAAAATATATTCAGTGAGCCAAGTATAGTTTTTGCTTGAAAATTTTGCTAAAGTTAAATGATAAAACTTATTTTTAATTGAAGTAAATGTGGCTTTTCATCCACCTATTCAACATTTTTTAAGAAAAGAAATGAAAGAGACATTTTCAAATACTCTTTTTTTTCATAGGCTTTTCAAAGACAAAATCTAACTTTTTCTTTAAAAAAGCCATGATAAATGTCTTGATTTTTTTACAGTAATGAAATAACAAAACAAGGAAACCTAAATGAAATGATGGCAATGCATTTTACTGCTGAAAATCTGGATCCTCTTATTAACATATGAGCTCAAAAATTTCTTGAAGATTTAAGAAGTGATACTTCTCAGCTCCACTTCTTGAATGTTTAGGACCCCTCTTCATCGTTCTTGATTTACTCTCCTGGATTTTCACAGAATCACAGGATCGTTACAGTGGGAAAAGGTCTCTGGAAATCTCTCAGTCCAACTCCCTGCCAAGGCAGGGTCACCCAGAGCCAATGAGACATCCAGGTGAGGTTTGAAAGTGTCCAGAGAGGAAGATTCCAGCACCTTCCTGGGCAGCTGTTCCAGTGCTCTGCCACCCCAACATAATGAAATTCTTCCTCGTGTTGGGGCTGAACTTCTCGTGTTTAATTTTATGGCCATTGCTCCTGAGCAATGCCATTCTGAGCACTATGGAAAAGCCTGGTACCATCCCCTCAGCCCCTGCTTTTGGGATATTTAAATGCATGGGTGAGGCCCCCAGACTGCTGTCCTTCTCCAGGCTGGACTGGCCCAGCTCTTTCAATCTCTCCTCATAAAAGGGATCCCCAGGATCCCATTTGCCCTCCTGGCTACAGGGGCTCATTGCCTCCTCATGGTCAACCTGTCACCAATCAAAACTCCCAGGTTCTTTTCTGCAGTTTTCATAAAATGTGATAAGCTTATAATATCAGATCACTGTATACTAGAATTTTGATGTTGCAATTGCTAGGTCACTTTCAAATCAGCTCCTACTGTGTATTTCCATTGATAACCTTATTTCTTACCAAGATAGGGCGGTGTGATTTTAAATCCTGCAGGAAAAAAAGTACTAAGGGTTGGGAATATAGCTGGAAATATTCAGATTAAATTGGTTTCACTTAAAAATGCTCATACATCAACTTGAAAACCTTGTGGTTCTCTTAGAGTCTTTTGTGCAAATCCACTTTGTTCCAGTCAGAATTTATCCAGACTTTCATTCTTTGACATATTAGATCCATATTTCAAACTTTTGGCTCCTGGAGGTTCTGGATTTCATACATTTAGTGATATATTGAGTAAAAAATATATAGATAAATGTATAAATATTGATTTTATTGTTTAGGTTGAAAGAAAAAAAATATTTGAAATTTGGACAAATAAAAGGTCTGTCTGCAAAGATAACCTCTGGATGTTTAGCTCTATTCAGAACTACAGTTTCTACCTCCAGATCTGTCAACATTTATTTTCTGAGCTTTGGCTCTTTTCTTCTTCATGACTCAAATTTCTCATTTGTAAAACAAGAATAAGTACACTTGCTCTGGTTATACAGAAGATGTAATTACAACTTAATGAAAGCTGACAGAATTGCCAATTTCAGCTGTATACGGTTTGAGAGAAGAACTGAAATTGTTAATTTCTCATCAAGAAAAAAGTCTGTTTTATATCTTTACTACATATTTGAAACATTTCAATTGACATTTCATCATTTGTATTGTGATGTGGGATGTTATGGAATGGTATTGTATGGTGTGTTATGTAATACTAAAACACAGAAATGGAAAGTAATTTCAGAAGAAAGATCAAAAAAAGAAAGAAATAGCTTATTTCAAACAATGTCAAAATGTAGTGTGTTGAATTGTGAGAGCTTTTATCCCATTTTTCTTCTGAACAATTTTATATTGAGTCTGACCCAGTTTTGTAAAGTGTTTAATTTTTGAGTGAACTGCTCAATGCTGATGGGAATGTGGTTTTGTCAGAGATTCTTCTATTTCCTTGAAAAGTGCTGTGAAATCTAAGAGTGAAAAGTGCTATATAAAGACCAAAAATTGCTATAATGGATTTGATCCCAAGCAGGCTAAAGAAAGATGACAGCTCAGATAACTTTCTCCTCTCCCTTTACACAGCTATGTGAGTACCAACCACACTCCTGTTTCCTGATCTCTGCGGGAAGTGTGCCAAGATCTGGTCTTGCATCTTGTGTCAGTCGATACAGAAGAATCGTGGGCAGCATAAATAACATGGCTTTAAGTCAGATGGACGAACTTTATGAAGCCTTGCAGAGTAAAAACATCCATTGCGACATTTCCTCTTTCTGGGGTTTATTGCTATGGGTTGCAAGAAAACTATTTGGATTTTGGAAAAAAGCCTCGTATTTCCTCGTTTTCATGTGGGCCCTAGTGGGACTATTAAGGATAGATATCACGATCTTACCCCTTAGATGATCATATGAGCTAATAAGGTGTCTGTTTTGGGGCATTTTTAAGCTTTATTTTCATGGAACATATCGGAACTTCATAGCTGTAAATATCTTAGCTATTAGTTGTGCACAAAACTGAGTTACAGGTTAACAAGTTGTTGAAAAGGGAGTGCTGATACAGAGGGAAACAAAGAAACGTGCCCTCATTGACAAAACCACAGAATTTTATTTTATCATGTTCATTAGAAAACCAGTCTGGAAACTATTATGCATGCAGATCAAGCCTGAGAGATAAGAAAGTGTGAATTTTCCAAGATCTAACATTTAAGTTGAGCCAAGCCCAGACCAAAGTTACACTCAGAGTTCCCGTTCAAGTTGCACATGAAACATTTGGGTGTGATTGGAATAAGGAGTACTTGGATCAATAGTTGACTGAGAGGCTGGGTCACCAGCAGTAAAGTCATTGCCTGAGAGCTCGAGTAAAACACTTGACTCTACCAGGACAGGATGTGTGTTCTAGGAAGTCAGAGTGCAATCTCACAGGGTGAAGCATCATGAAAATTCCAGTAGCTATGAATCAGTGACACTAGCAAGGGTAAAACAACAGGGGACCTCAACCCTCCTGCTCAAGGGCATGAATTGTTTAAGAAAAATGAAAGGCATTTTTACCCCTTTTTGCCCTGAAGTGTAATAGTGAAC
Organism: Acridotheres tristis; assembly: GCA_037013685.1. Lineage (NCBI taxonomy): Eukaryota > Metazoa > Chordata > Aves > Passeriformes > Sturnidae > Acridotheres > Acridotheres tristis. The sequence goes on from CM072919.1 coordinate 73,472,419, forward strand.
AATTGTTTCTTCTGGCTGCATGTCAGTCAGCTCCTCTCCAGTATCAAGCACTGACCATCACTGATGAGAGGGCAGTAGGACAGTGAGACTCTTGGGTGCTAATTTTTGTTTGCACACAAAAGCAAGGCACGTAGGCAGATAAATACCTCAAAGCTGGGAAAAAAACAAACCAAACCAAAACAAAAAACAACAACCTGTGTGGCTTCTGAGAGTTAGAGGTTGAGACACACAGATCTCTGTGCCTCTAGGTTAAATAAAGTTTTGTTATCCTCAGCCTCTGAAGTGATTAAATTTGTCCCAGTATCATTAGAAAATGGAATTAGCAGCAATTTGTGGAGCCACAGTAGCCTGGGGGTGGTTTCAGCGGATACAGCGACACCACTCTAATAACAAGGGCTGAGAATGACATGTCACAATTACTGTTGGTGCTGCTGTTGATTTATGTCAATGCAACACTTCCGTGGCATCCATCATTCAGCTTTTTGCTGATCTCCTGAAAAGTATCTCTGAGTTTGTAAAAGTTTCCAAGACTTTGGCAACTTGGGGATGTGCTGGTGGGTCATAGGGAGACATATAATATTTTGTGAATAATTTACTGAAATTGAACATTGGAAGGAAGTTTTCAACAATCAGCCTTCAAATGGGAGAAACAAAGGTAGGAAAGAGTGACATAATACCTAACATTTTTAAAAGAATAGTAAACCTATTTTCAAAGGATTGTGTAATGTTATATTTATAGTGGGAAAAGATAGTACTTGATGATTCTATGAGTCTTCTTCAAGTCTCTGTGTTTCTGAGAAGAAAGGAATGCCACACTTTCATTTCTGCTTTGTTGAAGTGGGTCAGTCATAAACTGACCCTCTTCATTCTTTATTTCCTCTTTCTTTGATGATGCGAAGCATTGAGACGATTCTCTATGTCCTTTTTTTTTTTTTTTTGATGTCCCAAACAATAAAATCCATCAAATTTATTGAAAGTCACAGAAAAATACTTTTTTGATTCAATTCAAGGCCAAGTTCATAGTCAATCTGAAGTGAACTTTACCTAATCTTTTGGCTTAGATAGAAACAGTACAAACACGAATTTCATTTCCCCAACCCTAGGTAAACACCCATCCAGTCACTGCAGGAGCTAAGAAAAATGCAAAGGTTGTGTTGATAGAGATAAAGTCTATGGCTGGTATCCATGTCAACGGGCAGAAGGATCCTAAAGTTTTGATTAATTTTTTTTAATGCCAAAAAATAAGCAAACCAAAAATGAGCATGAAAACCAAAGGACATAATTTCTTAATTTCCAACACATATTGTATTACAGTCAGGCAATAACTCCAATTCTTCCTACCTGTCTTACTTAATTTTGTTTTTTCACTCACTTGACAGTAGATCCTTCTCTTAATCTCCAGACTCACTCAGATATCAGTGCAGCACACAGGACAGTGGAAAAACCTCTTACATGTCCCAGGCTTTTTATGACATGCTCTGAAGAACAGAATGAAATGTGACTTTTGAGATGTTTGGAGAATTCATTGTGTAGGAGCCATTTTTCTTCCTACAAAATAGGCTGAAAAATTTACCTCTCCCACAAAAAGTAAAAACTTGCTGAATAAAATTAAGTGAAATTATCATTATTCTAGCAAAGCAAATATAGTTCCAGATTGGCCACATAACAGACTTGATACTTAATATTGTTCCTTAGCAGAGAACACCAATCTAAAGCATTTAATTTAATTTTATTTATTTTAAATTTATAGTCCAATCTGCATTACTTAGCAACCTTCCTACTGCTTTCCTACCCCATCTCTGAACTTAAATTAGATGGGGATAGTGTTACAAAAATACAGGAGTTTAAGATTCTTCCTAGGACCTCATCTAGCCTCTCAAGTCTGATGTTATAATTGTCTGAGCACTTATAGATTTATTTTTTCTTTGAAGATTTCCCGAGCTGACAAAAAGGTTGATAAGCATGGTGGCATAATGGCTATTATTTCCAGTACTTTCTAAACAATATCATTTTTGTGCCCTTCTTCTTTCAATAAAATTATAGGTTTCTTTATTTTTTATGAAACAACAGCTCTCAGCTCCATGCTATCTTTCCTGGGCAAAATACCAATGAGATTGATGTGTCTCACCATTAATGCAATTATTGCTGCTGACGTCAGTGCAAGTATTGGCTCTGCTGAGGTCTCCATCCACACTGTCACTTATGAGGACAGAGTTATAAACAAGTTGTTATTTATCCTGCCTGTATAAATAAATACAAACACACAAAAAAAACCCCCAAAAATTAAAAAAAAAAAAATTTAAAAAAAGCAAATACTTCAACTAAATACAAATACTACAAATAAACACAAACACTGTGAAATAAAATAAACTGCTATTTCAAAATACATCCAGAAAAAATAACAGCAATATTTATGGAGATCACTGGTGAGAGATCAGGTGGGAATGTGAAGAGCTGATGAATTCTCATTACCTGCTTGGGGCTGAAAACTGAAATGGCTTGGTAGGCATCTGCTGGAAATTCAATCAGGTACCTGCACATAGCAGGTATTCCCTGCAAAAATCCAACATGTGTAGTTTTCAGTTAGTGTTTAGGTGTTCCATCCCTGTGCAGTCAGGAGCAGAGGAAGCCTGTCAAGGTCTCAAGCTTACCTAAGGCATGAGGAAACTTTAAAAGACTTGCTCCATCCTTTTCCTCTCTACATTCTCCCATGCTGAGGTTTGTTTCTAATAAGGGAATTAAAACTTACCTTATTTTTCTTTTTCTTCCTTGACAAAACATTTTTTTTAATGTCCTTCAGAGTCAGCCAAAAAGAGCAGGGCAGGATACTGGGTCCATTCACAGGATGACATGATGTTGTCCCTACTTGTATGAGGCTGCAAGCACTTAAATTGAAGAAGGAAGAGATAACCATGCTGGTGATGGACATAAAAATTTAGGGGATCTCAGGAACTTTTAGTGGCTCCATCAACAGTGGAAGAACTTCCTGTCCAGACACAAATCTCTAGCCTTCAACTCACATTTTGGTAACCCACAGGCCCTCTTGCTGAAGCTCATTAATGTCTTTCTGGCCAGTCCTAAAAATTGACCCAATTATGTTCCAAATTAACATACTTCCTTCATGTGATGTCTCAACGTTTTATTTTTATTGGATTGCATCAAATATAGGCTAAACGAGATTTGTTTTAGGGAAGAAGGAAGAACTGATACACTCTGAATGCATCCAGGTGGAATCAAAGTAAAGAGAGCATTAGTGTAACTCATATAACATTTGGTAGTATTGCCAAAAAATGTGACCACACTTCTCTAAGAAATATAAATGCCAAATTGGATCAAATATTTTAAAAGCTCCAATAATTATCTAGGAAAGAAGTACTTATTTTAATGAATTAATTTGAATGGTTTAGTTCAGGAAAAAAAAAAAAAGAAAAAAGGCAGAGAAGTTATTAACTGTTCCCTGTTAAAGAAATAAACACCACATGGAAGTTCATTCAGTTTTACTAATGTCCTGATAAATGGAGGTACTGCACTTAATACAAACGACTATCCAAAAGTATTTCTGCTGGAAGTTAAAGAAATTCCTAATCATCAGAGAAGTTTTATTCTGGAAGAGCCTTCTATCAAGAACAATGAATGCAAATGACTTAGGTAATCTGAAATGTCTTTGCTCATTTTGATGGCTCTTTGATTCTTTTTAAGAATAATTGTGACCACTTTATTGATGACATTATATACCTTAGTGTCCTGTGATAATAGGTGACTGAATTCTATAGCAGAGATCCTTTTCTATCCATGTGTGGTTTTATGCATTATAGGGATACAGACCAATGCAACAGACAAACAAGAAACCCAAACAATATATTTACCTATTCTGAAGTAGCTGATACCCTCAGAAATTTTGCAGATGAGACAAATCCAAATGTACACAACTAACATCCTGCAGTACCTTCCACCTGATTAAACTAGCTATATATAGCAGAACCCTGAGTTCATTCAAGCAAGCAAATTGGCGTTTATGAATTTTATTTTAATTTTATGCTCCAGATCCTTACTCTTCAACATATCCTAATAATTTAGTTGAACAACAGATTTGTCTGTGTAAGACTGTTTGGTAATGCATTCTATTCTACTAAGTAGTCATTAGGCTGCCTGCCCTAATGACTGTGATACAGATGCAGAATTCAAGGAACCTGGATTTTATTTTGTCATTAATACAATGCCTGACTTTTTAACAAGTCACTTTCTTACAATGAGAACTTGAATAACTTTGAGTTTTTCTGCGAAGCAGGAACATCCAGAGCATACTTGAAAAGTGCTGGTTTCTCTTCACTGGATATAACAAGAGCATAACCTGCTATTGAGACCTATACATCTAACATTTAGACACTTAAGTTAGATCAACAATTCTGGCTGCATGCTTCAAAAAATATATATATTTTTTAATGTTTTAGTGTGACTAGTTTCTCATTTCAAAAACAAAACAAAATAAAAGAAAACACAAATCCATAACATTAACAAAAACAATTGTGGGGAAATTTTGATCTTTCATAGTATCAAAGAGTGGTTTGTTGAAAGGGACATTAAAAACCATCCAATTTCCAACTCCTGCCGTGGACTGGGACACTTCCCACTGGACCAGGTTGTTTAGAGGTCTATGCAACCTGGCCTTGAACCCTTCTTAGTACAGAGTATCCACAAGTTCTCTGGTCTCTTTGCCACATTCTGAATAAAGAATTTCTTCCTTATATGACCTCCTTCCTGACCTCCTTTAATTTAAAAATATTCTCCCTTCTACTGTCACTGTCTGCCTGTATAAAAAATTATTCCCCCTCCTTTTTATAAGACCCCTTAAAGTACTAGAAAGGCACAACATGCTCTCCCTGGACACTTCTCCAGACTGAACAACCTTATCCCTCTCAGCCTTTCCTCACAGAAGAGGTGTTCCATCCCTCATCCCTCTTGTTGTACAATAGACAGGCAGATACATGTCTAATTTAAAATCTCAGATCACAGTACATCCTGAGTTGGAAGGGACCCACAAGGATGATTGATTCCAGCTCCTGGCACTGCACAATATCATCCCCAAGAGTCACAACCTGAGCATTGTTCAAATGTTTCTTGAACAGTGTTGGTGCTGTGACCACTTCCCTGGGAGCCAGTTCCAGTTCCCAGCCACCTTCTGGGTGGCAAATATTATTCAAAATATTATTCAAAATATTTTGCCTTTAAGTTACTGTGTTTATTCCAGATTCTAAGATTCTCCCTTTCACTCAGACCTTTTTTTTCCCCAACATCCTTGTCCAGGTTGAACACAATTTACCATGGCATTACATCCTTGTCATCCTAAGAAATGATCCAGCCATGCTGTGGGTGGAAGTATTAATTGTGGAATATTACCTGAATCATGGTTTCCTTACCTAAGCATCCCATTGGCTACACATGATCTGGATTATCCTCTGATGAAGATTCTGATTTTTTTTTTTTTTTTTTTTAATGGATAAATGCGGTAGGGTTCTCTAGAGATGATTAACAGTTACAAGAGCAAGTGCTACTTCTTAGGCAGCCCACCTTGTACACAAAATGAAGACTGTCCAAATTATTCCTAACATCAATCTTTGTCTTTAACTTTGCACCATAAGGTGCAAATAAAGAGAAGCAAAAAGAACAGGCCAAAAACATGCAACAAATTGAGATCCATTCAGTTTTGTTCTTCTCCAGACTTAGTAAATTAACATACAACCTACATAAATGAAGTACTTTTTTCTTTTTTTTTTTTAATTGAATGAAGTGAAAAAAGTGTAAGACTTGGCACAAAATTTAATTCCTTTAGGAGATCATTTCTGTGGAGAGTCCAGTCTTTGCCTGCACACAATATTCTCTCACATGAAGACAAAATAGAGATAAAATCCCAAAAAAGCCTCAATAAAAAACGTCCTCAACACCCTCTGTGATCACTAAAGTCGCATGAGTTATATCAGCAACTTGATCAGATTCATGTCAGAAGTTTGGGCAAGCAAAATGCTTTCAAAGAATTCCCCTAACTCCATAAAGAAAGGACATTTTTCTAGCTCAGACTGTGATAGAAGTGTGACAGCAAAATTGAGATCCTAAAGGCCTGAACAGAAAAACAAGAATACCTGTTTCAGTTCCCATAGCAAAAAAAAGGAAGAGAAATTGTAATATCAAGAAATGACATACCTGAAGGTTGTATTTTTCTCAGTTCATTTCCATTATGTTGGACTTGCCCTTCCTGACAAGGTCTGAAGAAGATGTAGTTTATGAGGGTGGTTCAAGTGTGATAAAGAAGCTGCAAGTTGAGGACATGAAGGGTTAGGTGCCCTTGAGGAGCGAATGGGCTCAAGTGCTCTGCAAGGATTGATGTTATTAAGTTGAATTATTATTATTAGCACTTGTACAACATGCGGAATGGATGAGCAAAAGAAGAGAAAAAACCCAGCACATGAGCAAAAGTGAAATTAAAATGCACTGCACAAAACATTGCAAATAAACTACTAACACTTCATGTTTGTAAATATATATCTAACATATGCTAAATTAAAAAAAAAATAAAGCTGAAGAAAACACAGGAACATCAGATCAACTAGATACTTGTCTCAGACTCTGCCTTAAAATCTGATACAAAAAAATTATGGCCCACCAGTTTATGCAATAATCTGCCTTCCCATAAAAACCTTCTTAACCCTTTATAGCTATATTATGTGTACCACTGAGCAGTATTTAATTGGAGTCAACAGGCACTTGCTGATACAGGACGATTGTGGTAGCCAGTTCATGGAGATGGATAATGCTACATCTAGATTTTTATGGAGAGATGCATATTTCTGCATCTTCTCTGTTTGTCTCTGAGTGAACAGGTGTGTGTATGTATGTATAAAATATACGTGTTTGCTTGTGACACGTAAGAGAAGATATATATAGGAAAGAACAGCTCTGCTTGGATTTCTTAAAGGATAAATAAACTCAAATAGCAAGCTCACTGCTTTTATCAGAACCACAATTATGCAATAACTTTAAGATGATACATTATTACTTGGCATTTCCCACTATTTTTCTTTTTTTTTTCATTGCTTTTTTTTTTCTTTTGGTCTGTAAATTGAGCTGTTTGGCCCATGGTTCATGTATTTTTGATTCTTTTTTAAATGAAGAAGAGGCAGATGGCAGGGTCTGTCATTCACAATGGCTTTGATGAACCCTGCAGAAGATAGTATCCAAATTACACATAAAGGGATCGGAACAGCGGAGAGCATTTGTGGAGTAGCAATGAGAAGAGAAATCTGTTTCATCATTATGCAATATTACCCCATATCTAATACTGGAATATGTCTAAACCTCTATCACCACCCTTAAGCTTTTTCAGACTCTTCTTAACTAACCCCCAGGGTTTAGTTTGGACTTAAAGTCATACTAGAAATAGTTCCTACCTTCCTTTCTAGAACTCACATATTGCAAAATGTGTCCTCTTCCAATTCCTTCTGCACCCTGAGCCTCCTCGTTGGGCCATGGGAGAAGCAGAAAAGGCCTTGGCTCTGTGTAAGCCCTGCTCAGCTATAATAAAACATTTCTGTTTTATCATCACAGTTTCCAGCACAAAACCGAAATGCAGCCCCATAACATTTCCTATGGAAAATGTTTTATCTACCTCAGCCAAAACTAGCACATTTTATCACTCTTAGAATGTAAGACATTTTTGAGTGATGAACAAGTACTGACACCAATGATGTACTAAGCAAAATTATGTCAGGTATCTCATGTTTAATCTAAGAATCTATGTAGCAAGCATTTCCCTGATTTTGGTCAGCTTTCTCTTCACCAACCCTTGCAATGACTATTTAATAAGAACATAACTTTCAGAGTAATATCTCATGCATGTCACAGCTCATGTTCCCACAGTGTCATTGTTATAGTTGTCTTTAAAAATATTGGTATTTTATCTTTCCAAAACTTGTGTGTCAAGGAGCCAAAGGCATGACTTGAGTAGTGTGTATTCATAATGGCTCCTATGGAGTCCTCACCCTGGACTTACCAACAAGTGAGGAAAGCCTAAGTGTTGTGCCCAGCATCCAATCATTCCACACCAGCAGCTGAGCTGACAGCCCTGCGTGTGTCAGACCCTCCATGCCATAACAAGGCCTGACAGTTTTAGAGCAGTGCTCATTTCTGCTGGCTAAATATGTCACGAATCTAAAAGGAAATTGCCACCAAAAAGAAAAAAAAAAATCCATCAGGGAAGAACTTAAAAAAAAAAAAAAATTAGAAAAAAAGTATTACTAAAACTACACTGCTTGAACTGACAATTCCAGACAGTTGAAAATCAGGGCAAGGGACAGACAGTGAATGGCACAAAAAGGCACAAAAAGGAGGTGCAGGTAAATGAGACTCATACAATTCCCATTAAAGATAGTTGGACATTAGTCCAAGTTGGGTTTATCTTATTTAATCCAATGTAAAACTCTTCTGCAGGAAAAGCTTGCACTGAGGAGGAAAATGAGAGCCAGAAGACCAATTGTTCCCACTCATATTCTAAAGTTTGAGAGTCCGTTTATCACAGATCACTCTGTGCATACTCATGTCTTCATGAATTAATTCAGGTCTACATATGAAAATCAATGTTTCTTACACATATAAACACCACAGATCTGAATCAATCTCTCAAAGCCAAAGAGGGTTAAATATTTAAACAAGCTATGTATTGAAATGCATTTTTAATGCTGTGAAGTCATTCTGATGAAAGATTACTCAAGAGCCTTCATTACTGAGTTTAGAGAGTAATGTGGTATTATTGGAGCAGATGGCACAGCTGTGTGCAGCCTCAGCCCTTGCCCGGCCCTCCAGGGCTAAATTCAAGTGCCACTCCTGTGCAAAGTCATCTGCTGTCAGCCAATGGCCTGGATGGATGGATGGATGGATGGATGGAGGGATGGATGAATGGATGGATGTATGGATGGATGGATGGATGGATGGATGGCTGCATCCAGCTCCCACATCCAGGCACGACCGCCAGGATGACGAAAGTCTTTAAGAACAGGCTCCTTAAAGAGAGGGGTGCCTTCTGTCATCTCTTCTTTCCTGCACATGGTGCAAGGCAGGCAGGGCAAGGGGGAAGCAGTGCCCTGAACTCCTTGTGCTGCTCTGTGACTTAATTGCTAGGATTATGTGGTATCATTATGTCAACTGCAATTGTCTCCGTTAATTTCAAGCTGGCATCTCCACCACCCCCCCAGCCCCATCCCGCCTTTCTTTCTTCCCTCCCTCTCTCTGAGTGAGCGAGTGTGGGTGTTGTGAGTGTGGCAAAGAGAGGGAAGAACCAACCAGACACAATTTGATGGTTATTAATTAAAAAAAAAACAAAGACAAAGGAAGAAAGAGGTAAGTGTGAAGTCCGGGTCTGTGCTGTGGCAGCCCATGAAAGGATTAGCTCCATGGCTATTAACACTGCCACAGCTGTGGGGAAAAGGAGCCCTGCACCTCATCAGGTACTTCTGGAGCTTTTCCCTGTGTTGAGTTTTCTGTTGCACACAGGTACAAAGAATATCAGTCTATGACAAAGGCCCTGGCTTCCAGATTTACACAAGATCAGATGCAGCACATTCCCTCTAGTCTGTAGTTGCAATACTACATAAAAGGAGGGTGCACAAAGCCTCGAAATGCCTCTTTCCTGATTTTGCACTAATGTAATTTAAGTGATTTCTGTGGAAAAAAAAAAAAAAGAAAGAAAAGAAAAAAAAAAGAAAAATAATTTTAAAAAAAAGAGTCTAGTTTATTTGTGCATTTCTTTGTCCAGCTAGTGAATAGTCTAAATTTCCTTAATGGTTTCTTAACCTGGTCAATAATATTTGGCTGTTCTGCATTATATTTTGGAAGAGAAACTAGAATCCAGATTAAAGGAGATGTATTTTTGGGCAGCACCCGCTGGAGGGTCATCAGCTTGCTAGACTCCATCAGAGAATACTCACATAGATTTAAGTGTTTCTGTGAGCTGAAAGTACCTACCTGGGTGTTGAATACCCAGGATAGATTTGACATGTTAAATTTCAATTCCAAAAACAATAAGTAAAGCTGCAGAGCATTTGGTGATGCCCATTATGTTCTGTAATTCTTCCAGAAGTCTCCTTTCTGATCTCAAAAACATCTCTCTCCTTAACTGAACAGTCTATTGCACTGGTGATCCTCTTTCTGAATCCAAGTGGGTTTCTTTCTTGGTAAAAGTCACAAGATAGAATTAAATATTCCTGGGAAGATCACATAAATGACTTGTATAACAACATTAGCTCTTCCTTACCCCTACTACAGAAAATTCATTTCACATCTGTTAGGACTTTTTGCATTTGCTTTTTCCATAGCACCGTCGTTGATTCAAAGTCAAGCTGTGATCAAGTAAAACAAGGGTCTTTCTCTTCCTTTGGACTTTCCCAAGTAAATTCCTGTCTTTGTGTAAAGTTGTTTTTTTTAATGTTTCATCATACAATCTCTGATGCAATGTTATGATTATTGCTTTAGTTTCTGAGGTCAGGTCTTTTTTTGCATGGTAAATAGTGGCTTTTCTGCTTTTGCATTCCCTATTAATTGTGAATTACTTGGAAATTTCTTTTCCTTGCAAATGATTTGAAGCATAATTATCAAATGAAGCAGCAAACACAAAAACAATCCTCGCTCTGTTAAAATTCTTAAATTAAGATTTCAATATTATCAGACAAGTAAATAAAGCATCAAATGAGGTCCACAGAGAGGGTAATACATTAGAATAGGAAAAAAGATTTGCCTAATTTAAATTCTTTGCTTGTCTAAGTGGTTATAAATACTACCAGATTTAGGAATCCAATATAAGTATGCTCATACAAGCAGTTTGAGTTGCCATATGAAATGTAACATGGATATTTCTGATAAATACCTAAAAATTGCCCTCGAATTTCTAGGTAATCTTCTTTATTGTTTTTCTTCTCCTAAGAAAGTTATGTTAACTCATCTCCCATTTGGAGCATGAGAATATATAAGCAGTTACTTGGCTCAGCTGACAACCAATAATGCCTCAAACTGCCACAGCTCTATTGATCCCTAAACATTACTAGATGGTAGTGATTTTTGGGCTGGTAGAGCTTTAAGTAGCGATTTATAAATTATAAATTTATAAATTATAAATTTATGAAAGGGCACAGAGGTGACAATGTAGATTTTGATTTTCAGGATTCTGCAGCTGTTAATATTTGATCTCAGGAAGAATAGAAAATAGAAATTATTTATCTAAGGAATTTTTCAAACTCTTTAGAACTTAGGAATCTGCAAAGTGGATTAGACAAAAGAACTGTCTAGTCCTGCCTTGGTCAAAATCTAGAGGATTCTATTCAGTTAAGTTTTCAGCCCTATTCAGGGAGTTGCTCAAAGAGATGCAAACATGAGAAATGTTGCAGGTAAATTTAAAATAAGAACTATTGCAGAAGTATACTTTTACTTTTCTACTTGTTTTATTCACTTTTAAATCAATGGTATTTCCTAGAAATCAAAAGGCTGTAAGGGAAGTTAAAGAAAATGAGAGGATTCAAGCTAAGATACAATACTCGGTTGGGATGATCATCAGACATTTTAATGGCCTTAAGAATTGCTGGAATTTGTGTTAAACTGAACTACCAGACAGACATAGAAACCAGTTTAAAAATGGTCTGCTCTCCTAGAAGGGCAGATACCACTCTAATGGGATCTATTAAAGATACAACTCTAAATAGATGCTTAATGGGAATTGAAATATCTTTGAAAAGTCATGCAGCTCTCTGCCATGACCTACATGTTTTATCTTCAAATATATTGTTAGTTTTTCTTATTTCTCCCGCATAATCTCATAAAAAACTAACAAAACCAAACAAACAAAAAAAAAAAAAAAAAAGGAAAAGAAAATAAAACAAACAAACAAAACCACAACAAAACAAAACAAAAAAACCCTTCAAACCAACCAAACCAAAAAAAGCCACAAAAGACCATGGCTCCATGGCTTGCTGGGTAAAGTCTTGCACAATAACTGATTGACTCTGAGCCAAATCTGACCCTAAAGCTCCCCACTGTAGTGGCTTGATCCTAGAAAATTACATATTATCTTGGTTACTGCAGTGTGTTAATGTGTTTACACAGATTCTCTACCTGTGGTGGTTTATGTCTTTTAAGTTTCGACTAGGAGTTCTGCCCATGGAGACCTACCCCCACATCTATAGAACTGCTTCAAACCACCCTTAATTTCCAGAAGTGCTCTCTTCAGTTTTCCACTTTATTTATGTGGCTTCCATTCCATTTACAGGGCTTAAGGCATTAGTATAAAGAAGCTGGCAAGCAGAAAACCTTTTTGGCTGGAAAGGTAATGGAATTCTGTTCAGTTATTTTACCAGGAGTAGAGGATGATTAGCACTAATTACAGCTTGTGACACAGAGAAATTTGGAGTAAAAATGCAAAATGCCTTTTAAAAATAACTATTCCAATAATAATGTTATACATCTCATAGCAAACAAACTAACAAAGCTTTCCATTTGCTGGATTAGATTTTTTGTTTAATTTTATTTCATAATGTACTTGAATTTCTTGGAAACTGCTTCATATTTGACAATGTTCTGTCAGCAGAATATTCCTCTTCTATTTCCTGTTTTGTTCTTACTTTCAGAGGGAATTGAACAGCTTTGGGCAGAGAGCAGAGAAAAACATAAATGCTAAGCACTGTGCCCATTCATATTTAGCTCTTTAAGAAGGAACTAAAAGTAAACAAGTTAATTTTCCTAATGTTTACCAAGGGAGGCTGTCAGTTATGTATCTGCTACCCAGACACCCACAGTGCTTTGCCCAAATGATACCTTATTGAATTATTTCTATATGTGATATTGGAAGTATTCTCCGTAACTGAAAAATATTTAACCTGCAGTTAGAGGAGCAGACACCAGCTTTTAATGCATCCAATGCATCCCTGCCCACAGAATGGGCATCTGAGCACCTACAGGTGAGCAATAGAGGGTGTCCAAAATTGCCCCAGAGGTGCTACAACAGAAGTTGTTTAAATCTTGAGAGGAAGTTCTGACCACACTCTCAAAAATTCTGTGAACATCAGGAATCAAGGACAATATCTGAACTTCATTAAGACAGAGCTGTTAAACAGGAGGTGCACTAATGGACTGAAGCTGAAGCTGTGCTTCTCTATGGAGGGAGCAGAACTGTCTCACAAAGGCTAGTAATTTCTCATTCAGAAGGATATTTATAGCTAGAATTCATACACTTTGAAATCAGTGCTTTAGAAATATATGCATAATTTTTTTCTAATGTGCCATTAAGACTTTTTAAAACACTATAATCAGATCAGGTGTCTCCATTTCATTGGAAGCTGATGACAAAACTCATCCTTTCCATTCATCTTCATCTTGATTAATATTAAAATTCCAATCTTTTCAGCAGCTATGTGTTTTTTTTTCCCTACTATAATCTCCCCCATAATATCTTACTTTCTTCCCTTCTTTTCTCCTGTAATAGAATATCAGCTATTCAAGGCTGTTTTCTCTTTTTTTTTTTTTTTTTTTTCCCTCCTAATCAATGATTCTCAGGTGCTAGGACCCTGAAGGAATAGTTTTGGTACATGGGGCAAACAGATGTTTTTTTGCAAGTGAGGCCCTGTGTAATTCTAAGAAAACATTCCTGCAGGTGAAACTGACAAGTGTCACTTGTGCTAGGAAGAGAATATCTACAGCAGTGACTCTCAACCTTGGAGAGCTGGAGTGCCACTTCATCACTGAATAGAGCCACATGTTAATTATCCTTCTATTGAATTATGCTGTTACTCATTTTTGAGTTACTATCAGAAAACACTGTATGGCGATTTAACATATTGTTAGGTAAAAAAAAAAAAAAAAAAAAGAAAGAAAAAAAAAAGAAAAAAGAAAAAAAAGTAGTAGGAAAAATAAGAAAATAAGAAAATTATGCGTTTAGCCTGGGTATTTATTCAGCATGTGCAGTCAGTCTACATAATTGCATTTTGCTGTTTGAATTTCCAAGCCTTTCACTTCCTTTTGTTAGAAGCCTTCTTCAAACTCCTTTTAACTCAGTAGAAAATTCCTGCTGATATGCACAAATTTTGGAAAGAAAACTAAGAACAATAAAAGAGTTAAAAGAGTATAAAGGATGGTGAACCTTGGTCTGAATATATAATTACTGTTTTGTTTTTAGGCCAATGATTTTCCTCATGCTGTGTCAGATAAATGCCTTTCTTGATTTTTTTCCTAAGGCACTGCTGCTTCCATGGTCATGCTGTCTTGTGTGAGGCTGGGTGGGTTCATATCTCATATCATTGAACCCTCTGGACAATTTCAATCAAATCTGACAGAAAATGCTGAAGTCTGAGGGATAATCCAAATCCTACCAGTGCAATGAGGACAGACAACAAGTTGTTTGTTTTTTTCTTATTAGCTATTGAAAGAAGGATATAATATACTCCATATAAGTCTGAGAGAAAATGAAGAAGAAGTAGATACCATGAGACCTGAAAAAACAAAACTTCATTTCAACATTACCCCTCATCTAATACCTCTAATACATCTAATAAAACCATTTATGGGATAGAAAATCATACACAACTGGCCATCCCTCAAACTTCTGCTCACATAACATGTTCTTTGTGCACCAGTATTCATAAAGGGTACTTCTGACCACCCATCATAAAAAAGAAATATAAATGTAGCAGATGAAACAGTTCTTATGGGTCAGAGGGTGGAAGTGATGTTTGTTTGGAGTGAAAATGAAAGGACTACCAAATCAGTCACGTAGTCCAAATAGAGAAATAAGGAAGTCAGTGTGAAAGGTCTGCTGGTCTTTCCTACTGGAAAAAAGCAAGATCAGGAGGTTGGGAAATACCTCTAATGCATTTGGGCTTGGCAGAGATCAAACTCACCTCATGGGCTTTTGGTTTTAAATTTAGATATGCTGACGATGATACAGGTTCTCAGTGTAGAGAATAGAAGAAAGTTTGGCTAAAAGGCAAAAGTGTATTTTTTCTTCTTTTCTGGGAGAGGTTTTTCACTTAGGGCAGTTAGCAGTATCCTTTGGGACCAAAGGGTGTTGAAGTCCATGGTTTTAAATAAAGGAACTGTGAAGGTTTCCATATTGACCTTAATTCCCTGCTTTACCCACATATAGATTTTACGACAGTTAATATGTTACAATTCGCAGCATATGACAGTGAAACAATGAGAGAGTATTAGTGGGACCTCATCTAATGAGCCCCACAAAGATTAAAAAGTATTTGTACTGATGTGGTCATTCTGTATCTCTGCTAAAACTCACTAAAGATCACCTGTACTGAGCTGTGTGGACATAACAGGTCTGACCATCACAATATCAGATATTTCATGTCACATTCCTCTGCCTGGTATATGCATTCAGATACAGTCTCAAGAAGAGCTCAGAAACCAGGTGTGAACATCCTAGTAAGACTCAGTGAAAAACAGTAGTAGGAATCCAAGAAACCAACATTCATTTAAATTATGTTATTTATTTTGGGTAAGCGAAACAACTTAAAACCCTGACTGTTTTCACCTGGAGGCTCATAGGAAGGAAGCACAAATATCAGTGCACTGTAAATATTTTTGAATGTTTGAAGTTGAATGCTTCTATAGATAAAAGTAAATCAAACAAACAAACAAAACAAAAAACAAACAAAAAACCAAACCAAACCAAACCAAAAAAAAAAACCCACAAAAAACCCAACCACAATTCCTAGTATAAAGACTTTAAAGTAATCCAATGTAACTTCAAGTACCAAAATGAAACACTTCGATGTGTAATCTCCTCAGTTTTTCCCAGTAGCTGGGGGAGAAATATAGACTTATCAAGATCTTATCAAGAATGGTTATGATGGATGGAAAATATGTTTGCTCAACATTCAACATCTGGATTTGATCCATCTGCTGAATTAGCTGATGAGCCTTCTTTTCACAAACTTCTGCTCTTTCTAAGGCCATTTACAGTAGGATTCATCTCAGTTAACTCCTAAGTGTTGGTTTAGCCAAAGCTGATTGACTTAGCTCTCTTTGCAGTCATTGAAGTCCAAAAAAGACCCTTTTAACCATTGTCATTAAGACCTTTTAATAATCACCCATTCTAAACGTTGAGTCTCCCTGCTCTCTAATAATAAGTTAAGTTCCCAGTTTCTCTTTGTACAGTTTTATATTCCATAATGTATAAGGCATATTGGTAGATATACCTACATTCAAATACATGTAGATGTACATATTTGCATGTGTGTGCTGTGCTCTTGTCAATTGAACAGTTCCAAAGTCTTTTTTTTTAATGTTCTACATTAAGAAAACCTACTCGAGGATGATGTTCTTGTTCAAAAGCACACTTTTTTAAAGGGGATGTCTCAATTTCACTTAATTTTCAGACTTAGCTGATTTTGAAGATAACTTGTTGACTTTATAGTGCTCTTATGTCTTACAAAAAAAAAGTGAGATTAGATTGAATCCTTGGAAGTTTAAATATTAGATGATCAGAATTATCATCATCAGTGTTCTCTTATACTTTACAAAAAGGCATCAAATTACTGTAGGTCTATTTTCATAAACCAATTTTCTTTGATATTAGTTATATTACCTTCCTTTAATTCTATTTTAATTAAATCTCATATAAGCCATTTTATTGTTTGCCTTAGGTTAACTTTAAACTGGTGAAAGAACATTTATCAGGGCCATCCCATTTTCCATTCTAAATGTTTCTGCACTTTGAATTTTTCCTGATTTTTGATGATTTTTCTGTGCCATGAGATTTCATGTTATTCATTACATTCCAGACAAAACTTCATCCAGCTGTTTCAAAACTTTTGAATACTGAGATTTTGGGGTTTGTCTTCTTTCTTTACTTTCTCTATAATTTTTGAAAGCACAATATTTCAGTTCCATCAGCCAGTGACCTGTAAACAATTTTTAACTTTTCTTCAACTACAGGGCAGAAATACAGTGTTTGTTGGTATTAGTAAATTAAAACTTCTTTTTCTTTTTCTTTTTTTTTCCCTATAATATAGATTGTCATAATTTGTTCACTCTTGTCCACTTTATTCATATTTAAAAGGTTTTCTCAAATAATTTGAATATTCCAGTCAACCCTTCACAAGTTTCAATAATACCAACTAAGTAAAATTTATACTCATAAATGAGCAATTCCAATCTTCTGTATTTATTATCTAGGCTCCAAGCAGTGGTGTACATGCAATTAAATAATTTCTTCTTCTCATGTCCTTCCCTATGTCTTGATTAATTTGGTTCTCAACATTCTGATTTTTGTTCAAAGTAAGTACATGTTTGTTCCCATTTTTCACTCCTTTTCTGTCTCAGTTTAAAACCTGTCTGACTGCAATTATTGAAACTTATTTCTTTGTACTAATTAAGTTTTAATCAGAGTAAACTAATTGGCCAAAACTAAAACTTTATAGGTTTATATACAGGTTTCATTAAACTCTCATTTCCAGGATAATTTCTGGTCCTAAGAACAAGTCTAGGGTAAGGGTAGCCAGTAGCTAGGGCATATAAACAGTCTTGAATACAATTTTGAATACAATTTCCCATGAGACTACTTTAATCCACAGGGCTTTTTTTTTTTTTTTTTCCCCCCCCAGAGTAATCAACTTTCAGTCTTTCTTATTCAGGGTTTTCCAGCAGGCATGTTTGCTTGCATATGTGTTTAGTTCTGAATGTACAAATTAAGTAATGATTTAAAGTATGGTTTGATATGCTATGTGATATAAGAAAAACATTTGAGCCAATACAGTTCTGTAGGTTTTTTTGGCAGATATCACTCATGACCTTAACTCATTTAAATGCACATACAAACAAATATGAAATTTTAGGCAATATATGGCATAGAGAAATTTTTGGGGTTTGGTGGTTTTGTTTGTTTGTTTGTTTGTTTTTTGTTTTGTTTTGTTTTGTTTTGTTTTGTTTTAAATGAGCATTTAGTCTTATGGGGAAATAATTTTGCCCTTTGGTCTTTTCTAGATTTCCAGATTGCTTGTCCAGAAGTTTTTTTATTCTGCAATTTCTGAAAGAGAAGTCTTTCAAAGTTTAAGGGTTTTGATTTAACACACAATGCACTCAAAATCGCTTCACAAAGTATTTTAAATTTAGGGGGAACATACTTTCACTTTTTTCACTTTCAGAATTTTATCTTGTATGTGTTCTGCATTCGCTAGACAGAAGTTCTAAGAAAATAGATGGATAGTCTGCTGTAGTTTTCTTTTGAGGTCCCTAAAATATTTTATATACACTGCAATTAAGAATATACACCAAAAGACCTTTTGCATGATAACTTTAGAATTTTCCACAAGCTTTATCCATGGATTTATAACCTTGGTCTTTGACTCTTCTGGGTATCTTACTTTTTGCATTTCTGAAAATACTTTTTAATCCACATAGTAAAAAAAAACTCACGATTTTTTTTTCTGAGTCATTCAGATGGACATCTTGTTTCACTGTGACTTCCATCATTACCAGCAGCTGTACATTATATTTGAATATTTCTAGTTTATTGTTGAACTGTGTCTTCAGACTTTTTTCCTGATTTTCAATATTGAAGATCTACTGAGAGCAGAAAGGTCCCTTTCTTTCTAACAGTATATCTGCCCAGAAATCTATCTCTAGTCATAGGAAATTGTTATTCAGTGTCTTGTTTATGCTGGCCACTAGCTGTCCATTGTCCATCTCTCATTACAATTCTTTCTTTGTTCTCTGGTTTTTTTTCCTGGTTTTTTGGGGGTTTTTTTTGGTTTTTTGTCTTTGTTGGTGTGTCTGTTTTTTGTGTTTTTGTTTTGGTGGGTTTGTTTGTTTGTTTGTTTGTTTGGGGTTTTTTTGTTTTGTTTTGGGTTTTTTTGGTTTTTTGTTTGTTTTTGTTTTGTTTTGTTTTTTGTTTGTTTGTTTGTTTGTTTGTTTGTTTGTTTGTTCTTAAATGGGTTTTCCTTCGTAGAATCAGAAAATAGTCCTGGCTTGCCCAATATCTTTTTCACTTTATGGTTCTTGATCAAAGAGATTTTTTTTCTCTTCTGGTATGAAACCTCTTTGTTTTGAACATAAAGCAATTTAAAAAAAAATGTTTATGCTTTTGAGAATGAAATTAATAAAGAACTTCACTGTTCAGCTAATATCTCACCATAAGGCAACATAATGTGTATAGTACTGAATTGAAAAAAAAAAAATCCTTTTTCAAAATCTGCTGTTTGATTCTTTGCAAATTCCCTTCACAATTGGCTTATCCAGCTACAGTCAGTCTATGCTTTTATAAATAGTAGAAAAATAATACACAATTGATACCATCAGGAGTAAAATTGGGACCAGCATTCTGAGAAAACACCTCATCCACATACCTCCCTTCATTTCAAATCATGGCAACATGATTTGATGCCATAAAATAGCCTGAACTGCAAAGAAATCACAACATATGGTGCTTGGTTATAGTTATAACCAATAAAGCAAAATATATCCTAAATTAATATTGTTTTGTAAGCAGCATTTTCTGCAGGAATAAAACGGCATTTGAAAGGAAGCTGATTATAGAAATATACACTACTGGGAAGAAGTTGCTGCCACAATTAAGAAATGCGGCTATTTGGTAAGGGAGCAGGGAAGAGAAAAACTATTTCTCCTATACTGAAAACATTCAAAGTCTCGTGTACATTTGGTCTCATCCAAATGTAATTTGAGAAGCTCACCTTTAATCTAGTTTGGGCTCTGATGATAACAGCTTTAATTTATACAATCAGAGACATTGCTGAGTGACTTTGCCTTCCCCTACATCAAAGGTAATTATTATTTTTATAGTTCAA
The DNA here is from genome assembly GCA_037013685.1 of Acridotheres tristis. Classification (NCBI taxonomy): domain Eukaryota; kingdom Metazoa; phylum Chordata; class Aves; order Passeriformes; family Sturnidae; genus Acridotheres; species Acridotheres tristis. The sequence continues at coordinate 73,492,260 of CM072919.1, forward strand.
TTAGCAAACATTACATTTCTGTTTTCCTTGCAAAGATGGCACCACCTAATTTAGCAATAATGTACATATCCCTGATGCTCTCTCTGGGACCTGATGTTATTATAATAGACTCTTCTGGACCTATTGATTCCTGGGAGCAAGTTTTCTTCCAATTTGCACCTTTCAACCCTTTTCTTTAAACTTACACTAATAGGGCAATTTGCTAGTTGTAGATCATAGTCTGCATTTAAAAAAAAAAAAAAAAAAAAAAAAGAAATCTATACAGCATTTTGCTCCAGAACGGTGCTTTTATTACCTTTTCTATCTTAATGACCCAAAAGAGAAAAGATAGTTCTGTTTCTTTGTGTATAGATCCAAGGAAGAGATGGTTTTCCTGTACTGTAATAATTATTTATTCCAAGATTTCCAAAAATGTTCATGTCCTGTCCTCAGATGGAATCATCAATGCCTCCCCAAATGGCTCTTCAAAGCAGAAAAAGAAGGAATGTTGCACTACAATAGCTCTAAGGAGATTTATCCAGTGACTTTAAGACCGAAATCAGAATTTCCGATTTATTTACAGACATTAGACTTTGGGTCACTCACTTCTCAAGTGATCTTTCTAGTCACTCATGCAGGTGAACATCTATAAGTCACTCAGTTCTCTATGTGATGATACAGATTCCTAAGATGGGATAGTCTAATTTTATCCTATGCATTCTCAGGCCTCAGTACAGGATGTTTTGTTGCTCTGTCATCCCTGAAGAGTTAGATGTAAGAGAGAAGCTATAGTAGACGTCAGTCAAATTTTGGATGGATTGAAGATACCTCTCAAGAAATGCCACCTCTCTCCTCTGACTGCAGACTAGGCTAACTGGATTGAAACGGTGAAAACAATCCTTACAGCAAAGAATAAAACAGCCAGTATCATTTCCTTTATTATTAGAATAATCTGCAGCATGAATGGTTTTTCCCCTTGATCTGATTTAATCAGGAATGTGTTTTTACCTTATCTTTCATAACATAATACCCAAACTATTTTATATATTATGAAGTGGCATCTTTTCTAGAATTTGAGCTTTGCCCATAAATCCCACTGAGGACTTGAGAAGTTCGTCGTAATGAAGGTTTAGTTGAAATAAATATGTCTCTGTGGGAAATTTATGACTCTAACAAAGCATTTTCTCATTAAGGAATCCATTTTCAACTGGGGGCAGTGAAGGGAGACAACACCAAACTAAAAGTCCAAAGCAGTTTCTTAGGAGGCTATTCTCTGTTCTGTAAGAACTGATCATAATTTATGATTGCTTTAGGTACTCTGTATAGTGCTTTGTATTTTCCAGGCTCCCACGATGTTGGAGAATCCTGAGGAATGTTGACAGGCTGCTTCCTGAGGGTCACAGACACTATTCCTTCATATTTTTCCTAACACCAGTTCAGCCAAAGTGTGTGTTATGCTTCCCTTTGGCATGGCATTAGCAAGATATCCTGGTGTAATGTGAGAGACCCCCATCACTTTGATTCTGCCTTAACCTTTAGGCTTTGGCTAAATGTGCTTAAGTAAGTCTTTGTCACGTTCCACTAGAGCATGTTTGCATTGATTATGCACAATTATACCCTTGCATCATGGCCAATCACCTGTGCACACTAGCCCCTACCAGAGTGATTTATTACCAGCTAAACTGTTGCTAGCAGAAACCTTTTTATCACTGTCACACGTGCAAGCAGCAGATATGAGTATCTGTATGATCAGCCTCTGTGTGTGTACGTGTGTGCACATGTGAAGGTGTGGCACCTGGGGGTGGATGAAGGCATGAAAACTCATGGACATTTCTGATTAAACCTGTCAAACCCACCCCCTATCCCTTAACAACCATCATTGTTGTCCGGTGTCATGCCATTTCTAGCAAAAATATCAGTGGTTATAGAAATCTCTGTTGATCCTGATGTAACTTTATTGATCCCTTTCAACCTTCATCCATATAATGTCATTGAAGAGGTTCTTACAGAAACAAGAACATTAATCAGCACCCCAGTTAATTAAAGACACTGGAAACCTTCAGAAATGATGGAAGAACCCTGGAAAATAGGGACATTTTGACTTTCAGGAACCATGCTTCCTCTGTGTTCTTCTGGCACTTTTCTCTTTCACATTTTAATGGGATTGGACAACTCAGAGTATTGTTTAATTCCCTAGAGAAAATGATCTTTTACTGTTATGTGTCTCTTACTGATCTTTCATTAGCAAACAAAAGGGTGAAAAATGACACAGCAATGATTTGTTTCATATCAAATATTAAACAAAGATATTACATAAAACATTAAAGGTACTGCTGGCTTAACATTTAATGAGCCAGATCTTCCACTGAAATTTAGAATCACAGAATCATAGGACAGCTTGAGTTGGAAGGAATCTTAAAAATCATCTAATTCCTGAATTACCACAAACCACAGAGAACAGGAGTCTGGATCCACTGTTCCCTACCTTCACTTTCTTCTGCTTCACCTGCAAACTACCTCTTAAAATCTTGCACTTAGGTCAGCCTAGCTGTTTAATTTTTTTGATGTGATCCTAGCTTGGCAGCGATCCTCAGTTGAACTGAGAGTTTCAAACCAGTGAGCACAACACCAAAATCACACATCACGCAGCTGGTACCTGGTTGCCAGTCCCAGCTGAATGGTGGAGGAGCTGCCCTGCTAATCTCAGAAACGACCCCTGCCCTGTTTTGCTACATGAAAATGGAGTGTACATGGAGTGTGATGAAAGCACCCTTCTGGGCATGGGAGGAGGCTGTTGCTTTGACCTATAGTTTTTCAGTGACTAAAACCAAACCTGCCATTCAAAGTAATGACCAGGATCTAGATTCAGACCTTCTTTAAATCTGTGAGTAGTCTGGATCAATTTGATCTGGATCTATTTGATAAATGTGTCCCCACAGTACATTGGTATCTTTGCTGGACAGACAGAATCTTTTCCTGATCCAGAGGACTTCAAAGACACGTAAAGCATTTGAAAACTAGGCAATCTCAGATACCTGACTTATATGCAAATTAGGTTCCATTACAGACCACTACAGACAGATAGCTTGCTTTTATTTGATTCTCAAGGGAAGTAATTCTCACAACTTTAATCATTTTATCTTAAGAATTTATTTTGAATTTGCTTTGTTCTTGGCATAAAGGAACTGAGATTGGCCAGCATTTCAGCTGAGTTTGCAATAGTCATGTTTTTACTTAAGAATTAATATTGACTGGCTAAGGACAAATGATTTATTGTGTAATTCTGTAATTATTTCTTTTTTCTGCATTGGGTAATTTGTGCTACGGAATTAGAAAGATGCTGCATTAGCAGCTAATGGATTTTTTGTGTTAACAAAAATATATTTTGTTATAAAAAGTGTTCAGAAGCCCTCAAAGAAGCAAATAGACACCTTCCATGCTGCAGAGAGGGATATATCCCAATAAGCAAACCCTGACTAATTTAAGATTTTTTTTTAATCTTTGCCTAAATGAATTAGCCAATCGAACTTTGGTAGAAAACAAAATTTTTCTTGGGTAATATTCTAAGGCTGATTCAAAGACTTTAAAGTTTTCATGTTATAGATTTCTATGTTTTACTGTTTTTCAGAGAATCACAGAGTCATTAATGTTGGAAAACATCTCCAAGTCCAACCTTTGACTGAATACCACCCTGCCCACTAAACCTCATTATCTTGTCCCCATTAGAGACTCTGTCATTTAGTCCAGTCCTGAAGATACAATATGGACCACCCTACCTTCACAGAAGCTCTTGAACAGCACGTTCATTCACTGGTGAATTTTCAGTGTAAATTCTATAGTTCACATGAAAACATCTAGTGTCATAACTCCAAACTAGATGCAACATGAGTACGGGGCCTTTTGAACACTTATTTATTCTAAAGTATCAGTGGAACATCTGAAATGTCACTAGCCATGCAGAGTGTTTGAACTATACCCTCACAACTAAATGTCCAGTAACAACACTGAGAGCTTGAACACCTTTGTAACATGAGTCACACAGATTTGAATCTGGTACTAAGTTAAACACTTGACTTACTCAAGTTTTCTCCTTGTTTTTCAGGCCGTATTGTAGGCTGAAAACTGCCATTTTCTCAATTTCTCTTTTAAGAGAAGTTAACTATTGCTACCCAGGGCTATAGACTCAATTTTGTCTTCAGGGTAACACTTGATATGTAAACAGTAATTCAGTGAGAGAATAAACTCTCTTTTCTCAGGTGATTTTCACAGTGCATAGCTCATTTTCTGGTTCTATTATATTCTTGCAGAATGAGCACCATATTAGAGGACACATACTAAATAAAATGAAAAAAACACTCAATGACGATTTTATTATCCTATAGCTTGCAATAATTTCCTGGTACAGAAGGTATTGAACATATTTATTTAGAAATATTTGATATTTTTGCTGGGACTGGATAGATTGAATGTCTTTCTAATTTTTGCTACATCCTTTACAGTCTTTGTTTTGTCTTGTAGTAAGGGTATCCATATAAGTTCCCTCCTATATCACAGGAATGGCAGCCAGTAAGATGCCAGTAAAGGTTTCAACAGTTAAGTGATTAAATTAAAGTTCTTTAATTTAAAGTGTTATTATCTAGACTCAAGATAGAGAGAGAATGGGCTCTGTTGATGCAGTGTGGATGTGGAGTTTTATAGCATCAGTATATAGAGGGAGTGATATAAGGAGGCCATTACTTACTTTGGGAAGGACAATCTTTTGCCAGTAATAGCTGTTACTCAGGAAACAGACACCACCTGCCTTGAATCTGTGATAAAAAATTTGTTGGACTCCAGCTCTTAGAGGTAGTGGGCTGTAAAATATCAGTAAATCAAATTATTAACATTCTACTACTAACCAGAGATATTTAGGAATTTTTCCAAAGATGGCAAGGTATCTAGAAAATGTGAGGAAGAGTTAAGCACTAAATAACAGAAGCTTAACTTAAAATAGAATAAATTCAAGATAGCATTTGCCACAAGGAATCTAGAGTAGAAGGAAATACCATATCTGATTGCCTTAGCCACAATTTATGAGGCATTTTACCAAAAGAATTTGCAAAAAGCAGTGGGAAAAAAAAAATCAGCCAGGGTAAATGCAATTTGCAGATTTTCCTACATTTCTGCAGGGTTGTTCTACTTTCTAATTATCTATAGAGAAACATTTTCATTACTTGAACAGAGCTGATTATCGACCCACTCCAAAGTCAATCAAAAGTCAACAGAAAGATAGAGTGACATTTTCTCTGTCCAGCAAGCCTAGAAAAACTGATCTCTTTTTATATGTTTATTATATTACCTGAGCATTCTTCATGTGTTAATTGATTTACCTTGCAAAAAGGCTTAGATCCCCCAGTATAGAAAGGTAAAAAACACATTAACTGGTTCAAAATATGACAAAACCCAAAACAACATTGGCAGAGCCACACCAGCCACAGTTAGCATTTAACTTTTAACTTTTCATTTTTTGCCCCTTTTAAGCTAATTGAAGGAGACTTGTTTGTGTCACACTTGGAGAGCACATCCAACTGCTGCACCTCAGCTGAAAAATCATGAATCTCTTGAAATCTGATTGTTTGAAACATCTGCACATATTTTGAGTTTAGGTAAATGTGGCCACAGTTTTAGAGTGGTGTCCCAGGTACAGAGACAAAGGGAAAACATTTTCAGTGCTGTTCATTAAATACCATTTTCAGTGCTGTTCATTAAATATAATTTTAAGTCACAGCCATGTGTGTGCTGGGGGAAGTTTCCAGCAGGGTCAGCTGTCACTGGAAGTGGAACCTTTTTTCTTACCCCATTTGTGGAAGAGGAGTGGTGTTGTGTCCCTTTAAAATCAGGGAATGGAAATGCAGGGGATGTTCTTCCTCCGTGCTCCTAAGGGAGGTCCTCAACTCACATCCTGGGAAGTTGGATTTTCTTTAACAATACCAAACTGTGGGTTTGGAGAGGGAGAGCCTGTGGTACCACTACCACCAGCTGACACAGACCCTGCTTGGGACCCCTTGCCACATGGGTTCACACCAGCACCTCAGCAAAGTTAATCCTTTCAAACAAAATAGCTTTGGGCTTTGTTTTCCCCAGTTCCCCATTGTTTTATCTGCCTGGAGAAAAGCATTAAGCCACAGAGGTTTATTTGCTGCAGTCCTGTCTTTGTTCTCCTGGGCTACAAGGAACTGCCTGTGAGTGGAAGTCACTTTGTCTTAGTTCCAGTGTGACATCTTGCTTTTGTTGGTCAAACCATTCCCCCTTTTGTAAAATATTCTTTTTACTGTTGTGCTGCCTTCCCCCCCCCCCTTTACTTTAGACAAATTGTAGTTCTAATATTTTTTTAACCTCTCATACTTTTTTTTTGTATTTTTCCCCTCCACAGTCTTAACCTTTTCCTCACTCTAAAAGCATTGGAAGTGGTTTCTCAAAGTAGTTTACAATGATTAAAGTATTAATATTGGCACATGTTTTTTAAGCTGAATAATGTCAATACATATAAAGTGAAACAAAAACATGAACAAATGGTTTGTCTGACACAATATAGACAATTTTTGAGAAAAGAAAACCCACAATATTTATCTCTTTCACAAAGTGTATTTTTTATTACTAAGGCAGAGAGTAGCCACAGTATAGATTACTTACCCAGGAGAAGACAGTGGGGAATGGAAGTTTCTTAATTTGAAAAGAGATAATTAATTGTGTGTTTAATTGGTCCAAAAATACAGATTTTAGCTGTTTAATTTCAGTATTTTTGCATCTTTATTTGAACTAGAAGAGGTATGCAGTTTAAAATAAAACATGCTCATTTTTTTCTTTATTTGTGAATGGAAATATCCTGAATGAGAAAATAACCTGATAAATGTCAGACTAAAGAACAGTGTGACATTTCTGAAGCCAATTTTATAATACAAAGGCATGGATCAGAGACCAATAGGCTAGAGAACTCTTCAGGTGAGTTTTTCAGGCATGACTGGACACTCTTCATAATTATGGGATTGTTTTATTGTTCTTAGAAATAATATTCCAGGGAAGGTCATGAACCTACAATTCGTTCACTACATTGGCAAGGAATTTCTTTCTTTCTTTCTTTCTTTCTTTCTTTCTTTCTTTCTTTCTTTCTTTCTTTCTTTCTTTCTTTCTTTCTTTCTTTCTTTCTTTCTTTCTTTCTTTCTTTCTTTCTTTCTTTCTTTCTTTCTTTCTTTCTTTCTTTCTTTCTTTCTTTCTTTCTTTCTTTCTTTCTTTCTTTCTTTCTTTCTTTCTTTCTTTCTTTCTTTCTTTCTTTCTTTCTTTCTTTCTTTCTTTCTTTCTTTCTTTCTTTCTTTCTTTCTTTCTTTCTTTCTTTCTTTCTTTCTTTCTTTCTTTCTTTCTTTCTTTCTTTCTTTCTTTCTTTCTTTCTTTCTTTCTTTCTTTCTTTCTTTCTTTCTTTCTTTCTTTCTTTCTTTCTTTCTTTCTTTCTTTCTTTCTTTCTTTCTTTCTTTCTTTCTTTCTTTCCCTTCCTTCCTTCCTTCCTTCCTTCCTTCCTTCCTTCCTTCCTTCCTTCCTTCCTTCCTTCCTTCCTTCCTTCCTTCCTTCCTTCCTTCCTTCCTTCCTTCCTTCCTTCCTTCCTTCCTTCCTTCCTTCCTTCCTTCCTTCCTTCCTTCCTTCCTTCCTTCCTTCCTTCCTTCCTTCCTTCCGCCTTTCCTGGAATCCTGGAATCCTTCCTGGAATCCTTCCTTCCCCCTGAAATGTACCTAAAGAATTTAAATGTATCCTTTCTAATGACATATTCTGACTAAGTAATTTTTGAAGTGATATAGGTTCCTGGCTGGAAAAGCAGATCTCTAGCAAGTTGCCTTCCAAAACTGTAATTATTTTTTTTAAATCTGACCAAACTGCTTTCAATTACATATTTATTTATTTTGTAGTTTCACTCTATCCAACATCAAGACCCATAGAACCATTTTCTTACTCCCCCACCAGCAGAATATGAGAGGGAATCAGAAAAGTAAAAGCTGGAAAACTCTTGGGTAAAGATTAAAAGAGTTTATTACGGAAAGTGAAAGGCACACACACAAGGAATTAATTCACCCTTCTAATGGGCATACAGGTGTTCAACTATATCCTGGATAGCAGGACACCATCACAAATAATGGTTACTTGGAGGACAAACTTCACCACTTCAAATGTTCCTTCCTCCTCTCTCTTCCCCTCACTTTATGTACTGAGCATGATGCCAGATGGTCTGGAACACTCTTTTGGTAATTTGGGGTCACCTGTCCTGGCTGTGGCTCCTCCCAGTCTCCCAAACACCCCCAGTTTCCTCCCTAACCTGACAGTTACAAAAAAGCAGAAATGCCTTGTCTGGGTAATCCTGCTCAGCAATAACAAAAACATCTCTCTATTATCCATGCTTTGTTCAGCACAAAGCCAAAACACAGCCCTGTACCAGGCACTGGAAAGAAAATTAACTCTACCCCAGACAAAACTAGAACAATTCAATAAGGACAGGAAAGGAGTTCCACTGCACTAAAAAAGCCTCATGGCTGCCAAATCAGAAATACAATATTTTTCAGTAGTAAATCCAGCTACATGACTACTCAGTTGAGTAGTCTCCAGTTCAGGACAGCATACATTTGGGTGATGAATTTTCCACTTATGTAGTATTTATTGAGTTGAATACAAGAGCAATTCACTGAATCTTACTGAAGATGTTGAAGTAGATGATGCTTTGACTTCTGGAAAGGAAGTCCAAATGCAGAAATAAGTAAAAATAGAATAACACTAACAATGGCTAGACTAAAATTAATAACATAGTAAGAAAACGGAGTTATGTGCTAACTTGCTAAGGTTCTGTTTGAATAAGAGTTTTAGTATAGAGTGAAGGTATATACCAATCCTTGTCAGCTCTCCTCCTCCCTCTTGCTTAAGTTTAAAGGAAGATAATCTAGCAAAGTTTTGACATGGAAAAAGAGAGCTCCTGTGGCCTCTGTTTGTCCTCAGAAATGTTTAGTGTTGCAAGACCTGTCCTTTCTTCCTTTTCTCCTTTGTTTGTTTAAGAAGGTTTCATTGGATTTCTTGCGTATCATGTCGCTTGGTTTTACAAAATATTGGCAAAGCTTTATAATAAGTAGCAAATCATTATTACGTGCTTTGGTGTTCATTGTAATACAATTAATCATCATAAATTTGCTTTGGTATATTCAAGTGGATGAAACAGCTAATTTCAAAGACAGCTGAGTTCAGAAAACCATCCAATTTATTATTATACTCTCACCTTTAAGGGCACAGAAAATGTTTTTTGCACAAGGTACATTGAGTAGGCATTATTAGATACATGATGGACAGGATAGGATAACTAATCAGTCTAGCATCCAGTCTCATATTATTGTTAATTTATTTACCAGGAAAGAGTAAGTAATGAGACCATTTAAGTTGCTTGCACTAGAGCTATAGAAACCTTTCTAGAAAAATGGAAGGGAAAGATATGTTTGGCATTCCAATCAGACTTGGTTTAATGGCCTGCTACAAGGCTTCATTTATTTATTTATTTATTTGCTACTTTTGCAGAAGCCTCATGGGAAATTTAATGGAGAATAAAAAGCAAGGTCTCACTGCCAGCTCTGTACCACCTGTATGGCAGCTGCTGAAAGGGTTACACAAATAGGGCTGTGGCTTGTATCACATTTTGAGATTTGTCAAGAGATGCCAAAACTTCAGATGGACTCTGACTTCAGTAATGCTCATATAATTATTAAGCTTTTAGCATATATTTCAGAGCAGTCGGCTTAATTTCTCCATGATCTTAAAAACAATATAGTTGTGGACAAAGGTGTTTTATTTACCTAAAATATATTTTTTCATAAAATATCTCATCTTTGCATATCAACAAAACCCAAGGCAGGATTTGGAATGAATCCTGGTTGTCTGAAGATGGGACCTGAATTTTCCCCTCTGATTTCTCTGAAACATTAATTTTCATGCCAATCACATTATTTCTTAACAATTCTTAAGGATGGTAGAATTTGTCATTTTTAATTTTTTGGTTTTGTTAGTTTTTTGTTTGTTTGTTTGTTTTGGGGTTTTTTTGTTGTTGTTTTTGTTTTTCTTTTTCTTTTTATTTGTTTTTTTAAGAAAAATAATGCTAATTTAACTGAAATAAAACTAAGATCCCAGCCAAACTTAACTTCCAGTTGTGAAGTTTATTTGTCTGTTCATCTGATGCCTGATTTTTTATTTTATTGATGTGGGAGTTTGAGGAAGTTTATTAATGGGCTGGCTTTTGTAGTCACATATTTTTTTATTTAATCTCCATGACTGAGAGGATATTGACAAGGCCTTTGTGTCTGTTCTGTTCCACATGTGTAGTGTAGCATTAGATGCAGTTCTTCACTTCTACAGATCTTGCAAGGTAATTACAGATTTTTCAGACATGGCAAAAACTATGTAATGATCCTTGGTTGTCCACTCAACTCTTAGCCATGTATCTAATAGGGAAGAAAAAAAAAAAACAAACAAAAAAACAAATATCAAATTAAGAGCTGAGGGGTCTACTCTCTTCTTCAAATATTCAAACACAAGCAGAAAGCTTGCAGAGACCTGGAGGTGGAAAAGACACCATCAGTACTGACACCTTTCTTATAAAACAAAGCAAAACAAACCAACCTATTAATCAATTAATCAGTCAAGATGTAACTCTGCCAAGAAATGCTAAACCCAGGATTATTTCTCAAGGTTAGTCTCCCTCATGCCAATGATTTATCCTTGTATGTAAAATAGACTCGAATTTGAGTCTTCAACTTTTTTTTTGCATTCTTTTGACAGCCGATGATTTATGCACATTAAACTAAATGTTTAAGAACATGGCAATCACCATAATACAGGATCAGGATTCCGGGCATTACTGCAACACCTGCTTTGCAAACTGACGATCTATCTGCTTATATTTAGGCAAATTCTGCATGGCTAAACGGTTTTATTTGAAGCAAAAAATAAGGGGGGGGGGTAAGAGTCTAGAAAGATTGGAAGTAAAAAAAAACTTGCCCTTGGACTTTGATTAAATTCACTCATGATAATAACATTTATGATGGTAACATATATTAGGTTGGCCAGGGACATTTATTTATCCCACATATACTACCAAGGGAAGAGCTGTTTGTTTCAAATTTTGTGTGCTTTCATCAAAATTTTGCAGTTTAGATTTACAATAATAGCCATAAAGAAAAATAAAGAAAATAGAAATAATGAATAAGAGTAAAAACACCTCCAAACCTTGAATGAAACAAATGAAAGAGCAAAGATAAATAACAGGATACACATCATGTCTCAAAATATACCAGTTTGTGTAACCAGTTATATAAGAAAGAAAGTGAAATTTTCTAAATGCAGTGGAAATTTCAGTGTTTCAATGTTTGTTTTACCCCAAACTGATTGGTTTTTTATCTCTGTGTACTGTTGAGGCCACAGTATGCACACCATAAGCAGGCTTAATGCTGTATAACTTTCACTACCTAAAAGATACTGCTCATAAACTTCTAATTTGTTGCACCTTTCATTGGTATGACCCTCAAAAAGATTACTTAGTACTTCCTAAAATATTTGTCCAAGGGAGGTGGACAAATGGCCTCTGGAAGGGAAATCTCCTCCTTTTTTATGAACTTGAATGGCCCTGGTATGTGTGTGTGTGTGTGTAAAACTGAAGTTAACCAAAATGTACCTTGCCCTGGTCATGCAGCCAAGGAAGAAAACCTCAGTTAAGAAAAGGTTGAATTCCAAATCATACTGAAAATTTATAGCAAAAATTCGAAAGTAAAGACAGGTACTATCATATTCCTGTCGGGGTCTAAAGATCATATACCTAAACTTAAATTTTTCTAGCTGTGATTTATTCCTGAGTCTGTCTTCAGAGGTTCAAGACACAGTAAGCAAAAGCTGCTTACATAAACAGTAGGCTGACTTCCCAACTTTGAAATCAGAAATTTCTTTCAGGCTCACCTGCCTCTAGCATGAAGCTCTCATTTGTGGAATCATGTCCATCTTTCCATGATTAATCTGACAGTCTCAAGCATTATCACGGGCACACACTAACCCTTCCTATTTTCTTAAGAAGTGAGCTACATCTGGAAGATTTGTTAAGATTCAAGCCGCCTCCACCAGGTTATTGATTATCATAAGAAAAGTCATTAGCATTATTGAATCCTCTTTGTTATGACAGTAATCAGCAGCTCCTTCCTGGATTACTGGGAGCATTTTTGAAAGGTTTATGGCTTACTACTGATGTAGATAAATGTTTTTAGAATCCATGGTTTTGCCTTTCATGAATAAAAAGGTGATTGAACAAAGACTGCATTCATCATTCTGTTTATCGCCCTGAAACAACAAGTGTAATTTATAAACCAATAATACTTTTTTGTAGTGTTATACACATGTTCTAAAAGAATGGATCAAATTAATGCAGGCCCAGAAAACAACGCCACCACAAGACTAATACATCTAAACCCTTAAGGGATTTGAAAGAATCCAACCAGCACGGTGACTTTGATAAGTGCTTTGTGGTTTGCTTTTTTTTCATTCTCATTTATTTCTTTTTCCCCCTTATTTTAGAAATAAAATCATGAATATCTTATAACATTACAGCAATTCTCTTAACTTTAACATAGGCAATAAATGCATATCCCGAACTCATATTTTCAATAGTGACCGTTGGGGATATATATGTATTAAGGAGTCTTTCTAAAGAGGTATATGGTTGTGTAACACTGTAGCTTGTCTTTATGTGAAGAAATATTTAGAAAAAAAAGTGTAACTCCTTCTCTGCAATCCCTTGAGAATCTCTAGGTATATCCTCCTGCTCCAGAAATGGGGAGTCTATTGTCTACTTAGGCCCTCTGAAAAATTTCTGAGCTAGAAATGAGACTTGCATCTTCTGTTTTGCAAAAAAAAAAAAAAAAAAAAAAAAAAGAAGATCTTTAGGTCACCAACAAAAAGCCTCCATTACATCTTGCACTTCTTCCACTTCTTCCACCCTGGTCTGCAATCTTCAAGTAAGGAATTGTTAACTTATACACAACAGTCACTGAGGATAGTCAAACCTCTGAAAGAAAGACACTTGAGAGATGCAAAACCAGGAATTTGTACCAGAACAGCCTTGGATTGCTTCCTATCCTTTATCCCAGAGCACAAGGTTCAGAGCATTTCTTCTGGCATCAAGAATTAAACTGCTCATGCTAGAATTACATTTTTTGACTTTAAGGACTATTCATCCATTTGAACATTTAATTATTCTCATTTCTTATAAATTAGATTATTTTCCAGTGCTGAAATATATTAATTTCTGTATCTATTTGTTAGTTGCTGTTGCTGTATCTATTTGTTAGTTGTTGTAATGCTTTGGTTGGTAAGGAAGGTCCCCTTTTCTTTGTGTAAATTATTTCAGACAAAGCTGAAGCCTCTGTCTCGGTTTTGCCAGGATGGTCAAACTGAATTGTTCATACCTCAGTCTGAAAAACTGTTTCTCAGCCCATAAATGCTGTCTCACATGTCTCTTTGTTACAGATGGTACATGCTGTATTTTATCTGCAGTATCATATGACATAGATGCATCTACCTCCTTAATTCCAAATATAGAGCAGAAACATATACTGAATATTTGTGCTTTCTCTAAGTTCCTATTTATATTTTTTACCATCTGCAACTAGCAGACATTCTTTTTTGTTCATATCATATTTTAAAATAATTTATTTTTCTTTCATATTTGCCATTAATCAACAGAGTTGTGGTATTATTGTTTTGGTTTTGTTTTGTTTTGTTCTAATTTTTATTTTTCCTATCTGATGTCTATATTATTAAACTGGCAATCCATATTTTTTACCATGTATTTTCCTATTTCCATAGCTTTATATTGAAAAGTTAAAAAGTCTGTTAAAACTCAGACTTTCAGATCCTGTTTTAAATAAGATGACATCATAAATCTTTTCATTTTTTTTTCTGTATTTTGAAATTTTACTACTAATGGACAATGTAGAATATGCTTAAATAGTGACAACATTTTAATTTTTATTTTTATTTGAAATTCTGGCAATATGAGTTTAAAAAATGTTCCCAGTATCGGAGTACTTTTAAAAATAACTACAAAGATATCACAAAAAGAAAAAAAAAATCAATGTAGAAAGATCACAAGCTTTAGTGCCTAGAAGGCTGCTAATGTCAAGGTCAACAAATCATATTTTTATAATCTGTTATGTTAAGATCCTGTATTGAATTAATGAATGTAAACCATTTTTTTCTTCTATTGTAAAATAGCTTTGTTTTGGTTTCTTCATTGTACATTATTTCAGACATTTGAGCAAGAGATCTATAATAACAATGGCTTTTTTAGGAATTTTAAAGTTTAGGTGCAAATTAATTAATTACCTGAATTAGGTATCCTAAGTACCGTTCTCAGATGCTTCCTTTAATGGATGCAGAGCTAAAGGTTGTGTTTCTTTCATAACTTTTTTGCAAAGGGATTTGTCATAATAAGGAGCCTACAGGCTGGCTTTAATTTTTACGTATATTCCACTTGATTGTCATAGTATCATTTTCCTTCATTTATGTTGCTTTAAAACCTGCTTGATAATCCTAGAAAATCTATTAATTGCTAATGCTATCCTGTGTAATGAGATTACCCTAAGAAGTGTTTTGAAAGAATAAGAGGCAGCAAAAAAGGCTTTCAAAAATATATCTCAGAAGGTTGTTCCAAACCTTTGCAATAAAAGTAAAATTTCCCCAATTCAAGTTAATTAACACAGTTTTGGCTAACATCAGGCAATCTTTATTAAACTAATTTTGTTACATCAATATCTCCCTCTTTCATAATGAATTAAAGATTAAGATATGCCCGTCTACCAAGATTCAAATAAAAAGTCTTTCCATTGGCAATAATGAAGTTCCTGTTTACTCCTCTAGCAAAAAGACATTGTGTTTTCCTGATCCATTCTGAAATACTTGAAAATAGAGTCATGCTTCAGAAGGCATATAAAAATTATGCAGCACAAAAATGTTCTTTTAATGTTTGGAGTTTGAGATACTTTTCAGGTCAAGTGAAGACTCATCCGCTCCAAAGCCGTATGAGGAATGATTCACCTCATTCACATTCACTGGAAAAAAATGTTTGGCATCTCAGAATTAGTTGTCCTGGATCCAGTTTTAGCTAATGGAGAGAAATTGTCATATGTACAGGGTGATTCACTCAATGAGGGTTTGTATGAAAAGAGCTGTCCTGTACATTTCCCTCATTCTCATCATTTTTCCGAACTTAAACAGTTAGTTTGGACTAATCTTTATTTTTGGACAGTTAAACTAGATAAGGTCAATGCCATCTCCAACAATTATGGCTTTCCTAATAACATAATGCAATTCTTTTCGTCTATTGAAGCACATATGCCTAAGAGTCTGAAAGTGCACCAAAAATAATTACATTGTGAAACTCCTTGCTTCAGGATGCAGCGGTTATTGCAATTTCATATGTATTACAGAAATGATTGGATATGGTCATGGAAGAGAAATTCAATGAAATCTGTTAGATGTAAAGAAACAAGCTCTAGGGAAGAAAATGGAGGGGGCTTTGCTTGTGATTTTTTGGTTGTTTGGGGTTTTTTTCATTTTTTTTTATTTTTTTTTTTTTTTGGCTGTTTTGTTGTAGGTTTGTTTGGGTTTTTAATATTTTTTTTTTCCCCTAAAAATCATTTCAGTGATAAGAAACTTCTGTACAGTATCAAAAAATATAATTAGGGTCTTTCTCGGGACCTGACTGCATGAATGAGAAGGGAAACTAAGCTAAAGCAGTTTCTTGGTCTGTTCCCATGTGCTTATTTGTATATTTTAAGTTCAGGTAAGGTAAAGTAGTGCAAATACTTTTATATTAGAATTGATAGGCCAGTGGTTTTTACATGAGTTTGAGAAAGCAAAAGTACTTTCTGTATCCTTTATCACTGGGAATCAGAAGGTGAAACTAATTTTTGATTAACCGAGGCACAAAAAGCACAGCACACAAGACTGTTAAAAATGTGACAGTCTTTGTTTCAGAAAATAAAAGGACAGTAGTAGATATCAGTGAAAATCTTATTCAAAATCTGTTTTTATTTTCTATTTTAGACATTTTAAAGGGCATCACAACTTCCAATCTTTTGGGATAGCCCAAGGCAAAATCAACATAACTTGCACAATTAGCAAGAGATAAAAATTTGCTCTAGTACAGGATTTGGTCAAATAAGAGAATAATCAGGCACTGATAAAAGTATTTAAAAACAAGAATTATGTTTCATAAGAAAAAAAAATGAAAAAAATTAAAAATCTGAAACTTGTTTTCATCCTACTGTAAAATATAACTTCTTGATTTATTACTAATCCCCTTCCCTCCAAAAAAATCAAACCCACAACAAACAAACCATGAAAAAGCAATCAAACAGAAGTAAAAGATAAAGTATGTGATCCTGAATTATCCAATAACCCAGGATTAAGCACAGTTGCAAACATGGAAGACATGGAACTTTTTTGATCAAATTCTCTTGCTGTTTCTTGTCACTAGCATAAATAATTTTCCTTCCTGTTGAAGATGTTAAATTGGATTGAACATCTATATGCACTTATTTTTGCCTCATAAAGTCATGTTGAACGTCATTTTTTTTCTAAACATCACCATGGACACTTTTCTATTTTGTCCTATTGTACTTTGTCAGTAGGTGTGGAGTACAAATAAAAACCTGATACTAAATGTTGCATACAAAGATATTTAAATCTGGATAGATCTTGCCATTGAATCAACCTTTTGTACAACACTTATCAATCAAATATCTGAGCATATGTTCACATATCTTTATTTCATTAGTCCAAAGCAACATATGAATAAGGAGAGTAACTGCAAAAAAAAAAAAAATTTAGTCATTTGCTTCTTATTTTTTTGGTAAGCTAGTGAGACTGCATTTTTTTCATGTTTTTGCTGGGTCTCTATCAGGAAATAAAAGAAATGTTGACATGATCTGGTTATTCAGATGAATCATCTTAGTCATAGATCTTGAAATTTAGAACTCTGGAGTAAACACTACTATAACCACATCTTTACAGTCCATTGACATTAAAATATTTTAGACCCACTATGAATTAAAGGATATACACAAATAGTTTTGGGGTGTTTTTTTAATAAAAAGAAAAAAAAATAGCAAACAAACAAAAACAAACAAACAAACAAACAAAAAGAGGAAGAAAACAGCAAAAAATACCCCAAAACCCAACCAAGTAAGTTCTTACAGACTTGTGACTATCTGGCAAAATGGGTACTTATTTTCAGAATTAGTATGCTTTGCTTTGTTTATTTGCTTATAAATGTTATTTTCAACTTCTACTGTTGTATTTTAAATCCTGTCTCACTTTCTCAATAAAGTTTACTGCTTCAATTTGTCTATATATATGATTATTAGTTTTGTTAATTTTTAGTTAATTATGGACCTGATCAAATGACATTTAAATCAGTTGGGTTTGGATTACTTTTTTCCTGCACTTTCCTGAAAGTAATTCCCCCTGGCTACAAATATTTGAATTTAAAGTATTGTCAGTGATTGAATTACAGCATTGTATCTCTTTTAAACTTAGTTTTGAAGAAAAGATATTTCAGCAACTTTACTAACCTCCCAATCCCTACAGCATAGGCACAAACAAACTGGAGATTTCTAAGGTGAGTCAGATTGAACTTAGAAAAGCATCTATTCTTTTTAAACTTTGTGCAACTAGTTTAGCCATTAAGTAAATTACAACAAGTTCAGGAAAATCTCTGAATTATCATGTGATTAAAAAACCCAGCAGATAGCTTCACTTGCATAAACTTTATGCCTAGAAATGCATATATATTTTTAACTGAATAAAAGAGGAGCAGCTTTTTTCCAATGAGAACTATTAATATTTTATGTCTTGCTGAAGAGCTGCTTCCTTTTCTCTTTCTTCTTGACACCAGAGAGGCTATTAGCTCTTTATTTTTATGTCTCCCTTTTCGTGACCCCTACCGTGCCCCACAACCCAAATAATAACAACAACTCCAATCTGACTCTCCCTGGTTGGGACACTGTACTTGCTATCTTTCCACTTTATTAACTTAAGCATTAGCTTTTTGAAGCGAGTAAAATTATAAATGACATGTAATCCTATGCTGGGTGGCAGAGGGCTGCTTTCTGAAGCTGTGATTGACTGAGGTGAACAGGGAAAGGGAAAAATTTGTTCTGAGGGTTGCAAAGTGCCAAGTGATATGTCATGGCCTCTGGCAACAAGATCAGCATTGTATTTATAATCAGTGCAACATGCTGAGAGGGCAAATTAAGCTGCAGGAAGCCCAGCTGTGGCAGTGGCATAAGGGGCCATACTTTACTCCATATCCTTTCACAGATGTTAACTTGGGCTGGATTTTGGGTCACACAGAATGCAGGCTCCGCTCACGGGTGAGGAATCACTCCTCCTCAGCTCGTGTGGCATGGATCCTTGTATTTCACCAAGCCATTTAGTTCTATAAATCCCAATGGCTGTCTATGCTTATGAAAACTGCTCCAAAAGAGGTTGATACACCCCACTGTAAATTAGGCTCTCTCTCCAAGTTGGGCCACAGTAATAAAATGAAGGCTAGTACGAGGTCAGACGCAATAAAGTAAATGTCAAAATTATGTCAGCAGGAAAATATGAAACGGATGCATCTTCAGGACTTCAGAGATAAATATCTGCTGGTGATGCATTGCAGGGTCAGTGACTGGATTACACAGCCTTTGAAAGAAGGAGCACAGATTCTCTGTGCAAGTCCCATTCTTGCAGTTGTAACTCCTACTGGGATGAGGCTGAAGTTTGGATACACAGTCTGTCCGTTTGTGATGTTTCTGCTCCACAATACAGCATAAATTTTAAAACCTTTGTTGTCTTTTAATCTCCACTTCAAAACCTGAGAGAAAGGGAAGTGTTAGTGTTATCCAATGCTGTTAGGAGAAAGGGAGGCCATAACTCCAATAAACCTTAAGGGAACAAAGTGAAGGAAACCCATTCTTACCCAAACTTAGAAACTTGTTTGTCAATGGCAGTTGCATGTGAAGTGACCTTAAAACTCTTTGAAAATCCCACACCTCAAAGAGATTCTTCAACTCAACCAAAACACATTCAGATTGGTTAATTTTACATCAATGAGGTAAGATCAAAGTCCTTTTAGCTGAGATTAAAAATATTGAAGCTTGAGATATTAGCCCCAAACTGCATCAAATCCTGCCTCTCTGAGGAGATTTGGTGTTGGATGCGCTGTTATAAACATCAATTTCACCATTTGCTTGTAAAAAGCGAAAAAAGATGTGAGGAGCATAGCAAAATTCTGTCTGAATGAAGACAATGACCAGAAATGCTTTAAATACTATACAGGTGACACAAATAATAAAAATAGTTTTAAAAAATTAAAATTAAAATATAAAGGAAAAAGTATGCATTTATTAATGGAAATAAATGAACATGAAATAACAACTCAGGTTTTTTCTTAGATGAAGTTACAGTCCAGTCTGGGAGTTTCTTATTCATCTTGGTTCAGGCATGATGTCAATATGTAAAAAATATGTTTTTTCTCCTGATATTAAGGTTCTACAAATAGTTACAGTAAATCTGATAAGAATCCAAATGTTTTGTTATATATTAAGTATTAATTTTAGTGAAAATATACAAAACATTATTTTAAAAATTTTCAAATTATTTGCATAATTTTATTCTTTCAAGAACATCAGTTAAACATTCCCAAATTATATAAATTACAGATTTCAGAGGAAAAAATATGAAACTATCAATATTTTTTTGCACAGAAAAGTACATTCGGACTTTTCTTGTGCAAAGATCTGATTTTGTTTTAGCCTTTTACCTCTGTATATTCTTGAGCCTTAATCTTACGTAAGATGAAGTGGAGATTGGCGGCTGTGTCAGCCAAAATGACCCCACAATGATTGAGTTTAAAATCTCTGTTGACAGGATGAAAAGAGCCAGCCAAACCTTTCCATTACAGTGTTCCTAGCGTCTTAAGTGGCTTTTAATTGGTATCTTGCAAATTTCTAAATTTTATAAAAATTCTACTGAATTTGTAGCTGCCAACTTGTCGTAAATCAAACTTTCATGCTCCTGCAGAATATGTACTTTTTTGAGGCTCCAGAACATGGTATGATACTTGAAACCATCCACACTTCCCTTTTGTTCTATCATTTGCCTCTCAAGGAATTCCTGAACATGTATTCAGGTATCTGACACATTTACACCAAACTAACTCAAGCCTGGCTCACTTTTGAAGGTGTCGGGGTGTATTTCCTTAAAGCATTCATCACACGACACCTTGACTATACCAAATTCTAACTATGCAAATTCTAATTTATCTGCTTCCCATGCAGTCTCCGGCATCAAAATGCACCTGGAAGTTTAATCATATTTGAATTTCAATAACTTAGGTAAGGCAGTGTGGTCTTGCATGTCAAGCACGTCAAAAAAAGTGAAGTCTTGTTTTGTCACACGCATCAATTAACTTATTCAGATGACATTTAGCTATCATCTGAAGTATTTATATAGCTTCTGTCAGTGGCTAGCTTTAGATATTCTTTGCTACAACATCTCTAAAAGGCTCCAAAAAACTGTGGCCTAGATTTATTCTACCTGATTTTATAGAATCATGGAATTGTAGCATATGCTGATTTGGAAGGCACCAGTAAGGATCATTGAGCCCAGCTCCTGTTCCTGCACAGGACACCACAAAAGTCAAACTCTGCTCCTGAGAATATTGTCCAAACACTTATTGAATTCCAACAGGCTTGATGCTGCCACCACATCCCTGAGGAGCCTGTTCCAGGGCCTAACCACCCCTGGGTGTAAAACCTTTTCCTGACATCCAGCCTAAACCTCCTCAGACTCAGACTCAGGCTGTCTCCTGAAGTCAGCCTGGTCACCACAGAAAAAAGATCAGTGTCTTCCTCTTTGCCTCCCCTTGTGAAGATGCTAAAGACCACAAGAAGGTCTCCTCAGTCTCCTCCAGGCTGAAGAAACCAAGTGACCTCAGCTGCTCCTCATATGGTTTCCCCCCAAAGCCCCTCACCATCTTGGCATCCCTATGAATTTAGTCAAGACATGAAAACAAAAGTGTAGCCACCTTGGGCTCTGTCTTCTGCACGGAGGAAGAACAAGTGTTTCCAGACAGTTCTGTAGCTCAGAGATGGGGCAAATCTCTCTCTGGACTTGCCTTTTTTTTTCCTCCATCATATATTAATTACAGTGGTAATTGTAATTATGCAATAGGGCAGATTTGTCTAGACCGAGATGACATGACTAAGAAATGTGTGGCACAGGTCAAGGTGAAAATAACCCCACCTAACACTTTGTGTGTTTGTTATCTTCTGCTCAAGTTTCCTATTCTCACACTATTCTATTGACTCTGTGTTTATTTTTTAAGTTGTATTGGATTATTCAGTAGCTGAAACTGAACAGTATTTAAAGCCACGAAGACAGGTTTTCCATACAATATTGTCTCCTTTGAAACATCCCATAATAGTCTACAACATTGTTCCATAAATAAATCAAAAAACAAATGAACACCATTCAATACACTTTTATCTTCATTTTTTAGAATAAATCCAATAAATATACCCATATTAAAAATCTATTAGGAAATGGTAGAGAGTGATGTTATACAAATATTAGCATGAATAAATATACCAAAAAGGGATAGCAATCAACATACTAAAAAATTCTAAAGGAAGATGTTTCTTGACAGAAATGTGTTTTTTGATCAATATTATTTATTTTAAATAATGCCCTTATTTGATGAACTAAAATGAAATAGCCAACTTACACTGATATCTCCATTTCAAAATGACCTTCAAGAAAACCCATACATTTTTCAAACACAATAAAAGTAGTTGTAAAAATGTTGACATATATTCCCCTTGGATTATTTAATTTTAAGGATTTTTTGACATTTTTATTTTTACAATTCCTCTCTGAATAATTCAATGTTTATTCATTTGGTGATAATATTTAAGTTGTGCTCTGTCTTGGGATGGAGAATCATTTTTCAGTGTTGGCATTTTCGCATAAAAGAAAAAAAAGATAAACAACTTTTTCATTTTGGGGGGAGAGGAAGTATGTTTAAAAGAGAAACGATTGAATCAGGAAGCTAAGTTATGTAAAGGAAACCAGGGTTTATCTTATATCCTAACAAACTATTGAGAGTTGAAGTATGTCTTATCACAGTAAGGACTGGTTTCGATATTGACCATGCAGGCCATGAATGCTGCTATTAATATTGTCAATAGACATGTTTTCATGACAGTTTCAGATTTTTGTTTTATTTTTTAAATGACATAATTGCTTAGGAATCAAAACAGCTCCTGAAACCCAAGATATCAAGGTATTTTTAGGATTAATTTTAGCAATTCAAAGAAATATGTATATTTATTAATTGCTGAAGTATATCAGAGGTGGTGGATTCATTTGGAACAATTAATTTAGTCATTGGCAAACTTCAATATTTTTGAAGGTATCAAAAAAATTACTAATATACCAGTGTGCTGTTGTTTTCTTTTTTTCCTTTTAAAAGAGCACTTTTATTCTTTGAGTTGCAAAATTTAGACATTTATCTTCAGTTTAGCCACAAAAAAAAAAGATATGATAAGATGTGACAAGGTCCAAATACATGCATATGGATTATATAATGGTTTTGACCATAGTCCAGAATTAAGCAGTAGAATGTAATGGATGAAAAGTGCATGCATATATACAAAATGGAGACAAAAAAAAATGGAAGGAAGAAAATTCTAAGGAGTCTTGTGCTACAGAGATGCCACTTATGGCTCAGAAAGTTGATGTGCACATGAACTGCTGGGGAGTGTGAGAACATATCAGGAAAATGTTTGTCCTAATATTACTTGTTCCTTTCAACAATCTGCAGTTGGTCACTGCTGGGAGCAGGACACTGGGCTAAGACATGTCTTGGTGTGACCTGCTTTGGCTTCTCCTCTGCTCAATCTTCTGCTCACCACTTGAAGGGATCAGAGATCAGACCTTTGCTCGTTCATACCTTGGCCCCTCTGCTGTAACTGCCCACAGAGGTCTCAATTAACAACAATTTCAGGGATAGTTTGAGTGATTGGCTCCCTGATGGCTGAATTCTCTACTGATCAAAGTCATCACAGCTCCATTAACTATAACACAGCAATGCCAATTTATAGCAGAAGCGAATAAAGCCCAGAGTTATTGAAACTGGTCTGTAATCACTGCATTCATTTTAAATAGGGTAGGGAGATGCCATTGGGATCAGAGAACAACAACATTTGTTATCAGTTGTTGTGCAGGAAGAGGTTGAGAGCTGAAGCCTTGAACAGAAATGACATTCTCTTCAACTTATTCAAATGACAAAGAACTATAATGAGCGTGAAGAAGGAGTTTGATGAAGAATTGATGGATTTCTGTAAAAGTTTGTTTAAAATAAACAAGCAAATTATATTAAGATGAAAATAACTAAGAGACTATTTTTTGTATTCCATCACAGCTAAGACTGACTGCATTTGGATGAAGGAAAATGGGTGACCAATTAGCAGAAATATTTTGCAGTTTTATTTTTTTTTTTTTGTAGTATTTCCTGATACACTTTTTTCAATAAGAAATGAATACAGCAAATAGCAAGTTGTGTGGGTTTGTTTTTTTTTTTTTTTCTTGCTTGAAAAATAATGCTGAAGGAATTGTTTTGCAGTTGAAAATTAATGTAACCCATTATGTCCAGGAAATTTCTTCAATACATTACTTGCCAAGTCTTTGGTCCTCGCGAAGAAAATTATTTTAATTTATCTCATTTTTCACAACTGAGTCAATGATTGTTTAACCTAAAGTGCCATTGTGACTAAGTACAGAAATATCAGGGTTCTTGGTCATTTTGTTGAAGCTCGGCTATTAAGTCCACTAGGTTAGCACTAAGAAACACAGAAATTGCCACTTCACAACAAAAAGTCCTAGAGAATATAACAGGGAATGAAAACATTTCATTTGGCTTTTTTCTGCACTGGTTTAGAACACTAAACAGAAAATTATGTCTTTTCTATAAAACTCAGAAAGATGGATAAAAAAAAGTTATAGAAAGGCTGTAATTTTCAATTAAATGTTATAAATGTTTGGAGTTAATTTCTTACATATTTATGTGTTTTCTAGACCTGTATAAAACTATTATTATTTCTTTATTGTTATATCCTTGTCATGAAGGTCTTACAATCCTTAAGTGAAATTGTGTCCTTTATGGTGACTCTGGAAACCTTAAAGTATTGTCAATTTAATGCACCTGGTTAGTATTTTCAAATTTCCCTTGAGGACTTAGACAGATGCTTTCTGCTAAGTTTTGTGGCTGCGGTCCTGCTGTAGGCTTGTGTTCAACTTTATGTGCTTTTAGCTGTTCTACTCAAACCAGAAATTCAGAGCTACAGCTCAAGTCAATTGACAATTCTGACCTGCAATTTTTTGTCAATATTCTGAAACTCACCTATGCAAATTTAAATCTCCCACCAAGACCGTTATAAAAACATTCAACCTTTCATTCAACATTTCTGTTGTATTATGATAAAAATTCAAAAGCACACATTTTAGGAATAGCACTGTAGATTCCTCAAACCAGAGGCAGATTCCCTTTGGAGCTGCCTTTTGTTGAGCCAACAAGAAGTTACTTCACTTGAAATAACAGAACTATATCATTCTTTCAAAAGCTTTGGAAATGAGAGACCATAACATTTTCTTCATTTCTAGCTGAGAGGGAAATATTTTTCTTGTGGTTTTAGACGCATGTATAAAACCCAAAATTATAAGAAAAGGAAAAACCTAAAAAATCCCCTTGGTATAGAAAAAAACCAGTTTCAAATCATCCAGTTAAATGTTTAGATTAATTCTAAAGGCACTGAATAATTTCGCAAGTTCTACTTTTTCACTTTTTCTTGCAACTCAGCATGGCAAAAATTTGGGAATGACAGCTTCAAAATATTTGTAAGGCTATTTCTTATGCATATGAAAACCTGGGGGAAAAAAAGACAAAAAAATAAAGAAAGAAGAAAAAGGAAAAAAAAGCAGAAAAAAAAAAAAAGAGAGAAGGCTGACTACTATTGGCATTAGGGTTATTTAATGAGTGTCATAGCAATGTTAAACTCAGATATGACCAGAAAATTATTCCAAGAGAGTGTGAAAAACTCATCTTCAGTTTTACAAAAGGATTTTAGGTGTCTGGGACATTTACTGGAGTATGACAGATCAACCTCAGTGTCATGAACAGAATCCTTTGTTGATCTGCAGGGCACTATCAGTATGAAGGAGACCACCTGGGCTTGCTCTGAACACTAATTTGTATAAAGGCTTCATATTTCATGTGGAGAGAGGGAAGATAGTAGAGGTCACAATTCTTTTGTTTCTTCTTATCATTAATTGAAATTAACTTTTTTGTTACCAATCAAAATAAAGCAATAAATAATAATATATTAAACAAATGAAATGCATAAAAATGAAGGTATTTGAAAAACAAAGTGAAATAAAGAGATTAAAACCACATTGCTATATTTCCCTCTCGTCCTCCTGGAAATAAACAGGCAAACTTTAAACAATATATAAAAGAAATATGAGATGGGGAAGGGAAGATAATCCATGACAGCAAGAAAAAGAAAGGGAAAGAAAAAAGCAAATATACCTAAACATTTGATGCAGACTTTCAAGGCCAAAAAGGAATTTAACAGCCTTTCAGAACAGGAACTGTGATGAAATATGATCTTTAACCACACTAAGTCTTAGGGGCGCCTTTTTACAATAAGAGCAAGAAAATGCAAATGAATTTAAGTCAGATGAAAATCTTTGATTATACAATGCATTAGTCAGATCCACACTTAGATTACAGTGATCAGTTCTGGTCATCACATTACAACATAAAATATTGAAACACTTGACAAGGTAAAGAGACAGGAGATGAGTTTGATCTTAGGCTGTGATTATATTGTATTAATGACTTCCTATCATATTACTGGCTTCTCCATCTTATCAAGGAAACACCACTTCCTAATTGAGTAAGAAGCCAGCAAAAAGAAGCAGAATCTCAAAAATTGTTTTATTATTATTAGTATCATTATTACTACTACTATCACTGCATTTTTTCCTTTTCGTAAGCTGTATATACCATCCTCATTTAAAGAAAAAGACATTAAATTAAGCTTTATATATCAATTGGGACACTGTGATTCACTGATCAATATAGCTAAATAAGAGCAGAGCATTACATATGCAAGATATTCAGTAAAAAAAATCTCATGCTGAATCCCAAAAAGAAGAAGCCATGCACAAAAAAAAAAAAAAAAAAAAAAGAGGTAGCTTTCAAAAATGAAGACAGTGTGCCAAGAATATAATTCCATTCCGTGATAGAATTATATTGAATGATTTGGTTAGTGAAGTCTAGCTAAGTCACACTGTGGAATGTGGAGTGGCTAATCTGTTTTTACCTGTGACCCTGCCACATTATTATTCCTCTGATATTTACCTAGCAAGAGAAAAGAAATGGAACATGGGGCAAGGCACACCATAAATCAAAGGTAGCCAAAAATATTCTTAGTGCCATAAGGTTTTTTTTTACTGCTGATAGAATTGTGCTACCCTATAAGAGAAAAAACAGGTAGCATGGGACAGTCTTAGCAGAATGAAGATATTAATCCCACCTTTGAAAATCTGCCCTGTATTAAAGCTCACTCTGCTGTGGTTCTCCTTGCCATGGAGTCTCTGAGTAAGAAAAACCTCTGGTCTAAACCGGAAAATTAACATGCAGAGTCTTCAAATCCACTGCCATACTTGTGGAAAATCTCCTGCTCCTTTTTAGCTGTTAGCCTTTCAAGAAGGTCTTTATAGCACTTGTATTCATGTCCTTAGACACAAGTATGCTGGTCAAAGAAATAAATAAGAAAAACAGATGGACTTACTTAATTATGCTCTTCTTGGAGCAAAGAAACTGGGACTAATATTTTCCTGAGAATATAGTACTTGAAAAGTTATAGGGAACTAAGAAATCAAAGCTCTAACTTGGCCAAAGGAGATCTCAGCAATATTTTGTTTGAACCCCTCCTAATAGAAGGGTTAAAAACTACTATTATAGTTAAAGTATTCAAGATCTGAGAATGACAGTGTTGCATTGGGTATTTTCACCATGTATTAAACTCTTCCCATTATTAACCTCTTCTCAACTGCTTCTACTTTGCTTTTGTCCCTTGTTATTTTCTACTTTGCTATTTCCCTTGTTTGAGGAAAAGGGGAAAAGGTGTTATACTCCTTTGCCTCCAACAAGAAACTTGAGTTGTGTCCTTTAAATAGAAACAAAGATTTTCTTCAACAAGAAAATTTTCCCATGCAACATGTTTCCCATTCTTCTTGAGGCAATTTATCAAAATAATTTGTAGTTCCGTTGTTTAAATAAGATACAAAGGCTTCATGCTGGGAAACATAAAATACACAAAGGTTAATGTTAATCTTATGGGTATCAGTCTCTGTTCAATAGGCGATGGAAAAGCCTATTGAAAAAGAACCTCCAGAGGGTGATTTGGAATGCTGTCTGGACTCTGAATTGTCCCGCAGGGAGATGTAGTTCTCACCATCTTTGTATAAGAAGACTGGGAATTAACATTACTAGTCTATGTGAATAGCCTATGTCATCCCCAGAAATGGAGAGAAAAAGAAAGAAAAAGAATAGGAAAGAAAGAAAATAATAGGAAAACAAAATTCCAGAAAAATCCTAAAGAGCAAAAACCATTTGTTCACTGCACCACATATTACGATCAAATTAATGCAGCAATCCTTCTCTCTATGCCTTATGTTCAAAGATAGTTGGATGACACAGTCAAGCACTTAAACATTAATAAATTCCTGAGAGAGATCAGCTCTAGATGCTTTAACTAACTGAACTACTTCTTGTAGTAGTGAGGTGTTGGATTTTCTAGGACCACCTGAGGAACTAGGATATATACTGGCTAAAGTGAATTTCTCTTTAGTTCTGAAGGCCATAGCTCATGATGCAGTGACACCACACACAATGGTCACTGAGAAAATGAACCACAAATGGAAAGTTGTCTTACTCACAGGGATTGATCTCTTGCAGCCACAAGATAATCCCTGTCATGGAAATAACTGCACCAGCACAGATTTATCAAGGGGTTAAGAGTGTTTTAGCCTTTTACATGGGAACTCTCCATTTTGAGCAAGGTGGAAAGATCTCATTTGTTTTGCATCTCCCTCAAACCTTAATACACTCAACATCAGTGAAGTCAGTGCATTAGGCCCTTTGTTTATTATAACTGGATATAGAAGATTACTTTATATTCCTTATTTTATTATTATTTTGATCTTTGTACATTAGAGTCATGACTGTTGTAATTGTTCATTTGCTTGTTTTTTATCTCCTTCACACTGAATCCCTTTAGGAGTTTCACAATAACCATGAGGGGAAAAAACCCAAAAACATTCTCTAGAAATACCGTATTTCACATATTATTTCTGAGTGATAAATGTTAAGGTTCTTTTCTGAAAGAAAAGGAAAAAAAATGATAATTCATAATTTTACCTTAGAAAGATGAAAAAAATTCCTACAAAGGTAGAGAAACAATAGGCAGGAAGCAGTAAGTGGATGTTTAAATTCCTTTTCATGCATAATAGCAGTTTCAGATTTAATTTATTGTCACCTCTGTTTTTTTTGAGGTATACAGGACTAGGATATAAAAAAAACAATATTTGAACTGACAGAAAAGTGTGTTCAGTGGGAAGGAATAGTAAACATTCCCAGTTTTCCTACTGAGGATTGCTGTACTTGCTTATGGAATTGGAGCAGCTACTCAGTCAGCATTACACCAGTGAGGAGCCCCAGCCTGAACTTGCTCCCCACACGAAGAAAGCTGTCCAAGCACAAAACAGACACTAAGCTCCAGGAGTTTTCTTTCTGCCTCAGAGTGTCAGGCAACAGGAAAAGATCATGCCCATCCAACCCTCCATGATTTCTGCAGTTCCTTCCCAGGCAGTGTGGCAGAATGCTGCCCCTCAAAGTAGAGAGAAACAGATCCCCAAACTTTTGAGGCAGCCCATGGCACCCAGGTTCAGCCTCTGTGAGCTGTCTCCTGATGCTTTATTTCTGTCAAGTGTCCCACTGCAGGCGTTTGACTCATGCATAGATGCTGCAAGGCACAACTGGATAGAACACAATCCAGTAAAACAACAAAACAAACTGAAGAATACAACAGCGGGAGAATAAATATTCCATGGAACTTGTGCCAAGGTTACATGTTTAAGAGTTTTCCACTTTATTGTCAATTATTTGAATCTCATAGAGTGAGGGCAGACATTTTTATAGCACTTTCTGTTTAGCATTGGACATTTGAAGTGGCACAGCAGAAAGGAAGGTGAGGTTTTAGCTATAAATTGTGTTTTGCAATATGAAAGCTGCATAATAATGAATGATATAAGTTTTTTTCGATTTCCATTTTTCTTCCTTACCCAAGAAAGGACCAAATCATTCTGAAAACACATTAGAAGTCAATGACAAAGTAATAGAAAATGCTGACATTTGGAAATATCTTTCTGAGAAAGTTCTCTAAGTGCTAGTTTTCAGAATCTATTCCACCCATGTAGATAAACCTGGAGGCAAGGAGCACAGGTGATGTCCTTCATACTGATTGAAAAATCGAATCTCATTAATATGAAAAGACCAGTGGCTAAATACTTTTTTCATCACCAGAATGCTAGTATTCTTTCAGACTGTTATTTAGCATTATTATTATTATTATTGATAATAACTATCAGTGATATCTTCACATTTACACAGTCCCTGTTCTCTCAGAAGGTCCCAGTGCCTGGACACCAAAAATCACTTCCCTAATCATGAAGATGCAGCCTTGATTTTTATCTGTGACCTGTTATTCTGCACAGCAAACAAGGAGACAAATCCCATGAATACTAAAGCATCTTGTGCAATTCAATTTGCTCGTGTGGGCAAAATCTTCAGTTTCAAGCTTTTGTACAGAGTGGAATAGCACAGCCTAACTTGGAGTACAGAAACTTCATGGTAGCAATGGTGAATCTTCCCTGATAAAATGTTAAGCATGCACTTAAATATATATCTACCTAAGCTGAGTTTTATTATGAAAAATTGAGTGATGAGTCATTAATGTGTCCTCCCCATGTATTGGAATGAGGGAAGAATTTCCAGAACATTCATAGCCTCAGCCTAATGTCAATACTTATGAGATCTGGCATGAGAAACCCTCTACAATCTCTATTGAATGCATAGGAAAGCAAACAAAATTAATTATTCACACACAGTTTTTAACACTATAAAAGCAGGTTAACTGGATCTTGCCTCAATCAGCAATATAATGTTCAGAACCTCAGCTTTAATGACTGCAGATCATATATAGGACACTTTACATGGATACACACACATATAGGTGTTACTGAGTCTGTATATGTCTATTTATGCAGATATTTACAGTGATTATTAATAGCTGTGCCTAAGATATTTAGGAAAATCCTTAAGAAGTCTGCTTCACACAGATGACTAAATTTGAAAAGCCTGAAACTTGTCCCAAGGTTCCTGTATGGAGAAAAAAGATATGTAAATAATTGATTAATGAGGAAAAAAATTGAAGGAAAAAGAAGAAGAAGAAAAAAAAAGAATACGACAAAACAAACCATAAAATGACAAGGAAAATAAATATTTGTATTTACAGGTACCCATTTGTTAGCCAGGTATAATTGGCTGAGGTATTAAGCACAAACAGCTGAAGTGAATGTGTAACCTTTTCAGAAGTTATATTTTATAATGAAGGGGGTTTGATTTTTTTTTTATTATTTCTGTATCAGACCTGTTGCCATTGCTCAAGGAAAAGTATGTGTTTTATGAAAGGAAAACTCTGGCACAATAAGGAACTTGAAACTGAGTGCTGTTTCACTGACACAGCTGTAGTGGTCACATGAACACCCCATTTTGTGGAAATGTTAGAACACAGGAAGAAACACTGAAAACACCTCTGTGCCTGAAGACAGGATGCATGCAGGTTTGCTCCCTTTGGAGAAAAAAAAAAAAAAAGATAAAGCATAAACAGAAGTAAAAGTATACTTACTTTTCTAAAACAACATGCAACTTAAAAACTGTATTTTAAAAACAGAAAGCTGAATCTTCTGTATTTTTCACTGTAGGAAAAGATTTCCAATGTATATTTGTAATTTGAAGATTTATTTTATGGATATAGATTCAGCTAGACACAGAAGCAAACATCTTTAGCAGTAAAGTTGGAAAACAAAGTAACTGATTAAGTTAATAATCACCTCCGAAAGTTTTTTTTTTTTTTAACGTCATGTAGATCAGTGTACAGCTCTCATATGAACAGTTTTCAGTTGTTTCGAAACCAAGTTCTTCTTTTAAGAAAGCATCACCCACAGCAAGGTTGGGGGAAGGAATTGGGAATGGCAAGGCTAAAGTAAGATGCAGGATGGCAGTTATGGGTATATTTGTATGGTAAACTGATACAGCCCCTGCAGCAGCCTTTTTGAGGCTACCATAGGTGGTCTGCCTGAATCTCCACTGTGAGCCCACAGCAATCCAAAGAGAGCAACAGCTCAAAAGATTTTTATAATATACCTGCACTGCTAATGCATCCAGGATGCTCTCAGGCCTTGATGTCAACAGGAATGGAACAACCATCATGTGAAAGGTTCCATAATGCTTCAGAGCAGGGTACAATGATGACACTGTTCACTGAGAGGGAGTTCCATGGAGGAAACTGTCCCATAAGCATTAAACTAAATTCTTATGTTTGTGCATCTGTCACCTTGGCTTCATTGTGCTCTGGACCAAGCCACTCAAGAAAAGGCCTTTATGAGAGATTTGAAATGAGAAATAATTCATATTGCAGGGAGAGTGATAAAGACCCACAGCTTCCAGAGATTCATCCCTTTTTTAACCAACTTCTCCACAGTAAGTGCAGATTATAAAGAATATGTAGAAGATGAAGAAAAATGGAAGTATGGAGCCCTGGCCGTTTTTTTGGTGTCAAGAGAAAGCTGAAAAGAAGAAGGGCAAAACAAACAGCAGATTGAGAAACCACAGAAAGCAGGAAACCTATTTGAGGAAGAAGTGTTTTGCCAGAATAGGACACTTGCGGATCAGCTCATGTCGTGATTAATCAAAACAATCACAGAGAGCACTGTGGGCTGAGGGCAGAGTGGCTGGAAAAGGAGGCAGCAGAAAAGGATCTGGGGCTGCTGCTCAACAGAGGCTGGGCATGAGCTGGAGTGTGCCCAGGTGGCCAAGAAGGCCAATGGCACCGGGCTTGTGTCAGCAGTAGTGTGGCCAGCAGGAGCAGGACAGTGCCCATCCCCCTGTGCTGGGGGCACTGGTGAGGCCACACCTGGAATCTTGTGTTCAGCTTTGTTTCCTCACAGCAAGAAGGGCACTGAGGTGCTGGAGAGTGTCCAGAGAAGGAAATGGAGCTGGGGAAGGGTCTGGAGCACAGGTCTGATGAGGAACAGCTGGGAGAGCTGCAGGGGCTGAGCCTGGAGAAAAGGAGAGTCGGGGAGGAACTTCTCACCCTCCACAAGCCCCTGACAGGAGAGTGCAGCCAGGTGGGGGTGAGTGGCCCTCTGCTCCCAGCCATGAGGAGCAGGACAAGAGGACAAAGCCTCAGGGGAGGTTCAAGTTGGACATCAGGAGAAACTTCTTCACAGAAAAGCTTAGCAAACATTGAAATGGAAGTGAAGTGGTGGAGTCACCCACCTGAACTGCTCAAAAACAACTGGCTGTGGTACTTGGTTCTTTGCTCTCATTGACAAGTGCTGTCTTCTATTTGACCTTGTTGATGGTGGTGACTAACTCAGTTATCTCAGAGGTCTTTTCCAGCCTAAATGACACTGTGATATTGTGATTCTGTCATGTTTTGAGGGGTAAAAAGAACACCAAACTCACACTAAAACCTTTTTGAAGTGTGCTGTCCCTCATCATAGTAAAATTTTATGGCCTGCTAATGGAAAATTTACCAACAGCTGCTTTCCATCCCAGCAAACATATTGATAAACAAATTGCAACAAGCTAAAAGGGGTGAGAAATAGGAAGAAGAAAGTTCAGTTCACAGGCAGTGCTGAGAACAGGACATATTGTTCAGCTGATTGTTTCTTTAAGCATGGATAATCATGTACAATGATGTATTCACTTTAAGAGGATTCTCCATGTGGAAAATGTTCTTGAAAGGTTTAAACACAGTGAATCAGTGAATGATCCAAAACTCATCATAGTGTCATGGGAACGGGGCAACTTAGAAAGCTGCTGTATAAAAAAAAAAAAATAAAAATGCAGAGACAAGGATTCTTGACTGATGCAGTGAAGACTAAGCCATCTTTTGGATGCTTAGGGGAAAACATCTTTCAGGATGTTGTCGTTGAGTGAATCTCAAGATAAAAAAGTCTGGTTAAACTGGGGTGGCTGCAGATATGAGAAGTGAAAACTCCCAGGAGGAAAGCTAACATAACAATTTGTGCTATTTAGGAGAAATCCTGAGGAGCAGATGTAAGAGATTTCCAGTGTGTATAGATAATAAAGCTCCCTGAAAAATGACAAGCACAGTTCAATTAAATGCGTTATCCCTTTTTTGTCACCCTTTTCTTCTTTTGTCCAAGTGTCCTTTTTTTAAATTCCTTCTTCCCTTTCCTCCTCTGCTCTCTTTTGTTTTCCTTTCCTTGTCCCCTCTTATAATTTTTCTTTTCTTTTCTTTTCTTTTCTTTTCTTTTCTTTTCTTTTCTTTCCTTTCCTTTCCTTTCCTTTCCTTTCCTTTCCTTTCCTTTCCTTTCCTTTCCTTTCCTTTCCTTTCCTTTCCTTTCCTTTCCTTTCCTTTCCTTTCCTTTCCTTTCCTTTCCTTTCCTTTCCTTTCCTTTCCTTTCCTTTCCTTTCCTTTCCTTTTCTTTTCTTTTCTTTTCTTTTCTTTTCTTTTCTTTTCTTTTCTTCCTCTGTCTGACATCAGATGGGGCAAAATTAGGCATGACAGTCGCATTCTGCAGAAGCCAGAGACAACGAGAAGAAGGACACTCTGGAATAAGTTCATGAACTGCTTAAGCCAAGGATGCTCAAATGACACTCAAAAGACTTCTTTTCAAGATCAGCTGTGCTTGAGGTCATTTCTTGTCTCAGGAAGAAACATATCATATTCTTTGCACAGATCATTTCTCCTCAGCTAGGGCAGGTTTGGGGAAATTTTTTGCAACTTCTCTGAAAGAAAAGATCATCCTATTATTTTAAAATCAGACCTCTGGCCTGGGAAAATATAGACCACTGGGTTTAGTCTTTATAGTGAGCAAGGTTTTAGGACATACTCTGAAAGAATATATTAAAGATGGAAAGATAAGAAAGAAAAAATAGTTGGATTTACCAATGATAGACTGCCAAACTGAACTGATACCATTCCATGATAACATAACTGATTTTTCTAGACAAGTGAAATTTAATAGATCTAATCTACCTGGACTTCGAGAAAGCATTTAATATGGCCCATGCTAGAAATTCTTATCAAAGGTAGAGGAGATGGGGATTAGTTGAGGAGTTAGATGAGGAGCTATAAATATGTAAGGAGCTGGCTGGTGAATTATTAAGGAAGGGCAACAGAGTTCTTGATCAGATAGGCTAGAACCACTGCTCCCTTTTCTTTGCTTGAAAACCAGAGTATGTTATTTCAGACTGCTGGTGGCACAAAGCCAGAGACTATCAGCACAGAGAGGAATCAGAGTGGAGATTGAAGAAGAAATTAGAACTAGAAAGAAACATAATAAGAAAAGCAGTGTCTTGTATTGAGACACAAATCCATCTCATTTGGGCTTTATGTTCAAAGTTCTAAGGAATACAGAAGAGGGAAGAAATGAGGAAAAAAAACCCTTCATGATTTATCCTATCAACTATGGATCACTGATACGACATGATAGTAGTAGTAGTAGTAGTAGTAGTAGTAGTAGTAGTAGTAGTAGTACTAGTAGTAGTAACAATTCTATTCAAAGGCAGAATGACTAGAATCTTACAAGTCAGATATTGATTTCATGCAGTTCCCTCATTCTGATTTGAATAAAAGAATTTGAAAAAATCAGTCTAAGTTGGACTAGAGCAATAATTTGTGAAGAATCCGTTCCTTGAGAGAAAGTAAATTTAAGCTGGGAAAATAAAGGTTGAGTAAAAATATATTTTTTCTCTCTATATACATTGAGGTGAGACTATTGAGGCAGTTAAGGAGAAGTTCTGCAAGATAGAGCCAGTGTTGCTGCAAGAGAATGATTATATAAATTAATTCACAGACAGTATGGCTGAAGATTAGACTTCCAAAAGAAAGACAATTGCCCATCATGAATGACCTCACAAAGTTGGGACCATGAAAGTGAAGTTTCCTACCTCAAAAATAGGAACAGCCCAGATAAACCTGGTAATAAATAATCTGTCCCTTAGCTGTAATTTCTTTGCTGGTACATTACACCTTCAATATTTGGCAGCTAGTGGACTCTCACAGGAAAGAAGCTGGATAGTAGCATATTACCACGTTAGTATATGGGCAGTGTTTCTTCTGGAAGCTGACTATGTGGGTTCAAAGATTAAAATTGACCCAGAGAAATTGTAACTAACTGTATTCACTCTCCTGGCACTTCTACTACACCTGCAGAAAGGTTCTGGAAATTAAATTTTTAATTGTTACATATTGCATATAAACAGCTGGAGTCTTTTCCTCTGCTCTCCTCTGAAGCAATGAAATCACAAGTACATTAGGTTGAATCATTGTCACAAGTTAAAAGAAAGACATAAAATGGAGAAACTGAGACAGAATACTGAGATACATTAAAATGATGTAGAATTTGCAGAGGATAAAAAAAATCATAAAAAAATGAGATTAAAAAAAAGGACAAATAAAAGTTTGCATAATCTTCACCCCAGGGTATAATAGCAGTGCTAGTGTTTTCAGACTATAATATTTTCTGAGATAAGAAGCTAGTCAAACACACAGGCTCATCATTCTTTTCAGCCTTCCTCTATGACTCCAGATGGGCTGCTGGAGGTAAGGTCCACAGTGGACCCATTGGATCCTTCAGCTCCAGCACTGGGCTATTTCTGATAAATTTCAAGCCTCTTTCCAGGAAAGTGGTTTGTGAGCCAAGTCTCAGGTGCTGTCTACCTGTGCAGGGACTTTATATGCAGCAATTCAGGAAACCCATGTGCAGAGCAGGCAGCAGAGTTAGTCATCATGAAGATGATGAGTAACATGACTAATATCATGAAGACTGAGGTATCTCCTGACAGCTGTTTGTGGGCAGACTGCTGATCACAGACCCAGAAAAACTCCTGATAAAATACCACTAAAGGGGAGTGATGGACTGACTTTGCATTCTTATGCCTTATGCTGGTTGAACTTCTGATTTCAATGTTAATTTTGGGGCAGATCTGTGGTCTATTATAGGTGGGAGAGAACATATAAATCTATCAATTGTCTATTTGAAGTTGAAACAAACCAGCTGTGTGCCCTCACCTGATCTACACTGAACTTGTACTGCTGCACGAAGAAGTACAGGCACTAAGGACAGTGGAACTACTACTCTGAAACAAGATAATTTTTCAAGGTGGCAACGACCAAACTTTTGCATGCTCACCTTTTGACTAATGAGTAATCATGGAGTGTGGGAGCCTCTGACAAAAGAAAGCAAATTTGCATCATCCTCTCTGTGGAGAATCCCATCAATAACATACTATGAAATGAGCCAGTTATGGGGCAGAGGGGTAGTTCAACTGTCACTGCAGTTAAAAAAAACAAAACAAAACAAAACAAAACTTGGAGGCACCAAAATACAGTTTAGAGTGAGCCTGATCTTATTTTATGATACAAGGTTTCTAACTCCTCTTAATCTCAGATTCTAGAAATTAACGAATGTTGGAAAATTCTGAATTCTTTTCTGTATCTGGAAGACATGAATCATTTCCTGGTAATAGAAAACATTTCCATACTAGTCTCCTTGCACTTCAGCCCTTTACTCTGAAGAGCAGCAGAAGAAAAAATGCCCTACTTCATAAAGATATTGTGTAGAGAAGTCTATAAATTATTGAGATCTGTTCTGATACAGAGAGCTCACATATGTATGTGTGTCTGCTTCAGAGGTAGCTAGCTAGAATTGATTGCTGCATGAATAAACATTTACAGCTTCCAGCCCCTGCAACTGCTATTGTCCCCTCTCTCTCCTCTTGTCTCTAAGTTTCTAAGTGGTCATGTCCTGCATGACTCTTTGCAGACTGTATACTGGAAAGGGCAAACTCTGGCTATTCTTCTGTGCTGTACACTAAGCCCTTTCTGCCCCCATTACTGTTTGATCTTTTGCAAGGTTATCCTGGTATGAATTATAGGATGTAATTAAGGAAGATGGTTTTAATCCTTCTCTTTGTAAGTGTACAATCTATTTATACAAGAACTAGCTACTTGATATTGTGAATTTTGTACAGTCTATAGCTGAGGGTGACCAAACCAATTTCTCTGGATAGAATAAATCCTCCTTATCCTTACCCTTCAAACTTCAAACTGAACTTGATCCAAACATCATTTTCTTCCATTTAGAAAGAGCTTCATTCAGTTTGAAGTTTCATTTCCGTGTGAAAATGCTGTGAAAAAGATTGTTCTCATGGTATTTTCAACCAAGACTCGAAGTAGAAAATACCAAGAATACCATGAGGAAATTCACTCCTGGACTGATCTCCAGGAAAGCTTTCCTGGATAAATAAGAATGGAATTCAGGTGAGATTCCTAGGAAGTCCAAAATGCAAGGCTACATTTCAAGTGGTAACTGAAAAGACTTTGACAAGACATAATAATAAGAGGTTACACCAGAAAACATAAATCATTGGCCTCTTAAGCAAAGCATGACTGACATCACTAATTTGAAAGATTTCAGCTCGTGGCACGAGTTGGACCTAGGCTGCTGAGCACAGGCACTCTGCTGTGCTCCATACCACTCTGTCCCTGAGCATTCACTGTGAGTGACATGTTTCTGAGTTTAAAGTTAGTCTACTCCTGCCCTAAGATGGGGATTTATTGCACAGAATCTAAGGCACTTTGGGGCATAACACATCCTAGCCCCAGCCTGACAAGCAGCCTGTGTACCATGAAAGTGTGCACCTCAGCACAGTTGTTCCTTCATCCTGCAGCTTATACAGATACTGCAGTAACATTTGAACATCACTTCTAACTTCTTGCACTAATATTTAGAAGCATCATCCCCACGACAGGCATTATAGAGCAATGGGAAGGAAGAACTGTGCCTCCAGATCTTCTATTTGACATAAAAGGGTAACTCTGAGACAGAGGCAGAGCATTGGGAAGTGGTTGGAAATTCTATCCTTGGCATGTTGCCCAGGCCATTTAACAGCTCCATTTGCACCTATTGTCTATGTTATTCTTTTCTACCTGCACTACTGTGTAATAATGAGGACTGGGAGTACCCAGACCTTCATCAGTTTGGCTCTTCAGCCAGGGCTGCAGAGATCCCATCTCTGACAGAGTGGAGTGCAGAGGGATTTGTAAAACACACACACACAAACTACCATGCTACATGTTCCATCAGATCAAAGAAAATTTGTCCGGCGTATCCAGAATCCTTGACACCATTAACGGACTAAGGTTTGTTTAGCAAGCCTGTTATGCTCCTGCTCAAGCATGGCAGAGAACATGTATGGACAGGGCTGGGCTGGCTGGGGGCTGATATGCTTCTGGTGAATGCTAAATATCTGCTGGAGAAAAGGATGATGCAGTGACCCCTACGTACCTAAATCCTATAGAAATGAATTCTGGGATAAGTCCAGAGAGGCACTACTGATTCTGATGGATTTATTCTGGAGGCATAACCATATAACTGAAAGAACAATTTGGCCGGACATGTAATCAGCTTCGGGATGAAAGGCACTATTTAAATGGAAGTTGTTATTATTGTTGTTACTATTATTATTGTCATTATTTCCTTTCTAGGGCGAGTGAGGCTCATGGCTTTCATCTTCAAGCAGATGGGGAGGATGGAAAGAGAGTGATCTTTTATTTCTTTAATGATAGAAAAAAAAATTAAACAAGATATAAGGATGCTGTTAAAATAAATGTCAGTGGGAAAAGGGGAAAAAAAGAATATGGAAGGGAACAAAAAGGGAAATATGAAGTGTTTTTGTATTTTTTATATAAGAAGTATATTTGACGTCAAAGGAGCTGAAATTGAGTTAAAGTTTACTAGTGAAGTCAGGTTTCCCTTGGAGGGTAGGCTGCCATTTAAGCTATTTCTTCTCTTTTACTTGTACGGTGTAATTCCCCTAATACAGTGTTATGGGGGGAAAAAAAAGCTCTGAAGCTCTGATACAGCTGGGCTCCAATTTCCATTTACTAGCGTGAAACCCTCCCCCCTCATATAAAAGAGTTCAGTATTATTTTGTGGAAAAATTGGCACCTAAATACTACCTCACAGAAGAAGGTAACCTGGTAGTCTGAAGCAAAAGCTACTTCCTCAGTGCCCTAGCTCTTGACAGATTATAGTCATGAAGCTGCTGCCAGCTCACTCTATGCCTTTTAGTCTGAATTCCATGCTCAAAAAAAGGTGTTCTCAGTGTTAATTTCTATAAGGTGACTGCTATTTTTACCTTTTCTCCACTTCTCTTGAATCATGCTCTCTCCCACCTTTTCACTCCCACCCCCCTTAACACAAACCCATCTCTTCCATTGAGATGAAAGCCCACACAAACTGGTGACTGATTGGACTCTGCCAGAAGCATAATTGAAGAGCTTTTAGACCCTACACTGATAATGAAAGAAAGGACTAAACTGACACTAATCAAACAAACAAATAAAAATACACCGGAAAACTCCACATATATGCTTTCTCTCAGCTATGGTACTTGACAGTGCTACTTTTAACAGCAGGTGATAAGGAAGCTTCAGACAGAAGAGTGATTTTTGAGTTGATGGTGCCCCTTTACAGACACACAGGGATACTATATACCCCACTGTGCTGGTATCAGTTTCATTTTTCCTTACCTTCCCTGCTCTGATAACCACTTTGATGCTGCCATAGCACAATCTCTGCCAGAGCTTTTGTGAGTGAAGAGAACTACCTGCAAACACGGGTATTGCTTTTTGAGGCTGAGAGAGTATGATCTTTCAGGAGGTGGAGGGTTGAGGGTTGAGCCAGAGATGGGATTTGTTCTATCTGAGGTTGTCAGAGAGTTTTTGTTATGGAAGCAACAATCCTGAACTCCTTGCATCCCAGAAGGATCTGGGGACTGAATTAAAGGATGCGTTTATAATCACCTTTTGCTGTGCTTCAATACCTGTTGGAAAAGGAAAATTTCTGAAACATCCAAACTTTGCATGAAAAAGTACTCTAGCCTCTATGTCCCTGATAAGTGCATCTAATTTGTCTCCTTTTAGGAGACATCTTTTTATCATCTTTTATTTTGGCTAAGATTCCCTCTAATGTTGGCATGAGCATATTAAAATCAAAAGCCTATTTAATTAAGAGCCAAAGAGACAGCACAGCATTTCGGTTTCTCAGACATTTCATTACAGCAGTTTTTTTATGCTCTATTATACCTACCAACTATTTCCTTATTGGTTAGGCCAACATATAGTTTCAACTGGAAGGTCGGAAATCCTGCCATTTTAAAGAGGACTACAAAATCACAAAGTTTTGTGCTAAGAAAGTAAGAAGAGGACAAAAAGGAAAAACATATTGCTTGTCCTTCTCTCTGCCTCTCTAAAAGTCATGATTTCTCACAGCATTTCAACAAGGGCCTGGGAAATCAGCAGAAAGAATTGATAGACCAAGAAACAAGGCAGATTTCCAA
Source organism: Acridotheres tristis (assembly GCA_037013685.1). NCBI lineage: Eukaryota > Metazoa > Chordata > Aves > Passeriformes > Sturnidae > Acridotheres > Acridotheres tristis. The sequence goes on from CM072919.1 coordinate 73,533,175, forward strand.
ATCCTGAATGTCCTTAGCCTGTTTGTGTGTGTAATGGTAGCGATAATATTCATAAACTTGTGATTATTCCCAGAAAGGGGATCACCCAGGCAGTGATGGGTCCTCTTGCTGTCCAGAGCTTCTGGTGCAATAATGGGCATTCCTCTCTTTCAGCTGGAGACAGGGGAGTCTGACTGCAGCTGGAACTCTCTGATAGCTGCCAGCTAATGGCAATCCTGCTTGTGTACATTGCCTTCTTCCTTGCAACTTTTCTATTAACCTTGGGAAAAGGGGAGAGCTGGAAGAAGGTTTAATTTGATGTCCTGTTTACAATTTACAAAGACATCACAGTAGTAGCAATGCAGCACGTACAATTTTACATGTAACGGGGGTCAGACTTACAGCTAGCAAAGCCACTAGGTCTGATAGGTAAAAACACAGACTAAACACTGGGTTAAGTCACCTTTTCTGAGACACAGAAAACAATTCTCATCCATCTGAGGTTTACACTGTTTAAAATCAGAAATACACCTCTTCTTTTGTTATGTTATACTACCTTGATTAATAGTGAGGACCTGAAACAGGGAAATAGAAAATTCAAGGCTATGTATCCTGTACCAAAAGACCGGAATTAGTATCTTCAAGGTGTTCTGCCATTAGAAACTTCAGAGTAAAATGAAAATTAAGATTGTCCATATTGAAATGATTTTTCAGGGTACCATTTGAATAAGGACATTCTAAGGCATTTCAAGCCTGTGTCCAAGATTCAGTGTTTAGGTTCATGCTATATCTAATCTGACAGCTGAAGTGCAGCTAAAAATTCAGATCCCACAGTGGTCCAGTGGTTCAATATATGTTTGATTCGGGTAGTATCCAAGAACCTTCAGAAGTAAGTTTTCTGAGCTTATCACAAAAAAATCTACAAATTTTTGCAAAGAATCTCACAGTAAAGCTAGCATGTTTCCTGAAATTTCTGATATTTTGTTTTGCAATACTTTTTCATTATTTACTGTTTTGATTCAAACTGGTAGTTAGCAATCAAAACACACAAATGATCATGACATTCTGTGGTCCAACTTAATCAAATGTCTCATTTTAAGGCTTGGATAAAAGTGGTTTTTTGCTTGCTGGTTTCTCTCAAATGTGACACCAATTGAGAATGATATCTGGAGCACACAGATTCAAAACAAAGAGCAGATAAGAGTTCCTCCCACGGAGCAGAGTTATACTCAATACCAAAAGTATTGTGGACATTGAAAGATTTTGTGACTTTAAAGGTTAACTGGGAAAGCAATTGGAAGAAAAAAATTCCTGAAGACTATGAAACATCAAGATTCATATTTGACTTCACAGCTCCTGGAACTCCAACCTATAAGAGTGTGATGGAAGTAATATCAGTAGTACCACCTCACTTGTTATATGGTTTAAAAGTATTCTTAATTGATATCTGCCATGGGTAGAACTTCAGTCTGACCCAGTAAATCTGTCCTGTACTGGGAAGGAAAAGAGGGAGAGAGAGAGAGAGAGAAGGAAAAAAATAACAAAAATTTGGACCTTCCCTGTGTACAAAGTTTCCCAAAACTCTTTGAGGTGACCTACTTCTACGTGGTGATTCATGGTTTCCCAAAGTAACTAAGTAAAATATTAGAATTTTGATTAATTTTCCTTGTATTTTTTTTTCCTTCCTTTGATTATGGAATTCAGAAAAAAAAAAACAAAAAAACAAACCTGTGAGCAGTGAGAATGAAGAGGGTGAGAGAGAAAGGAAGTAGCCTCAAGCAGCACCAAAAGGGTCAGCCTCGTTCCTTTGGCTCCTTTGACACCAGCCCACCCAGGTTTAACTGTGTAAATTTGTGTTTGAAAGGAAAGCAGCAAACTGCTGCTTCTTGGGTCCTGTTTGCATGAGCACAAAATATTTGATGTTGCTCTTTTAAGGCAACCATGTTCTACACAGGATTTTAATACAAGCGTCCAACAAGGTCGAAAATACTGACCCTTTGAAATGGAAAGATTAACATTTTTATAGATAGGAGAGGAAAATAGGCAACTTGCAGTGGAGCATGAGAATTCTATCTTGTTTTGCTTTCTATTATTTTTTTTCTTTACAACAAATAAGGCATATGGATTGCAAAGAGGAGACTGCCCCATTTAAAAAAAAAAAAAGTCTTTACAGTATTTTCCAATTTAAAGCTGCTTGCAAGTAGCACTCAGGATCATCCAAGAAAAGTCTGACTCACTAGTTTTTCAATTTAGTTTGTTAATAGCCTGCCTTTCATAAAAGCATCAAGCACAATAACAAAAATACCTAAATCAATAGGATGATGCAGCAATGCCTCACAGAGATATTTTTGAAATAAATATATACCATTCAGCCTGGCCTGCTTGACATCAGATTTATATACTCAATAAGAAAGCATAATTAATGGTCCCAAACTGTATTTTCTTTCACCTATTTCACATCTCAAGAAGCCGAGGGTTTTGTCAGAAAGAGGGGGGGAGGCAGAATGGAGAAAGTGTTCCATTCATAAATGAAATGAACCCATTAAAAATTACTTTCTCCCTAGCCCCCTACCAGTGTCTCCTGGGGAGTGGTGTGTATTTTATTAAGAAACAGAAGTGTGGAATGTGCTTGCATTTCACAAGGTCCGTAGCCAGGTGATTTATCTTCTCTCTTTATCCTGCCAGCTCGCTGGGTGTTCACTAATTTTGAGGGAACAAAGGAGACGAACCAGGAGCCCCCATTTCCCATTGATGTTGACATGTCTGTACCTGGGTCCACCCTATCTAACCCTTCTGTCCACCAGGTAGACCTTCAATCAAATTTAATTAGATATTTTGATTTTTCAATGTTATCTAAAGCCTTCTAAAAAAATAAGCAGATTGTAGTAGGTAAATTGCAGAAGGAAAATGTATTGACTATGAGAGTTCTTTTTGAATCAAAAGTAGTTCAGTGCTTAACTGACTAGAAAGGTTTTGCAGGTCTCCCTGTCCAGTGGGGAAGGAACTGAAGTGTGGAAAGCTGAACGACATTGTGTGTCTTCAGGCAGCTCAGATGAGAGCCTCATCTGGTGTCAAGTCCTCCTTTTCACAAAGGGACCCCAGTTAAAGGCATTAACTAAATAGCAGAAGAGATAAAAATACTGCTGCCACTTAACTCTTCACATCTTTCCCACCAGGTGATGGGTGGAAACAGACCCATCTCTGACCCCTCCCAGAGCAAAGTTGGACAATGTGGTCAATTCCTGTCTGCACCAAGACCCCCTGTACTTTCACAGCAGGTGCCACAGGCTCGTCCTGTTCCTTTACACCCAGCACAGAGCTGCGAGCTGGAGGGCAGAGCCTCATCCTCCTTGGAAAAGCTTGGGGAAAAGGAGGGACAGGCACTGGTCTCTGGGGACCAGTGACAGGACCTGAGGGAGTGGCCTCATTTTGTGTCAGGGGACAGTTGTGTTGGATATCTGGAAAAGGTTCTTCACCCAAAAGTGGTTGGGCACTGGAACACGCTGCCCAGGGAAGTGGTCACAACTCTAAGCCTGAAAGAGTTCAAGGAATATTTGGACAATGCTCTCAGAAAAAAAAGGTGTGATTCTTGGGGTGTCCTGTGCAGGGCCAGGAGCTGAATTCCCCAATAATCCTTGGGGAATTATTTTGATCTAAACTGCTTATTGTTATTTTCAAATGCCAATTAATCAAACATAGTGAAGAGTCTTATGGTAAGAATTTGCTTTAAATCAAGGAAAACAAACATTCAAACACTCAAACATTCACCAATCTTTTATGCAAAAATGTACAAACTCTAGGAGGTTTAACTCCTAGTCCTTTCCATGAGCATGGCACCTATTTTCACGCTGTGGTAAAAACGCATAGCATAATAAGATAAACTTAAGTTCTTATTTAATTTTCATTCATCCCAAACAACAACAACAACAACAAAACAACACCCCCCAAAAAACCAAAACCAAACAACAACAAAAAAAACCAAAACCCAAAAACAAAAACAAACCAACCCCCCCAAAAAAAACAACAACAAAAAAACCCAAAACCCAAATCCTCAGCATTCCCAGAAGCTTGTCCCTAAGTAAAAATGAAAAAAATCAGAAAAATAAAAGAAAAAAGGTCTTTAGGATATAGTCCTGTATTCTATCACTGAGCAAGTGTTGATTTTTATTTTTCTTTTTCCTCTCTTCTTCTGTTTCTGCAGCATTGTCCCAATACCTGGTTGATACCAAACATAGCAACTCATTCATTATCCTGAATATCTTCTGAGCCAAACTCCACCCATAAATAGGGCTGTACTGACTCATAAATCTCTGTGGCTGGATGCCTAAAAATGCATGTAGAATTCACCACTGGGTTTGGACATAATAAATAATGAAAAATGAGTCATGGTAGTTGCCATATTTGTAATGAATTGTAGCTTTGCGAAAGAGACAATGGGAGCTATCCTGAAACTTGCAAGATTAGATACATCTACTTTAAAAAGGCTTAGTTACGATAGAGTGAAATAGTCTTTGCAGAATTTTCCTTGTCACATAATGACTTAAAAACAGCCCACAAGAAGTATCATAAAAATAAAATAATAATAAAAAATAATTTTAAAAGCTGTTACATCTCTGTGTCTTTGAATGAGAATATAATTAAATTTGAGTCTCCATAATAGGCGAAACATTTTCCCTTATCAGGAGTAAAAATATCCTGTGGGACAATATTAGGTCTGATGAAGCTTTGGCTTTGAAGAGAAAATATTTTTATCTACATACAAATGGGAGGTTTACATTATGTGTTTTTGGGGGTTTTTTTCAGACTTTATTTCTCTATTAAAAATAGTTTATGCACATAGCATCACAAGCAAATCTAAACACCTTGATATATCAACACAGAGAGTTCAGTTTAACTTTTTTTTTTAATTATTTTTTTTAAAATGGCAATGTTTTCATCCCAAAAAATCATCATCCTGCAGAACATTTTATGAAATCTTATGGGTTGGCTCCAGATCCAAAACTGAGCAATAATTACACAGCTAAATGAATAAGTTGGAATAATATAATACACAGAATAACTGTGACTGCTACTTTAATCTGGTTCTACTAGATATTTCCAATGAAGACTTAAAATAACAATATAAGTGTCATTAAAATGCCATCAGTTACAGTCACTAAACCATAGTATCTGATGTATTGCTTTATTTTTCTATGCCGTGTCTTTCATATTGTGCTGTGGCAAGTGTTGACTTTTTAATTGCAATTGCAGTATGTCATCTAATTGGGCAATATTGCAGTAAGGAAAATACTTTCCCTGAATCCAGCTGGCATTTAATTTACACCCAACACAAAAACAGCTGAAGTCCATGGTCTTTAGCATGAAGAAAGAATGGGAGAAACAGCCTTTTAGCAATCTTGCACGGTCTATGCTTTTATCTGAAAATTAAAACTCAAGCTCCTTTATTTTAAAATACATGTTTTAAGATGTTTAAATGTTTAAGAGTTTGTCCCTCACTACCTTTGAGAAGAACTAAGGTGTTATATTTCAGAAATTAATGTTTGTGTCAAAATATGGAGTTGTAGTTACCATCTTTTCTTTTAGATTAGTTATGCCACCTAAACCAGAAGGTGTTCCCAAAGTCAGTCAGCTGAACTGTCAGAAGGCTGTACAGGGTACCTAATTTCAAATCTAAAAAATCCTTAGTTAATAATCACCTCATTCAGAAGCCAGATTAATTGAATCTCTCTGAATTTTGAAATGCAAAGTTACAATGACACTTGCCTAAACACTTGAGACAAATCACCATCCTACAAAAGAGAAAGAAATCCTGAACTTCCAAACAGGTCAAGTTTGCATGTTCTACATGAGTGTGATTTTAACTTTGGGCAGAACAACCAGAAGCATCCACATTTTGGGCCCCAAGCAGAAGAAGAGACAGTAATTACAGAACCATCAAAAAGCAAAAGTACAAGATTCAAGAATGCATCTGTCCTGTTTCCCGTTGCAGGAAAGATGCTTAGTTAATCAAGGGAGGATTGAGATTGCTAATCAGAGTTAACTGAAATAAGAACTTGGAAAGAATGGTTCAAATACCTTTGTGAATGCCCTAGCTTACAATTTATGTTGTCTTCCATATCTATGCTAGCAAAAGAAACCAGATTAACTCATCTGAGGTGTCCTTGAGGGACTTTTTATGCACACAGCAGTTCATGTCCTTCTCTAGAAAAACCTAACTCTGATTTCATCGATTGCCACAGAATACTTAGCAGGTGATTTTATAAGTATGGGGAACTAGCTAGCCATAAATTTATTTTGTCTGAAAATTAAAAATTATAAATTAGTTTGGAAGAGACCTCCAGAGGTCATCTAATCCAACTTCTTGTTCTAAGCTGTAGTGTCCTTTCCATCCTGAAGCTGCACTGCTGGACTGATTCCATTCTATGTTCATGCCCATCCTTATATGGGGAAGCAACATCCCAAGAAAATCTTCCCTTGTGCCAAGTGGTGGGGAATGATTACTTCCCCAGGACTGCAAGCTCCACTTTTGCAGATGAAACCCAGAATGCAGTTAGTTTCATCTGTGCAAGGGCATATTTACAGCTTGTGTTCAAATTCTGTCCATTAGGAGTTCTCAGGTTCTGCAGTGCTGGTTTTTACCTAATCAGCATCCAGCTGGTATGAGGGGTTATTTCCTCTCAGATATGGCAGGGCAGTGGCCTCAACTACAAAGGGCACAGTCCCACAGTGCCCAACCAGGGAGAGAATCTAGGGAGGGAAACTAGGCTGAGGTCATCACCCAGAGGTCACCCAACAGGTTCGCAGCGCTGAGACAAATCCAAGGAAAATAATCAATCCAGGATCAGGATGATAGCTGGAAACATTAACATGGGGCAAAATCATATCCCAGGACAGCCAGCAGTGTCCAGGACAATGAGACATCAATCTGGGGAGTCAGGTTTGTAGGTCAGCATTCAGGAAAGGTCCTGTATTAACAGGGTCACACCCAGGCACGGGCGTGGCTGCCACACAGTGCGACAGATCTCCTACAGCTCAGAGGAGCACCAGGAGCCCGGCATTAAAAAAAAAAATTCAAGAGCAGGGAGCCTCTGAAAATGCTTCATGCAAATACTTTTCCACAACAGACTCGCCCAAAATTAGACACCTGAGTCATATCAGAGAGATATCCTTTACTGTGGTTACCCAAATTAAAAGGAGAGGAGAACACTCGGGGCACTGGGACCACTGAGCACAGAGATCTGTGAGGCAGCATACTTGGGGTAAGTGCATTTAATTGCCCAGAGACCTCCTTGAAACTCCTGAGTTGCGTCTGATGTCTGATTTCCAGAAAACAATTTTAAAACCTCAGAGCTTATTGAGAGATTTTGTCTGAGAAATAAATCCTTTAAAATTTCTTTAATGTTTGTTAAATATCTCACCTACTGGCTATGCTTCAGGGGTGTTTTAATTAGCAAGACAGGTTTCTGCTGCAGTTTTCTTTTTGCCTGTGTCTACAGGCAATTTTGAACTAACAAATTATAAGGGAATATTCTGATATTAGATAAAATTCCCAAATCTGTAGGCTTCTCCTTTTCCACTTTACTCTTTAATGTGAAAGTAATGGGAAGTTAGCTTTAAGTTTTTCATAACTTAGTCGTCTATCTGATGATAAATGCAGAACATCCTGGTGTGTTGGGTTTATATGGCCAGGTTTTGGCAGCAGGAGGGCTGTAGTGGTGGTTTCTGTAAGAAGCTATGTATTGGTTTGAAAGTAAAACCAGTGCGAGACTCCAAATCAGTAATACAATTTAATAGAAGAAAAGAGAAAAAATAAAATACATGCAATAATATAAAAGAAACAACCACCAACACAGTCAGAAATACAACCTGACACCCTGTCAGGCAGGGTGTTGGAAGCAGTCCGTATAAATGGTGGCTGCAGTCCTCCTGGATGACAGATGTGGTTCAGTTGAAGCAGTGCTGTAGAAGGTGCAGTTTTCCTCCGAAGATCCAGCGATGATGTGGAAATGATCCGACTTTCCTCTGGGATCCAGTAGAAAGGTCTGCCCTCGTGTCCCAAACCCCAGTTTTTTATCTAGGTAGGAAAGGCTTGGCTCCTGCCCCTGGCTGGGGCATCTCCCAATGGGATGATGCAATCTTATCAGTCACACAATAGGACTGAATGGCCCATTAACGGAATATATCTCCCGGAGGAAGGATGGGTTGTGAAAAGATAACGATGATCATGCCCCGATCTTATCAGATGGCACATCAGCAGAGGATATCTCCCACAGAGATAAGGATCACCACCCCTCCCACATTTTAACAGATGGTGATAGAATAGACAAATGTTGCATTGTATCCCAGGACAAGCTACTGGAAGCTTCCCCTGTGTCCAGTAGAGCCAATGCCAGGCAGCTCCAGGATGGAGCCTTCAATGATCAAGGCTGGGGTAATTAAAAATGGTAGTAAGGCCTCTGTTGTAATGTAGTTCAGAATAAAGAAAGAAAAGCTATTACAGAAATTTAATTGCATCCAGAGAAGAGCAGGGTGAGAATGTGTGAGAGGAGCGGTGATGCAGAAGGAGGGGCAGGAGCTGCTCCAGGCTCTGGAGCTCAGATTCCCCTGCAGCCCCTGGAGCAGCCCGTGGTGAGGCAGCTGTGCCCCTGCAGCCCAGGGAGGGCACGGGGGAGCAGAGATCCACCTGCAGCCCTGCAGGAGCCCAGGCTGGAGCAGGTTTCCCGGTAGGATTTGTGATCCATTGGGGGACCCACGCTAGAACAGCCTGTCTGTCCTTGAAGGACTGGAGTGAGGAGTGAGCCACATTGGAGAAGTTGGTGAAGATCTGTTGCCCATGGAATGGACTTGTGTCAGAGCAGTTTGTGGAGAACTGTCTCCTATGGAGAGAGCAGGGGAAGAACTCCTCTCAGGAGCAGCAGCAGGAACAACTGTGGTGAACTGACCATAACCCCTATTCCCATCTCCCTGCACCCCTGGGGGAGAAGGTAAAACTGGGAAGGAGGAAGGGATGAGGGAAAGGTGTTTATAAGGTCTTATTTTACGTTTCATTATTGTGCTCTGATTTTGTTAGTAATAAATTTAATTAATATCTCTAGTTTGAGCCTGTTTTACCATGACTGTATTTGGCAATTGGTCTCTCTGGGTCCTTATCCCAAATCATGAACCTTTTGTTATACTTTTTCTCCCCTATCCAGCTGAGAAGGGAGCAACAGCAGCTTTGGGAAGTGCCTGGCATCCAGCCAGGGTCAACCCACTACACCTGGGAATCAGCAATTGGCATGATGCAGTGGGATATGAATGATAAGGAAGAGTCTGCAGTAGTGTTCTGTGCAGCTGAAAGCCCGAAATAGTGGCAAAACAGAATATACAGTCTCAAAGACAAATTTTGAGCACTGATGATGAGAATATAGTATTACAGAATAAACCCAAATTTGAAGAAGTCAAGAGGTTCTATTGTTGCTGGTGTGATAGTGAATCCTTTCTAAGCTGAAGCTATTTTAATGTGAATCCTTAAGCCTGGCTATAATCACATAACAAGACTAATTCAAAAAAACAATCAGCCTAATCTGGTGTTTAGTACAATCATCTGAGACATTAAAGTTCCAATTTATAAATCACTTGCATGTACTACCTACTTCCAGAATCCTTGAAAATTACATGCATGCCATTGCCAATTCACAAAGATTTTTAAATCCATGTATCTCCAGTGTCACAGTGCCTGCTGGTACTATAGGCAACTTTCAGCTCAGTGTCTCACTCTGTTAGCTCAGGCAGTTGAGACCACAAACAGAAATAAAGGAAGAAGAAATGGAGAGAAAAATACATAGAAAATAAGGGAAATGTTTCACTACCATTTGAGAAAATATACAATTTTTTAGTTTTGTTTGTTTTTTTTTTTTTTTTTTGGTCGTTGTTGTTGTTGTTTTTTTGTTTGTTTTGAGGTGGTTTTTTTTGTTTGTTTTTGTTGTTTTTTTGGTTTGGTTTGGTTTTTGTTTTGTTTTTGGTTGTTTTGTTTTGTTTTGTTTTTGTGTTTTGGGGGATTTTCTGTGTTTTTTTTTTTTGGTTGGTTGATTGGTTTGTTTTTGCTTTTGTTTTTTGTTTTGTTTTGTTTTGTTTTATTACATTGACAGGACCCAGAACAGATTGGTGAAGTTCCCAGAAGGGACAAAAATAGGACATCAATTTTGATAAATGACTCAGAAAAATGGATTTCTCAGCTCCCCTGATGTAACAAAAGTCTTGAGAGTGACTGCAAAAGTTTTTCATAGTACAACTGTGAGTGAAACTCACCCCGAAATAGAAGATATTGCAGCTCTTCCAAGAACTCTAAAGCACTTCTCCTTGGCTTTTATAAAACAGCTAGAGATGAGTCACATAAAATGATCTTAGCAATGTAAAAGTTAGTACTGTAAGTATACTATATCAAAAGTGGGAAGAACAAAACTGAATTTGGACTTGTGCATTTTATCTGCTCTCACAGTTCTTGTATTTGGTGCAATCAGTGCCAGAAATAAATATTATATATATAATTTTTTATTCTTGTTGTATATACTTTGAAGATTTTTTTTTAATATGTCTCTCTCGCTCTTTTTTTTAAGTCAAATTCGAAGTCAAGGTCTGTTCTCAAAAATTCTGGTGAAATACTGACTCGCCATACACATTTTGAAGTCATGCCTAATGACCTAATGACCCATATCTTCATAAACTCAGGTCCAGGCTTCATTAACTTTCCCATTTCTCAGTTCCTGTATTTTATCTACAATATATATTGGCTGAAATTGGGGACAGAAAAGAGAAGCAGGTAGGACCTTTGTCTTTGCAGCTCTTGTGTGTGATGGAGCTGACATCTACTTTAGGGCCTTTAAGACAGTTGAAAGTTACTGTGGTCTCTAAGGAATCTTCATGTATTTAAAATATTTCAAAAATAGTACAATTCCAATATAAACCTGGTACTCAATCTGAATGAAGATACAGGACTCTATTGAATTACAGAATATCCCATGATTGGAAGCGAAATCAAGCATCATTTGATCCTGCCCATCTTGGAGAAAGTAGAGTCTAGACAGGATGACCCGGCACTCTGTCCAACTGAACTTTATCCAGCATTGGGGCATCCACCATTTCCCTGGGGTAATTATTCCAAAGGCTGATGGTTCTCATTGTAAAATAAATTATTGGTTTACCCCTGCTCAATTACAGCCCCAAAATGGATTAACTCGCACCCCACTCCCCCCCCCCCCCCAAACAAAAAAAAAAAAAAAAATCACAATAGAAGAATGGAAAGATAACTGTAAAATATATTTCATGAGTGGTCAGCTTTGACTTAGGACATAGAATTTCAAGAGATGCCCTTCTGCAACTGGGCATTACAAACCAGACCCTAATCCATATTCTATTCAGGGAGACACAGGGTTAATTATAATCTTGTTGTGTTGTGGTTTTATACCTCACTGTTTCCTAAAATGTTTGAACCTCCTCAGGCTCTTCTCCATTCTTCAGACATACACTTGAGTGCTTTCTACAAGTAAATATTGGTTTATCACTAAACCAAAATGTCCTATCTGTATACATTTTGCATAAGTGTATGTTGATAAATAAGCTAGCAAGTCTATGCATTGCACATAAGGCATTTCTTAAAGAGGATCTGGGTTTTATAGAGTGTAAAATATGGATATTGCTCTATTTATCTTACTGTAGCTTCGTGGAAAGGTGACAGTGGGTATTAGAATGCTATGCTTCATATACATGCTGAAGCACACTTTACCTTCCTTCACATGGAGCAACCCAATAACCCACCTAAAAGAGAAGAAAAAGAGAAGTAGAAGCAATTGAAAAAAAAATATGTCAGTCAAATGTAAGCCAGCTAGCCATTGACTAGTGAATTTAAATTCAACAGAATTCAGTGGGTGTTGTTCCTTCCAGCCTGATTAGGAATGGTAGAAATGTAGATATGAGTTGGTGCACTTTCCACATAGTAAGACACATGTAGTATTTCTAAATATTTTTTTTGTTTGCTTATACTGAGATGTAGAGTGGTTTATTTGTACACTCTTTGTAAAAATTAAATTTAATTAAAAAATATGTTACATTAAAAATTTAATGTAACCTAGCTATGTTAGCTCAGTGCTGTTAGGTTGAGTTAGAAAAACTCAACAGCTGAGCACCCACTGAGATGAGTTTGGCCAGTCTGAAGAATCAGCAGAACAATCTGTGTCTGTTCATCTACCACAACATTAACACAGGCAGACAGAAATCTCGGCAATCATCATGTTTATCAATAATTATGATAATGATAACACAAATAGATATATGTTTTGTTTTTATTATCTGACAAGAGCACAACATTTTGTATGGTTTTCATCTCATCAAACGTCAGTGAGTTTCATTTTAGATGTAGCTGGATTTCAAAGATAAAAGATATTTCTCAGGAATAATTTATTTGGCCCATATTAAATATCTATTCTGATATAAATTAATTGCATCCTAGCACTGTCTAATTTCTCTAGTGACAAACAGCACAGATGGAGTTTTTACGGGTACTTTTGCAATGTCCACATTTAAAGAGCTGAATCCCATCCACCAAAACAGGGCAGGTAGACAATTTCATCTTCCTCAACTGTCTCAGTGTGAGCATCTGATTATGTCATTAATTCAGCTGTGACATTTTTCTCTAATTAGCAGGTCTCATTCTGTGGTGAAATGGGTACTTTCCAGTGGGATCTATGCTGCTGCACCTCCAAATGCCAGGAAGATCTCATGCAAGCACCTAAACACATCAACTCAGTAGCAGCTCTTAGTTTCTAGTTCATGGCATGGGTTTTTTGGGCAGAAGAGAGCCTAGTATGGTTGAATTACAGAAAGTATTAAAAACATATTATAGAGCAGAACACTAGCATATTTCTTCTAGATGAAGGCAGTGTCTGCTAGAGCAGAGCTTTTTCTCCTTCTTCCTCCCTCTGCCACAGTGACTTCTCAGCCATTTTAAATGTGTGACAGATAAGAAACCTGGGAGAAGGCAGCTTTCTCTGTTGCTCAGAACTACTGATTTTGGAGAATCCTCATAAAATTAGTTAGAAATCCATCCATCTGAGATTTGACCAGACCATGCCTTTATTATTTAAAATAAGTAATTATGATCAATAGCCACGGGCAAGATTCCCACCACCCTTAAGATTGTATATTAAAAAAAAAAAAAAAAAAAAGAAAAATTAGAAAGTCAAGAAAGTCACTCTGTCTCAAAGAGTTTTTAAGATATTGCAGACAGCAGACAGGCAAGCAAACTGTAAGAAAATGATGAGAGAATTGCAATTTCCATAATTGGCAATATACTTGCAGCCCTTGGGCAGTGAGACTATTGTCATGCTTCCTTATTTATTTATTGGCCTTGAAGCCAGGGAAGAAGAATAAGGGAGGATTCAAAAGATGATAAGGAGACAAACTTGTTTCAAAGAAAGCCCTAGTAGCTGTGAGTGTTTTTTGATGAGATTGTAATATTTGAGATAGTGAATGCTGGCTGAGCCAGTGAGCCCAACTCTCACTTAAATCTGGCAATCTACTTTTTTGACATGGACTATCAGGCAGTACAAACACCCCAGGACTAAGACATCTCTGGCAAAAGTCCTCTGAAACATCAGGAGTGAATGCAAGGTCTCAGTGAAGAGAAAGCATGGACTGGTGAATCTAAGCCATACATGGATGAAGTTACAAATGGCTTTTTTTTTCTACAGACTCACTCAGACACTAGTGCAGATATTTGTGCATTTTCTATTTATCAAGGGACCATCCATATCTTCCAGCAGGCTTGTTCATGATCATTGTTTTCCCCTCATCCCAACTAAGCATCCTTTCTGATTCAGCTACTTGGCCATAAGAGCAAGTAGTAATTTTCCTACCTTTTCTGCCCTAATTCTTTCTTAGAAACTACTGCTTTTTCATTTCCTTCCTGAAACTCATGATGCATTTCTCAGAATTGCCAGACCTCGTGAGGTTTCAGAAACAGATAAGCCATGGACAGACAATGACTAGAGGTGGATAGGACATAGGAAAATTGTTCAGTGAAAAGGTAAGGAAGAAGACAGGAATGAGAGATAGGCTGTGGGTGTTGGAAGGTGGCTGTCTTAGAAAGTGCAAACCACTACACCCCAGCACTGCACCTGAGACACACTAAAAGGATCCAGTCATGCCACTCTATACTTCAGTTACATACAATACAAATTAGAGCTGTGAACTAAGTGATCTGTTTCTGACACATTCTTTTTTGGTAGTGCGTTAAAGTAGTTTCAGATTTTGGCCCCATTTCATGTTAAGACATCATGAAGTCCAGCAGGAGTTAAGATTGCATTACCCAAATTTAGTTATCCACATGTGGGGCACGATCTCTAAATGAGTGACTTTGTCATCTTCTATAGACATGACACAAAACTCATATCCATGTAAGATTGAGCATGATTCATACAGATTCCTAAAATAAATGGGAACCACCCTCTGGAGGAGCCAGGCACTTCCAGGGACTAGAAGCAGGAGGAAGCCCACAGAAATAGTTTAGATCAGATTCCTAAATTTAAACATCATAAATCTCTTAGCAATTCCCTATAAGTCATTCTTGTACTCTAAACATACTGCATAGACTTGCTGTGATTAAGAAAAACATTTACACAAAACAGTGTAAAATCTTGGCCTTCTTCATGTTGTTCCTCCCAGAGTATCAATCATCCAACCAACCCTGGCTGACACAGGAACCAGTTTTTTACTTCCCCATGCCCTTCTCAGCTTTAGTCTTAACAGGAGCAGGTCGCTCAGCATTGCTTCTGTCTCCCTACACTTATGCCTTTCTGTGTACTGTTGGAAAGGTTTAACTGCCCCTAAGCACAGGAAAAGAAAATACAATTTTGCTTGTGTATGTGTGTGCATTACTATTCCTCCAAGGATTGCAACGCTTTAATATTTTTGGATTAACTCATGATCAAACATTGATGAATCATGGTATTTTACTGAAAAGCACAATCCTTAAGTCAACCACCTAATCTAAGAGAAGAAATTAAACTCTAAACCAACATAAACACATTACAAGTCATTAGTGTAATTAAAAAGGAATGTATAATTAAAACATTTGTGTATTTTAGCTCAAATTCATCTGCGGTAGGAAATTTTAATGAACTGTTCATCAAAGAAATCTCTGGAGTCTGAGGATAAGTTTAGCATAACAAGAAATTGAATGTTTTCTTCTCTTCAGCATAGGAGGCTCTGTTCCCACTGGCTTCGAAATCCAAGCTGTCATTGGCTCAAGCAAACTAATAATGATTCTAAATGGTTATGATCGCTTCAATGTTTTAAACTGATGTTATCTTTTTTATCCCTTAAGAATCATGTTTTTCATAATTACTTCTCTTTTGTCCTTTCCTTAAGACAAATGATTTTGTAATTAGTGATGAAGGAACCAGTGATCACTCCAAGACATCTGTCAAGTTGTCATGAAGTATCTGTCCCTGTAGCTATATTTAAACTTTCTGTTTAATAGCCTCTTGCTTTATTTCACCATTACATCTCTGCGGTATCATAAGCAGGATACCCTAATGATCAAGTTCTATAAAACACAGAGCAATTAGATTGTAAGACATATTGCTCCCATGAAAGTCCTTCCTTCTCATAACGTAACTCCCTCTTTTCCCTTTCTTCACCATCCCCCAGCCCCACAAGTTCGCTTGCAGCATTCATTAGCTGTTATTAGACAAGATAACTGTGTCAACAGCTAGCCTGATGTTTAGCCATATTTTTGGTTTTGAATACTTCTTTCATGAGTCATTTGAGTAAGCCTGGTGGTCTGAATTGCAGCCTCATGAGAAAAATATCATAACAATATGACTGGGGTTTAGAAGATCTGCACTACCCACTTAGAAGTACAATATTGTTTTTTCTAGAGTGACCTTAAGCTGTTAGTGATACTCTATTTTCTTTCTCACCTATCCCCAGGGCAGAGATTGTCCCATTTTGAGTGTGTCAAGGCCTCTGGGAACCCGTCCCTGGCAGAATTCTCCAATGAATACAGAACCATACAGAGATTCATATTACTGTAATGTACATCAAGGCAAAGCAAGGATATTATTGTGTATTGTAATATTTATTTCTCCCTGGGGTATATTTTCAAGTCTTGTATGCCTTAACATAAATCAGCTTCTTTTCCTCTTCCCCATTTTTAGACTCCAGGGTATTACTCTTTGTCTTAAAAATGGTACCTTTCCAAAAATTATTCTCTAATGAGGCAGGAGAAAAATGCTTTTGAATAAACTCAAATAAAAGAAAGACGTACTAGAACACAGAAATATATTTTAAAATAAAAACAAAACAAAAAAACCACACTAAAACAATGGTGTATATGCATAGTGACACCAATCAGTGTCATACTAGATAGATAGATAGATAAGTGGATACATAAATCAGCTGATCATTCAGAAAAGAAAATATTCTAAGTATATGGGCACTTCTATGCTATGATGATAGCAGAGATAGGAAACTGTAGACAGAGAGTTGTTTTGCATATTATTCACCCAAAATGAACTGAACTTTCCAAAACATTTCTTTTATCCTCTCTGTTCTCTCTGGGCCTCTAAATACCAAGTTAGAAAGGATCATATTTTACAGTTCTTCATTGTATACATTCCGAGTTAAGTTTTTTGAAGTAGCTTCTTTCTGCTTCACTAATTCAGAATATGATATTAATGGAAATAAGGCAACAAATACTTATGACACTTATGATACAAATTGAGTAATTCATCCAACTTTTAAAATTACATAGATGCCTTTACCTCTAAATAGCTGTTGCAAAGTAAGGTGAGATGAACACATATTGAGAATTTTTGCCATTGGATATTGTGACCTGGTCAAAGAAAGGCTGCACCTATTATTAAAAGGATTGCTTCAACCAAGGAGTGGGATAGAGGATGAAGGTACAGTTACCATGTCTGTTTACTAATTAGCAAGATTGTGTATGAAATGTGAGCAGCGCTCCAGGTTGTCTTGTTCCACCACATTTTTTTTTCCTCCTTGCAGGCATTTTTAGGTGAAATCCTCAGGACTTTTTCATGCATCAGATCAGGCAAGCTGAACATAATGGTTCCTTCAGGCCTTGAATCCATGGGGCAAGTTTCAAAGTCACAAATGTAAATAAGGCATTCAACCCCCATTGATAGTCAAGGAGAACAGGGCATGTCTCTCCCCTTTGTGTCTTTGAAAATTTCCTGCTCTAATCTATGAAGTTTTCTCTATCACCAGCTAAATTTCCATAACCTTCAGCAATGAAATGCACAGACCCTCTGGGTGAATGAACTGTGTAAGCAATTTTTTCAACTTTATTTTCAAGCTCCCATGATGGATCCATTAGTTTCTTCCTGATGCTTGGTTTATTTACATAGAGATCAAACACAGGCATTATTGCAAAAAGAGAAAGGGGGTGGAAGAAGGGAGGGAGACAATCCAGAGATAATCGAGACAAAAGCATCATGATGAAAGAGGCAAGCTCTTTGGAAACATGAGCTCTAATTTAGCCTCAACAAATCCTTTTGTCTTTTCTGAGAAGGCATATATCCATGCATGCACACACTCATATGCACACTTAGACACATATACAAAATGATGCTTAGAAAAGTGCTTTATACAACTGATGCAATCAGTCACACAGCAAAAACTGTCAAAGTCAATATTTTCAAGATTTCTCCAGGGAATTCAGGCTGTGCAAGAGATGTATGTTTTTCATTAGGGTTTACACCAGCATTTGGTGTAATTAATCCTAATGTTTCAATCTTCACATAATAAGCTTATTCAGAAGAATAAAGTATTGCAGAGTAATGGAAAGAAAATCCCCAACAGAAGCTGTTGTTCATTATACATGAAGGAAGGATATATGACTTTCTTTTATGGTCATACGTTCTACTTTCTTTTCAAAAGTTTTATTGCCATAATTTTCCTATCTCAGAAAGATCCTAAGGAGTCAAAGGTGTGACTAGAACCTGTACAGATGCATAGTCTGAGACACTCACCATCCAAGGAACTGCAGTTTACATGGACAAATGGGGCAGAAAGAGGTTACTAGCACTAGGTCACTATGGAGAAAGATGGGACATCCATGGTGGAAACTGGGACATGCAGAAAATGTCTGCCCTTTGGTCTCTACAGACAGTGCAGAAACATCACCTTTAAGCATATTTGCTGAGGTGTGGCCAGTGTGAATCACAAAACTCTTCTGGGATGGAGTCCATATCCTGGAGAGATTGCAGTGACCTGCTGTACTGTGCTGCTATCCATACCTGAGCCAGCTGGGTTAAGGATTACCCAGTAACACCTTTTTAGAATTAACTTCTCTTCAAACTGAAGGGCTGGTTTAGTCAATCAGCCTTGCAGGACGTTTCCTCTCCAGCAGGACAACACCACTGAAAAAATAAACTGTACAAAATCCTGCAAATTTAGAATCTGACTTTAAGTTTGTAATGGCTGATGCTTCCAAACATTCACAGTGATGGAAAGAAAATAATCAGTCATCTGATTAAATCTTGCTATCCGCAAGTTAATGCAAGTTAATGACTTCAAGGACAGTCACAACACCTTCACTTAATTCTTGAAAACATTTCTCATTAACTCAAGGATTCTGTTATCTTTTTTCAGTTTTCCATTCAGAGGAAGAACAGGGAGGTTTCCTGCTCCCTACATGCCCAGTCTAACCTGAATGAGTAAATGTGAGGTTGTTGCTCCTTACACAGGGCAGGGTGTATTTCTAAGTACAGGTGTGGAAAGGGAAAAACAAATATGGACAAGAAAGAAATGAAAATGAAAACATTTTACCTTTTGTCAAATCTCAGTATCTGGACTTTCATAGTTTAATTCTTCATGCATTTGAGCAGAGAAAAGATGACATCCCTAAGATATTTATTTATTTATTGGCAAGAACCAAAGAATTATTTCCCTACAAACTCAACATTTTTAGTAAAAAAAGAAAAAAAGGAAGAGAAAGATAGCTAACTTTTTATCTGTTGATGTCTCTTAAGCTAAGAGATATTTTCTCTATCAAACTTTGCTAAGCAAAAGCAAATGTTAAAACATACGATTATTTTTATTTTTGGATGGAATTGTGAATCATTTTCTCGGATCAAAGTCTTTCATTGCAGGCTAAAAAAACCCCAAGAAACAAAATGAGAGAGGAGGGGAAAAAAAGAAAGAAAGGGAAAAAAAAAAAAAAAAAAAAAAAAAAAAAGAAGAGCTCATTGTTGTTTTCTTGGCTTTTGTGTTAATTAGGGTCACTTTCATCATTTTTACATGAAGTTTTCTTGTTTTAGGTTTTTTGTTGATTTTTTTCTCTTTTTATTTTCTTCCTAATTCTCTGATATGAAAGAGACTGTAGTAATGCTTCAACCAATCCCCAAAGGTCTTTACAGATAATTTCCAGTTGCATTACTGATTTATTTTTGCTTTGACCAGATGGCTCCAAGTTCATGTGACTGTAAGGGAGTGCTTTTGATTACCCTATTTATCTCTCCCAGTGCTCAATTTAAGGGTCAAACCTTGTGTAACACATTTGCCAGATAAACTATTCAGTGCTTCTGCCTTTTGGACACCATACTTCTGACATATGCTCTGTGCTTCATTAAACACAAAAGTTATTAGGTTTAATAAATGTTTTCACAAACTCTGTTTGTAACAAAAAATCTAAGTTTAAGATGTATTTATTTTATTCACATGTGGCTAGTGGATTGCTTTGACTTTATCACCTGGAAAAATGGGTGAAATTGAAAGGCAGCATCCTGAATGAGACAGAGGAGGGGAAAGGAGAGACAGGCAGAAGCTGGGATGTTTTTTTGTTCTTCTTTTTTTTTTTTCCCTTGATATAGGTTATAAATGAAAAGCCGAGCAGAATGTTTTTAATGAAACCAATAAAAATGCAAAGGAAGATTTAATGTTTAAAGTAACGATAAATCAAAAGTGACAACTGAAATGCAATATTGTACCATGAGATTGAGGAAATAAATTCATCCATAGGGCAGATGTGCCTGCTGTAAAAAAAAAAAAAAAAAAAAAAGAGAGAAAAAGAAAAGAGAGTGATATGTGGAAAAAAAGACAAAAAGAAAAAAAAATTTGGAAAAGTTTTCATCATCATTGTAATGAAGTCTTATAAAATCAAAATAAACTATAAGTGTAGTACTGTTAGTTCAATAGAAATACCTCTAACACATCCATGTGGAAACACAGATGTATATTCACACATAAGCATGTTTATATATATATATGAATAAAAAATTAAAAGAGCTGAAGTTCAAAACATTTAAGAATAAAAGGCTCATAAACATATTCAGAACTTATTTCTAAGGTTTTTATGAATAGTAGCATGAGTAATTACACAAGACAAATAGTGGCTCTCTACCACTACCTCAGCTGAAACCTTCAAACTGAGAATTAATTACTTGGAGGAAAGACTGTCTTGTAATAGCATTGCCTGGGACTCGGACCCCTGTGATCTGAATCCCAGCTCTGTCATAATCATGCTGTGTGACCTTGCAGGATCTGCTCTGGCCTAGATTTTTCCTAGCTAAATTTAGGCAATTAACTGAGGTGCCTAAGTTGGGAACTAAGCAGAAGTGGATTTCTTTCTAGTCATTGGGTGGAAAGAGTATCTTCCATAATTAATTCAGATTTTATATGGACTAAGTTGTACTTTCAGAGCTGCCTATATTTTCTAATGATTAGGGAAGAATTCTAGAGGTGACACATACTGAGACTGGCAAAAAAAAATCTGATCTTTGGGTGCAATCCTTACAAAGCTATTCAGGTTTTATTGGACTTTGTTCAATAAAATAAGATAATTTAGAGGAGTTGGAAAAGAATCTGATGCTTTTTAGTATGAGTTGCCTCTCACTTCTTTTATTTAAAGTAGGAATAGTGATGAGATGATTTGCACTCAGGGTTAAAAACTGATTTTCCTCAATACACAATACAAACCTTTGCAAATGCTGATTGTCATGGTGCACCTCTGAAAACTATATTTCACCACTGATAAAATCCTATATAGAATTATTTTCAAAAAATGGATTGCAAGGTGTGTTGTTTTCTTCCAAGGACATAAAAGAAATTGAGAGAAGCTCAGACAAGAGGTTTTACCATCCTTGAGCTGTGACAAAAAAACCCCAAAACTCTAACCTGGACTGTGACCTTCCTCTTGAGAAGATTGAGCCTCATAGAAAGAAAAAAAAAAAAAAAAATCTGCTTCTGGACTTCTCTGATGTGAAGAAAGGGTTGGGAAGGATGCCTGGAGACAACTGCTAGAGAAGCTGAAATTGTGATTGTCTCTGCACACACAGGTGCAGTTTCTAGGAGAAAGTTTGCAGTGTGTGAAGTTTCTACAAGAGCAAAAGTCTGCAAAGGACTTAAATAATGAGTAAATGAAGATCTGATAAGCAGAGGGGAAAATAAAAGAAAGGTAGGGAGAAAGAGAGAAAGAAAGGAAAAGAAAGAGAGGAAGGAAAAGAAAGAGAGGAAGGTTTGCAGGAAGGAGGGGTTCCAGGAAGGATTCCAAGAAGGAGAAAGAAGAAAAGGAGAAAGAAGAAAGAAAAAGAAACAAACAAAAAAACAAAGGCAAGAAAGGCAAGAAAGGCAAGAAAGAAAGAAAGAAAAGAAAGAAAGAAAGAAAGGAAAGAAAGGAAGAAAGAAAGAAAGGAAAGAAAGAAAGAAAGGAAAGAAAGAAAGAAAGAAAGAAAGAAAGAAAGAAAGAAAGAAAGAAAGAAAGAAAGAAAGAAAGAAAGAAAGAAAGAAAGAAAGAAAGAAAGAAAGAAAGAAAGAAAGAAAGAAAGAAAGAAAGAAAGAAAGAAAGAAAGAAAGAAAGAAAGAAAGAAAGAAAGAAAGGAAGGAAGGAAGGAAGGAAGGAAGGAAGGAAGGAAGGAAGGAAGGAAGGAAGGAAGGAAGGAAGGAAGGAAGGAAGGAAGGAAGGAAGAAAGAAAGAAAGAAAGAAAGAAAGAAAGAAAGAAAGAAAGAAAGAAAGAAAGAAAGAAAGAAAGAAAGAAAGAAAGAAAGAAAGAAAGAAAGAAAGAAAGAAAGAAAGAAAGAAAGAAAGAAAGAAAGAAAGAAAGAAAGAAAGAAAGAAAGAAAGAAAGAGAGAAAGAAAGAAAGAAAAAGGTTTTCCCTGGCCTTTTATTTTTTTAAATAACCTTGTACTCCTTTTCAATTTTCACTTCAGAACTTCTCTCCTCTCTTTTTCCTCCTCTTCCCCACCCCCCTTCATTATTTTAATGGGTACATCCTTGCTCTGATGTGTCGACGGTTGTGGAAAATCCTGTGAAGCAAGGGCTTAATGAAATGGCAGCTGGAACAGAGGGATAAAGTTCTTTTGGAGCAGCTTCAAAGGGGAGAGAGGGAGCAGTGTTAGCACACAGAACAATGGTGCAGGGATGCTCATACACAGGCCAGGCACATCCAGCTGGCTGTTTAGATGCAGCACCCTAATGAGGCATGAAGCAAAATGGGTAAGTACATGGTAGGGTAGAAAAATCAAGAGCAGGATAAAAAAAAAAAAAAAAAAAAAAAAGCAAACCAAAACCAACCAAACAAGCAAAAACAAATAAACAAACCAAAACCAGCATTCCTATATACAGTAACAAAATATTTAGACATTAAAAAAGCTGCCAAAAAACCCTACTTTTCTGTTATAACACATTTGCTAATTTTTTGATAAAGGCTTCAAAAATCTTAGATTTAATCTTACTTCCCTTCCCAGAACTTCCCTTCCCTTCCCATAACCTCCCTTGCCAGAACTTCTCTTTCCTTCATTTTATAGTACTCCCCCAACTAATTTTTGTTCTTAACTTTCAAGATTCATTTTCTTATCATATAATTATTATAATTTCTATTTCTGTTGGCTTTATTATTGAAATGGAAATTGTGTAGTGAATGAAGACAAACCCCAAACAATACACATAACAGAGATATCAGCAGTTTGTGCTATATTAAGAAAAGATCACACACACCCACTCCCCCCCAAAAAAACCACTTATGTCAGTCCAGCTGTGAAGATGTCACTAAAAAAAAACAGAAACAGGTAACTTATGCAACTAGACAGACATCTCATCCTTCCACAATGCTGAAGGCAATGTTTCCAATCATAGAGTATCAGCCTGTGCTGAATCTCACACCTACCAACACAAAATCTTTGATCCCCACCACCTGAAATAACTCTGCTAAGAGGAAACAATAGCAGATTATAGTCTTTAAAGTAGTCAAAGTCTAATGACTATAGTAGTCAAACTCATTAAAATGTGGTCCTGACCTGCACCTTACAGAGCCACTCAATGTGCAGAAATATTTCTAAGATATTTCCAAACCTCCATAAAAAATTTATACTTCAAGGTTTATTAGCAATGTATTCAGAAATCTCAAAGGTTTCAGCTATATTACATCTATAAATGAACTGGGGAGCCAATTAAATGCAGTTATTGTAAAAGTATTACAATATTGTAGAAAAGCTACTGTCCTGACATACTGATCTTACAGGTCTAAAATGTGAAATGGTACAGTTAAGATCCACATAGAAGATAGATATTTTATGTGTTGTTTACAGAAGTTTGTTGCAGAGCAATTAACTTTTTCCATGAATACTTGGCAGTCCCTTTAATTAAAGGAGAGGGGCAGGGAGCCTTTATAGCAGCCTTGTTTTAGACTACAAGGGCTGGACTTCAAAAACTTTCCATCATCAAGTGTAACAACAGACTTGAGTTATCAAGATTAATATCTTGTTTCAAGTTCAATTAAGAACAAGCATAAGCTTGTCTTCAGACTTATTTATTCCTAATATTGTCCCTGCCTGGAAATATGCCTAGGCACAGACAAGATGTGAGCTATCACCCCCGTGGTGGCAGGGCTCAGACCTGCCTGGCGATCTGTCTGGCGTTCTGGTGGGCATGGACTAAGCCCAGACCCATCTGACAGGAATATCTGCAGGTCTGCTTTTCTGCAAAGACATCCTACAGTCGAGTTACTCATCTTTTCATACCCACAAGGTAGATTAATAATGTAATTTAGCTTCATGGTTAGCAGAGAGAGAAAAGAGACTGACCCTTTTAGTTTTCAGTTGATCAGAACTATATAAACATCTTAAAGATGGGTGTAGTGTATAAATGTTTACTTGCCTTCATTGCCTTTCATGGGAACAAAGGATAACTAACTCAAATGTCTATGCCTATATTGTTTATATTTAATTTAAAGCCTCCTGACCTTTATGCCACTTCAGATAGGGTTTGTATTTCCTCTCTTTGCTCAAAAGTTTAGCCTCAGCCCTAGGAAGAAGAGGTTTGTTTACCTCCATTTCTTTTGAGGGCTAAAAAGTTTAGCTGCTCACTCTCACTCTCTATGTCTTGCTGGGAGGCAGCATTTCTTTTATGGATGCATGTAATGTCTGGAATTGAAATTTAGTTGAAGGTTTCTTTTCTTTATTTCTTTCCCCCATCCCTCCCTTCCAGTCTTACTTTTCTTGCCTCCCTTTCATGGACAAAGGTAAGCGTGAATTTATCCTTGTCATGCGTGACAACATTTCATTTTTTGCTCTGCAGGTGGTAAGGATGGAGGTTGAAATGATGATGCAGCTTCTCTTCACCTCAGTCAGGAACAGGCTGCCAGCGATCCACACATTCAACATTTCTTTCTTTATACTTTTTCTTTTCTTTTTTTTTTTTTTTTCCTGAGCAAGTGCTGTATTAGGGAAAAGAACCAGAGCAACAACAAAAAAGTACATATTCTTTCTCCTCCATTTTTCTCCTCCTTTTTCCATTCTTTCTCCTCCTCTAAACATTCTTCATGGATATCTTTTTGTGCTGGACTATTCACACATGGTTAAAGTATATATAGATATCAGTTACAGTAGTAAATAGAATTTATTTACATATAGAGGGCAAAAAAGAATTTATAGAAGGGGTAAGGACTGTAAAATGATATAAAGAAGAGAAATTATATTTAACAACCTGCAGCAAACTTTGTCTGGTTTAGATGGCTTTTATTAATTTCATAAACTGAAAGACAGAGATATGATCAAGATGCTGGTGTTTTGAAACTCTCTAGTCTTTAACATGTAGTGATTCTCCAGCAGCTTATGCTTCATGTCCAGTACAGGAATGCTACTCTAAATTGAAAAGAAGTTGTAGGGCCAAAATACCTGTTTTACATTTTATAAATTCTACTCTGCTTTTAAAAATTATGATAAAAACCACGATTTTCCGGAGAGAAAGCTGAGGTAATAATGAACTTTAGGCCTGGATTCATTGTAGCTGCTCTATTTGGAAGACTGTGGTCTAAATTGTCCCCCAGAAATACTTGTCTCTTTCTACTGACAATTCCAGGAACCTAAGAAAACTCCGATTCCTATGTCAGCATTTAATATAGTATTTGAAACCTGGAAAATAAACTACTTTGTACTGAGATTTATGCAGATTTTGAATTAGAGACAGGAATTTTATTGGGATTTCAGCCACAAGGACAAGCTCCCTTCCTGTTTCCATGCTACATAATACAATTATGATAATTAAAAAAAAAAAAAGAAACCCAAACCTATAGGAGATGAAAATAACTAATTCACTGTCTTAGTCTTCCAATTTAAAAGCCAGACTGGATAAGGAAAGTGCTGGCTGCTCATAACTGTATTCCTTTGGCATACTAAAGTATTAAACAGTAGGGACAATGGGGGTTTTTGCAAGGTTGCTTTGGTACCAGAATAAGGATTTTTGGCACATTCTGCTAGCATAAACATAGTGTCAGTTGGTTGTTTACAGCTCTTCCATGCCTTGAATGAAAAGCTACTATATCTTTCCACCTGTTCCACTGCAAAGCAACGGGACGTCATAATTGCAAAACACAAAGCTCTTCTATTCTTCAGAAGAAAAGAGATACTTAGCTGCTCCTGGGAATATGCAAGCTATTTATTTTGCCATGTTGGGTTGCAGAACTTTTAAGGGAAAAATCTAAATTCAAGATCCTATTCCTTGTCCAAACCCTTAGTTATGGAGGAGAAAGACCAGCACTGTTTAAAATCCTGACTTTAACGATCTCAGAAGGTCTTACAAACCCCTGTAGACCTGTTATCTTCAAGACTGTATGTATCTTGGATAACCTTGGTCTGTAAATTAAGGATAATTACCTCCTGCTATTCAGACTTCTCACGTCTGCAGATGCCTGGAACCTGAGACTGACACATGCAAAACTGTTGCAAGGCCAAATTAAAAGATAAGAGCACATGGCAAACAACGTGAGGAGGGAGGAGACAGAGCAATGGAAGGGAAAAATTGTAAAATACATCATATGGTGGATGAGGGAGTAAGTCTGTAATTATTTCTTTAGAAGTATAGGATTGTACTATACGTCTTGATTGACTATACTTCTTTAATAATGATTGTACATCATTATTAAAGCTTTCTGCAGCCCTTAAACATGTAGTCAATCTGAAGTTCTTTCTCACCAAACTAAATACAGCAGTTCAGTGTTTCCCATGTACTCTAAGGAAGACTGGAGAAGCTGAATTGCTGAAATGCGTTTGGAAGAATATACACTTAAAATACCCACTTAAAAGGCTTTGGAACAGTTAATGTACAGAAAAATTATAAGAGTCAAATGCTCTGTAGCATGTCACCTTTGATCTCTTCTTTGCCTCTCATATTTGTTAAGAGAAGAATTACACTCTGCTAACCCTCTGCAGCAGAGTAAAGGGAGAAAGTTGAGTTTTGAATGGCTGAATCCTGAGCAGTATCAGACATTGCTTCTTTATTTTTGCTGTACTCTTGGTAGAGTCATTAAGGCTGGAAAAGATCTCTGAGCAAGTCCAGCACTGCCAAGTCTACCACTAAGCCATGTCCTTAAGCGCCACATCAACGTGTCTTAAACACTTCCAAGGATGGTGGCTCTACCACAGCCCTGCACAGCCTGTTACAATGCCTGACCATGCTTTCAGTGAAGAAATTTTTACTAACATCCAGTCTAAACATCCCTGGCACAAATCGAAGCCATTTCCTCTCATCCTAACATTTGTTACATGGAGAAGACACTGATCCCCACCCGGCTACAACCCTTTGTCAGGGAAAGAGCAAGAAGGTCCCTCCTGATCCTCCTTTTGTCCAGGATGAGCCCTCCCAGCTCCCTCAGCTGCTCCTCATCAGACTGGTGCTCCCTTTTCCTCTCTGGACACGCTCCAGCACCTCAGTGCCCTTCTTGTCATGGGAGGTGACAGTGCCCCCAGCACAGGGGTGACAGTCACTGCCCTGGTCCTGCTGGCCATGCTACTGCTGGCACAAGCCAAGATATCACTGGCCATCTTGACCACATTGGCACCCTTGTTCCCATGTCCAGATGCTGCTGAACAACACACAAAGATCTTTTTTTCTGACACTGTCCCAAGCCTGAAGAGCTGTCTGATGTTGTGACCCAAGGCAGGACCCAGCCCTTGGCCTTGTTGAATCTCACCCCACTGGCCTCAGCCCAGGGATTCAGATCCCTCTGCAGAGCCTCCCTGCCCTCCAGCAGATCAGCACTCCCACCCAACTCGGTGTCTCCTGCAGACAGACTGAAGGTGCTCTTCCTTTTTTCAGATCCTCAATAAAGATAAACTGGCCCCAATATTGAGCCCTGGGGAGCACCACTGCTGTCTGTCCACCAGCTGGGCATAACTCCATTCACCAGCACTCTGAGCCTGGCCATCCACCCAGCATCCATGACATGTAAAAGCTGAGTTGAATATATATAAATAAAGGTGTGGGATTTAATATGATATTCTGTTCCAGCTCTTGAACACTGGGAATGGTCAGAAGCAGATTTTTTTTTCCTATCTTATTCCTATTTCCTCTCAGATTCATAAAACTTGGATAGCTTTTCTGTGTCTGTGAGGGATTTCACTGGCAGCATGTAAGACATTTGCTGTACACTTAGCTGTGTGTTTCTCAGACTGCCACTAATATTTAATTTATGCCTTCAAAACAGTGATGACATTGTGAAGCTAAGAATAGATCTCTCATATGGAGAAGTTGTATGTCACATGTTAAAAGGAAATGTCTAAAGAAACTTAAGAGAATACCTTATATAATAAAATCTTAGAACATTTAAAAAAATTAAAAATTAACTAAACCAAACCAATTAACCCAAACACACACACAGACACACACTTGCAAAACCCGCTTCAAAATCTCAAAGACTATATTTCTGGTAAATAGTTCTAAAATTATTTGGTTTGGAAGGGACTCTGAGTATAATCCAAATACTGGACCATGGGCAGGGATATATTTTATAAGATTGGTTGATGTTATAAACTCACATGAGGAAAAAAAGTTGTCTATATTAAATTTCCAAAGTGAAGTAACCTGAAATCTTCAATATGCTTTACATGCTACTCTGTCAGTCTCACTAAGACCCTGGATAGACAATGCTCTCAAGGAGTTCAGGATCTGACTCTGCATCCTTGGGCTGATAGAATCTACAACAAGCATGTACATGGAGTGGATTACAAAAAATACACAATTCAAAAAATACACAGTACTGGCCAATATATAATGAACAAGATGTTTTTTGAAGTTAGAACTGTAGACAGGTTGATGTTAGTGAGCTTTGTTTGCTTGTTTTATACAATTTTTTTAATGTTTTATTATTTGAACATCAAACATAAGAAAGATCCCTGAAAAAAAAAAGAGGTTGTGAAAGGTATAAGTCAAGCAGGTATAAATAAAAAGAAAGCCAGACTTCTGTGCCTGTAGAGACTGCATAGTATAATTTACAATTATATGCATAAATTTACTGATATCTTCATTAAAAAGGGCTGTTCTCCACCACCCCCCTCACTAGAAGGTGCCTCTGGTACCTCAATACTCTAGCAATTTACAATCTTCTTCATTTTCTTTTTAGCTTAAATTTGTTCCTAGTAAACCCACTCTATTTATTCTTATGCCAACACTAGTTTTAGGTTAAATATCTCATATCTGTCTTTGGTGAGTTCTCCATTTATTTATAAACAACCATCATATCCTTCGAAATCTTCATTTTTCTTGAGCAAACAATTCTTGTTTTCTCATACCCTCTCCATTGACAGACTTCCATTGTTTTTATCATCCTAATAGATCTGTTCCATTCTTGGGCCAAATTATAAGTGCTCTCTTTTACATTCTCTAGTTAATCTTTTAGCCCTCAAGATGCTTATTCATGTCCTTATTTTTTCAATCCACCTCTACTTATTGTCATTATTCTTCTCACACCCTTACCCGTATACTAGGGAGATAGATTCTTGGGTTTTTTTCAGACAATATAGATTGAGAAAATTCCAGACTTGTTCTTTGTTCAAGATCCTGATCTCTTTAGTGCAGCTAGCTTCCCTTCATTTGTCAGAAATAATCCTGTAAAAAGTGAAATAAACCTTTGTCTATTTCAGTTCTAATTTAGCTTCAATTAAATCAGCTTGCATTCAGATGATTCAAGTTTTATTTATTTTTTTCGCCACTCCATTTATAATACTCTGATTTAATTTAAATTAAATATCTTTACAATTTTTCCAGAGAGTTGAAAAACGGAAAACCTCAAGACTGTCTGCATAGTCTCCAAGATGAACAAAGGTAAATTGCGTTATCTTAATGACATCACAATACAAATCATTAGGAGAAAACATTTCTCAAACAAAGTTGCATACGGTCAACCCAATCACCAGTGCCAGTTTTCCCCAAAAAGTTGGTAAATTGTTTTTATAACTTAAAATTTGTTACAAAATGCAAATGGTGGCTAAAAAAAGCTAACGAGAAATTAATTTACTGTGTTGTTGATTGGCTAACACAAAATGCAGTTTTGATCCTTAGGATTTGAAGTGTCCAGAGTTTGCTGCAAAACAGTGAATTGTAGGGTCAATGTTCTTGGCAACAAAAGGAGCTCAGCACTTGCCAGAGTCAGTTATAGCTTCCCAAATGAGATATTTCATGTCTGATACAAAAAATGAATGATTCCTTTCCCTATTATCCTTTGTTCCCCACTGCCACGTTCCAAGGTGTAAATGTAAAATGACTCCAAGATCTTATTGTATTTATGCTTCCAGATTCCATGCCATGCTCAACTACTTAGGTGCAACATGCACAGACACAAGGAACTAAAATAGCAAGAAGCACATTGTCTAAATATCTGTGGGCTTGAGATTCAAAATTAAACATCTGGGGTTCTTTGGGTTTTTGTCTTTTTTTGTTGTTGTTGTTGTTGTTGTGGTGGTTTTTTTTTTCTCTTTGACACTACTTTTTGAAAAGAAAAGGGAAAAAAAAGAGAAGAAAATGCTCAGATACTCCTCTGTTTAAATATAAATGCTGACTTTCCAAAGAAAGAGAAAAATCAAGAAAGAAGAGTGAGGGGCATTGACACCCTCAGGGAAAATTTCATCTCAAGAGAACTGACCTTTCAGAGAAAGCAAATTAAATTATCTTTCTCATCTTTTACTAGTGCTGTGACATCATTAAAATTCACGTTATATACCAGCATGCTTTGTTTTGTATTCATAACCTTAAACCAAAATTAATCAGTTGTCACATAAAGTTAACATATTTGTTAATGGTGCCCAAGCCTCACTATGCATTGTCTCAAGACGACTACTGTAAAATAACATAAATATTGTAGGGCTTCCTCACCTTGTATCAATCTTTGGAAAATCAATCCAGAACATGTTGGGCTGGGGTTGAAAGACTCCCTGCATGATGAAAAAACAGTAAGTGTGTTTAAAAGTGCTCAATAAATAGGGTCCCCTGAAGCTGTGAGGTGCCACCACCTGTGGGACACTTGGAGGAGAGGAGGGGTGAGAACAGCAACTTTGGGGACCTGCTGCCACCTTTACCAGGGGGGCTTTCATCTCTCTGCTTGGCTCATTGAATGCTCTGTTCTCCCAGGTGTTACTGCAGTATTTACTATGGACCATCTCTGCAATCCCTTCATTCGAGAGCTCAGCTTAGACGTTTTCAAAAGAATAGGATGCTGGGGTTGGGTGTAAATTCAGGGGGGAAAAACACTAAAGGAGGTGGAAGGACAAAAGAAAAACCTCTTCCTGTTCAGTATAAAAATCCTATAACTAGGAATTCCAGTTTTTCTCAGTACCACTATGTCTAAAAAATTAAAAAAAAAAAAATAAATACAAAAAACCCCACAACAACAACAAAAAGGTTTTATTGGTTGATATTTTCTTTGTTTGTTTGGGTTTTGGGTTTTTTTAATTGCTTGTTTATTTGTTTGTTTGTTGTTTTGGGGGGTTTCTTTTTTGTTTGTTTTTTCAGTTTTTTTTTTGTTTGGTTTGGTTTGGGTCGGGTTTTTTGTTTGTTGTTTTGGGATTTTTTTAAGGGGAGATATATATGTATCTATGAGAAAAATCTAACTGCAGAAAAACAGAGGTAGGCGGATGAAGAGACCATACTATGTTTTTCAGGGACGATTCTGCTACCATGCATGAGCAATACAGCCTGCACATTTTGTGAAAATTATTTTATACATCCATATAGCACCTTAGTAAAAACATAATAACACCATAGAGTCAAAATATATCACCGTGGAAAAGTAATGGAAAGGAGACCTTAAAAATTTTCCCCAGAGTAATAAAACATGTCATTGAAGAGCTCAGAAGTGGGTTAATGTACCCACATGTCCAGATGCCTTTCTTTATAACACTGCAAATAAGAAAGTAATCCTTACAATATAGACTTGACTTTTTCCTGAACAAGATATTTATTTGTTTTTGCAGAGTAGTCTATGCCCTTCCATATTAAGACAATATATTTATTTTTTGCTATAAAGTGAGAGATAATATATGCTATACGTCCTATTGAATTTATATCCCTTTTTGAAATAATTTCAAAGATTATATTCTTCAATTTATGTTGTATGAACTGTCTTATATGTCTTTATATATTTGCAAATATCCTTTAACTTCAGTTGGGACAAAGATTTTACTGTTTTACTGTGTGAGAAAAAAAAAAAATTCAAATCCTTGTACAACATGTGAAGACGTTCAAAACCAGACAGATTCTGAAGGTATTTCACCTGAGAAAGAAAATGGTTTTTTGGTATGTTCTGTACATCCTTTGAAAATCAAGGTATTTGAACGTGTCACAAAAAATCCACTTCCCCAAATCACTTCTCAGTAATTACTGCCATTGATTCAAAATAACTTCTAAAAATTGGGGTGCAGGAACAAAGGTGAGGAAGAAGGATGAGACTGATAAGCTAGTCAGGCTATATTCAGTTCCAAGAAAAAATAAATCATACAATATTTAGGAATTTGTAAAAGCCTGGCATTCATGGAAGTGTTACACAACCACCTGAGTGGATTTGCCAGGAGCAGTTCATTTACTTCCCACCAGTACTAGTTCAATCAGCTCTGTAAGAAGAGGAATACCAGGAAAAAATGAAGCATTGACAAGTACAAGTACAGTTCAGACATCACTACTTGTGTCCATTGTGTGATACCTCTTGTCCTGCCCCTGTGTACTGCTGGGAAGAGTCTGCCTTGTTCACTCCTTCAGATCAGATATTTATACCTACGGAAAGATCCCCCATGACACTTCTCCAGGATGAGCAGTACCAGCTGTCTCAGCCTCTCTTGATATGACAGATGTTCCAGTCCTCTCTTTGTCTGTGGCCCTTCACTGGACCCTCTATAATAAATTCCACACCTCTCCTTACTGGGTAGCCCAGTTCTGGGTACCAAAATCTGGAAATATCACACCAGTGACACACATTGACAGAAGGCAAGGATTATGTCCCTTCCCTGCTTGCAAGGCTCTGTTTAACACAGGTGGCCATTGGCCTTTGCTCCAAGGTGTGCTGCTGCTGGGTAGTGCTTACTTTGGTGCCATCATGACCATCAGGGCTTTCTCTGCTGGTTATTCCTCAGATTGTACTGTTGCATGGGGTTATTCCTTCCCAGGTGTAGAGAGAAGTGCTCAGCCAAGAAGGATCAGTGCATTGAAGTAGGCACGGTCAGGTACATGATAGGAAACAATGAAATATATGATTTTTTCAGTCACAAGAAAGGGAACAGTCAGTTAAAAAAAAAAAAGAAAAAAGAAAAAAGAAAAAAAGGGAAAACTTCATATTATGATACGGGCATTAAATATGGAAAAGATACATAAACTCATCCCTCAACCTTACAATTTAGTGGTGTTATGTTATAGTATTCATTGTTTTCAATCTTATTTTTTTGTCTTTTTTTTAAATGAATGAGTTGAAATGAATGTTTTGTCTATGTACAGATGATAGAAAGGGACAATGGAAATGGCCTCAAGTTAAAAATTAAATAAGGAAAAGGATAATTTGTTCACTGTACAAGGATTGGGCTTAAAAGCTCAGCAAGAAGATTCCCTCTAGAAATCACAAAAGCCTTTCCAATGGAGAGGGAAGTCAAGCATTGAAATCACCTGTTGGGAAAGATGTGGAGACATCACCATTGAATTCTTTAAGAATTATTTGAACTATCCTGTTAAAGATGATGAAGGCAGATCTGATCTGACCATAGGACAGACAGATGAGTTAGATGGTATCTTTTGATCCTGTACAGCCACATTTTGAAAAGATTCTAAGATTGTATTACATGTGAAAACAAAGGTCCTGAAAGATAGGAGTAGGTGTGAAACTTCCCAAGGTCAAGATTACACTATCAAAAGAAATCGGGAATATTGGAGGAGAAATAATCTGAAATCTTAGATGGATCGTCTTCGTCATCTAAAATCCTGTAGACATTTACTTATTTGAATCAATCTCACATCACTGAAATCAAATTATTTAAATTATTCAAGATCTAAATGTGCTAAAATCCATGTGGGTCCTGTTTGCAGTTAGTTTATGCCTATTAGGCGCTCCAGCCAGCAATAAAGAAGAAAGCATCTGGGTACTTGCCAGCTAGAGAATGGCATTGTGTTCACACATCAAAAGCAACAGAAATAAGGCTTCATGTTTATGTGCTCATGTTTGCATGACAAGGCTTTTTTTTTCCTCTTTTTATTTAAAGCTGAGGCTCTAAAGATTCCTTTGAAGAGAAAGGAAAAGGATTCTTAAGATAAAAATATTGATGATTATTTTAACCCCTTAAGCTAAAAGTAGTCATGTCTAGGTTACCCTCTACTGAATTTTGAGGTGCAATTATCGTAACAGAACCTATGAAGAAAATGGGTGCAAACCCCAGATATCCAGTAAGACCTTTGCTCTCATGTATGGTGTACTGGCAAAAACCAGGCTTGCTCTGAAAAAGGTTCTGAATAATAACAATTAACATATTTTTCTATTTGCCTTTTTACTCAGTAAATTCATATTCTGGGACAACAGGAAAATGAATTTGCTGTTGATTTATTTATCATCCTGTCTATCCTCTCTCTCTCTTCCATGAACCTGCCCAATATACTAATATTTTCTACTCCAATTCCCATTTTATGATCAGGTAAGATATTCTGGTTTTACACATACTGGTTCAGCATTGCATGTCTGTGATTTTAAACATATGAATAGTTGTAACACAGTAATAAGTACTGCAACCTTTAATTTTTTTGTTTGTTTGTTTTGTTTATTTTGTGTGTGTGTGTGTGTGTGTGAATGTGATCAAGACCCTTATTTCTGGGTCCTTTTAAAAAATTGTCAATCTATCAGGGAATGAAATCCAAGCACAAAATAACACAACCACCTCTCAACAAATTAACAGAGACAGGTTTCTGGCCCACAGCTTGTTCTTCCTCTGAAAAAATCCCCTGTAGTACAAATACATACAACAACACACATACATTAATTTATGTTGTTTGTGTAGTTTGCTTTGCATTCCAGACACATAAAAGGTTTGGAGATCCAGCTATCTGCTGATATTTGATGTAGACCCACAGGATTTGGAAACCTTGGATAGGTCTAGAAGATCACCATTGCACCAGTGAAGGTCTCTTGCTGCCAGGTTTGGAGTTTACTCCCATGGGTTCCCAAAAAACCAGAACCATGTCATGCTATTGCTCAGAGCACAGAGATAAATTCTCCCAGTGCAGTGGATTGTGATTCACAGTGGGGAAATGCTACTGCCCTCTGCTTTTAAGAGATCTATCATAAAGAGAGCTCTGAGCTTGACAAAGTTCCTAGTCTTGACATTGATAAGAAAAATTATAATCATAATAATTGCAAAATTACAGTAATGATAACAATAACAGCAATAAGAACAGCCGTGGTGATTTACTGTGGTGATTTATCTCTGATGATGAGGGTAATAATAATAAGAGCTAGTTCTCTGTGAAAAATTCTGTACAAAATGCATGCTTCACAACTGCATCTTTTGTTAGGCTTGAAAATGTACTGCCAGTACCCCACCCAAATATGCTTTTACAATATATATTGACTGCACTGAATGAAAGCAAATAAATAAATAACTGAGCATGTTTGAACTCAGAGTTATATGAAATTTAACTGGCCTTCTCGGCCTGTGTTCTTGATAGGCATGCAAAAACCATGACGGTGTTAATGGAATGTTAATATATTCTTAAAATGCTGAGAGAGTTGCCTTTGAAGTGATTTGAAATTAAACAAAAAAAAAAAAAAAAAGAAAGAGGGGGTGGGCTAGAAGGAAAGAAAGAGAACAGAGAGGGGAAGGAAAGAGAGAGAGAAAAATAAACATATATGGAGAGAACCAGTTTGATTATGGGGTTTCAGATATTCCCTAAGGGGAAGGACAGAAGGACTACGAAACAGCTCTTTCCCTTTATCATACAAGCAATTACTGGCAATTTGTTCTGGCCAGTAAAACTTCTGATATTATCATGGTTGCTGAGTAATTTATCATCAAAGTTTAATGTGAAAACAGGTGACTGTGTAATCACCAATCTAGGAACAGAAATAGAATCGTTATTATTTCTGCCTGAAGAGAAGGGTTCTTTTTTTTTCCCTTTTTTTTTTTTTTCTGTCAATTGACTTAACGGCCAAAAGGCTGTTCATCACATCACCATGAATTATAAAACCTCTATTAAATATTCATAAAAGTTTTGAAATGAATGTGTGATAGAGATGAAAGCCAGGCTAATTTAAATACCTACCAGACCTGTCTTAATTACAGAGGTAAAATGAGATATAAAAATTATAGCAGCAAGGAAAGGGGAAAAAAAGTTGAAAGAGTTCATTCCATACATTATGTGCATCTTCTTTTTAATTGGTGATGTGTAATTTGTACACAAGCTGAGGTGTACAGCTCTATTAAAAGAAATCAGTTTTTAAGGTCCATGTTTTTATAATAATGGGACATTTTTGGGCCTGTGGGAAGGGACACTTAAATGTGAACTTATATCTTGATATGCGTTTCTGTAAGCATGTATAAGAAATTGTTCAATTAACTTTAAAATTATAGAAACAAAATTAATGTGTGAGGGTGAAACGCAATATGTTGGGAAAAGCTGAAATGTGCAAAATCTCCCTCTGATAAATAAGTCTGTACTTGCTCAGTCTCCCAGTCCTTATTGGATACTGTGTGGGATGTTCAAAGAATGAATTTGTCCATGAGTAGATGAGATCCAGGCTAAATTGTGTCTAGCATCCTTTGGTAGAATACCAAAGAGGGGTTTGTTTAAACACACAGACTGAGATGCAGGATCAAACCTTTGCTTTGGAGCACAGGTTGTCAGCTTCACAAAGCTGGTAAAAATACAATGCTCTAAATTAACAGATCCAGGACTCACAGGGGAAGATGCACAGCCACTCTGGAATATCTAAGTTGTGAATCCTTTCACTTGGATTTAGACTGTCATCAAATTGTTCATAGCTCTTATTTTGAGCATCCAAAATATTCCTCCTTAGAGAAATCACGCTTTCTAATGTATGAATTATCCTACCTCAAATAATTTTTAATTATGTGCATGACTTTTTTTTTTTTTTTTTTTTGTGTGTGTGGTTTTTTTTGTTTTGTTTTTTTGGGGTTTTTTTTTTGTTTTTTTTTTTTTTTTTGTTTAGAGGACTGACCTGGATTTCAGGTTTCATTGTAGTGACTATGTGAAGTTAGATTCCAAAACCTTGCCACAGCTACAGTACTCTGTGTCTTTGATAGCTGCAGTCTGGTAATGGAAGTACAAAGATTGAGCATAAAAAAAAAGAAAAAAACTCACCTAATTAGTGTTTGTATTAATATTTGAGATATTTTGATGAAAGAGCAAGCTGACGTAGTTAGAAACGTGTCATTATAGCATTTTTCATTAAAAAAAAAATCTTATTTGTGCTAACATATAGTTAAGACTACTCTTGGGGAGGTAGCCAGACTTCTGGAATATATTCCAACCCTTTTCCTGTGTTATTAGTTTTGCAAGTAGTAGTAGCAGTAGTAGTAGTAGTGCTACTATCGCTGCCACTATGTTCTGTCACTACTACTACCACTATTAAACTGCTGTTACTCCTTTTACATCACAGTCTTAATTAATTTTCCAAGTATGGAGAAATCATGTTCCAAAAATTAAGCATACACTTAGAGATGGGACTCGGTTATTCATGTAGCATTTTCTCAAGCCACAATTTATGACAAAGAAATTCAGCACAATGTAAAAAGAAAGCCAAACCTCAAATCCTCTGAGAAGAAAAAATTTGACAGAAAAAAAGACAGCTGAAAGTTTGTGCTTATAGTTATCTTATCTAGGACATGCAATCTATTTAGATAGAATTGACTTATTTTGCTTCATTATTCCCCATGTCTCTATGATCGACAGATTAAGTTCGTCTAATAGCAGGACTTGAGTTGATTTCATAATTAGCATAGTTCCATGTTTCCAAAAATTCTTTGTTAGAAAGGACTTATATGAAAGAACTAAGATTTATAAAGAAAATGGGAGGAAAGCTTTGCTGACATCCTAATAATTACAAATTTGGACTTCCATCAAATTTAATCTTCAAAAGAAGTCCAGCCTGCCTTGATTCCAAGGAAAATTAACTTGATAACATTAATGAAGTGCAGCCTTTATATTTGTATATCACTGTCTCCTGTTTCCTTATATGAAGAGTTTTAAAATATGTTTATAAGATCATGTAGTTGCAGAACAGTTCAGATTAAAAAATATGTATATATATATATATTCAGAGCACTCAGTCAATATTCAAAGTAAATTGGAACTAGCCTCAAATGTAAGGCAAAGCTTACCTATTTGCTATAATTTATTTTAGTTTATTTCCTTACTTGGTTCTGACTCGTCCCATGAGACTTTTAGTCTTATTCCTAGTATAGAGGCAGCTCAGGTAAGAACTTGAATAAATGACCATCAGTGGAAAATAACTGCTGCATTGATTCTCTGGAGGGAACTGAAAAAAATAGCCCTGGACAAGTTTTTAGAGTATTTGCATTCTGTTTCCGGCTATAAGAAAACTTGTGCTAAGGGCTACTGACTGACTAAATTGCACTTCAGTCCTAATTTAGCAGACACTAAATAGGAACTTTGTATATAAATTTTGGTTAAGACAGTTTTCACACAAACATATTCTGACTGAAGCTCACTACATGCAGCATCTTTCTAATGCAATTTCAATGTGAAGAGCTATAGATTTTGACCAAGTACCATGACTGTTCTGAAATACAGATAATGAAGTCTCAGGATCCAATCTGCCACATGTGGTCCTGTCTTGTCTTGTTCAGTCAACACTGAACATCCTGCACAGGTCACCAGAAATTATCAGGAGGCTAAGGAGGTGACTTCACACATACTTGTCAAGTGGTTACAGTTTTTAAAACCTTGATCTGAAGACATGAATCCTACAGTATTTTGGGATGGGACTGGGGAGGGAGCTAATGAAATACCATTAAATTTAGTTGCCTGAAGCCCTGTCTTTTTTCCCTCTAGCCAGATGTAGTTAGCTGAAGTCTAACAAAGGTTTCTGCAGCAGGTATTTCATCTGTCATATCAAAACATTTTCAATACCCACTACCAATATGACACTAAATTTTGGTCTCACATAAATGTCAGCCCATTTATAATTTTGGGTTGCAGTACTGCGAAAGGGAGATGACAAGCTTGTATTTCACACTTGCTATTGAAATGAATAAAAATGACTAGTCCCTTAAAAGAAAGGCTTTGAGGAGGAGTTTGTGTGGGGTTGTGTGTGAAAGCGTATGTGCTCGGGCTCGCTTGTGCTTTTCAGAAAGAATATTCTGGCAAGCGTGCGGTGATTTGCAAATCCGTTCCCATAGAAATTTCACCCGGGGTGCTTAAAAGACTAAAGCTGGGCTATCTTGCTAATATCCCCAATTAAGGTGTGATATTAGCAGCCATGCATACTTTGGTTAGAGGTATTGGCGTGAATAAGAAGGACCTAAAATGGATGAGGGAACCGGAATGCAGCGGCAGGGATAAGATCAGGGATAAAAATTAATAGGAGATGGAACTCTCTCTTCAGGTGACACAAATGCTGGAAAAAATAGCAGGCACTCGTTCATAATGATCACTACCTAATTGGAATCATTCTTTTGGATACATATCTTTAACAAAATGGTATGTTTAATAGAGATGGTAATGCAGTGCAGGACGTGAGACCTACTAGACTGACTGAGCATCTTATTGAGCTGCACAGAATATGATGAACACTTATTTGGATTCCACTTACACATAGACCCAAAATAAAATCTCAGAAGTCAATATTTTATCACCAACCCCTCTGTCTAAAAAAAAAAAAAAATGATAGGAAATGTGCATGTGGTGTTTATTTTCTCCTCTTAATGGGAAAAAAAAGAAATGCATAGTTATATTTTTCAATATTTTCCATTTCAAATAAGGAGAAGAAAAAAAAAGGTAAATAAAATATCATTATATAAGAGAAAAGTATAAATTGATTTGAATTTTTGAGGTTCATATGCCCCACAGAAGCAGGGGTATGGAAATCTTTGATGTGGTGTAAGGGTAGATTTTTTGATTGATGTGTAAAGTCCAAAATCAACCTTAATTTTCCCAGTTATATAAGACATGATGTATATGTGACAAGCAAGTCTGGGTATCAACTCCAGAATATATTAACAAGGAGATAATGAAGCACTCATTTAAGTAAAATACTGTAGTCCACATGCAGTATGATTTGTATGATTTCAATAGAAAAATATTACATTTTTAAAGGAGAGATAACATATTTTAGATTCTTGTTTTGTTGTTTTAGAGCTTAAAACTCCACATTTTTTGTGTTTTGCTGTTTTTTTGTTTTTGTTTTTTGACAAGGTCTACTTTTGGGAAAGAAGAAACAAAAAAGAAATTTTGACTACACGATACATTTGGTCTGAAGACTGCTTCCAAAAAACACAAACCCAAGCTGGAGAACAGGGCTTAGAGCCAACACTCAGACACAACAGGTTGCCCAACAAAACATGTTACACAGTAATTTTCTTTCTCTGAACCATTTTTTTTTCCCCAACAGGTACCCAGTTTTAGTATAGGCATTTAAACAACCTTACCCCAAACACAATCCCAAGAGAAAATTGAAACCAGATCTGCTACTCTTGTATTAATGCACCAGCCTAACAATATCTGATCTATGATACCTGATCTAATTAAGGTCGTCCCTGCCCAAGACAGAGGGTTGGATTAGATGGCTTTAGAGGCCCTTTACATCCAAACTGTTCTATGATCCTGTGATTCTCTAATTTTTCATTTTAAAATAGATGTGTCTTATTTAATGTAAATTTCTAAAGCCAGTATATAAATTGGGATGCAAATAAGTAGAGGTAAATTTGCTACACAACTTCATGAAAGAAGTGGTTTTTAATTTCCTGTAATCATTAGGACTGATTGGTTATGTGCAATGGGTCGACACTCTTGAAGTCTGCAGCTAGATCAGAAGATCTTTGAGCATCTATTTAAAAAAGGGCTTTAACAATAACAATGGTTTCTGTCCTAAAAAATGGTCACTATTTCTTTACAAAACAGTAACATAAGTGCTCAACTCCAGAAAACAGTTCTGATCAAGGAGTTGTTTTCCTTACTAGGAAAGTTTTCCTTACTAGGAGAGAGTTGTGTCTCAGAGTTACTTAAACATTTGAAGCTGCTACTTTTAATTTTAGATTTGGTGTCAAATTTGCAATCCAAATAGCCATAAATATATACACTAATTCTGTCTCCTTCTATATCAGGAAGTTGTGTAAGTCCTTTAACTCTGAGGTAGACTAAAATCCTGTTTTTTAAGTGAGGAAAATGTTTTGACTGAGCAGTGTGAACACTATGAGAATAATACATTTTGATGAAAAAGGTCATAAATAAACTATATATATATATGCTCATATAAATGTGCTTAAATATATCCATCTATATACGGAAATATATATGAACAAGAAAAATGTCATGATTGCGAAGAAGAAAGTGTTTGTTTTTTTTTATCCATCAAGGCTCTTTTATCCATCAGATTATGTTGGCAGATGACTGGTCCTTGGCATGTGGTTTATTTCTTTGACCAGAAGATGAGCAGTTACTGGGCATAACAGTAATTGCTGGATGTAAAAAATCACAGAGTGAAAAGCTGACAAAAGTGAGAGATTGTTATGATGTCATGGCTGGATTTCACAGGCAGTCAGAGAAGGTTTGTAGAGAAAGAGTCAGCTCTCACAGAAAAATTAAGAGCAGTTCTGGAGGCCTCATGGAGTCTAGTATTGCAAGCCATCACTTCTACTAAGTTAGGCCAAGATTAACTGAGCAGCAAGAACAGAAACACCAAATTTAGATGTCAAGTTCTCAAACTTGAGTCCAGTGGGGAAAATGTAATTCTAATTAAGTAAGTTGATTAGGGAGGGGACTGGATCAGAATGCAGGGGTCACGATGGATGTGGGAAGAAAACTTGTGCAGATGAGCTGGATGAAGGCACTGCTCCCTGTCTTTGCTGCTCTGTGTGAAGTGCATATGTGTATGTGTGTATATGTATGCTTGTGTATGTGTATGTTTGTGTGTATGTGTATGTTTGTGTGTATGTGTATGCTTGTGTATGTACTTGTTTGTTGGGCCACATGTGAACCTCTGCTACCAGACAGAGCTACCACACAGGCAGCTGCTGCCTGGCTTCTAGAAAGAGTCCTCAGGTCCTAAAGTCCACAAGATTGCCTTAAATCCACTGTAGTTTTTAGTGGATAAATCTTCTGATTCTAAGGGAAATTAAGGGAAAGTGAGAAAGTGATATACAGTGAAATTTAGTTTGTTGCATTCTTTTTTTGCACTCGCCTCTTTTGTAAGCTGTGGCTTGGTGACCTCTTGGTTTACCTACACTGTGGCATTCAAAGCTATATTTTATGTTCCTTTGGAAAAAAGATGAGTTGTTTTTTTTTCAAGAACACATTGTTTTGAACTTTGTTCTGGCACTGAGGCCAGTACCTGAAATTCGTTTGTTCCATTAATCACTGAAGCTAGTCCCTCTTCTTCCTTCTCCACCTATGTTAAAGTAAACCTGAAATAGATGCATGTGCCTCTGACTCCCTTCTATTTGTTTTTGGAGGCTTCCAGGACCCTTAGGAGGACTGGACATAGAATTAAAAGGAATTTTCTATGCTCTGTATTCATCTCCCGGGAGCACCACTGGACAGTACTGCTTGTATGACCATCTGAGGAAAGCAAGTGGAGACAGGGAGCCTGTCCCTCTTTTTCTCTCCTCAGGAAGATCACATTTTAGCAACTGTTCTTTCCCAGGCAAATGAAGTACAAAAGAATAAGCATGTTTCTGTGCAGCTTTCTCACATCTGGCTACGTGGAAAACAACCCTACAGGTGCTGCCTGTGTGTTGATTGCAGAAAGGATGTCCATCACCTTTCACTAACAGGGCAGCTGGCCAGGCAAGGCTCAGCAGCTACTCCATTGCAAACCAGATTTCCAGAGATGCAAAGATCACAGGTTCTTTCTGGCTCTTTTGAATCTTTCCAAACGAGGATGTTTTGTCCCAAACAAGGTACTTCCATCATGCCCTGGAGAAGATCTCTTAAGGCCCTGATCAAGATGTGAGGTTAGTGGCCAAGAGTGTTTGCTCCTCGTCACAGTCCTGTGTGCCTTGAAGATATTCCTGCCCTAGTGGCATTATATGTACATTACTAGTCCTAATTAACATAGGTGAAAATGAAAGAGGTTTTGCCTCACTAAACAGGAGAGAACAAAGATTGAGCCTGACTTGTGAATGCATCTTCTCTTTCAAGAGTAAAACATAGAACTGTTCAGTACATCAGATGAAATTATCAGCCATCTGTGAACTGAGCATCAAAGACACAATTAAAATACCAACATGAATTCTCTTCAAATAATTTATAGCAATGCTTTGTGCACACGTCTCTGTTCTTCCCTGAGCTCCAGACCTCTCTGTAGTGATATTTTAATTTGCATCCAGAGTATTGTAAAAAAAAAAAAAAAATAAAACCAAACCAAAACAACAGTTAATAATAATAAAATAATAATGTAAAGAAGGTGAAAAAAAAGAAGGAAGACAAAATTTGTAGGTAAGTTATAGGCATTTTGGTTTTTATTTCACCATTCGAGTGGAAAGCTCAGTCTCAAGGTTACAGAACTGCACCTTATCATCATCGGAAATAGCAATGAGAAATAAGGTCAAGGGCACTAATGGGTCCCCCAAAATTTTTCTGTAATCAAGAGATATTGGCAGTGATGTTCACTCAAAGTAAAAACTTTCTTCCTCTCCTCCTTACTCAGTTTATCTTCCTCCATAAGAAGTGAGGACTTACAAAAACTATTAAAAAAAAAAAAAAAAAAAAAAAAAAAAGAAAAACAAATGAAGAAGAAGAAGGAGTTGCTGGCACAACTTTCTGGTTACACTGAGACTGAAATCAGAAACAGGAAAGAAGGAAACAAGCAAATGCATAAAGATGCTGCTTTCAGCCATGTTGTTGGGTAACCGTGGGTTTATCAAATATTGACAAACATGAAATGATTGTAATCAGTCACTGTCAGAAGGGAACAGGTACCCTCCTCTCTTTTACAAATGATCCAATTAAAGGAAACATGTTGGCTATAAAAGTCAAAATCAACAATGCACTGTACGCTGACAGCCCATCCAACATATAAAATCAATAGTGCATTCTTCTTCTAGCCAGCACAAAGCAACAGTAGCAACTTTCCCACCTCTTTAGTCAAATATGACACTGTATCAATCGATCAAAACTTAGTATTTATTGAACACTGGCTTCTGAAGAATGCAAAATGTATTGTTCTTTCCTTATTTCATTTCAATAAAGTTTAACTTAAAGGCATAACACTTGAGAGAGCTCAACTGTTTTATTGTGGTTAGATATAGATGTAGCTAGCAGGATAGATAGATCTAAATGTATATTAATACATGGTTCTGGGAAATAGATTACATTCTTTGCCTGAATGGGAATAAAAGTCTTTCTGACGCTGGTTTGCAAGGTCTTCTTTATCCTTTTTTTTTTTTTTCCTTCTTTTTTTGTCTATTTTCTCCTTTTTGTTGGTACCAAAATTTAGCTCTGCTTTGAAGTGATCTTTCTGTGGAAGCAAACTTTCTTGTCCCACAGAGATTTTATCAATACAGGAGGACATGATAATTCTGCTGAAATTGAATAAGTGTTTGTCATTCTTCACTGTCCTTGACACAGGGGAAGAGTGTTAAACATGATTGCATGTCAGCACATGGTCAAAACTAAGCTCATATCTAAGTAAGGTCTCAGTAAGAAATATCTTAAGTATTTGGTAATAGCTTTTTATAACACTGGGTAGTTAACCTCAGTTATAGATCAACTAAACATTATTTTAAGTTACCCCTCTCTGTTTAAATCTACTGGCAATGGCTTTATAATTTTGTAGATATTTTTCCTGTCTTTTCAATGGGACTAGGAATTCCCAAAGACAAAACTAAATTAAAACGTTTCAGCAATTAAATTAAC
Organism: Acridotheres tristis; assembly: GCA_037013685.1. Taxonomy (NCBI): domain Eukaryota; kingdom Metazoa; phylum Chordata; class Aves; order Passeriformes; family Sturnidae; genus Acridotheres; species Acridotheres tristis. The sequence continues at coordinate 73,578,000 of CM072919.1, forward strand.
CAACCAACAAACAAAAACCCGAAACTCTCAGAAAGCTTTGTTTATTTAGATATAGCAAGGGTTGGCTTCTTTGTTCTGGTGAGTTTCCTTCTTGTTTTTGTTCAAAAAGACCTTTAAGATCATCGAACCATACACCCATTAAATCAGCACTGCCACCTCTATCACTAAACTATGTCCATAGGCACCAGAGCTTTGTGTCTTTTAAACAGTCTCCAGGGACAGTGACTACACCATTGCCCTGGGCAGCCCATTCCAATGCCTGACCACCCTTTCAGAGAAGAAATTTTTCCTAATATCCAGTCTAAACCTCTCCTGGCACAGGTTGAAGCTGTTTTCCCTAATTCTATCACTCCTTACTTGAAAGCAGAGGCTGTGACCCACCTGTCTGCAAACCCCTTTCAGGTCACTGTAGAGACAAATAAAGTCTCCTCTGAGCCCCCTCTCCTCCAGGATGAGCCCACCCAGCTCCCTCAGCCACTCCACATCAGATTTGTGCTCCAGACCCTTCTCCAGCTGGATTCCCTACTCTACGTACACTGCAGGATCCCAATGTTTTTCTTCTAGTGAGGGGCCCAAAACAGAGCCCAGGATTTAGGGTTTGGCCTCACCAGTGCCCCCAGCACAGGAGGATGGGCACTGTCCTGCTCCTGCTGGCCACACTACTGCTGACACAAGCCCGGTGCCATTGGCCTTCTTGGCCACCTGGGCACACTCCAGCTCATGCCCAGCCACTGAAAACCAGCACCTCCAGCTCCTTTCCCTCTCAGCAGCTTTCCAGCCACCCTGTCCCAGCCGGAGCTGCAGGGGGTTGCTGTGACTCAGTGGCAGGACCCGGCACTTGGCCTTGTTGAACCTCACACCATTGGGCTCAGCCCATGGATCCAGCCTGAGCAGATCCCTCTGCAGAGCCTCCCTGCCCTCCAGCACATCCACACTCCCACCTTGGAATCACCCTTTGCCCCTCAGGGCTGCTTCCCAAGGGGTTCTGCCAACAGCCTCCTGAACAGGCTGGACTCTGTCCTGGAGAATTCCAAGGTAAAAGTTCTGCTGACTCCCTCCTCACTTCTCCAGGAATGAAAAGCTGTGTAATTTTGGGATGGTTATGCCCATGACAATCTCCAGCCAGCACGTCACCCACAATTCCTTCACTGCTCAGAAACAAGAGGTCAGGGTAATTCCTGATTGGAAAAGAATGGATCTGATCTGCAAGCTATCTCTGGGAAAACACTTCAGCTAGGTTCAATCACACCCTAAGACAATCAGACTTTTTATTTTCTTTGCTGAAATTCAGAGTTCATAAATTATGCACATCTCTGATATAATGGACATTGCCTAATTTCTCACATTGGCTGCTTGATTGTCATTTTACTTTTAAATCACTAGCTTTCCCAATTACAAGGCAAACCAGTTCATAAAATATTGACGTCTCAAAGAGACATGCTTGTACCAGTTGCAGAAATGTGTGTCTAATTTTAATATGCCACTTTCCCCTTTTCTAAGAACATGGACAGTACCAACAAGGGAAGTAAATGACTTTTTCATCCTTTGTTCTATTAAAATGAAGTAGTAAGTTGTACATGTGTTCATATTAGGTTTATATCTTATAAATAAAAATCTCAGCTGGAATGGGCACTGTCAAAGATATGTTTTTAGAAATAAAATCTGTCCTGTAGTTATTCAGTGGTACTAAAGGCAAAAGTTACTTTCATAGAACATAGCTGACTTCTCCAAAGTGTTTTATTTCTTATTTTTTAATTGTTTCTCCAAAGCTTGCAATATATGAGCTATCCAGGGTGTATTGGACATGTATGTATAGGATAGACAAAACCAGTTTTGCATCTTTAGGTTTTAAAAATTTGACATGGAACTTTAGCAGCATTTTTAAAAGATAACATCAAATTATTTAAAAGCCAGAAAATTATTTCTTTTCAATTTTTTCTTTTGTGAAAAGTGCATCCATGCATTGTTTTAACTGTGCTAGCCAATTGGTATGGAACTTTAAATTGTTAATTATGCAATTCATGTGGTTTAATAAATATCAATGAAAAATGCTATATTAAGAAATCATATATGTAGACCTTAAGAACAAGAAGCAAAGACTTATCCTAAGTAACACAGAACCAACCATGAAGAAAGTTTTAGGGTCTTGGAAGATAACCAGTTCAATCAAATCAATTCAGTATAAGGTCTTGTGATAAAATCAGATGTATACAACAGTAAAAAATTGTTAGATTCAAAAATTCTTTCTTTTGATGTAAATGAAGTACAGCCAAGAGGGCAGCCTCTTGTGTAAGATATTTAAAGATTTGACATTAGAATATGATGTCTACTTGTAGTGTTCATGATTCAGGATGTTGAATTAACAAATACAGTTCGGAACCGCATATACAAATTAAAAACAGCCAACAGATTGGAAAATGAAATCCACAGTATGACCAAAAAGGACTGAACTTATGCAATAGACTGGAAGAAAAACAAAGAGGTGATGTGCAATAACTTCACACATGTACTTAAAACTGGAAAATATCAATGGTTCAGAAAAGAGCTGAAAGCAGATTGTGTTTCTGGTATGGGCAATATTGTATTCAGGCCTAGAAAGACCCAGAAGATTGTGCTAATGCTTGTCCTGGGGTTCTTATAGCATTACAGAGAGCAGAAAATTGCTGGACTTTCATCTTTTTTTTTTTTCATCATTCATTTGAAAGCCACAGTGTGTGAAGGAGCTGCTGTCCTTCTGTGTATCTCTCTGGGCTGGAATGATGATGCAGACAAGGTGTACACCTGAATGCAGGGGCTCAAAAATGCAGTCAGTCCCTCAGGTAAATGTGTGAAAGTTTAAAAAACGTCCTATTGGAAATGATTGATGTATAATCAGTTGATGGTCATATCAGGTGGTCATATCAGGTTTAGGGGGTTTTACCTTTGTTGATAAAATCATTGTTTCTGGAAATCTGTGGTTTCACATGTTCATCTCCTAGTTCCATAAGTATAAGGAAATAATAAAGTTTTCATTGTTCGAAGTAGGCTTTTAATACTCAGAATTCTGCATAAATATGTTGCTAATAAGAAAATATTTTGCTCTAAACAAGTATTTGGCAGGGTTAAAAGAATTTTCTTCCTGAATTGCATCTCATAACTTCAAAGTACCTATTTCACAAAAAAAAAAAAAAAAAAAAAAAAAAAAAAAAAAAAACAAGGCAAGGCAAAGCACAGCAAACCACCTCAAACAACACAAAAAGGAAAAAAACACAAATACCCCCAAAACAAATAAACAACAACAAAAAACCCACACAAAAAGAAAATTACAAAAAAACCCAACAAAATAAAACAAAAAAAACCCCCACAACCAATTAAAAATCCAAAACAAGCCCCAACACAAACAAAACAAAGAACAAATCCTCTCATTTGAGATTGATGACTAAAACCATAATATTAAGAGTATTTGGTGAAAGATAATACCTTTTTAAACAAACTTGTGGAAAATTCTGATAATGATATATGGTCTCTAGGCCTCCTGACTTCAGCTGCACTAATAGCATTAAAATAACTTTGATTGCTGAATTAGCAAGTTAACATTATTTTTACTTCATTTGGCAGACAGCAGCATTACTTTTAATATTGGCTTTAATGTTCTTCTGTGTCAGTCATATATTCTAATATCTCATCTATATGTACATAGATAATCTCTCAATATGATCTATTCTAGTCTTTATGTACAAAAATTCTAGATATAGCTTAATTGCTGTTTGTCTGTTTTTAAAAACTCTGCCAAATCATGCTTCCACTTCCAGAAATGCAATAAATGCATGACTAAAGTCTAATCCTAAAATCTAGATGAAAATCAAAGATAAAATTCAGACTCCATAAATTACAGAATTTCAGCCCATTACACTGTGATGAAGGATGTAGCACACTTTTAAGGTTCATTTATTTCCTCATGTACTGTTATTTTCAATCTCTGCATCAGTCTGAACAACACTCTGCCTTTGCTGTTCCTATTTTCAGTTTGTTTATAAATAGCTGTTTGGTGTTCTGCTTTTCCTTTTTGTTCCCCTAAGATTACCTATACAAAAAAAAAAAAAAAAAAGAAAAAGAAAAAAACAAGAAAAAAAAAAGGAAAAAATCTTTTGAAAAAATAAGAAAAGTTAAACTCAGAAACAGATTTTCAGATGACATTGTGAGGTCTCTACCAGATATTCAAAGGAGTAATATAAACACCTGTTTAGATCAGCAGTAAATTAATCCTTATTTTAGGATAGAGACATAAACTTTATGTTCCCTGATATTGTTTAGCTGGGTTTTTTTTCCTCCTCCAACAGCACAGGCCCCCCTAATCTAATACAATCTAAATACAATACACTGTTGAATTCCTTTCCTGTGGCATCACTCTGTATTTTCGTCCTGATGCTTCTTTTTCTCTTCACACTTCTTTTATTCTTCTGTTTGAATGTTATCTGGATGTCTTTAAGCATATGATTTTAATCTGTGGATCAAGGGAGTATTTATTCAGTTGCATACTTATATTCACAGTTAACAATGAAGTGGGCTTGGGGTTTTTGGAAGGACAAATTTTACCCCAATAATGTGTTGGGGGTTTTTGTTTGTTTGTTTGTTTGTTTAGAGTTGTTTGCACACATTTTGTATGGTTTAAGCTACAGATTCATGGATTACAGAGATCTAGAAAGACAGAAAAAAGATCTTTTCTAACCTATTCTTGGATGTACTTGCAGGTGCAGCTGCTGTAGCTGCCTTTGTTTATCTTGTCTCCACATTAATTACCTTACACTGAGACAAAAGTTTCCTCACCTCTTAGTCTCTGGTTATTTAGCCAGTTAATTCAATGTTCTTCTCTTTGATGCCTGTCCCTCTAGAGAACAGCTTTTTATTGTACTTACCTGTCAGGGTTGAGCTCATGCCAGAGTTACTTTTGTTGAGGGAGTACACTTACCTAGATATCTAAATACTTCTGCTTTCTCTCATTCTTTGCAGCAAGGCCATAGAATGATTTGGATGGGAAGGGATCTTTAGAGGCTGTCTAATTCCATCCCTTCTGCCATGGGCAGGCACACCTACCATTAGATCAGGTTTGTCAAGGTGCCATCCCACCCTTCTTAAGTGAATTATTTAAGAATTTGTTGCCTGCCTGCCTGATCTGGTGGTTTTCTACAATGGAGGGACGACATCAGTGGGAGGGTTTGATCTTGGCCACAGAATTTAGGGCTCTGCCCATACTAAGGTTAGAGGCTCTCTGCAATGCTCAACCAAAGAGACATTGTGAATTTTGGCCATGACATTGTGGTGATGCTTTATATTGTGGGCTCTGCATTGTGGTGATGCTGATAATATCTGGGTATGCATTCAGACTGCAGAAAATACATCCCTTTTAAGCATTTGTATATATGAAAAGTAATGAGTTAGGTACCCAAACATGCTTTTAACAACAGTGAAATCATTATTAGACCTTTTCTTTACAGTTGAGTCACTTATAGTTCTATAGGCATAGTTGTTACTAATGAAATGTGAGGCATACATGCCGTTCTTTCATTTTTTATAAATTTAAAGTGACAAATATCAGATCAGCCTCAGAATTCATTATTCTAGAACTGAATAAAATGAGTACGTCAAAATAGTCATAGGATATAAAACCAAAAATGTGAGATAAGCCTGTATCTTCTCTGCCAGAATGACTGGTCAGGCATATATGGGAAAAAATATGAAAAACAATATATACAAGAATATACCTTCATTTAATCTGTAAATCAGTAGTTTATCACCTGTCTACGATTAAGATTTCTTTTTAATCACCATGATTAATTTGTACTGATAGAATTCTGCTTTCAGGAGTTTATGTACTCTTGTTTATGGTGGTCGGGGGAGATAATGATTTCTTACAGCAGTTGATCTCAGTCAGTCCTATAATTTATTTTTCCATTGATAAAAACGCTTTGTTCAGTTTAGTTTCAGGCAGATGGCCTGACAATTCTTTGAGCTTTTCCTCTTGCTGCTTGTCCAACTTTTACTGATAGAAGTCAGTGGAAGGATATAGATGCATAATTTAGGCAATTTACTTTTATGCCTGTTCCCACTTGAAGATGCCACTGCAGCCACTACTGAGTTACTGGTTAAATGTATGTTCTCTCCAAACCAGACTTAATTTAGGCTTATGAATTATCTCACTGCAAGTTATTATCCTGACTTTTCATACCTTTTGTAAGTCAGGATAGGGTAGCAATAGGCAATATTTTGGGGAAAAAAAAAAAAAAGAAAAAATAAAAAATAAGGCAATTCTTTATTTTCTTATTCCATACCTGCAGGGTAGAAGTCCATTACAAATCTATGGCTAAAGCCTAAATTTTGGCCAGTCCACCAGATTTGTGTGTCCATGTCCAGAGCTGCCCCCTGCAGCACTGCTGGTCTTTGTAGCCCTGCAGGTTTGCAAGAACCCATCTGTAGCAGTCAGGTCTCAGTCAGTCAGGCTGTGACTTGGTCTTGTTCACTTCCCTGCTCCAGTGCATTTCTTCCTCCATGCTACGGGGAAAGGAAGTGTGTTTTGCATAAAGGGGCAAATGTTCTGGTAAAACAAGAGTTTCAGAGAAGGAATATAGAATGCCTAAGCCTAATTCCATTTTATAAAGTCTTTGAAATCAACACAGTGGCTTCTTATAAACAAGAAAAATGTTGAACTCTTATGGGGATCTCAAAAATCCAATACATAGAGTATGAAATGTGTTGCAGAATTCGATCTTATGCTAATTATTATAGGTCTTAAGACTTCATGCCTCTAGGTCAGAAAAATGAAAAGGACTGGTATACTCGGAAATAGGGACTTTTATATGCCACTGTAAAAGTGCAATCTTATTGGCAAGAAACATTAGAAAATGTAAAATGCATATCTATCCATCCTTTATGTTGATAAATAACAAGATTGGATCAATAAGCAGATTGTTAATTGCATTGAAATAATATTTTCTGCAAGGAACAGAAGAAGGAAGGGAGAAAACAGGAGAAAACTAACTCCTTAAGGCTGAACACAGGGGACACGTGGATGATTTTGTTAAGTGCTGTGCTGAGCCCATCACTGTAGTCTTCTTGTAGCAAACAGACAAATAAAATGCAGACAGGCATTGCTTTTGGCAACCCAGATAAATCCTCATGCACCTTGAACATGCCTAGCTTATTTCATACCAGTCTTTAAATTTGCTATACAGGTTTTAAAACAGAATTTATGTTTCTAAATGCAGTTATTAAAAATAAATCTGTGGTAATCTCCTCAGATTTCTTTTCTGTACGCACATTTTCTAAAGTGAGGGAGTAGGGAGGAGGTAGTAGGTAGTGTCCTGAAGTAATGAATAACATGTTTTGAGTGCACAGACTCTGATCTGTCTAAGTAGAAGTGCTTTCTAATTCTGGGTAAGGAATACTGTCTAGTGGCTTATGTAGTATTTTCATGTATTTGCATATTTACTGATGAGGGAATAGTTGAAAACACAGCTACAAATAGATTCACACAGAGAAACCAATATGGAAAGGAAAAAAAGAAAACAAACCAAACTTAAGTATACCACACAAACACACCACATACACAGTAAGCATACCAGTAAAACATATTCCACAGAAGTGGAAACTGGACCAGTGCAGGCCATTTATTTTTCATTTTCCCATTAATTTTAATTATGGAATTCAAATGTATTACACTTGCTTTAAAATTTTATGTTATGAATGCATGCTGAGAGCTTTGCAAAAGCACATTTCAAACAATTCAATTTCCAAGATCTGTGCCTAACAAGATACAGAGGAACTGGGACCATATCCTACCCAGGTTTAAATTATTAATATATTTTTCATAATTCTCCATTATCCTTCCTGGAAAACAGCACAATTCAAGTATTCTCAAGTGATGAAGGCTTTTTGTTGTTCTTTTTTTTCCTTTCCAGATTCTGCTTTTACTTCCAAGTCTTACTTTTTTCTCTTTTCAGAAGTTTTTTGGGTTTATTTTTGATGCTGCTGCCATTAACCGAGTACATTATTCACATATTTGCAAATTGAAAGTGGAATGCCCTCCTGAAATTAAGAATAATCTTGTTTTTCCTACATATGAACAGGAGTGGGCAATAGTCAGGAGTGTGCAGCATTTGCTGCCCCACACATGCCTCGTGTGAGACAAGGCATGCATCCCACACCTGGGGATGCACTCCCAGTCTCATTCACACAGTTTACACAAACGTGCTGGGAAGCTTCACCCCCTGAAAAAAAGATGCCTGCATGCTCTCAAGCACCCAGCTCTGTTACATTAGTTTTAATAGTATAAACAGAAAATGCAAATTCATACATACCCTTAATCATACAGACGAAGGGCCTCATTTGCATACCCTTCATAATTTAATTTAATTTTTTCTTTTTGTCAAGAGTTGTGAATGCTTCATGTTTGCTTTAATCAGAATGTTGACATTTACACTGAAGCCAATTTCTCTTTTTCTATTCCATGTTTTGTTTAACCGTGACAAGTGACAGCAAACTGGAGGGAACAGACTTTTTAAATTGGCTCTTTGCCTGGAATGCATCATTTCTCTTGTAGCTGTTTCCCCACCGCCCACCCCCTCCCTGCGAGGCATTGCAAAAAGAAATGTGAAAACATACTCGGCGAACACAGGAGTGAGGTGTTAGTGCTTTTAGATAAAGATTTGTGTTGTATTTTAAGACTAGATTGCTATATAGTTTCAAGCTATTAACAAGAACCTATTACACCATCGCTTTGGGTCCTTGGAGAGATGTGCTTAGTGTATTTCAGTAATTCAAGGCAAATAGAAAACCTACATGTGAAAATATTTAATGGCAAAGGCACCAACTGCTCAAGGCTGCTGAAGAGAGGCAGCATGCTTTCTGTTAACTCTTTCCTTGGGTTTTGCAAGGCAAGAGTTTCTGCTGCTCTCTCCATGAGTCTCAATAGGGCTCCAGTAGTTTGTGGATGTAGGAGACTAAGAAAATTTCCTCTGACTTCTGCAATGATTTGTGTGCATAACACACATCACACCTCCTTGCTTCAGCCAGTAAAATCACAATTGGAAGTCAGGTTTACTGGTTCTAACTTCTATGGGTTTACTCATTGTTCAACCCTTTAAGTTTTTCTTACATTGGGATAACATTGTAAATGTATCCAGGGCCACTCAAAGGCTGCCAGGCCTCGTCATGTACACAACAGGACATCAGTTTTAATATTAGTGATCAAATTTCTGGAAGATAAACTGCATGTTTTCCACAAATACTTTTTATTTTCTTTCTTTATTTTATTTTCTTTTTTCTTCCCCCCAAATGAAAATGGAGAAACTAACCACTTCCATGTAAAAAATCCTCTGCACACTGTAATTTGTCTTAGAGGCCTTGTATAGACCATGCAGATATTTTCCATTGGACTTGCACAGACTTCTAAGTGTGGAGGTTACTATAGCACTGGTAAAAACCTGACTTTCTGAAGATACAGAATTCAAAATCCAACTGGTAAAATCTCTCTTTTGGAGTGTGATCTGATCCTGTCATGAACCATATGAAAAACCTCAGTTCCTCCTGAGGAACTGCTTCTGTCCAGTGTCTGTTGTAATGAGATCCCAACAGTCCAGCTACAAAACAGGAAAGCAGCACACAGGGGGCATTTGAGATGGTAGAGAGAAGGGGTAAGATATGAGACAGAATCTTCTACATAATGTGACTAAACAATTGATGGAAGAGTTTCCAGTGCTTTGAACATCACTTTCCATTTACTATGAGTATAAAAGGCATTAAGCATGCATAGCCCTCTGTATCACAATCGTCTGAGTGTCATATGTATTCATTTTCCTTTCCTAAAACATATCTGTGTTTAGATTAAAAATATACATATGATTTCTTTAAAATCTGCTTACTGAATATTTCTGTAACAACCCTTACATATGAAAAGATAATGTACCTGACAGATTATGACACAGCTAGTAGGAAAAAAAAAATAGACTAGGGGAAAACATGCTGTGTGTTAATCAAAGGAAACACCTGAAGCTGACAAAATAACAGCTAGACAACAAAATAAATATGAACTAAAACTAGCAACAGCCAGGAAACAAGGGACCAAAGTGATCTTTCTTACATTAGATGTGAGTCAGGAGAACACACAGCAATTATTCAGTATCTATCATTCGTATTTGTTTGCATTTGTATGATATACATCTGTGAGCTGTGTACAATAAATGCAACATTTGCTTCTGAGCCAGGATTTTACATGTACTGAAGCAGAGCTAGGAGAGCTGTATAGCTCAGGAGCTGAATGAGAGAGAATTGAATACCTAATTATTCAGTCTGTCTGTCTATCTGTCTGCTTGTCAGCCTAATTCTTGGGCTTGTATGCTGCTCTAGACATGAGTTTGATCTTGGATCTTGAAAGAGAACCTAAATTCAGGGTAGGGTCTAGGTCTCCAGAATCGTTATCTGGCTGAAAAAGAGCCTAGAAAGTTTTGGGTGAATACTGTTTGCATATTTATTACTCTTTTCCCTTCACAAACTGGTAGTGAAGCGGAATTTTTCACAAAGGTGTAGGAAACCTGCAGTTTAAAAAAGTGCATCCAGATAAACAGAATCACAGAATAAAGGACTGATTGAGATGGGAAGGGTTCTCTGGAGGTTATTTGGCTCAATTTCCCTGCTCAAGCAAAGACGACTATAATGAGTTGCCCAAATGATGTCTTGATGGCTTCTGTGTATCTTCAGGAATGGAGTTCCCTACAACTCTGGGCAATCTGTGCCAGCCGTCAGTTATCCTCACATCAAAATAATATTTCCTGATATTCAAGATGAACCCCCTGCATTTCACTTTTGCCCATTACCTCTGGTCCTGGCCACAAAAGAATCTGCCTTTTGTGCACCTTCCCTTTAGTTGTTTATATCCATTGATAAGATCCCTTTGAGCTGTCTCTACTTGAAGCTTAACAGTCCCAGTTCTCCCAGATTTTCCTCTTATGACAAATGCTCCAACTCATTTTTTTTCATGTCATCAGTAAATTTGCTGTGGGTGCACTCTGCTCCCTCCTTCAGACAACTGGACTCTTTTCTGTACAACATGGCTCTGAACTGCTCTGTGACAAGAGGAAAAGAAGCCTGCACATTGGTTCTTGGGGATAAATGCTCCCTCTGAAACCCAGAGCACTTATGGGTGTCTTTCCATATGAATAACATAAAAATTGTGCTGCAGATAATTTCTTTGAGCTCTCTTAGCAGATTATTTTATATGAAATGCAAAAATTGAACAGGAGGTGTGGATCCACGGTAAGAATATTTGTAGGGTTATAATGATAAATCAAAAAGCAGTTTAAATTATTTTATTTGGTAAACAGAGAGGAAGCACACACTCTTACTTGCCATTCTAGGTAGAGCAGTGGGAAGCAGACAAACTGTTCTTCCCAGATTAGAAATAGGTGCATGCCATTAATTTATCAGGCTTTATTTTCAAGCATGTTGTTGGTCATTTGCCAGATAAAAAGAAGTTTAAATCCATTCAGGCATTTTCCTGCTTGTGTAATTTCTGCACTTCAGGTAAGACCTGAAGATGCCAGTTTGTTACAGTGGGAGGAAATGTTCTGGAACAAAATAGTGTTCTCTTTTTTAAAGAATAGCCTAAATTCACAAAAGGGATTAAAGCTTTTGAAAGACCACAGTTCTTCAGGGTGATATGGGACTCACCCTTTCTTTTTGGCATCACCTGTGTAATGCAGGGTCCTACCAGGCAGCACTGAATATACTGAATTTCCTCCTGACCCACAGAGCATTGGTAGTACTTAAGTCTTGTCAGCCACACAAGTGAGGCCAGGCAGCTAACTCCCCCTGTGGACTTAGTTTCAAGTAAACAATTTTCCACTCAGGAATTCCTTTCAGAAGGGAAAATGTTACTTCCATGTGAAAAGTTATAAACCTCATCAAGGGGGTTGCGTGGCAAGCTAAAAATATTCAGGCCCTCAGAGGACTCACACTTTTGTCCCTCTGCTTTGTTTCAAGGATTCAGCTTATTTCATATAATTAATTATTGGAGAGTTGCCCATTAAATAAATAGATAAAGAAATACTGGGAGTTTTCTCTTTCCCCTTAGATATTTCAGCACTGAAGATCTCACACAGAGCAATACTGTTTATGAGAAAATTGAGACAGTATGAGGCATATATTTTTCTCATTTATTACCATTAAACAATATGTATTTTCATGAGAGGCACTAGTGGTTTACCCCAAGTCGTTGTGCAAGCATGTGCTGACATGCCCACGTGTCATGGTTTAACCCCAGCTGGCAGCTCTGCGCTATGCAGCCACTCACTCAGCTCCCACCATGCACCCAAGAGGGAGGAAAATGACAAAGAAAAGGTAAATCTCGTGGCTTGAAATAAGAACAATTCAATAACTGAAACAAACCAAACATCATCATAATCATCGCCATCACTGTCATCATCCAAATAAAAAAAAAACAGGGAGAGGGGGGAATAAAACTGAAGAGAAACAAATGATTCACAACATGATTGCTCAAATGACTGGGCACTGATCAATGCCCAGCCTGTTTTCCAGCACTGAGCAGTGATTTCCAGCCAACTCTGCCCAGTTTGTACCCTAGGTGATGTTCTGTGGTATGGAATATCCCTTTGGCCAGTTCAGGTTAGCTGTCCTGGTCCTGCTATCTTTTGGCTTCTTGTGCGTTTGCTCTTTGTAACAGCACAAGAATCTCAGAAAGCCTTGATTTTCTGAGCTCTACTGAGCAGCAACTAAACCATCATTCTGTTATCAACATTATTCTCATACTCAATCCAAATTGTACCACTGTACCAGCTACTTAGAAACAAATTAATTCTATCCCAGCCAAAACCATGACACCAAGGGATGCAGCATGCACTCACTCACAGTCAGACAAACTCACATCTAGCCTACTAGATACCCAGAATTCCATCTGGGAAAACATTTTTCTTCGAATTTTGTCTCATTTGTAGATATGGAATTTTTCAAGCCAAAAGATACTTCTGCTGTCTGTTTCCTACCCTGAATATGTTTAAGGAGGAGGGTTAGATAATGAGCACAGTAAAGGAGATGTGACTCTTGAATGTCACTTGGTGCAGAGACAAGACTCCAGAAGGAGTCCAACAGCAGCTTTCAGTAAAAGAGAAAGCCTTGCTTTGATAGCACACACAAGTGAGTGCACAGAATGAATGAGTTAATATATTCCAACCCATTAGATGAGCTTCTGTAACCGGCCACATATGTATCTTGGCCTGTATGACATAAAAGTTTAATCCTGTTTTGGCTAAAATACTCTTCCAAGAAATTATCACGTCCTGAGAACATGCATGGTTAGTTATAAAGGCAGAGTTAATGGAGATCATTTCTGAAGTTACCAGACATTAACATGCTTGATTAGTGCTCATTTTGAGAGATGAAAAATCATCTTTTTTTCCGTAAGTTTTTAAAACATGTGGGGCTGCAGTTTCTTATTCCAATGTAAAAGAGCAATGAGCTTCACGCATAGGAGAATGCATGAAATACCAGGTCTTGCTGACATTACTTTCTAGCCTTTCAGAAAATGCCCAGCCCTTCACATTTACTCATGACCTAAAAATTAGCCCAAGTGGTGTCATTTTTCAACCATGTTCCCACCATTGCCTGGGGTTATCTCTAGAATGTCAAGGCCTTATTCCTCTTGGCCCTGCAATTTGTGTCACCAGTGACATCCATGTGAAGGGAAATTCATCAATCTCTTAGTGGACAGCTCAGTGAAGCCACCAAAACATTTCAGCCCAATTTTCTGCTGCCATTTCCTTGCTAGCATCATAAGAAAAGACAAGGAGGAGTTGGAGGCAATGGCATAATGAGATTGGTACCCTCTTCTTCTGTGTTTATCGAGTGTAGGCTTTCTTCTTTCAGGATTTCTCAATCTTCCTCTTCTAGAAGTTGCAAGCCTGAAGTAGCAAAAGCAACAGTTCCTGAGATTGAGATCTATTTGCCCTTGTTTTTCATGACTCTTGATCCACTCATGTTAGGCCTCTGAGCTGCTCTCTACGAATAAGTGTTAAATTGAAGAGAGAGTAAGAGAAGGCTGCTCATGAAAACTAAGAGGAAAAGTTATAAATAACTTTTTTTATTATCTTAAGTTCTGTGTCTGGGCGTGATTCTTCAACCTTGACCTTGGTTTAAATAAAAATAAAATTAAAAAGAATCAGCTCTTTCTTTACAGCAGAGCCTTATTGTGTACCATCTACAATGCTTATACAGTTCATGAAAGTAAATTTGAAAGGGAATGAAGGAGACTTTAACAATGCAGAGCAGCTGAACAAATATATAACAATTCCTTGAATGAATGATTGGATGATACCTAATAGCAGGGAGTTTGCAATAGTACAAGATTATCCTCTGATAATTCTTCAGTTCTGACTGTGGCTGCCTGATAATCCCCGAAGCTTCTAATCTGCAGGATCTGAATCCATAAAGAATGACAAAAAAAAAACTTTACAATCAATTACAGTTACTGCCACAGAGCCATTAGTGAGCAGGTGAAATAAGTATGACCTTTTTGACTTCAAAGTCATGTCAGAAAGAAAAAATATATACATAAACCCCCTCAATCCTCTTGGAATTTGAAATAAAGTTTCAGTTTTTAATATAAAGTTTATTGCTTTTTGAGTTCAGGCGATAGTTTTCTTTTTATTTCTTTTCCAGATGTCAATTTGTTTCTTTTAGTCAGACAATCATATTAACTCCAAGCCTGCAACCAGAATCTGTTCATTTAATTGAAAGGTGGATGAGCAATTTCTAGCAAAATGGTTGGTGGTAGGGTGAGAGAGTCTTTGTCTTGTGTTTTGAACCCACTCCTAAACCCATTTGCCTATGTAACTTTTCCCAAAATGAAATTCAGTTTTTCAAACGTTTTCTTGAGATTATATTTTTTCCAGAATATTCCTTCAATTATCAAACTTGCTTTTCTCATATGAATGACTTTTTTTTTTTTCTTCTTTTTTCTACTTTCAAAGTGTTTCATAGTAGTAGTATTTTCTTCGTTAATTCTGTGGTAGTGAAAACAGTGGGAAGAACCTCACCTCTAGTAGACTTTGGAAGCCAAATCTAGAGTCATGCAAACTGCAGCTGTTGCTCTCTGGTTCACTTTTTCATTTAAGATGGATACAGTTTTATAAAACATTGGAGGTGCCAGCAAGGTATTAAGGATTCTTAGCTTAGGACTTGACATTGGGAACTGAAGCTTCAGAATTCAGGAATGTAGTCTGTGCCTGTCTCAAGATAACAAATACAGAATTACATGGCAATTTAGATTACTTGCTTAGTGTTTTGTTGTGTTGTCTACCTTTGTTATGTATTTATCAACAAATGTCTGAATATTACTTTAAATGGCATATAATTGAGTAGAAATACCAATTTTACATGCAGAGCTGGATCATAAGATACAAAATACCTAAAATACTGGAATTACTGGGAGATTTACATTAACATAAAGTCAGTAAGAGCATCTAAATGACTTCCTCAGAATAAAATGAGAGACCTACGACTAGCAAAGTAAAATCCTCATTTTTGAGGTCTTAGATGAGCTTCCAAAGACACTTGACATGGACACCTGTATCTAAATAAAGCAGTTCAGTGTCTGGATTAGAAAACCTGGACTGTGGGACATTTCCTTTCAGCTGTTACCTAACAGGTTCTATATTTTTTTTTCTCACCCTTAATGTGGGAATTGAGAAAATCATACACTCACATTATTTGCTACCACAGTTTGATTGCACCAATACTGCATTCATGTCAATGTTACAAATAGCTCTGCTTTATTATAGCTTGACAGAGACACACACAGAAAGATGATGGACATTTTATCCAACACACATCATTGACTTGATTTGTATTCTGGCAGAGAATGAGTAAGAAACTGGAGATGGAGGAAAAAAGGACAAAGACAGAACAAAAGCTAACCCCTGGCCACCTCCCTGACAAGATGAGATAATCATGCTGTCCACAAGAAAAGCCCTTCAAATGAACAATAATTTAAGTGCATTTCCTCCTTGAAGTCACCTTGACATGCTGAAATACTCAAGTTTAAGAAGAAAAAGGCATCAAAGGGCGCTCATTAGAAAATGTGACTTTTGATGGATAATTTAAGTGACAAAGTAAAGTTAAGTATTTGAAGCAGAGAGGTCTTGCCAACATTATGTTTTTCACAGCTGCAATAAAACTGGGGATTATTTTGTGGTAGCTGCAGAAACTTCTTTGTGACAGTTGAAAATTCAGTTGGCCAATTCATTGCTGCTTTTTAAGAGAAAATCCTGTCCTTCAGTCCAACATAATCAGCACCCATTTGCAGGTGCTGTATAAAAGGATATGCACTAGGAAAAGGATAAAAAATTCTCAGTAAGTTACAGCTATATTTTCATAATGAAATGCTCCATGGGATGTGGACTGGGTCAAACGGGAAAAAGTTCTTTCAAGCTTTCTGGTGTTCATGACAATTGATGATCTTTTTAGTTCCATGGGAATAAAAGGATTCCTTCAACCCATTAAAAAAATTACAATAAAACAAAATTTTATAGGGGATAACATAACAATTGTTTTAAATCTCTTTGAATGTAATAATTTTAATTCCATCTGTAGATATTGAAAAGAAAATCGGTTTTATAAGATTTTACCCTATACTTTCCATGCCACTTTGAAAATGGATGTGTGACCTTATAGAAATGCCTTTCTTACTGATGATGCTGCAGGGATTCTGGTTACCTGGAAAGCTAGTGCACATGAACAAAGCTTAGTTAGTAAATGAATTTCATGTACCTGTATGGCAATACTTTCCCCCTAATGTTATTTTTAATGTCATTGAACATTTAGATCATTAATGACTTGTAGTGCTGTGAATTTATCAAAGTTGATATGGGAGAACTGGAAAGCGAAATTAATTACTGACAGAAACTGAAATGCACACAACATTTTTTTCTCTGTCTCCACTTAAGACACATACTGGTCACACACTCCAGACGTAGGTGATTCTCCCACTCACTGCTGTTTGGAGAGGATCCCATCATTGATTTCTTGAATGGAAGGACAATCCATTGATTTTCAAACACAGCTTCCCACCGATGGCAAAAGTCCCCAGACTGGGCTTCAGAGTCAACATCATCTTTCAACAGGACTGCTTGCACTCTTCTATTCTGCTCCATCAGTTTTACCTGACTTTTCCTGCACAGGGAACTTTACTGTGCTAAGCTCTGCACTCAAGAAACAACAGATAAATTTGAATAAAACAAGCTCAGGAAATTAAACTGACCTTTCTACTTTTAATATGTGTAAGTGAAAAAAAAAAAAAATACAACATTCAGAATTCATAGTCGATGTTCACATTATTAAGTAAAAGAAAAATGGATAGTTTTAAAAGTATTCAATGACTCTTTAAATTGTGACAATAACATCATGAAATCAGTTCGAATTGCAGATTAATTGCACTCAGAAAATTGCCATCCATCATTCTGAGAATGTTGTAATATGTTGAACTCCAAACCTGAAAGTTGCTTTCAAAAATAACATTTTTGTTCATAACAACTGAAGAGGCTTCTTAAATATAAGAAAGAACTGAACAAAAGTAAATTCAATAAGGAATAGGAATGGAAATTTTTTAAAAGCTTGTAGCTAAATTAATTTCATAAACCCTCAATCAAAGGAATATACAGAGATCCTTATGGGGAAAAAAACAACTACAACCAAATCTGCCAAAACCCCTTCAAAATGATGGCCTTTAAAATTCCTTGTTTAAATGACTACTTGCATAGACACATAAAGAGGCAGTTTTAACATGTCAGCCAAACTGGAGAAGTGGAAAACTAAAACACTCTTCTACACCTGAGCAGAAAATTCTGACACATTTTGCTGAGAATTTTCTCTCAAGTTCTTATTGCTTTGAAATAAAAAAAGCAATAAATCCCATGATTAAAAAAAAAAAAAAAGGAAGATGGAAACACTAATGCCAATAAAATTTACAAACTGAAATAAAAGATTTCTCCATCCTTTTAAATATCCTACAATAAACTCATAAAAACCTAGTTTCTTAAACAAGAGGAAAATGCTTTCATTTATCATACTCACTATGTAAAAGTCATTGTTTCAGAAGCTACACTCTTTGCTTCTGATAAGGTTATACTATTACTTTCCAGCTCAAGTCTTACCTGAGGCCCAGAGTAATGCTTATTACATATACAATAGAGCCAAGGAATGAGTGAATTGCCTCAGTGAATACCTGAATGGACTAGCTCAAGCCTTTAGACAAAGTTTTAGATATATCAGAAGTCACTGCTCTTTTTCCTTATTTAAACTTTTTACACTTCCAAGTTCCAGAAAGCAGAAAATAGTAAAAGATGTTCTCTCAATATGAAAACTTGATCATCTGTTTTTAACACAGTATCATTTTTCTATGTAAGTACCTTTATCAGAAAAAAAAAAAAAGCCAAAGGATTCTTTCACTTAATAGAAAAGGCTAAGTAAACCAAACCTGAAAGGTGAAATCAGGTGAATTAAAATAAAAAATAAGTACATACTTCTAAAGAAGAAGGGAAACTATGAACAAAATTGGTTTATTCACCACTTTTTTTGTCCTCAGATCAATACTGAATGCTTCTCTAGAAAAGATGTTCTAATCAAAGACAAGCAACTAAGCTCTACCCTGGAGTCAAGCATGAAATTCTCTAACTGGTGCTACACAGAAGATTATGCTGGGCTACTGTCGTTGTTTTTTCTTGAAGATGGTGAATGTCCAAGCTACAAGACATGTTGTGCTGGATTCACTATTCAGATAAAGCAGAACTGAACAGGAGTCTGAGACTTGGAGCCTCTGCTGCAGTGTCCATGTGTTAGCATTCGGGAGAAAAGCTAAGGTATTACCAACATAAAGTTGTGGTGTATCAGGAGAGTAGATTTAGGCACTTGGCATGTGTGAAAGCTTGAAGTCTGCCCTGGAAGATAAAATCTTCAAGGGCAGCCTCCTCAAAGCACCAGAATGATCCATCTTGATCTACACAAAACAGGCTGGCATGGCCAGGGGCCAGGCTAGCTCGATGTGGAACTGTGAGTAATAGCCCTGAAACACTGTCCAGGCTTCCAAGGATTGAAGTAAGAAGGCCATATCCCAGCTGGAGTTAAAACTGGTGAGGAATGTCAAGGGCAACACTTAGTAAGAGAAAAGAATACTTTCAGCAAGAAGAAGACCAAGTTTAATACGGGATTGCTGCTGAAAGGACAGGAGTTATTCTACTAAAGACTACAGGAAAGCTTAGATGCTCAATGTTTGCCTCAGTTTATATTGGCAAAGAGTAATTCCAGACTTCCATGACTTGATAGGCTGGAGAGTTGGTTGTAGAGAAACCTGATGAGGCTTAACAAAGGAAAGTGTAAGGTCCTGCACCTGGGGAGGAATAACCCCAAGCACCAGCAGAGGATGAGGGCTGACCTACCAGAGAGCAGCTCTACAGAGAAGGACCTGGGAGCTTTGGTGGGTGACAAACTGAATATGAGCTGGCAGTGTGACCTTGCAGCCAGGAGGGCCAGTGGTATCCTGGGGTGCATCTTGGGGTGGCCAGCAGGCTGAGGGTGGTGATCCTGACCCTCTACTCAGCCCTGGTGAGGCACATATGGGGTGCCGTGTCCAGTCCTGAGCTCCTCAATATGAGAAACACATGGAGCTACTGGAGCAGGTCCAGCAGAGGACACAAAGATAATTTGAGGTCTGGTGCATCACTTTTATTAGGAGAGACTGCGGTAGTTTGGCCTATTTATTCTGGATAAGAGAAATCTGAGAGGCGATCTCGTTAATATAGAAAAATATCTCAGTGGGGTTGACATGAAGATGGTGCCAAGCTCTTGCCCGTGGTGCTCTGTGACAGGCATTGACCATAAACTAAAACACAAGAAGTTTCACCTCAACAGGAGAAAGAGCTCCTTTTTGTTGAAGGCAGCAGAACACTGGAACAGTTTCCAATGGAGGGTGTGGAATCTCCTCTCTGGAGACATGCAAAACCACCTGGATATGTTCCTGTGTTACCTACTCCAAGTGAACTTGGCTTGGCAGCTTGGTTGGACAGCAAGATATCCAGAGGTGCCTTCCAACAATGATGACTCTGTGATTCTGTGAAATCAAAGACAGATAGCTAATGAGGAGCTTCTCTGGTATCAGTATTAATAGCTTAACACCTTTGTCAGCAGTCTGAAGCAGAAGATAAACCAAGCCTCCACATAGTTGCCAGTAGAGGCTGGGGAATGGCTATGTAGTAGCTCTGCAGAAAAGGCCCAAGACTCTTGCTGACACAAGGTAGTCGTGTGCCATCTTGCCAACCCTGGACGACCAAACACTGATCCCCATTAACAAATCTGCAACCAGAATGTTTTAGGAATAACCCTCTATCTGCACACTCATATGCCAGAGTCATACGAGGTCATAGAGTCTTGTGTCCAGTTTTGGCCTTCAGTTACAAGAAAACCCAAACAATGAAAAAACAGTGAGTCTGGGAGGGGATGACTAAGAGAGAAGGCCAAAATATATCACATATACATTATTCTGAAAAAAAAAAAAAAAAAAAAAGACAAGGATAAGTGTTATTTCAACTTCCATCTACACCACAATAGAGCTGATAGAACTGGACTACTATCAGACATATACACAGGAGGCTATAGTTCCAATAGGTAGCAAGAGAATTTTTCATTGCACGGAAGGGAAAAATAAACAACATAACAATAAAAATTGTTAAGCACTGGAACAGGTTGCTAAGAGATATAAGAAAGGTTTTAATCTTTGGGCATCTTCAAAACTTGTCTGAAAGAAAAACTGAACATGATTGAGATCTGCATCTTTCTGTGTTCAGCATATATTTGGATGGTCTTCACAGGTTGCTTCAAGACTAATTTTTTTGTGAGTTCTTTTGACTGTGAAATCCATGAATCTGTGTTTTTTCTTTGATGGAATAGTGAAGAGTTTAATCTGCATTCCACTGTTTTACTGGAGAAGAATTTTGCATCAAAATGCCAACATTATTCTCTTTCTCACTGTTAACAGACAAAATGGATGTACATATTCACTGCACTTTAAAATCAGTCTTCAAAAGTGCCTGTATCCATGGACAGTGTAGGATAGATAATAAGAAAATCATAGAAATCATACTAATACAATGAAATATGATAAAAATAAGATAAAATTATAAATAATTCGTATTAATAATAGCTAATTTTTCATTGGCATCTTTTACATGTGAAAACACATTTATAAACTGAGATCTAAAAAGGTCTTTGTAACCTCTGTGTTGTGAGTAGTTGTACAGAACATTTTTTTAATAAGTTCTGAAACAGAATCCACAATCATAAATCAGGTGTTTATGCTCCTGTGAAGTGCCTTGAGATAAGTGTATCTCAGCATGATATTCACAAAAAAGACACCTGTTAAATTACTTCCTCGAGTCTTATTTTTTACTGTGGTTTGAACCTTACTCATTATATATCTTCCTTAATGCAGGACTGTATCTTAGAAGTCTCTGTTGGTGTTGGAAAGGGCTCATTCAAAGCTGATTTTATGCAGCAGCTCAAATATTTGAGCATCTGTGGAGAATAAAGCGCAGACTCCTAGAAGAGTTACAAACTGATAGCTTTCTTGTGTCCACACAGTATCCAACTTCTGAATTATAGATAACTGTGACAACGCTTTTTTCCACTTCTTCCTATTTCACCTATATCAATATCATTTGTGATGTTGGGAATGTGAGTAGAAATTTTAGAATGTTAGCATATATATAAACATAAAGCACGAATATATAGTCAGGATGCCACAAAGAACCCTGTGTTCTTTAAGGATTCATTTTCACTTCAGAGTGATAAGATAAAATACATTTTTTTAAAGTTGCAATTGAAGGGACATACACATAAGGCACTTCCTTCTAGCAAAGAAGCTAAAGAAATTCTCATTTTCCTTTGTTCTCTTGCTCAGTCTGTTGGAGGTAGCAAGTCAGGAGTTTCTCTGAATTTTTCAGAGAGAAATTAGAGTGTAGGGATTGAATTAAAGCCTTTGGATGGATTGAAGAATGTTAAGCCACTCACACATAAAGTAGAGGTATAAGTTTAGGTTTTAGTATAAGCAAGCAAGTAAGTAAGTAAGTAGAATGGGTTTTAAGTGCTTTTAGTGAGTAAAGGTCTCAGATGCCACAGTAGTAGTACATGTTCTAGTGAAGGTTGAAAAACAGCGTCCTAGATGTTAGTGTTTCTGTGGAGTCTCCAAGAACATAGTTTTAGACATAATAAAGCTATAGTAAAAATATTGCTTACATTTTTTAGATAGAACAAGATTGACCATATGCATAATTTATATGTAGCCTGGCATGCTAAGAAACCAGAATTTTAATAAGTTAAGAAGTAATGGTCCGAGTTTGTGTCTTAACTTGTTGGGAAGTTTCTATATAAGAGTGTGCATTAGAAAGAGCTGGGGCGTTTTGCCATTTGCTTTTGCCATTGCTTTTCCACTTGTTTTTTATGCCTTGTGCTTTTATGCCATTTGCTTTTTGCTATTGCTTTCCTTTGCTTTTGCTTTTGAGACTGATGTTCTTTTGCAATAAACAACTTTATAGCAACTATTAGCTGCTTGGCTCGTTAAAGAAAGCAACCCAACAAGTTGGGTGCCTAAGAGCACCCAGAAATTCAACCTCACACAGTCTTCAGTTAATCTTGAATTTGCTTGTACACGAGAAAATGTTAAAGGTGAGAGTTCAAGTCTCTCTTCTCGTAGCAGGTTTTTTCCCCTCAGGAATACTGACTACATCTCAGAGGAGGGTGCTGAAAGGATCCCTACAGCCAAAGCTCCATGTAGCTGTTCCAAAATAATTCACACGATATCGCTTGTTTGCCCTCTTGACATTTGTGTTTGAATGATTCCCATACGAATTCAGATTTAGCCCAAGAAGTTTGGAAAGCACATCAACAAACTGACTGTGAGTTGCTGCTTTTCTGGTAATGCTTGATATCACTGTGTACAGACAGAAGCCTTTCTTCAACTGTCCACATTGGGTCTGACATTTAACTCCATACTTGTCCAGAAGGGAATGGAGTCTTTTGTGAATAGAGTATTTTAAAGTGATCAGATACATACAGACAGGTCTAAACATTCTTCACTCTACAAGCTGAGCCCCTACTTAGAATAGAATGGTCATATATTTATTTATTTTTCCAACATACCTTAATAATAATAGTTACCATACTTAACCATTACTATCTGAGCAGAATGATCCCATGAAGTCAATTTACAATGTTATATGCTTTTGATATAAATAAAAGAACCCTGGAATGGGAATTAGGAAATCTGAATTATATTTATGGCTCTACTATCACCTGCTCTACGATCCTTAATAAATTGCAACACCCTTTGTTATCCTGTTTCCCAACCATATTTATCTGATAATTCATTCAGAAGACAAGTATCTTGTTCAGGAAATCTTCTTTGTTAATATTCCTCATTGTTTATTTAGATAACTTCTTAAATTCTTTAGTTGTATTATTTTAAGAAATAGTACTTCGGAGTGGTATTACACCATGTATAGCCTATATAACTCTGGGACAGGGATGGGACTATTCTTTTTTGCTAATGTAACATTTCTCTAAATGTTAAAGAGCTGTAGGAATGCAGGAAAAAATGAGAATAAAAGACAATATTGTACCTTCAGCTAAAACCAACCATACAGACTCAGGAATCACTAATAAATCCATTAATTTTAGAAAATTCTACAATTACTGTGCTGATACAATATCTTAATAGCAAGATCAGGGAAAAGGAGATAATTTAACTTTGAATGCAGTTTTCTGAAGGAGCCACTACCACTTAGGTGATTTTAGCTGTATCTGAATTTCAAATACTTCTAAATTTCAGCTCTGGTTCTATACATCACAAGCTTCAGTGTGACCTCACCCTTAGCGTTATTATATCCATCATTCTTTTGATCTGATTCTTCATACCCATTTTGTTATGGTGTTAATGCAAGAAGTAAGTAGATACAAAGAATGAAAATAATGACTTAAGCATAAATAGCATATTTTGCATCTGAAATCATATTTATCTCTCACTGAAGCAAGTTGCAGCATAATATATAAAGTAAATATAAAGAGAAAGCATGACTATGGGACTAGATCTGGAAGAGCCAATTGAGTAAGTAAAAGCAAGATTCATTAAAAAAAGTGAGAAGTTTGCCTAATTTTATCAACGCAAATTTCAGTACAATCCTAGGTATTATATTAAGTTTCACTTCTGGAGATACAAGGTCTGTTTCACATTGAATGGATCACAAATATATTTCGTGAATCTTTCAACCTTCTTCCTATTCAGTTCATCATAACAGCAATACAGAAATCCAGTCTGCAAATGAAAAACATAATCAAACATTGCCTTGAGTAGAGGTGTTATAGATCAGGATTGATTTAAATAGACTGATGAAAATGCACCTTCATCATGTCCTGATTCAGCAAACAATTGAACATATGCATAGCATTTAGTACTTGACCAGTCCTAGCTAGTCCTTACCTGAAGCAGAGCTTTAGATGCATTAAAAATGGTTTAGACCTCTTATGCTAGTCTCCTACTGGCAGGGAATGAGCCATTCATAAACATTAGCTCAGGTTTGCTCTTCTACAAAAATGGACTGGCCACTTTTGAAGTATGAAGCCAGACTGTGGACTGTAAATGTGAAGCAGCTGACATTGAGAGGCTGTGATAGGATGTTTTGTAAAAGGGGGGAAAATTGCAACATGTCAGGCAGTGCAGTCTGCTAATCTGTCTGGCACTGGAAGTTAAAAAAAATATTCTAACAGCAAAGAAATTCACATAACACAAGTAGGAGGACAGGAAAAAAAATCATACCAAAACCCAATCAACAACTCAGGAAATTAGAAAGGAAATTCAATCTGAAATATATTTTTGTTTAGGTTTTGGTTACTTATTTGTTTAATTTGTTGTTTTTCATCCAGGAACCACATTTGTTTTTTTTTTTTTTTTTCATCATGTTCCAGCTTTCTCAGAAGCTGAATGCCTGGTACCACAAGATCAAGACTTTCAGAAGTTCTCAAACAAATGGTGGAACAGTAAAGATACTCTCAGTTCAAATTTGGGATCAACACACTGTATGTAGAATCATAGAATCATTGAATAGCCTGGGCTGCAAGGCACCTTAAAGATCATCTCATTCCAACTCCACTGTCATGGGCAGGTACAACTTGCACTGTCCCAGGTTGCTCAGAGCCCCATCCAACCTGGCCTTGAGCACTTACAGGGATGGGGCAGCCACAGCTTCTCTGGGCAGCTTGTGCCAGGGCCCCACCACCCTCACAATAAGGATTTTTTTCTTTCCAAATATCCAATCTAAACTGACTGTCTTTCAGTTTGAAGCCATTCCCCCTTGTTCTGCCACAACATGCTCTTAAAAAAAAGTCCCTCTCCATCTTTCTTGTCAAGTCCCTTCAGCTACTTTAAGGTCACAATAAATTCATCTCAAAGCCTTCTCTTTTTAAGTCTGAGCAATATCAGTTCACACTCAACCTTTCATCGTAGGAGAGGTGTTTTTGTCTCTGCTTTAATGCAAAACAATCAATGAATCTGTGTTTCTTTCATTTTAAGTGATTGTTGAGAGCACTGGGCTACAAAGGCAAAACCATTCACAGCTGTCAGTATGTCTACACTGCAGGGATAGTGGGCTCAGCAGTACACTCAGAGCTCCTGGTCCCTGCCAGTTGAGGAATCAGGGAGATACCATCTCCCATCTCATTCTAGGCACCAAAGCAAAAAATGTGCTATCTTCCACATGGCAGATATGGGCATCATAGAACCTTAACTATGGGCCATATCACAAGTGCATCTCTTCTGCAATGAAGACACAGCTTGCCTTCTTCTTCTCCTAAACATGAACAGAGTGACATCCTCAACTCAGGCTGGAGGTAGGTTCTGAAAATACCAGCAAGACAAGGCTCTGCATGTGACACAAAGTCAAACTCTTTGGCTCTGAATGCAAGCAGACCATAAACATGGACATAAGCTGGACAGTTGTGTACAGAACAGAGCAATTAAATCCTGGCATGTCTAAACACACTGGTTTATATGGAGCTATGTCTGGTACCTCTGATCAGGGCTGCTGTT
The DNA here is from genome assembly GCA_037013685.1 of Acridotheres tristis. NCBI lineage: Eukaryota > Metazoa > Chordata > Aves > Passeriformes > Sturnidae > Acridotheres > Acridotheres tristis. The sequence goes on from CM072919.1 coordinate 73,604,170, forward strand.
GATGATGAGCCTGAACAACATAGACATTTTGTAGAATTTGACAAGCACAGTAGTAATTTTACAACATCAGGAACCATCTATTCAATCTCAAGATGAGTGGCATGGAATAAGCCTTTTTTTGTAATTAAACAATATTAACTTAAAAAATCCAAAACATGGTAGCAACCCCTGGCTCACTTTAATTCACTAGTGTAGATATAATCAAAGTGAATGTATATAGAAGCCTTGAATGTTAAAATTTAAACAAAATGCTTCAGTTCTGTTGCTGCTTCAGTCCTCCATCTCTGTACATTCCTCATGATGAAGTCTAAATTTTTCTCATGTTGACCCATAGCTTTTATGAAAAGTGAGGTGTGACCTTTAGGAGAAGACGACCTATTCTTTACCACCATTATTGTCAAGTCAAGTGCATATCAGTCCTCAAGGTGGATAGGTGTGCACACTGGTTGGGAGATTTTTCTCACTAGACTTCATCTGGTTAAAGGTAGGTATTTAGCCACCTAAAATAAGTTAGAAGTATTATGAGCTAAAGTGGCGCACCACCCACTACTAATTAAAGTGAGGGCTTAAGATTTTGTGTTAAATTTTGTGAAGGGAATTTGATCTGTGCTTTAACTAGTACCTTTCTTTATCTCTTTTATTCTTCTGGAAGTCTCTCTCAAGCAGGAAAACTCTCCAAAGTGAAGCCCAGCATCATCTGCTGCCCAGCGCGATTTGTAACTGTAGAGCTCAGGATCTGAATGACAGATGCCCTGCAGGCAGGAAAATGTTTTTGTGTGGGGTCTATATGGGTTAGGAGTTAATGTTCTTCATAGCTGCTTGGTTGGTGATGCTTGAGAAAAGTGACCAAAATGACACTGACAACAGACTAATATTTTAGCTACTGCTGAATGGTACTTACACAGCATCAAGGACTTCTCTGTTTCTCACGTCCCAATAATTACATTTAAGGAGCAGAGATGCTGGGAGAAGCCACAACCAGGTAGAGAGTCCAGTTTTGCCAGTGAGAGATTCCATGCTGTATATTGTCAGGCTCAAAAATAAAGGAGAGGTGGGAGGATTGAGCAGCTCACTTTCTGGCTGGATACTCTCTGGGTTTTGGTCTAAAGGTGGCAGATAGTGAGTTACTGTCTTTGCATAAAGTTTTTTTGGTTTTGTGTTTTCTCTCTCTTCTTCCACTCCTCCATTTAACAAGCTATTTTTATCCTGACCCATGTGTTCCTTTGCTTTTACTCTTTCATTCCTCTTCCTTCATTCCATTGTGGGGAGACAAGAGTGGTGAGGGACTCTTTATGGAATGCTTGACACATGACAGCATGGATGAGCTGGTGAGTAAATGTCCTGGGCAGCACATTCTCTCAAAGTAGCCACCCACCATCTTGCATTATAAAAGCTCTCTCCATAACTTAATGGCATACTCTGCATTTACAGCCTCCAGTTTCACCCACATCTGCTTACAGTGCAATTAGTGCTTACGTACACTCTTCCTGTATTTAACCTTTTATCTTAAATGATGATGGTCACAATTCAACTGCAGCATTTTGTCCAATTGAAGATATTCTTGGCCATCATTGCTATCTATATCCTGCATCAGAAATAAGAACACCATAATCCCCTCTTCTGTTTTTGCAAATAATAATGCCAGGACTCAAAATAAATGCTTTACGTAATCATTTCTGTAATAACTAACAAGAAATGGAAGGAAAAATTATATTAATTTATTTTTGCTATAATGAACATACCACATCATTATGCTCTCTTTTCTCGTTCTTTCCTTTCTCTCTCTTTCTTTTTTTTCTTTTCAGATTTTTTCTCCTGATCCTTTGTTTTTATTTTTTTTTTCTTCCTAAAGGGACGCTTGAATAGAACTATCTGGTTTAGAAGATGAGGCTGACTGATTACTGTAATTCATAGGGCCTTAATTAGCTGCACAAACCATTAGCTACAATTAGACTATTATAAAACACTTGATGCGCTGTGTCAACCATGGGGGCTCATTTATTCTTGTGGCAGGGAAGGGAGGGAGAAGGGGAAAAGAGAGCACTGTACAGCCAAGCATGCTAATAAAGAATGATTTTTGATTTAAGATGTTGCCGATAGTCCCTCAAAATTAATCTCAATAGCTGTCTAATTTGTGTCGGTGGATGGTATATTTATTGTAAAATGACACCAAAGCTAAATGAGTTACCTGAAGCAGGACTGCTAATGTCAGCGCCTGGAGACGCAACTCCATATGCCGTAATACAGCAAGGCACTGGGGCTGAATACTCCCAGTGGAGCACTTTGCTTCATCTGTCTCTGAAAATGCAGCAACCTGACTTACACTTTATGATCCTTAAATAATAATAATTAAAAAAAAAAAAAAAAAAAAAAGAAGAAGAAGAAGAAAAAAAATATATGAGAAACAAATTCCAGAACAGCTTTCAAAGGTGAGGAGGGGCTTACAAGGTCTAATTTCAACCTTATTGAAATTGGTTTGGGTGTTGGTATATGTAAAAGTGGAAATCGTGAGATTTGTCTTTGAAGTGAAAGAGAGAGGAAATAATACAGAAGAGGTAGATTTTTCTAAAGGGCTTAACACAGCGGGAATATAAGTATGACATTCTTTAACTTAGAGGGCTTTTTTTGTTTGTTTTCCTATTGTATTTTCTGATTCATATTGTATTGATCTAACTTTCTAGTTGCAAATTGCTGGAAATACATTTATAGATTCCTTTAATTTATTTCTTTTTTTTTTTCTTTTACCCTTGATTAATTTCCTGCTTAGCACCTTTGCAACAGAAAGTCAGGAGCTTAAAATAGGAGAGATTGGTTCAATAATACATGGCACTTGGTCTTTTCTGTACCATGCATGAAAGTATAAAAGCACAGAGGGGAAGAAAGCAGAATCTCTAGTTAATATGTTAGATTGGGACTCAGAGACCTGAATTCTGTTCCTGTTGTGCCCTACATGACCTTGGGCAAATTCATTTCTCTGTGCTTTTGTGCAACATGGGGACAGTCACACTTTCTCTCCTATTATGCTTTGTTTCTTTCAACTCTGGGGCCTAGATTCACAAAGGTAAATCAAGGTAATTTATCTTGATGGACTAGAAAGTAAGGGCTGAATTACCTCTGTGGATCAGGGTCTAAGCTTTCTGGGGCAGGGATTGCCTATTGGTTTGGGAAAATACAGCACTTGGCATGCAGGACCAAATGTCATTTAGAAACTAAATCGTCTTGCAAAAAAATCCCACAACATGCTGCTAATAGGATGGAGTTGTTACACTGCATACACTGTGATTAACTAACTGATGATCTTCAGCGATGCTGCAGCTGCCAATACACTTTGTACTATCCTCAGCCATTAATATCTCAGCAGAAACAGAGCTCAGAGTGTCCAGCTCCAAAATTACAAGCCTCTGTCACCAGAGCCAAAGGAAGGTGAGTCACTGATAATTGTAGTTGAGTGTCACTTAGGATGCTGAGCACTATTTCTAGTCCAGGAATCAGAGACAAAAAAAAATCTTCTTGGAGCATGACCCTCACCACTCTATTTACAGGACATGCAAATGTGAGGAGGGAGAGAAGTGTTACCTGACTCTGATACAGAGGTGGCAGCCACCATTTCTCACACACAGAAGTCCCCTAGAGCAGTTTGGCGTGATATTGTCTCTTCCTGTGTCTGGTCTGATTGTTCCAGAGCAAAGGAAAGTGTCATTGTGTGCATCTAGAAACTGCCTGCCCTAACCTTTCTCCCTTACTGTAGTCTTGTAAACTAAGGTTTCTTCTTTGCACATCTAACTGCCATAGAATAACACTGACACAACTTTAATAAAAATTGCCATGGTATTAATGACTGTTTACAACATATACATAAATTTATGCTAAAATATTAAAGTTTTATGTGGAAAATTTTGCCTGCCTTGAGAGGAAAAAGAAAAGTCCCACCCTCCTACCCCTCCAAGATATTATGGTATGCAAAAAATGTGACAACAACAAAACAAAACGAATTAAAAAATACCAAACAACAATCTGCAAACAAAGCATTTTGTCCTACATGTGTATGGAAGTGCATGTACCTATGTATGCATGCAAATAACAGCTATACACATTTATGTGAATCTAGGCATTTACAAAGAAAAAATAATATAAATTGTCTTCCATTCAAAAATCTAAATAAAAAAATCCTGTTGCACTTTACAGTCAGTCTGTCAATAATAAAATAATTTACATATAAGCATGGAGCTGTGTTAAAGATTGGTGTCAGAGAGAATTCAATAATTAGTAGTTAATTGTAAAATGAACTAAGTTAGATAGGGTTGCCATATTATAATTATGGTGGAAGATGAAAAAGGATTTTCTGGATGATGAAGGAAGGATCAGTCAAGGATGACCAAGAGCTCAGTTCAATCTAGTAACATGATTGCAATTAAAAACCACACTCATAAACAGTACTCCATTGGGATTTGGAGAAATACTCTGGTCTTATAGGAAAAAAATGGGTACGTTATGCTGTAGATTGATGAGATGGGACAGCTGGTATTTGCAAAAGGAAGAAATTTATTCTTTTGCTTTAGGACTAATTATCAACATATCTTCAAAAGAATCCTTGGTCCACAGGCATGACTGAATAGAAATTCTAAATAAATTACCTCAAATTCTTTATTAGATGATATCAGAAAACAGCCTGGAGGAAATCAGTGGGGTGAGTGGCTCCTCTGACAGAAAAATAACACCTATAAGAAGGAAAAGTGTATTTAAAGTCTGTGGTCTTACAAAGTTTATTAAACATTTATTCAGTGATTATTGAACAACCACTGTTCAAGTAGCAGTTTGTTCAGTTTCCAGGCAGTCACCTCACAGTAATAATGACAGAAGACATGGATGCCTCAGGAGATGTTCCTTGGGGATCTTTTCTCAAACCCCCTTAAGCAGGATGCCTAGGAACAGCAAGACTGTCAGCACAAGGTGGAGACTTCATATTCCGAACAGTGACAGAACAGTGAGAAAAGCCAGGAGCAAAATCACAGAATCACAGAATCTGAGTTGGAAGGGACCCTTAAGGATCATCAAGTCCATCTCTTAACCCTGTGCAGGACTTTTTCTCAAGAGTCACAACCTGACCCTTAGAGTGTGGGTCAAAAACTTCTTGAACTCTGTCAGGCTTGATGCTGTGACCATTGCTGCCCTGGGGAGCCTGTTCCAGTGTCCAGCCACCTTCTGGGAGAAGAACCTTTTCCTGATATACAACCTAAACCTCCCCTGGCACAACTGCATTCCGTTTGGCTCCTGTCAGTGGTCCCCAGAGAGATCATTGCCTGCCCTTCTTTTTGCCCTCCCAAGGAAGTTGTAGACTTTGATGAAGTCTCCCCTCAGTCTCCCCCTAACTTGCTCTTTTTCAGCCCCACATGAAATTACTCAAGGTTTTCTTTAAGCATTTGAACTCCTTGTCATGATTCCTCAGTTTTGGATTTCCATTTCTGAAGCAGTGCCTTATTTGGCTTTCTACATGGTGAGCTACATTTTGCCTGTCTCCTTCCTTCCCTGTTAAAGAGTGTGCAGACCTTCCATGATTGTTATGGATATGGCACATCTACATGAAAAGGAGATAAAGGATTTCAGGAAGGTATTTTCAAAGGTTCAAGTGGAAGGCAGGCACAATATTCCTATTAAGGCTCTATGTGTACTGAGAGACTTCAAAAGTCTTGCATTTAATTTCCTGGCTTCTGGAGCTAGCATCACCCTGATTTCTGTATTCTTTCCTTTTTCTCCTAACTTTCCATTCCATAGTTTAAACTTACAATGTTATTTTCAGTAGTTTGCTTGGTATGTTGCTTTTTTATTCCTTTTTTTCACTCTCCTGGGAAGTTAAACTGTAGACAGTATTACTTAGTGATTCATCTATATTTCCGTCTTGAACCAATTCCTGCTTGTTGCTTAGGACTTACAGATGTTTTGTAGAGATACTGTAAAAGGCAAAGAGTTCTCAGCCTCCAACAATACAGATTTTAAAGTCATAAACCCTCTAGTCTCTGAGAAAATAATGGAGAACTCACACAAAGAGAGCAGGTGGGAAGGGGAAAGATTAAGAAGAGGCAGAAAAATACCACCTTTTTTATTTACTGAGTTTGACTTAGACCTCATAAATTCTCTTTAATGTAATGACACCATTTTTTCTTGCTCCAAAGGTAAAAAGAATCTTTCAGATTAAAATTTATCACAGTCAAAATAAAAAAAAAATAGGGAACAAACCAGCATAAAACATTTAACAGCAACATTTAATAATGTATACAATAAAATATTGTTCTAATATATTGACAAATACAGCAATAAAGTATTAATGTGATTATGCTTCATCAGTGCAACAGTCCTTTCTCTTTGTCTTTCAAACAGTTTGAATAAAGTCTCTCTCCTCTAATCAACAGTTTCACCATAATCCTATAAAAACAAACAAACAAATAATGTGCTAGAATTTAAAAGAAATATTATCAAACTAATTTTCTTATGACAACATATACAGATACAAACTAAGGTAGCTCTAATTTATTTTTCGTTTACACCAGAGTAAATGAAATGGGAACTTATTCCATAACAGCTTAATTAGGAAAATAATGTAGCTGCAATTTTTATACTTATTTTCACCACCCCTGGGGAAAAAAATGCAAGAGCTATGTGACACTTTCCAGAAGCTGACTGAGGCATAGGAAGAGGAATTTTCTAACCTATAAATTAGACCTGCTCTTGAGGTGGCAATGTCCAGCTCCTTGCTGCAATGTCTGAAGGCAGCCAGACACCTGAGATTGTCACAGGGTCTTGGGGACGTGGGTCAAGGTGAGGCATCTGAAACTGCTATTTATGACAGACAGTGTCCAGAAACCTCTTCAAATCCATTTCAGAGACAGAATCTGACTCAGGGCTGCTGGAGGTGTCCCTCAGCTTCAAATCCTCTCACATAATTAAACAAGCCAGGTCAGTTCTTTCTCATATCAACAAGGGAAGGTTCATAAGGCTAAAGCACTCTCACAGTCCATGTCAGCTCATGATACAAACCTCTTTTTTCTCTGAACATCTAAGAAACCATCTGCATATAAGAGATTCTATTTAATGGTTGGAACATAAAGGGTAAAGCAGATAACTGAGTGAGAAACCCTTCTTTCAAGCATTTTAATTATTATTTTCATGTGAGCTCTCTGTCACCAGATCTTATCAGCAACTACTTCATCTATCCTAGCTGTCTTATGGAATTGAAATGTTCAGGGAGGATAAGGCCACTTAAAAGTACTTTTTTTTTCGTTGTGATGGTTTCTTCAGTCACATTTCCTCCTTAGGATTGAGAAGATGTTGTTCAAGATGGATGGAACAAATGGACTCTGGTGCCACAATTACACCTATACATGGGCTCTGGTGCCTTCAGTGTGCTCACAGACATGTCATTGCCAAAGCCAGTTTGGGCTCTTCAGAAATCCAGATATTTAATTCATATATAGGAAAATATTGCATCATCCCAGGCTTTGTGAAAAGCACATTTCAGAAATCTCACTTGGGAAAATACATTAGAATTCAGTTTTGTATTTCCAAAAAGTCGGTGACTGCTTAAGCAATAGAAAAGTTGCATGTAGCAGAAATAACAATCTTCTCTTCAGGTTTGTGAAAGAAGCTCAGATAGCATTCTTAATGGCTTTCAGATGTGTTTAGAATTAATCCCTTGCATCTGTTTGTCATCTTTTTCCGATTTAATGACTTGATGCTTTTCTAGGTAAACAAAGAGGCTCTCTTACTCATACGTGCTACTTAGAGCAGTGTGCATACCTGTAAAATGAAAAGGTGGCTAGACTGAAAATGTCATTAGCTGTGACTTTGTTATGATCTTGATTCAAGCCAGATTCCAGTCCAACATGAGTCACAGCAGTCTGAGGGATGGAGTTGCAGCTGTTGAGTCTGCTCCTGCACAGGCCAGGAAAGAGACAGGCGTGCTTGCAGCTAGATCTAGACATCAGTGGTACAGAAATCAGTATCTTACCTACTGACTTATCTTCCATTATACTTTGTGAAGAACAATAGGCATTTCCAGGTCACAATTCATCTGATCTCTTTAAAATCTCTGCTTTGGTATAAGATGAATTGCATCCTAGAAATGCTCACTAACTATGCAGAGCCTCTAAGGTGATATCTGCATTGTAGACATCTACAATTAATCATGTGAATTTCTGTATAGGTTTAAAGATGGTGGAAAACCATAGTTAATATTGGAAGTCCGTGTCTCTTCTTTATGTTAAAGTTTCTGTAATCCTGCTGCTTCCTAAGAAATAATTGCACAGGGAACTAACTACTTTTAAAGAGGACCGTTTTTATGGGGGGGGGGAATTTACAATAGCAAAACAAATGCAGGAAACAAAACAGACTGAATTTCTAATGTTTGAAATTAATTCCATTTTTCCATTCTTCTACTTATACTTGATACTAACTGCTGAAAAATTGGGTGTGATACCAGACCTTAGGCCAAATCATCAGTGTTGGAAATGCCTTCTGTGTTGCTGGCGCTGGAGGTTTGCTCTGCCCTGTCTTGCATGACACGCACACAAACACACACACACGTAGCTGGGTTTTTGTGTTGCTTCCTCTGCAGGTTCAGCCTGGAGATCTGGGCCAGTCCCCCCACAGTGCTGTGGCTGTAAGGCTGGAATTATTTCCTCATTCTCAAACGATCCAGAAGCATTCACAAAGGCTTTCTGTATTATTTTTCCACCTTCCCTGGACTGAAAAGCAACTAGGTTGCCAGATCAAACTGAGGAAATGTCTATACACAGCAGAAAATGCATGTCAGTGATGAGAATTAGAATATTAATTTCAGAGTGTAAAAGCAGAATATTTTTATAGGTCTGAATTTCCCATCATTAGTCCCAAAAACCAAGACATATAAAAATTGCCATAAAAACTAATTCTATCTTTGGAATGCTTTGGGGGCTTTTTTGGTGGTTTTTGGTTGGTTGGTTGGTTTGGGCTTTTTTGGTTGGTTGGTGGTGTGTGTTTTTTTTCCCCTTGGTGTTGTGGTGAAGGATTTCTGTGTTTGGGCTTTTTGTTGGTTTTTTTTGGATGGGAGGTATTTTAAGGTCTTTCTGGTGTGTTTTATTTGGTTGATTGGTTAGTTGTTTTGTCTTGATTTTGATTAGTTGTTGTGTTTTTTGTTTTGGTTTGGGTTTTTTGGTGGAGGGGTGGTATTGTGATTGTAATTTTTTGTCTTTACCTCAGGATTAAAGCTGGCCCCCAGGACAGGATTACTAGATCATATTGGCTCATGTCCTTGCAGAAATAATTTTTATGTATTTCAAGTATAAAAAATATTGGCTGTATTTGTTCCACCTTATCAGGTAAATATGTATATATGCAGTTATTTTAAAACATTTAATTATTTACTCAAGAGACCAGAACAGCTGTTCTGCCAGGTAAATACATTTTGAGGCAGCTTCTTAAGATGTGTATTATGTTAGATTTATTTATACTTAAATGCTTTTTTTTTGTAATACAAATTCTTTTAAAAGGCAAAATCTATTACCTTCAGAGCCATTCTCTTCTATCACATAAACACAGACTTGAGGGTCATGCTTTTTGTAACAAGACAGCATCAGCAAGACTCTTTGAAGAAGCATTTTTCTTGATTGTACAGGTCAGAGTCCAATGTGTTCATTTTTAAGAGGAAAAATATTAACTGATTTTAGTGGAAGTTTCTTTACTTGTGTAGCAAAGCAGATTCCTGCATGATACATAAGCAGCATAAGACACAAAAATTAAGCATGAACAGCGTGAGTGGACATAGGAGAGCTGAACCCTTACTCCAGGGGGATAAAAAAAAAAAAAAAAGGCTTGTGCTGAAACACTGGTTTTTGTCTTAGCATTCAGTTTACCTTCTGAGTAGAAAAGTCAGAAAGTGATTACTTGATCACAGCACCTTTACCAGCTGTTTTAGAGCTGAAAATGCCTTCAGATCTAGGGCTGTCTTCTTCAGCCTCATGTGCCCAACATGAACATATGTGGGAAAAATTTGTTTATTTTTCAGGTGAGTTAGCTCAAGAAACAGCGTGATATATCTGGCTTTAATTGCCTTGTGAAAACCCGTTTCTAAAATTCAGCTTTCCTAAGTTACTTTCTTACTCATTTTCTTTAAAAGTAACAGGACACTATTACCATGGCTATCCATATGAAATGCATGGCAACATGTTTAGGAGTAGCAAGTCCCTCTTCTTGTGGTAGTCAAAGATGTGCAGCAAAACAAATCAACTTTACTACATCAACCTGTATCCTTCTTCTCCAGAGCTCAAAGGCTCACTCTTCCTTTTCTTTTCTCAGTTTTCCTAATAGAAATATTTGTTCAGCTGTTTTTTCCGATGGACTTTAACTTTTCTGGTACTGTAACTTTGACCTTATGACTTTCTTCATTAGATATTGCACAAAGGGATTCCAAAAAGGGGAGCCCAAAAGAGATCTACCTTGTAAGCACTGATCACCTGATTCTATTAACCGTTCATTAACCAATTATTTGATGCATTACAAGCTCTTTGATTTACTAACCGTTTTACACTAATCTAAATTGTGCAAGAAAATGGTGTGGGATATAAGGAGGGGGACACTTGGTTGAGCTGCAAGTGAATGCTGAAGAAAGCACTGTGATAGCTAACATGGAGTGAAGTCCTGAGAGCTCTTTATTTCCAAAACTGGTTGGAAAGAGTCTCAGAAAATATGATTCCTCCCTTTCTGTGGGTTATTGCTATGACTAAATTAGAAGTACTTTATGGATATCTGATTGAGATGATATAACTCCATAACTCCTGTGATGTTAGTGATTGCATCTCACATTTATGCTTTATTTGACGTAAGCATGTGTCTGACTGTAAGTTAACAGATAAGCAAATTAAAATTGCTGAACCCCATAGCTAATAGTATATGGGGGAAAAAATTGGAATTCTCCAGCCTAATGCTGTTCCACATTTTGTAATTTCACCCAGGATATTGAAAGTCTGTTTGAAAGTTGAACAATGATACATTCCTCCTTCCATTTGAAGTACCTTACTAATCCATCTGAACAACTTTAATAATAACTCAGCATGATGTCTTTTGTAATTCTCCCTCCACTTTTTCTCTTTTTTCTCTTGGGCTACTATGAGAACTTTAATGACCCAACAAGCTTGCCTTCTTTCCACTGAGAATGCTGCAAATTTTATTTGATGGAATCACGGCACTGGAAAGATGCCCTAAATGAAACACCCGGATAAATTGGTACTCCCCAAATATGTTACCTTCAAGCTGGCTTTCCCAAGCTATCAGTCTTTTCCCAAAGAACAAGTTTAGTACCACCAAGCCATTGCTCATCTTCAGTGGGTACAGTTTAAAACTTCCTATCTTTTCACCAACATCAGCGACTCTTTAATGATGTGTTCATTTCTATTTTTTCCTAATCCCACCGTTTTATGCACTGAAGCATCTTAGACTATGTGCCAGATTTGGAAGTATATTTAGCTGTCTAAACTTCCATTAGTTTCAGTGGAAGATTTGGTAACAAAATAAAGGTTGTGTGTGGGAAAACCATTGAGGAACCTCTACTTCCACCACCTTCCTGCCCCATTGAATTTATTATGTGTTTTGGGGTTTTTTTTTGTTTGTTTGGGTTTTTTTTTTTTGTTTGTTTGTTTTTGTTTTGTTGGGTTTTTTGTTTGTTTGGTTTTGTTTTATTTTGTTTTGTTTTGTTTTGCTTTGTTTTGTTTTGTTTTTTGTATATACCATATCTGAAAAGTCTATGAGGGGAGATCTGCAAGTCTTTGCTCAGTGGTTTCAGATGCTACTGACGCTGTCCACCCTTCTGGATGTGTTCTCTGCTCCCAGACTTATGGGGACACTGGCAAAAGACTAGGTGTGATTAGTCTTCAGCTGCACCATTGGAAGGCTAGTATCTTCATTCAAATTAGAAGAAACACTCCAACCTGGAACATCCCAGGAAAGAGTGTTTTTTCCTTTTACCGAGTCTGTTAGTGTGCTGTGGTTGCATAGTAGGGGCAAGGTGAACTTCCAAGAGAAAATTTGTCAGCCCCCTAAGATTTTCCTGAAGTTTTGCTTCCCAAGTTATCTCAAGGCAATGACATCCACAAAAGAGTTGATGTCAGTTATAAATAGACTGTACATTTAAGCATGTATATATATATATAAATATATATATATAGTTTCTTCAATATTATTTCCTGAATAGAGACAGAAATCATAACTATACACTTGAAAAATTATTTTTATGTCTACAGGGTTGAGTGTAAAGCACAATGCCTACTTTGTAAGAAAAAGAAAATTTAAGGACATGAATAAATAAAAAGAGTTTAAAAATAAGACTACTATGATGTTGTTTTGTTTGTCTATGTTTGTTTGTTTAGATTGGTTTGACTGTGATTTTTTTAAAGGAATGAGTATAGTTCTATTCAATGCTCACTTTAAATATTCATGTTGCATTGTTTCTTATTCCTAGTGTTTAAAAAATGACTGCCATAAATTCTTATATTCCTGTCCCTTAAAATGTTTATGATTTAAAAATAAGCCAGTCAGCAGTGTTAAGACACAGTCTTTTAATTCAGGTAAAAATTTCCTTTGTAGAAAGAAGCTTTTTTTTTTTTTTTTTTTTTTTATCATACCAAAAGAATTCCAGATTAGAGACAAGCACAGGTTAAAAATAGTTTGTAAGTCCAGCTGCAGAAAGCCTGATTCATATGGTTTCAATTCTTCCTGTGAATTTGTCCTTTGCTTTCAATTGTTCTTATTTACATATAGCCTAGTTTCTGAGCAGAGACCTTTTAAACACATCGATAGGTCAATAAATCTATGCTTTTAATAGGGATGTACTTTTGTCCATTCTTTATTTTGGAGCTTTTCATTATGCACTGTCCTGAATGACTATACACTGCTGAACATGAAATGTTTACGTTGAATTGATTGGTTCTTTCAACACATTTGATTATTAGAAAGTGCAAAAGGGATGTTTTCAAGGTTTATAAAAGCTTATGATGACCTTTCTTTGAGAATATAAAAGGCTGATTCTATTGCCATTATACTCTCTGCAGAGGGCATGTGGTGGTAATGCCTGGGAACATATAAACTCTCACAGAAGAATGGAGAAGTTACATTTCCAAGGACACATGACTTAAGGACACTCTTCTATTATAGGTGCAGACTTTTCTTCTACTTTCTGATACCTTCTACCAGCTGCTTTGCAAATCATGCACAGAGCTGAGAACAGGTTCAAGAGTCTGACATCTAAACACATGAAGCTCTGCTTAAACACAGAATAACTGTCTGAACTTTGAGCCACTGCTCTCAGAAAGGAGGCTGAGGCACATTTCCTATGAGCATGGCCCACTTTACACTCTGCTTTAATGCCTGTGTACAGGGATCCCACAAGTGTACCTGTACATGTGCCAAACAAACAGGTTGCCTTTTGTCCTGAGGGTCATGTTCCTTTCCACCAGGAATGCAGTGGAAGGGTTATCTCCTGGGAGTCCAGTGGGCTTATGGAGCATATGTGGTGTTAACAAGCTCAAAACCTCTCAGGACAAGACTCTCAGGTGTGTTAAGACATCATCTTCTACTGAAATTAAAAACAAAAACAAAAACAAAAACAAAACAAACAAACAAAAAAAACCCAAAAAGCAAAAAACCAAAACAACAACCAAAAAAAAAACCCACAAAAAACCCAAACATACACAAAACAAACAAACTAAACGACAAAAAAAAACCATTTAAAGGTCTGTCTTTAAATCGCTCTGTGAAGTAATTAATTTCCAATGGTACCTTACAGATTCTATAAATTACTCTTCTTATCACTATCCCTATACGTAAGGAGAATGTTCTTTATGACTAAATTGTGACCAATGGTGGAAAATTCTTCAAACTATAAAAAATAGTTTCTAAATACTCTGATAGAAGAGCCAAAAGATGGGGGAAGGGATGAATCCATACAGTTCCCAATATTTTGCCCCACAGCTGGAAGGACACAACAAACATCAGCAACAAACAGAACAGAACACATAACTGATTTTCCTTATGATCCTATTCATTCTGCCCTTTATTTATATCCAAAGGCAGATTCACAGTGACTCTTACTTCCCTTCTGCTTCCCACTGCTTGACATGGACCCTGTGCCTGCCTTAGCCTGTGCAGTCTGGGTTTAAATTAGTGACCCAGCCATGGCCTCAGAGCCCATAAAGTTAGAGAGTGTGGCCACTTTGTACCCCTAATGACAGCAAGAGTTGGTGTGGAGGATGCTGGAAGGACCTCTCCAACTCTCTTCTGATGGGTCATATTTGCATCATGCAGCTGAGAGGAGTATCCAGTTGAGAAGTTTCTGGGTTTTTTTTTCAAGAGAAGACATGTGGATAAGATTCCTGACTATTAAGAAACATGGCAAAGCAAAGCAGAACCCTGCGAAAAGTGTTTCTAAAATGCCACCCTTTTTCTTTCATGAGTTAAAATTATAGTCTTCTTTAATACCTGGGACTGAAATAGGAAAATCAGTATAGGAATAATTTCCTGCTGGATTACAGCAAACACACAAACAAAAGTCTGCATGTTGAAAATGCAGACTTTCCTAAATAGGGATGGAAGGCAAGACAATAGGCAATATCTACCTCCAATCTGGGGCAAAAACTTCTGATTTGCCTTCTGCATGGCAGATCTTCTTAGTCACGTTGGCTTCCTCTTTCTCTCTACTTCTTACAGTTTTTGGACTTCTTGTACTACTAAAAGCTGGACAATTATAAGGTTACCTGTGTTATGCTGTAACACAGTAGAACTTCAGCAGGTCAAAGGAGTTCTTCTGTCTTTGGTATTATCACTGTCCTATTTCTCTCATAAGTGTAATAGTATATATTCTGGGATACTGTTCCTCAGTCAATCTATTCTCCTAGGTTTATTTTTGTATCAGATCATCATCAAGTGGTCTCCATTGTACAAAGCACTATTCTCAAAAGTGGCTATTATAATTCAGCTTACAGTGATGAACACAATTACCTTTAGTTTCATTAAAAAAAAAAAAAAGAAAAAAAAGAAAAGAAGAAAAAATAAGAAATTCATCTGAACAAAGAAAGTCTTTGTAGGAAGGTCAATTGTGTAAAGAGACAGCTATTTAAAAAGAAAGACACATTGATCTAAGCATCAGAAGTAGTAAAAATACACAACAAAAAATGATAACTCAGACTCATTTAAATGAAGTCAGAGAAAATTATTTACTGAAAAGTTTTAATTCAAATACAGCATCAGTA
Source organism: Acridotheres tristis (assembly GCA_037013685.1). Classification (NCBI taxonomy): domain Eukaryota; kingdom Metazoa; phylum Chordata; class Aves; order Passeriformes; family Sturnidae; genus Acridotheres; species Acridotheres tristis. Next base: position 73,619,439 of record CM072919.1, read on the forward strand.
TCTAATACTGTTCTAAGTTATCTGATGCTTTTGAAGGAGTAAAACAAGATAATGTCTCATGCTTTACAGTGGCTGTTTTTAATATGGGTGCAAGTGGGATTTTAAAGAAGAATTCACAATAGTAATAAATTGAGTAATTTTTAACCTGTTAATTAGATTGAATATCCACATATGCTGTAGAAATGCAGTACCTCTATTTCACAGATGACTGATAGAGTTATCCACTCAAGGTTGCAGAGAAATACATTTATACCAAATTGGTGGTCAGAGCCCTGAATCTTGTGATTTCTCCTCTCCTTAGGGAGGTCACACAGGATGGATTGAAGTTGAGCTGTAGGATCAGTTTTCATATTCAACCCTATGCAAATAAATAAATTAGTTAAGAAAAATCTAGGTCAGCCAAACCAATTCAGTATATTATCAGCTCAATGAGTGAGTAAAATGTGCTCTAATTGCTGGAAGAAAATTACAGTAATATTTCCCCCATAGCTGAAATACCAGAGTTCTGAAAATACTGAGATCCTGGTCCTCCAGGAATTTTAGATTTCTCTCACAATTGTATAATAGTCCATTTGCACCAAGAGTTTTTGAGCAATGGGGATCAATGAAATATTTTTAAAATAAGTACAATTTCACTGGAAAACTTTTACCCTTCTCTATCCTGTTATTTTTATATCTGCATTTTCATTCCAAGCAGAAGAACGCTGCATTCTGTTTTGCAGAAATATCAGGCTAGAAGTAGGGGGTGTCTGTTCCTGTTGTTGTTTTTTATATCTTTCCTCATTTTTATTGGTAAACTATCAAGCAGGATGTTCCCCCCTCCTGTTTTTAAACAGCTTAAACTGATTGTATTTCAAAAAAATGCAGATGCCTATATCTTTTATAGGAAGAAAGTCATTAAATTTTGTAAATGTTAGGAAAAAAAGAAACTATGAATGATATTCTGGAAAGTGACGGCATCGTAAAATATGCACAATCTGGTCAAGTTCCAATTAAAAAAAATGTGTTAGCATAAACAACCTTTAAAAATAGCAATGTAAAATTTACGAGTGCAGACTGGATTTGAAAGTTGTCGCCACACCCAACCACATTTTCAGTTCTCATCAACCTGGTTTCTAATTCTGCATACATTTTAGATTTGCTGGCTTTTTCATATGGAGAAAAACTTTCTGCAGCTGATGTGGAAATCATCAAGCCCTGCACAGCACTGAAAAGGACATGGAAGAACATTGTGTTGACAATTCCGTCTTCATCTGGCAAATATTTCCTTTTACTTTTGTTCCTTGTTGTTGCTTCCTCTTCAAATTGCTTGGAAATTATACAGGATCACAAATAATTAAAATTGGAAAAGGTCCCTAAAACCCTCAAGCCCAACCATTAACCCACCACTGCCAAGTCCACCACAAAACCATGTCCCTAAGAGCTATATCTACCTGTTTTTTAAATAATTCCAAGGATGTTGACTTCACCACTTCTCTGGGTAGCTTGTTCCAATGCCTGATCATCGTTTCAGTGAATATTTTTTTTTCCTGGAGCAACTTGCATTTCATATTTACTGTTAGAGAGTATTTAATTATTCATGCTTAAATACCTAACAAAGTGAAGCTAGGGAAGGCATCTACTAAACCCAAGGCTTCTGATCAACACATCTTCCTTGATCTGCTGCTCTTCTGTGAGTCTTTTTTGAGGCAAAAAATAGCTACACCTTTAGGAGGTGGTGGATTTCTTTTCAGTCCTTTTAGGCGTCCTGAAAGTTCCCAATCACTTTAATTCAAATCCTCAAACTAATGTCTGTCACTGTAATTAATTTAAACTACCTTTTCATTCTTAAAATCTTTGTTCTACTGTTGCAAAACCCTGAAGCTCCTTAGAGCCTACAGATTTTTAACTTAAAAACACTTGGGTTTTTCTGGCACCTGAAGTTGTAATTCTGGGTGTCTGTGTGCAGCCAGGTGTTAACAATATTTCAATTGCCATTCACCAGCATATTCCTTCATTACTCAGGTGTTTCAGAATTTCTTTCCCACCATAAGATGGGATACACGTAGAGCCATCAAAACCTTTATTTAATTAAAATTAAGTCTTTACTTAAAGGTATTTAATGTAATATGGAGAGACTAAAGTTATTCTGCGTCATTTATCCAGAGAAATGCATTATAAATAAGAAAACAATCACAACATATCTCCCAAACATTAGACCACTCAACTGAGAGGGCAAAACCCCTTAGTCCTGAACTAAAGAAATATATGAATTTTACGATGAAGCAGACACTGAGGAAAAAAGTGTCAGTGACTGAAATGTGGACTGGAATCCATGACCCTCCTTCCCAGCTGAGTGCAATGACCACGAGGAGTCTCTTGCCTTATATTTTGACTCCAATGAACTATTAAAACATGCAAACAAAGCTATAATTGTCAAAAACGCCAGTTCTGTTTGTCTTAATCTTGAGACACGAGTTCCAATGCTCTTGACTATTTCTCTCCCAGTCTGTGTAAGTACAGCAGCAGATGGACTGGTTTCAGCTCTCCTTAGTTACTGAAAGAAGATGTTCAAAGACTATACAACACGTCTGTCAGTGTCTAGGAGGCCCTGACAGAAGAAAGGTTTTACTGATAGAGAAAAGGGGAAGATAATCCCAGGTCTGTTTACCAGGTGATGGCAATCAGACTTTTATTTCATCTAAAAATGGACACTGATTTCTTTCCAGAATATTTCAGCTCCTCATTCCAAAGAAAACTAAGCCAAAATATGTTGATTTTTTAATTCAACACATGATAATGAATTGATTTGGCTGACCCATATTTTTATGTTCTGGCAAATCAGCTATTAATTAGAGAAATATGTGACTCTTTTCTTGCCAAATGAACTCGGTACCTGCCTCTACTTTCATAGAGGGTGACAAAAACAAAGAAATAACAAAGAAATATTGGCTGCTGAATATAAACTGTTCTTCAAATGATGCACCTGTTTTGCTACAGAGTTATGCTCCTTCTTTACCCCCCCAAATCCTGTTTGGTTTTTTGTTTTGTTTTGTTTTGTTTTCTATTCACCTCATTACTTAATACAGCATCTTATGTTTCTATCTACCTCTTCCCTGAAAGGCTGAAAAAGTCAGACAACATTGCCAACCAAGAGATTTGTGTTTATAACTAAACAAATGAAGATTCCAAGGAGAGCCTGCTAGGAAACACTACAGCTCTCAGTGGTGCAATGTTTTGCTGCCTCTTCACGTGATGAGAGAAATCACATTTTGAGGAATACTTTCCACATAAGACATTTTTCTTCCTATCCTCTTCATTCGCAGCACCTGCTTCAGGAAATATATATTTTCCACATACTGCTCAAATGAACTAATCTATTTTCACTATGTGTCCTTTTTGGCAAAATATCTACAGTATTTTCTTTCATAAAGATAAATTCTGCTCTTTTGGTATTTTTCCTCTTCCTCTTTTTATTAATAAAAAAATATTATCCCTTATTTCCTCCTTAGAGAGAAAGGGGGAAAAAAAAAAAAAAGGCAAGAGAAAGAGCTAGGAAAAAGTAAATAAAAATAAACCATACTGAAGCCTGAAGAAATTTAAAACTTAGGTCTAGAACCCCAACTATCAAGGAGGCTTAAGCTCATTGAAAATCTGTCTGTGAATATTTAGTTGTTTAGTGTTTCTGCAATGACATTTCTGCAGAGAGCAGCATGAACGAAAAATTGCCATTTTTTTATCATCTGGACTGAAACTGCCAATACTGTGTCAGCTAGGAAAGATGAATTATTCCATTCAGCTTCTACAGAAGGTGCTTAAGTAGAGTTAGGTTCATGGGAGACCAAGTTTCCCAAATAAAACTACATTTCTTACCAATACACAAGGTATTTTGCAATGAGACTTCTACTATAACTTCTCTATCACCATGTGCACTTATCTATCCATCTTCCTGAGAATTCTTTGTTGTTGCTTTGTTTTTTATTTTTTATTTTTTGTTTTTTGGGTTTTTTTTCCTGGGGAAAAAATATCCTTCCAGGTGACATATCTGTTTGCAGCATCCAAAGAAGATTTTAGTCCTTCTAAAAATTTATTTATTCTAAATTTAAACCCCATACTTTCCCCAAGTTCTATATGCTATTTTTTCTCTATTCTCTATTTTTTGGTCTCCTTTGTATTGATCTTTGATGTAAATGAGAAAATAATGCCTTGGTATTATAACACTTCTCTGATTTTCAGCATTTGCATACACTTTGTGGTTTTTCATCAGAGTATCTAACAAAAAATTATGAAGGCCATTAGTAAAAAGATGTATCCATGAGGGGCTTTTTGTAAAGTTGGTTTTGTTCGTTTGGTTGGTTGGTTGATTTGTTTTTGTTTGTTTGTTTTTTTAAAAAATTTCTTTTGTTGGGATTGTGAGTTTTGCTTTTGGTTTTGGTTTGGGTGGTGGTGGGGAGGCAGGGGATGGAGACTGAGTTTTTGTGGACATTTAGAAATCACCAAAAATTGAGCCAGAGGAAAAAAAACAAACCAAAACAAACAAAAAACCCTCTAAAAGGCCTAGAACTTCCTAAGGTATTTTACTTTGTTTTTCACAGTAATCTATAAATATTTGATTTTTATTTTCAAAGTATGATCCCTCCTATACTCTGCATCAATATGGAGAAGACACCAAAATTGAATTCATAGTATCTGAAAATATGTACGTAAAGGACACAGCAGCATAAGCTTTTCATCACTCAAGGAGAAACTGCACGCCATAATTACCCTGAGAACATCACCTGACATTAAAATGTCACATGTATTAATAACAAACCCAGAGAGGGAACTTCTATTAAGTGCTGGACTCATGATTTTGTCTTTTAAGGTTTGAAATGATATATACTTGGGATTGTCATGCACATTACTTTACTGTCCTGATTTCTACTAATATCAAAATTTGATCTTCCCCACTTTTAAGAAACAAAGACTAGGGTTTCATCCTATTAAACTAAATTTCTGCTACTTTTATCTTCATTTAAGTCCTTCATTTTGTTCCAGCTCTCATTTATTTTATTTGTCCTTGGATTAGCAACAGAGAGAAGATACAGATTGAAAATGTTGCTCGATTTTCTTTCTAAATAGGTGTGTTCCCATAAGATATTTCTGTTGAAATAGAAGGAGGGCAGAGCAGCAATAGCCTATAGGGTGAGAAAGCCCAAAGGTGTAACTATCCATAGGGAATGGTCAATTACTGAGAGCATTGTTGTGTAATTTTGATCATTTGAGTTAATTTTCTTGTGGAGAAAGAGCTGGCAACAGTTAATATCTGAGCTGGATCCTGTTTAATACACTGCAGACACCTTTTCAGACAGCATCTGTCTTCCCCTGCAGGATGCCAGTAAAGCAGGTAGACAGTCTCACTTCTGAAGTAAAACCACCCCTCAGTATTTTTGGCTAATGCTTTCAGTAAGACAGATCTTCTGACACTGGAATTTACCCAGATAAAAATTATATTGGAAAAGCTATGATTTTGTCCAGCACTGAATTTAATACTGTTGCTCATGACTCTTGGTCATTACCAATGCCTGAGTGCCTCCAAAGAAAAAATCCAAGAAGAAATAGATATGACAAGGGGATTCCAGAATGCTAATATTTCTCTTGTTTGGTGACCAAAATGGAACTATGCTTCTCAAAATCTTTGAGGGAATATAGTTTGTCCGGGCTGTGGCTAGAAATAGGTATCCATAAAAAATATTTACAATATTTTTATAGAGAATGGACGGGGATTGTAATTTCTTTCAGTCATACGGACACAATTTTCTATATTAATTACTTGTTCCAAGTCTGTGAAGGTTACAGTCAGGATCAATGGACACTGAGAGCCAGAGGCACAGCACTCCACATCTGATACCTTCTAAAATTCCAGTTTCATTATATGATGTTCAAGGAACACTGAAGATGAAGAGATCATCCTCAACATGTAGATGGACAACAATGGACATTTTTCCTCTTTTTCAGCACTAGTATCAGTGAAAGAAAAATAAAATCCATGAGAGATCTTCTCTTGCCTTCAGAGCTCTTCAGGTGCTTGAAGATATTCAAATATTATTGATGGCACAAATATCACTTCCTCACATGAGTCATTAAATAGTCTTGATGAGAGCAAGGACAGCTAATATTACGAGAATTTTTTTTTTTTTTTTTTTTTTTTTTTTTTTTCAAATAAGAACAATGGGAACATCTGTCATGGTTTACATAGGTCTCTGAAAACAGAATTATCAGATGGACACTCTAAAGCATAGGCAGTGGTAGTAAACTGTAAGGCACGGTTAAAACCAACTTCTTCCACCTCCATGCACCAATCCTTTCCTCCTTCCAGTCTACTTCTCCCACTCTCTTTGTTCCAAAATGAGATGTTAGGAATGGGCAAAGACCTCTGAACCAGTAAGGAGAGGATGTCATGGTCACAGTTCTGCTGGGCAATGAGCAGTGCAATGGGTTATTACACTCATGTCCCAGCCAAAGGCACAATAGAAATTCAGATTTCATGCTGTTACAGGGCAGAACAAAAGCTTGGCAATGCAGATGCAGCTCACAGGAAGACCAAGGATAGGACTGTCTTGGATCCAGCTCAACAAAGCAGATGAATAGTTGTGCCTGATTCCTATATTTGTTTGTGAAAAAGCATGAAAAATTGGTTATCCTTACTGGATTGAAATGGAAAAAAAAAAAAAATACCAGTAATGTCATTAAGAAAAAAAAACCACCAAAATTCAATACATTTAATACCTAAACTATTGCTAAAGGCGAATTTTCTTTCCTGGAAATTACAGTGATGAAAACAGAAACAGGATCACAAAAGCAATGAGATCTGAAAAATCGGTGGTTATCCATGTCCTTTCTGTGAAAATAAATTCTGTAAACTTTCTCAAAAAAAGATATTAAATATATTTGCCAGAGGATTCATAAGCAATGAATATCCCTCCATTATGCAGTGTGAGTCATACCAGACTTAGATGTGACATGATTCAGATCCTTCTGAATGGGCCAACATGTCCTGCAAAATTTTTGACTGTGATGTGCTGTTTTTCATTTTTTTGGAAAGAAATGGAAAGCTCATTTTAAGCAGGTTTGGGAGTAAAGGGGAAAAACAGAGATTCAGGGGTATTAATCTGCTGTGGATAACTTATGTATGTCAGGGTCCATATTTTAAATAAATGTTCACTGCATCATTAAACTTGGACATTTACAGCATGCATCAAAAATAGAAACTTTGTTCAGAGAAGGCAAAAGTTTGCAAGGCAGGGTGTAAAATGGCACAATTCCATTGATTTCCATGGAGATGCAGAAATTTACATCATCCTGGAGTGTGGCCCACAATCTCCTCAAAAGAAGAAAAAAAGAAAAAAAAAAGTCAAACTGAATATGGAGAAGCAGGAATCTGCCTAACTTCTTCTGACTTTGAGAAGGTTATAGACAAGGTTGACAATGTCAATGCATACAGCATGATTTATCTGGAGTTTCAGAAAGCCTTCAATAAAGTTCCACATGACAGGCATCTGTTAAACTTAAAAGCTACAGGGATCCAGGATAAGACATGGAAGTGAATAAAGAAATAGTTAAAAAACAGAACACAAGGGCTACCTGCAAACAGCAATAGTTTTGACATAATTTTGTTCTTTAGTTGCAGATGTTCGAAAATATTTATTGCAAAAGGAAAAAAAAAAAAAAAAAAAAAAAAGAGGAAAAGTAAAAGAAAGAAAAGAATGGAAAATAAAAGGAAGAAAAGAGAAAACTACCTCCTGTCTTGCTATTTTTTCACAGATTTTTTACAGCACGTGATCAAGAAGGACATTAGAAAATAAACACTTGCAATGGAGCAGGAAACCAAATCTTCAGCAGCTGAGTGGAATGCAGCTGCTTAAATACACCCAAGCTACAATCAGCTCCAAGTTGAGAGCTTGTTATAGTGGAAGGAGGGGGATACAATCAGGCTGGATCAGTAGGGAGAGCAGACTCCCCTTTGATCTTCTTTCAGCTTTCATTCATGTATAAAAAATGCAAATAAAATAGACCCAGCATTTTCTGTAAATTAAAGGAGTTCCCCCCCCCTCAAATTATCCAGCCATATTTTTTCCATGTGCTTTCAAACAAATTAAAAATGCTTGAAAAAAAGGGACTTAAATATATTGAATGCATGAAAGTGGGAGTTCTGCATAATCAGTCTCCAAGAGTTCTTAAATCTCTGTATATAAACTGTTTAAAAGTAAATTAAAATTATTCCTTAATGAAATACAAATCTGAAGTCACTTGAATAACTAATCATTTTATGACCCATGCAGTGAATTTTTAATGCCTGCCTCTACCTGATTATTTTAGATATGTCTGCGTTGTAAAGTAAAAGCTACATAAATCATTAATGTGTTGATACAGATCAGTGAGCTGACTACACTCTATCTGATTCCTCAGGACATACAGTGTGTGATTCACCTCACTGCTATTTTATGGAGTCCAAGTTTTATTCCACATTTTTTCTTGGATAAAACCTAATTTGAAGACTTTGAATGGATTCCTTATAGGATTTAGAGGATTGAGATTTCCTCCACCGTATAGACATGGAGTGTGCAAAAAATCTACCACAGATAAAGAATATACTACTTGTAAAACAATTAATGTATACTTGCAGAAAAGCCTTTTATCCATGGTACTCAAATTGCTTTGCAACCATTAATTAAGTCTTACAGTGCACAAAACATTTTGAGGCAGGTAACTACTAGGATTTCTACCTAGAGTCTGGTAAACAAGGACAGAGCCATTGACAGCTTGAAATAGGAATAGATTTGGGAATAAAAGTCAAGTGTCCTTACTTTCAGTAACTTGCTTTAATGGTTAGAAAACGAAACAAAAGAAATAATACAAATCCCATATGAATAAAAAGTACATTTCAAGACTACAAAATGAGTCCCTGAAGTTGAGGAGAAAAAAAAAATTGAGATCAGCAAAATATTTAAAACTCATAGACTATTGAAGTTGGTGCAAATGTGTACATGGGAATTTGCTAAAAGGAGAAAAACCAGCCCAGTGGAATAGCATTTTACCTTTTTCCTGGATTGGTAACAGGGATCTGCCCTTTCTTTTTGGGTGCCAGGACTCCCTTGCATTAATGAGCACCCCTTTTCCAGTGTAAGTGCTATTCCTGCTGTTTTGCTTTAACAGCTACCATCATCTCCTGCCTTGAACCATGAAAACACACCTTCTAAATCATATTTTCTTGTTTTGCTTTCTTTGATCTTGCCTTTCAACTTTCACAAATGAGTTTTGTTTCTTGACAAAAGTACTCCATTTGCTGAGTACAGTTAAAAAGCCACAGTTTAACGGAAAATCTGATATTGGTATTCAGGTGCATTTTTTGCTTTTTAACAGCATGTGCCTCTGGGCTAATATAAGGAGCCCAATATAATGAATGTTTCTGATGGAATAGGGTGCTATCGAACAATCCCATTGATGTGTGGGAGAGAGTTTACGTGTGATCTTACTGCCAGATAAAGTTTTTACAAGACCAAATCCTTTGTCATTGAAATACATTCCGGTTTTACTACAACATAAATGAAAATAAGTCATTTTGCAGCATGTGAAGATATTCCTCGTGAATGTTAAAAGATGCAGTCATACAGAAAAGGGTCACTCGTGTGACCCTTTGGCTTTTTCTGTACTGATAATTTAAAAATGAGGAGAGTGTTTGCAGCAGAGAAAATACCATGGATATTTTAGAATGGATGAAAGGATAAAAACTGCAATCAGGTCAAAATATATATTTACTTCCCTTCCGCCTGTGTAAATCCAGAATGACTTCACTAGAGTCAACAGTGTTACCTTGGATTTTAAGAGAGTTATTGAAAGTGGAATCTGTTCCATTTTATTATCAATATGGAAACCTGCAATTACCTCTCTAACAGATAACAAAGAGCCTGTCAATCCTCTTTCTTTATCCTTGTTTGATCTGGATTGCTGATGTGCTGGTTGGTTTTTTTTTCAGCATCTGATGTATGTTAATTTACTAAGTATGTTTGTGACTTCTCTTGATAAGGACTCATTTATTTTTTGTTTGGTTCCTTGCAAAACTGACCGAGGGGGGAAAAAAGCCTCTTTAACCCATTTCTCACATGCATCGTACAGTCTGTTAATGGGGTATTGAAATAAAAAGCAAGCCATAAAGACTTGCAGACAGAAGAAAAGAGTCTTGAACATATTTGAAGTGTTCTGTTGATGGTGGAAACAGGCATGTACCACGTAATTGCACTGAAGTCCGTAATGCAAGTGCCTACTGATTTAAATGAGAGAAGGAGCACATTGCTTTGAAAACCAGAAGGGATAGCTAAACGGTCCTCTTTCACCTCCTGGATAAAATGAACTATAGAATTTTACCGAGTGATGCTTGCAATGGGGAAAGCATGTTCTGCTTGGATTTATAAGTGAATGTAGTCAAGCTGAGCTGTATGTGGTGCAACCAAGGCCTTTCTCAGCAAGGGCTCTTAACAAGAACAGTATTAATTGTTCTGGCAGTCAATGGCTAGTGGAGCTTGTTTATTCAGGAAATACCATTAAAAAAAAAAAAAAAAAGTCTGTGGTTCAGAATTCAAATACAAACAGATGAAAGTTGAGTCTTATCATATGCTGACTAGAAACTAATAATCTGAAAACATACATATTCCACCAAAATAGACCTCAAAGCTGTATTTTATTTTTCCTGAAATTTATTATTCATTTTCTTGTTTTGTTTTTTTGCTATTAGTGTGTTATTAGTTCTTCTGGTCTAAAACACCTCAAATTCTTCACAGTTCACCTCAAGGTGTAAGACTCTTTCCCTTGTATATTTCTGGGGGGAGTGGTAGTGGTGGGGTTTGGGGTTATCTGTAATACATCTCACATGTACATTTGCTGATGTGTGTCCAGTCTTTCTTGCTGGGAATAGCAGTGGATAAACCTTGTCTATTTGCTGCTTATTATTTAAGATTTAAACCTTCCTAGTCGCCTCCATGAAGAGTATCTCCCCATTAATTATGGAAAGAGTCTATGGTGAGTAGGGACCAGATTAAATCCTTCAAAGTTAGGTAGGATGGATCCAATTCTTAATCTCACATTAATTAGTTAATATAAATAATTAAAATAATAGCGTTTCTCTGGGTCCCCAGCAGGTGCAATGGTGCTGGGAATTAAGGAACAGAGCTAAAGCAAGCCAGACAATTATTATAATTAATTTTATATTTCTGTCACCTACTCCCTTAGGGAAACCATCTACAAAACTAAAACTAATTTCTTGCCCCCAACAAGAATAAGATCAGAAGGAGCAGAGATTCCTCAGAGGCTCATAACTAGTAAAAACTCATCACTCTCTGCTCAGAAATTATATTTTTTGAGAAATGTACTTAGACACCTTCTGTGCCTTTTCCTAGTTACAATGTGTATATATATTTTTTAAAAAATATAATAAAAGTCAAGACATTTTAAAATATTCTCATTAATAACAGCTCTTAGATTATTTCTTTGCAACATCTCCAATGAAACTACACTCCAATTTGTCTTATAAAGGTATCAGCAATCTTTAAGAGTTTTTGGGGTTTTTTTAATCTTTTTCTAAAGAATCTAGGTGACCCCAAAGAGATTTTATTCCACATGCATGTGAACTCCAACCAAACACCAAGCACTTCTTCATTCAAACTGTTTTGTAATGTTTTCTTCCTCACTGGAAAACCTGCTAAAAGCAGCATCACAAAATGTTCTTTCACACAAGAAGGTGGCATAAAGTAGGTTACAAAAAACCAGAGCTGTGTATTTAAAAGAAAACTTGTACAAGGCAAATCTAATAGGAATATATATTTCATGGTACTAACTGAAACCTTGAAATGTTTGGTGTTGATGCTGCAAATAGGATAAAATTTTGGTAGCATTTAATTCACTCCATGTAAACTAGATTATTTCTGTGAACAATTCCAGTATGAATTTCTGCTTGAATTCAAGGGCCCTTCAAATACATCTTTATGACAATTTCAGACATGTCTTGTGTTAGGGGTTGGATTGTTCCCCTTTTTCTTTCTGTGAATTCCTCACATTATTATGGTAAATAGTTGTGGCTACACCTTAAAACATAGATAATGTTCTCTCGTAGGGGGGTGGGTGGAGGGGGAGGGGGGAACCGGAAAAGGAAAGGTGGGAGAGGGATCTGGGGAGGGGACTCTCTCTCGCTGGGCTCGTGCAGGGACAGGACGCCCCGTGCTTCGCTCTGGCATCTCCCCCTGACATCTCAGCGCTCAGACCCACGCTCCCTGCCTTGGACATCGCTCTGCTGCTCTCCCATCTCACCCTACTATCTCCGGACACTCTGCGGAGCACCAAGACCGACACCGTGAGGGGGAGTCACTTTCCCATCCCCTCTCACCTCTGGGCCTCCGCCGCCATCACTCCAGCCCTCTGCAACTGCGCGGGACCCGCCCTGCCCCCACAGCACCGGTAACTGAGCACAGGGACATGGCCTGAGGCCAAAAAGGGACTGGAGCGGAGCTAGACTGCTCTGTTCTGTTGCCAATTTTCTTATAGCTGTTGTTGTTTTCTGCCTTGTTAAATACCAGTAAAGAACTGTTATTCACATCCCCATATCTCCTGCCTGAAAGCGTCTGATTTGGACCTAAAATAATTAAAAGGGAAGGGGGTTGCACTCTGCATTGCAGAAAAGGGGCTCCTGCCTTTCCTTAAACCATACCTGTCTTTCAAACCAAGACAGATTTTGGCGCCCAACGTGGGGCATTGCCTGAGGGCATTGAGAGAGGGGCAGAAAAGGGAATAACAGTTCTTGAATTACCCAAACTTGTGGTAGGTGACACCATGCTGTCCAGCCTACCCTGGATTGGCCTTCATGTGGTCACTGCTATATCTCTCCCATTTGCAAGCCCTTTTTTAAACATGAGTTTCATAACCAAGGTTACTGTGGCTATTATCCGGTTTATTATGTGGGTTGATCAGTTGAGGAATTCATGGATTTTTAATTTTCTCTGGAAGATGGCCACATGGATTCAGAGCTATCGCACTCTAAGTGTGTGTTTCTGGGGCTACTTCAATAATGGTACTTACTGTGGGGAAGTGGCAGCAGGTGAAATTTTTTCTCAACCCATCACAGGTTTTTTGAAGTTCACCCCACCAGTCTTCAAGGGGTTCCAATCCGCTTTAAATGCTAATGACATTATATTGTGGCTAGTGTTGTTTATATCCCTGTTAAATCTGTTCTATCTAACATTCAGAGATAAGGGGAGATTGACTTGGATAACAACCCTGATACCTACCCCAGGGATTAGTGATGTTACCCCAGAGTCTGATCCTGTCCCAGAGACTAGGGAGGTTATCCCAGAGCTTGATCCTGTCCCAGAGACTAGGGAGGTTACCCCAGAGCCTGATTTTGTCCCAGAGACTAGGAAGGTTACCCCAGAGCCTGATTTTGTCCCAGAGACTAGGGATATTACCCCAGAGTTTGACCCTGCCCCACAGCCCACCTCGGAAAGGAACCACCCAGAATGGGTGGGGGTGCTAGCAAAGGAGATACGTGAGATGGGCCAGATGCTGAAGGAATACCTCTCCCCAGCTGGTGAGAAACCCTCCCCCTGCCTTAAAGAGGGAGAATCTGATGGTGCAGCAGTGGCACCCACAGATGTTACATCCATCCAGGTTCCAGCTGAACTGCAAGGGCACTCACAGCCAGCAGCAGTTGCCCCTGTGGAAACTAGGAAGTCTAGGATGAAAACAAGGCACCTAGATAATAAGGGTCAGGAAGGGGGCCCCTCACAACCAGCAGGGGAGCCAGAAGTTGAGATCATCACCGAGTCCCTGTCATACGAGAGTCTCCGTAACCTGCGAAAAGACATTGTACGACGGGGCCGTGAGCCTTTTACAACCTGGTTACTGCGGGTCTGGGACCTTATGGGTACAGGTGTGCAACTGGATGGTACTGAGGCAAGGAATTTGGGACCCTTGACCCAGGACTCAGGTGTGGACCAGGTATTTGTAAGGGAGACAGGTCTCCTTTCCCTCTGGGAGCGACTTTTAATGAGCGTGAGAGAGAGGTTTGTCCACAGGGAAAGAATGCAGGAGTACCACCAGAGAACACGTTGGAATACCCTTGAGGAAGGGATCCAAAAGCTGAGAGAAGTGGCAGTACTGGAGGTGCTCTTTGGGAGGGATGGACAGCATGACAATGACCCTGACAAGGTCAGGTGCACAGGACAGATGTTGTGGAATCTGGCAAACCTGGGCCCATCTCAATATACCTCCTTTATTGCAATGATTGATGCTGATACCAACCAAGTGACAGTGGGTTCTGTTGCCAACAGGCTCAGGAATTATCAGAGTATGATGGCTGGCCCAATGCAGGCTCATGTCTCTGCTGTGGCTAAGGACCTCAGAGAGGAGTTTAAGGAGAAGATGAAGGAGATAAGGGAAGAGGTGAGGAAGATCAGTGCAGCACCAGTGCGAGTCATGGACCTCAAAGGTAGAGCCCAACGCCCCCCAGCTAGGGAGAGAGGGTATACCCCATGTGCTGACCTGTGGTTTTTTCTACGTGACCACGGGGAAGACATGAGAAGGTGGGATGGGAAACCCATTTCTGTCCTGGCAGCCCAGGTGTGCCAACTCAGGGAGGGGAACACCAACAGAGGGTACTCCACTAAAGTGAAGGTAGACTCAGCCTCCCATGGAGGTGCAGGGTATTACAGAAGGGAGGATGATCTGTCAGATCCCCTTGAAGGAACCTTTAGTATGTATGCCCAGGAGAGAAATAATAACCAGGGCTAGAGGGGCCCTGCCTCTAGCCAGGGAGAGGCACGGGAAAACTGGATCTTTTGGACGGTGTGGATCCGATGACCTGGCACATCAGAGCCACAGGAACACAGAGCATTGGTTGACACTGGTTCACAATGTACATTAATACCATCGGGACATGTCGGGAAGGAACCTGTTTCAATTGCTGGGGTTACGGGGGGATCTCAGGAATTGACTTTGCTGGAGGCTGAGGTGAGCCTGACTGGGAAAGAGTGGCAGAAACATCCAATTGTGACTGGCCCAGAGGCACCATGTATCCTAGGCATAGACTTCCTCAGGAACGGCTATTACAAAGACCCAAAGGGACTCAGGTGGGCTTTTGGAATAGCTGCTGTGGCAGCAGAGGGCATTAAGCAGTTGAACACCCTGCCTGGGCTATCAGAAAACCCATCTGCAGTGGGACTCCTCAGGGTGAAAGAGCAACAGGTGCCAATTGCTACCTCAACAGTGCACCGCCGGCAGTACCGAACGAATCGAGATGCCGTGATTCCCATACACAAGATGATCCATGAGCTGGAGAGCCAAGGGGTGGTCAGCAAAACCCACTCACCCTTCAACAGCCCCATCTGGCCTGTGTGTAAATCTGAAGGAGAATGGAGACTGACAGTGGACTATCGTGCATTGAATGAGGTGACTCCACCGCTGAGCGCTGCTGTGCCGGACATGCTGGAACTGCAGTACGAGCTGGAGTCCAAGGCAGCCAAGTGGTACGCCACCATTGACATCGCCAATGCATTCTTCTCCATTCCTCTGGCAGCAGAGTGCAGGCCTCAGTTCGCTTTCACCTGGAGGGGCGTGCAATACACGTGGAACCGACTGCCCCAGGGGTGGAAACACAGCCCCACCATCTGTCATGGATTGATCCAGGCTACACTGGAGAAGGGTGGAGCTCCAGAACATCTGCAGTACATTGATGACATCATTGTGTGGGGGGACACAGCAATGGAGGTATTTCAGAGAGGAGAAAAGATCATTGAGATTCTGCTGGGAGCCGGCTTCGCCATTAAAAAGAGCAAAGTCAGAGGGTCTGCCCAAGAGATCCAGTTTCTGGGAGTAAAGTGGCAAGATGGACGGCGCCAGATCCCCAGTGAGGTCATCAATAAGATCACTGCAATGTCTCCACCAACCAGCAAGAAGGAAACACAAGCTTTCCTAGGTGCCATAGGCTTTTGGAGAATGCACATTCCTGAGTACAGCCAGATTGTGAGCCCTCTTTACCTGGTCACCCGCAAAAAGAACGATTTCCACTGGGGCCCTGAGCAGCAGCAAGCCTTTGCCCAGATCAAGCAGGAGATTGCTCATGCGGTAGCCCTTGGCCCAGTCAGGACAGGACCAGATGTGAAGAACGTGCTCTACTCTGCAGCTGGGAACCATGGTCTGTCCTGGAGCCTTTGGCAGAAGGTGCCTGGTGAGACGCGAGGCCGACCACTGGGATTCTGGAGTCGAAGCTACAGAGGGTCCGAGGCCAACTACACTCCAACGGAGAGGGAGATCTTGGCCGCCTATGAAGGGGTTCAAGCTGCCTCAGAGGTGGTTGGCACGGAAACACAACTCCTCCTGGCACCCCGACTGCCAGTGCTGGGGTGGATGTTTAAAGGAAAAGTTCCCTCAACCCACCATGCCACTGACGCCACATGGAGTAAATGGATTGCCCTCATCACACAACGCGCCCGTATTGGAAACCCGAATCGCCCTGGGATTTTGGAGATAATTACCAACTGGCCGGAAGGGGAAGACTTTGGTCTTGCCGAAGAAGAGGAACAGGAACAAGTGACCCGGGCTGAAGAAGCCCCACCGTATAACCAACTGCCAGCAGATGAAACACGCTATGCTCTTTTCACTGATGGTTCCTGCCGCATTGTGGGGATGAACCGGAAGTGGAAAGCAGCCGTATGGAGCCCCACATGACAGGTTACACAAGCTACCGAAGGAGAAGGTGGATCGAGTCAACTTGCTGAACTTAAAGCTGTTCAGCTGGCCCTGGACATTGCTGAAAAAGAGAAGTGGCCAAAACTCTACCTTTACACTGATTCTTGGATGGTAGCCAATGCTCTGTGGGGATGGCTGGAAAGGTGGAAAAAGGCTGACTGGCAACGTAGGGGAAAACCCATCTGGGCTGCCAATGAATGGAAAGACATTGCCACCAGGATAGAGAAGCTGCCTGTGAAAGTCCGTCACGTAGATGCCCATGTCCCCAAGAGTCGGGCTAATGAGGAACACCGACACAATGAGCAGGTAGATCAGGCTGCACAGATAGAGGTGTCGAAGATAGATTTAGACTGGCAGCACAAGGGAGAGTTGTTCCTGGCTCGATGGGCCCATGATGCCTCAGGTCATCAGGGCAGAGATGCCACATATAAGTGGGCACGAGACCGAGGGGTGGATCTAACCATGGACAGTATTTCTCAAGTTATCCATGACTGTGAGACGTGCGCTGCCATCAAGCAAGCCAAGCGGGTGAAGCCCCTCTGGTATGGGGGGAGATGGGCCAAATATAAGTATGGAGAGGCCTGGCAGATTGACTACATCACACTGCCTCAAACCCGCCAGGGCAAGCGCTATGTACTGACCATGGTGGAAGCCACCACTGGGTGGTTAGAGACCTACCCTGTGCCTCATGCCACTGCTTGGAACACCGTCTTGGGCCTGGAAAAACAAGTTCTTTGGAGGCATGGTACCCCTGAGAGAATTGAGTCAGACAATGGGACTCATTTCAAGAACAGCCTCATAAACACCTGGGCTAGAGAACATGGCATTGAGTGGGTGTACCATATCCCCTACCATGCACCAGCTGCAGGGAAAGTTGAACGGTGCAATGGCCTGCTTAAAACCACCTTAAAGGCACTGGGTGGGGGAACTTTCAAGAACTGGGAGATTAATCTACAAAAGGCCACCTGGTTAGTGAACACCCGAGGTTCCACTAACCGAGCAGGCCCTGCCCAATCTGAGCCCTTGGGAGTATCAAATGGAGATAAGGTTCCAGTGGTACACATGAGAGGTATGCTAGGAAAAACTGTTTGGGTGAATCCTGCTTCCAGCAAAGACAATCCCATCCATGGAGTTGTATTCGCTCAAGGACCGGGTTGCACCTGGTGGGTGATGCAAAAGAATGGAGAGACCCGATGTATACCCCAAGGAGACCTTGTTTTAGGGTGAAATACCTATAGTACTGTGCCTATGTATCTAACTGCATGTATATATATATAATGTAACAGTTTAATTTGATATAGCATATTAGTATGGGAGAAATTCAGGGGTGGATAAAGTTAGGGGTTGGATTGTTCCCCTTTTTCTTTCTGTGAATTCCTCACATTATTATGGTAAATAGTTGTGGCTACACCTTAAAACATAGATAATGTTCTCTCGTAGGGGGGTGGGTGGAGGGGGAAGGGGGGGGGGGACCGGAAAAGGAAAGGTGGGAGAGGGGGCTGGGGAGGGGACTCTCTCTCGCTGGGCTCGTGGAGGGACAGGACGCCCCGTGCTTCGCTCTGGCATCTCCCCCTGACATCTCCGCGCTGAGATCCACGCTCCCTGCCTTGGACATCGCTCTGCCGCTCTCCCATCTCACCCTACTATCTCCAGACACTCTGCGGAGCACCAAGACCGACACCGTGAGGGGGAGTCACTTTCCCATCCCCTCTCACCTCTGGGCCTCCGCCGCCATCACTCCAGCCCTCTGCAACTGCGCAGGACCCGCCCTGCCCCCACAGCACCGGTAACTGAGCACAGGGAGACGGCCTGAGGCCAAAGGGGACTGGAGCGGAGCTAGACTGTTCTGTTCTGTTACCAATTTTCTTATAGCTGTTGTTGTTTTCTGCCTTGTTAAATACCAGTAAAGAACTGTTATTCACATCCCCATATCTCCTGCCTGAAAGCGTCTGATTTGGACCTAAAATAATTAAAAGGGAAGGGGGTTGCACTCTGCATTGCAGAAAAGGGGCTCCTGCCTTTCCTTAAACCATACCTGTCTTTCAAACCAAGACATCTTGCTCCTAGTAATATAGCCCCTGCTTGGTGTTTTAAGGCCTTGATCCTTAAATGGCAGAAGTCAGTGTAGCTTCATTGAAATAATTTTTCTTCAGCTATAGATGTGACATCCAGTCACTAGTACTTTTGAAAGCTCCTGGTGAATATTGGTAAAGTCTTTTATCAAACTTTTTGGGATAAGTAGCTGTTGGGGGAAATTTTTAAAAGGTAAATTTCAAGCCCTAATTCCCCTTGACTTTTACTGAAAGTCAATGAGACTTTGAGTCATAAATTCAGAAATAATTAGATGCTGAAAGAAAAGAATAGCCATTTAGTGATATTCTGGGTGGGGGAAGGAAGAAAGGAAGAAAGAGAGAGGAAAAAAAAAAGAGAGAAAGAGACAGGAAGGATTCCAGGAAGGATTCCAGGAAGGAAGGAAGGATTCCAGGAAGGATTCCAGGAAGGATTCCAGGAAGGAAGGATTCCAGGAAGGATTCCAGGAAGGATTCCAGGAAGGAAGGAAGGATTCCAGGATTCCAGGAAGGAAGGAAGGAAGGAAGGACCACACACACATACCACAGCCTATGCAGTTGTCCAAATCCAAAATTAAGCTACTCTTGTTGGTTTTTTTTTTCCATAAGTAGTGTCAAACTGTCATGACAAAATTCTCTAAAAAGGTTAAAATTATTTTTGAGACTGTTTTAACATTTCAGAACAGTTTAAGACCTATGTTATACCTGAATTAAGCTGGAATGCTTAAAAAAAATGAGAATTTATCTCAGCTGAGCACTATGTTATGATGCTTTCTCAAACGACAATTAATGTGCAAGGCATTGATGCCTGTCTCAGGTGATTCTGTCATGGCATCTGGTTGCTCAACAAAATCCCTCTGCCTTTCAGGTGTAATATATTCAGGCAACGAGATACTCAGGTGTCCTGACCTATTCAAGACATTCCAAGGCACAGAATAATTAATCATTAACTGAAGCAGAGATTTGCCAGTTTATGGACTAGCCAGCTGATGTACATGAGAGCCCTCTCCAAAAAAGAATATCTCTACATTCATCTACTCATTCCTCCTTTGACATGCAAGTTTTCATTTTAACAAAGTTTTCAGTTTTACAAAGACAAGTGACAGATTCAGCACCTGGGTGGGGCAAATTGGGATGTACGGATAGACTGGGAACAAGAGGCTGGAAAGCAGAGCCAGGGCAAGGGACCTGGGGGTCCTGGTCAATCCCAAGCTGAATGAGTCAGCAGTGCCCTGGCAGCCAGGAGGGACATCCCTGTCCTGGGGACACCAGGCACAGCATGGCCAGCTGGGCAAGGGAGGGCATTGCCCTGCTCTGCTCTGCTCTGGGCTCCCTCATCTCCAGTGCTGGGGACAGTTTTGGGTGCCAAAACACAATAAGGATATAAAGCTCTTAGAGAGTGTCCAAAGAAGGGAAAAAAGAGTGGTAAAGGGCCTGGAAGGGAAGTGTGTGAGGAGGGGCTGAAGGCACTTGGTGTCTTCATCCTGGAGGAGACTGAGGGGAGATCTCATCATGGTCTACAGTTTTTTGTGAGGGTAAGAGGAAGGGCAGGCACTGATCTCTGTGACCAGTGACAAGATCTGAGGCAGGGGTCTGGAGGGGAATCTGGAGTGGTTTATGTTGGATATCAGGAAAGGGTTCTTCACCCAGAGGGTGGTTGGGCACTGGAACAGGCTCCCTAGGGATGTGGTCACAGCACCAATCCTGACAGAGCCCAAGGAATGTTTGGACAGTGCCCTCAGGCACAGGGTGGGATTGGTGATGCTGAAATTGCAGAGCCAGGGTTTTGCTTTGAGGATCATGAAGTGTCCCTTTCAATTCAGGACATTCTATGATATTTTGATGTCGTCCCAATTAACATCTGGAAAGAGGTCAGTGGTGTAAGGGAGAGGCTCAGACTGGGTGGTGGATCTGGAGTTGTTGGTTGCTGCATCACATTTTGTGAAAGAGGTTCCCCTAGGCTTTGTTTCCAGCTCCCAGGATAGAACTCCTGAGCCAACTGATACAGACAGAGGAAGAAGTTAAGAAGTTGTTGTCTTCATCAGAATCCAAACAGAACAGGACATGAGTTAAGAGAATAAATCACACCAATCCGATCTAGCAAGGTATTTATACTTCTATTGATTGTTTGTAAGAAATAATGTATTTTCAATTACCTTTTCATAAATATATTTTTTTGTAACATAACTTTCCAAAATTATTTCAAATCATTTTGGAAAGATCTGTGTGACATGGTCACTGAAATTTACTCTAGCCTCTAGAATTTTTTGACAAGCTGAATATTTTGTTTTCAAGATAGCAATTAATATACGACATACTCTGTAATTCATATTTGTGGCTGTAAGCAGACCTAATTCTTCATTCAAAGCTTTCATTTACAGAATTTCTAAAACAAGTTCAGATTAATTCAAGGTGAGAGAATATTATGCTCAAATTATTAGATACAAATGACCTCTCAACAATTGCAAGCAGTCAGAAGGAAGAATTTCAGTCAAACCTATAAAAAATACAAAGTCTTTATAATTTAGGTCATCTTCCAGAAAAAAATTAAATTATAATTAATTAGAATTACTAACAAAGAAACCGTGAACAAAATTTGAATTTTAAAGGAAACACAAGTAATAGTAATAGTACTGAAAACTGATGATACAAAGACTGACATTTAAGCAGTAATCCTTACCACTGTATGTGTGACACTGAGATAATTAAATATAACAATCAGCTACATAACTGAATGAAAGCAAGGTGTACAATGGCAACACATCCTTTCTACAGTATTGCAGTTAGATAAACAGAAATTATAATCAAATAATTTGTGTTTCTAGTTCTATTTTTTTATTCTATTTTTTTTTTAATTTGTGTAACATATATATGTATCCTCACTTCTTTTTCTCAAGTCCTTCAAGTAAAGCAAAAGCTTTAAAGATTTCAATAAGCTCTAAACCAAGCTTTGGTGGGTGTGAATGCAAAATTTTTCTGCATAGTTTCAGAAAGTGAATGTGTTGTATCACAAAGAAATGAGAGCAATTTTGCTGCTTCATTATTTTCATGGGAAAACTTGAGGAACTTATTTTCACAGTAAGGGTAGCCAGCAGAAACACATTAACAAGAAATTGCCCTCACTGACCGCTAACAGTAACACAATCTAGTTAATGACACACTAAAAAATTAGAGAAAGAAATAAACAAACAAAAAACAAAACAAAACTAAACTACACAAAACAAAACAAAACCCAAAAAAACAACCAAACAAACAAACAAAAAAAAAAAAAAAAAGAAAAAGAAAGAAAAATAAAAAGAAAAATAAACTGAATAAGACAAACTAGACCAAACCAAAAATAACAACAAAAAAACACCTACGCCCAGAAATGTGGCTAGGTTTATGTTCTTGAATACTAGGTTATGAAATGCTTAATCACACTTAGAGTCACTACTTCTTAGGTAAGAATAGCAACCCCCGAAACAGAAAAATTACTTTTGTGAATAAGTGATTTTCAGTGCAAATAAGGAATTCACAGTTTGGCCCAGAGACGATTTATTAGAATTATTACCTCTGAGGGTTAGATGTGATTCCTCACAAGAAGTTATATATACAATGGTCCAGATGAGCAAAAAGCAAAGCTGCATCTTTAAGCCTCTGCTTAAAATTCAACAATAGTAAGTAAGTGTTAAATGTGCTGGTCCTTAGCTCTCAGACAGTCTCACACATGTGGAAAAAAAACCCAAAAAACAAAACCCAAAAAACCACAGCAAAACAACAACAACAACAACCCAACCAAAACAACAACAACAAGAACAACAACAACAAAAAACAAAACAAACAAAAAAACCCAAACCAAACAACCAACCAAACAAAAAAACGAAAAAAAACCCCTCCTAATTGGCTGGTCAGAAATCAGAAGCGTTTTCCACTCCCCATTTGTTATGTATGAGGTAGTGCTTAAAATATAATCCTATATTTGGAAGGAGGTTTATACATATAACATAATTTCTTCCAAGAAACTAGTTAATCTTCAGAAGGTTTTGACATGGTTTTCTGACAGCAGAGGGCCAAATGACAGCCAAGAAACATTTCTTTTGCTTGAGGAAAAGCAAAAAAAACCCCAAGAAACAAACAAACAAACAAAAAAAAAAAAAACCCCAAACAATCAAAAAACCCTCCCACAAAACAAAACAAAAAAAAAAGACAAGAACTCTATGCTATAGCAGAGACATTTTGTGAAAAATATTTCAGGACAAGTATTTCTTTATTGCAAATGAAAACATTTGGCAATTTTGAGGGTAGATTTTTAATGTTTCTTATTTGTTTAAATATTTTTTAAATCTGTTTAAGTAAACTTAGAATATACAAAAATGTAAAAAATTCTGAAATGGGATATGGATTTGATTCTTGTTTGAAAATCTGGGGGGAGAATATATATATACATTATGTATATTTACACATAAATATAAATACATATACATACACATACATTATATATATGGCATTTCCCCACCCATATTCCCCATTCCCATTCTAATAGTTAGTGTGCATGTGTGTAACAATGGTCATTTATGGAGTCAAACTGGTTAAACTGTATAGATTTCTATAGCCTTCTATTTTATCACAGGAAAAGGCAATGTGTGTGAGTTGCAAATTGGACGGGGTGGGAGATAATGAGAACATTTATTTCTACTCAGTAAAATATTCAGTCTTTTCAAGAAGCACCAAGTGAACTTCATCTTACAAAGTCAAGTCACTTTTTTTCCACTTTTTTGCTTTTTTTCTCTCCCATCTCACAGTTTTCAGACCTTCATCCAAGATGTTGTTCTTGAATGTACTACATAAAGCCATTTTCTCAATCTCTGGGTGATTCTTGTAGGTTTTAATCCTAATCTTAATCTTAATCTTAATCTTAATCTTAATATTTTAATCTAATGAAATGTAGAAGGCCTTCAGAAATTATGCCTTTACTAGATTAAATTCATCAGAAGCACTGAGGGGAAACTAAACAAACAAACAAACACACAAACAAAAATTCCATTAGGGACTTGCAGATAGAATAAACCAGTTGGAACAGAAGTTCAAAAGAGCAGCAGCATCTCATTGAAATGACTTTATTTTATACTGGAAAACATGTTTTTATTTCTTAATTAAAAATAAAAGCTTTACAGGACTCTGGTACACAAGAGATATATATATATTAAAAAGTCATAGGTAATTTTTGGGGCTAATGCTAGTAACGAATTATAAATCCCTTCAATCTTTGAAGTGCTCTAATCCTCAAATTGTTTTAAATGCTTTAAAAGTGGTAGTTTTTATTCACTGAAGAAACTGTCTATTTCTGTTACATGTGCTTATAGAATTAACTCACAGAAATCTCAGTCAATTGAAAAAAAATCACAATTTGGGACAATAACAAGTGTTTTAGTAGATGAAAAAATGAAAACTGGAAAAAAAAATAGAGATTTAGACTCATCTCTAAAAGATGACTTTTAGTCACACTACTCAGTTGTCTAAATTAAATATATAAGTGTTATTTTTCTTTCCCTAGACTCACTGCATAGTCTAGGGAGAGAGATTGGGATGTCTTAATATTGATTTCTCTTACCTGTCACCTAAAATGTCATCTTGAAATTGTTTTGTTCTCAGTGTTCGCCACCAAGGAGATCTACAGAAATTATGCCCTTAACTTAAGATTCTATTATGTGCCTAAAGTTAGATGGAGTGAATCTGGCTTCATTTCTGCAATTCACTCCTTTTTCATAATGACATTACCCAACTGGTCAAGAAGATGTTGGAAGACATTTCAAGAAGTTGCGTTGTCTGCAGGTAAATGACATAAATAAACAGACATCAGGATTTTTTGTTGTTGTTTTGGGATCTTTTGGCTGTTTGGGTATTTTTGTTTTGTTTTGGGGTTTTTTTAATTGCTGTGAGGTATTTTTGTTTGTTTGGGAGGTCTTGTTGATTTTTGTTTTTATTTTGGCTTGGTGGTTTTTTGTTTTGTTTTGTGGGGGTTTTTTTTGTTTGTTTGTTTGTTTGGTTTTTTTCAACAGGGGATTATTCTGCTGGAATCAAAAGAACTAAAATAAAAAATAAAAACAAAACAATTACTAAACTAAAACAAAATAATTCAGATTTCAACTCCTTGTATAGATGCAGACAGTTTTAGTATCTCCTTTATCCCCTCCATCATCTGGCGTGTCTTATCTTATACAATATTACACGAGTTTTGCTACAGTTCTTTTTTTAAAGATTGTTATAGTGAAATATCAGCCATTTGATTATACAGAAATTTCCCTGGCTTCTCTTCCAACTTTTGTCTATTATGAGATAAAACACAGGAGATGTTCAGGTAGTGGCACAGCATACTATGGCAGGTTTTTACAGTGAACAAATGTTATTTTTTATTATCCAGCCAATCCTTAGACAACTTGGACTTCGTGAATAAACTTTGTTAAGGGTGGGGAAAAAAAAAAAGTGAAGAAGAGGAAAAAATAAAAGTCATTTGTGGGGATACAAATTGCACAGTCCACTTTAAAATCTAATTCAAAAAAGTTCCCTGTGATTCATCCTTTCCAGCTCCAAGGCAAACAGTGATATTGGTAGCACATTCATAATTCAGCATGGTTAAATGCCAAGGGCCGAACAGAGAGCACCCTCCCGGCCAGTACGAGCAGAATGACATTCATGGTTGATTCAGCTCCTTGCAGCAAGCTGTGTAATTGGAAAAGCCAAGGGAAGTGACCCCAGTCTCTGTGTCCTGCTGATGTCAAAATGCATTCGTGTCACTCTGACAAGTGGCCGGTTTGGAGGCTTCCTCAGAACTGGAGTCTGGGCAGAAAGGCAGGAGGAGCAGCAGCACAGGTAGGGTGGGCACTGCAGAGCAGCTGAATCCGTGCCTAGGTGTTGAAAGAGGCTGAGGAAAGCAGGCTCAGAAGAGGACATCTGTTTAGCGTAATTTGGTGTCTTAATTACACTTCATGATATGCACCAATGTGCTTAATGACACTTGTACTTAATAAATGTGTAGACACTGCTGTAAAGCTGATCAGTGCAATCAATAGAAATGGATAGAATGTTTGAAGATGCTGACACTGTATTTAAACCAAAAAAAAAAAAAAAAAAGATCTGCAATTTATCTGGTCTGGGAAGAAGAGGAAATTATAATCTAGGACATGGATAAATGGGAAATTCTGAAGCTCTCCATCAATTGGGACATTCAGATCCCTTCAAGGGGGAGAAAAGTTGTCCTGAGTTAATGCTATCCACGAGACATATTTTTCCTCTTGTATCAGTAGTATAAAATATGATTTAGCTAAACAATACCTAGTCAGGACATTAAAAAGAGGTAGTATTACATACTTAGCAATCATCACTGATAATACATTGTTATTAGTAATAATTAATATAATAATATTAGTAATAATATATTATTAATACATGCACACAATCTTACTTAGCTGGATTTTTCCATCTGTTAAAAGAAAATATAAATGAACAGCATTGAACATATTAAGAATTTCGTTTCTGTTCATTTCTTCTGAGCTATGGAATGTCACTTCCACAGTGAACTGTGGAACAAGGGTCATCTTCATTTATACATCATTCAAACTGTTTGGATATTTTTGGAGGAGGAGAGGGTGGCTAGAAAATTATGTTCTTTAGTACATTTGTACCACCCAGCACCAGTTCTTTCAGAATTTTTTTTACAAAATATTTCCCTATGTTAACCTGAAGGACACAGTTTCTTTTTACAAAGCTTGGCTTGTTCTGAGTACAAAAATCACTTTTTTGAGGGGATATTTTGGTTACCTTTTTATAACTTTTACTATATCTTGAGCATGCAAACACTTACATTTGAATATATTGTCATATATGGCCATATGCTTTGTTCACTTATGTCAGTTATAATTCTGATTTTAAGCCATAAATGTTTAATATATTTTTAGATTATTTTCCATTTCTCTTATAGTAGTTTTGCTGCAGTATTTTAGTTTATTTCATTGGTCAGGAACATAATTCTAAAAAGTAAATCCCTTGTTAGAAATAGTATTTCTAAATAGCTTAATGAGTAAGACTTCCCTCTTGGGTCACAGAACTGTGAAAAACCACACTATTCCTGAAAAATAATTTTTTTTTTTTTTCTGTCTCACATTAATATTTATGTGCAAATATGTATACACATACACATTACCATTGAACCCTGCGTCTCAATAATACTTGATCTGAAGTGTTTGTCTGCTCTACTGCTAGAAATACTTTGCCTGTCTTCTCCTGTTTATGTGTCTGAAGTGACATCTGATAGCAATACTTGTTTAGTAATTTGTATACTAATCCTTTTTTGTGTGTTTGTCCAGCATTAGACAGATATTTAGTGATGACTTAATGTCATGGTTTTGACTTTGTGTTTTTACTACAGATATCACACACATATTACTGTTTTTACCCAAATTACGATGGCCTTAGAACATTGCAAATGAGATGACAGCTATTATCTGCAATGTGTTATACTAATAATTTGAACTTGCTCCAGAAAAGTTGCAAAATATAAAGATGAAGCTGCTCAAAAACGTCTAAATAAATTATCGGGGTTTTTTTGTTTTGTTTTGTTTTTTCTGTACAAGTAGTTCAGAACGGAGGCAAATGTCTGCTTAATTTTGGAAAAATTGTATTTTACTCTCCAAGGGTGAGAAGACTTAGATCTGTCCAAGATGGACCATTTCAAAACAGTTGGAGTGGAGCTGGGGAGAACTCTGAAGACGTTAAGTAAGTGTAATTATTACTCATAGTTGTTTGTTCTGGCTCTGGTGCCTGTGATTAAGATCATATTTAGAACTGACACAATTAAATTCTAGCAAAGGAATATATTTACAGCGCCAGAACCCACCCTATGAATTGACTTGCTTGAAATAAAAATTACCAAAGGATAGATTTTTGTGATGGTTATTTCTACTGGATAACACATGAATCCTTGGAAACTCTGTGTCAGTAAAAGAAAGTGAAGCAGGCCATGAAGCAAAGTGGAAGAACTGGGCATCCTGTGAATTTGTTATACCAGCTTCCATGCCGAAAAAACCTGCACAGTCTTGCTAGGATTTCCCAATCCTTTTTCTTAGTGTTTGCTTGTTGGTTTGTGCC
This sequence comes from Acridotheres tristis, assembly GCA_037013685.1. Taxonomy (NCBI): domain Eukaryota; kingdom Metazoa; phylum Chordata; class Aves; order Passeriformes; family Sturnidae; genus Acridotheres; species Acridotheres tristis. The sequence goes on from CM072919.1 coordinate 73,647,380, forward strand.
TGAACCCACAACATTGTGTGTTTTTTATATAGAGAAATATTTCTGAAGGGAGATGGAAGGCAGTCTAGAGAAACAGCACCTAAAGTTATGTGACTCACCCATGTATTGAGCATCTAATTCCCACAGATGCCTTTAAAAATCAAACTCTTAACAGTTGAATGTGTAATTCAGGACAAATTATTTGCTCAGTTCTACTCCTAATAATGATGCTTAATTGGAGCTGAACAGCATTTTTCATCTTCAAAGTGCTCTTCATTTTTTAACTAATTCATTAGTCTTCTAGATCTCCCTGGTAAGATTTCCCTAAAAATACGCAGGTTACATTTCCTTTTTGCTCCAATTCTTCTCACGCCCTTCAGTTCCATTCCCTCAGACTCACCTTTAAGAGCTCCTCCTTCACTCTCACTCACTCATGGCCAAATCCATCCCCAGGGTAACCCCACTGAAACTGACTTGAGACAAGTTTCACCATGGATGTTTCTGGCCCCTTCCTATGACTACATCCTTCACATAGAGTCCTTGTGGATGTTTATCCTGCTCTGCACCCACAGCTATCATTTGGCCAAGCTATACATATTTACTGTCTCTCTTTTCATCTTTCCTCATAAATCAGTCCCTCCAGCCTCTCAGTCATGTTGGTTGATCTTGTCTTTATTACTATCAATTTGCTCACAATTATGTAGTGCTTAATAGCTTTTCTGAATAACTTTAAGTCAAGAATGACACACGGCAGGGGAACTGCAGTGGTTGTGAAATAATTGCAAGAGCTAGTGGTGCTCTGGAGAGGGGGAAATTTTGCTGTTGCCAATTATATTGCTTTTTTTAGTTCTGGCTAAATGGCAAGAAACATAAGGGGAAAATTAATCCTACTAAATATTTTCATTCAAAGACAAATAGAAACAACTTTTTTTCTTGGAACAAAAAAGTTCATAGAAATAGAAATACACATTTTTTTATTTGCTTGCAAAAATCACTTAAACATATTCTATGAAATCACTTAATAACTTTTTGGGAGTGGGAAATAGAAAATGTTCATTTAGCTTGAACTGTCTTTTATCAGAGACATTAATTGTACATTTATTCTGTTCTTAATGGAAACACAGATAAATAAATTTATAAATTACATTTTAAATTATACTTGTCTACATTTCTCTGGATTCTCCTTATTTCATACAATACTTATTTGTCATCTCCTCCCACTCAGCTTTTTTCTTATTATCTTTGCCTCCATTAATCCAATCAAAATACATCTAAAACCTGATTGCTTGCCCTTTCTGACTCTTCTTCCCAACTGTTTTAGAAAACCACATTTTACTTTTCTCCCCAGCAGATTTTTCCTTTTCTCATCTCTACATTTTTCCTCCCTGGCTTTACCCTGCCCTACCTCATCTGATCTCATCTCTTCTGCCCTTGACCCCTCCATCACCTGCATCAGTGTCCTGCGCTCAGGGGTCCCTATTGGCTTCTCAGAACCTCAGGTGAGGAAAACTAAGTCCCACCAAACTCAGGTCTCCACAGTGGGAGGATGATTTCCTAGTACCATAATATAACCAGATGAGACACATCCTTTGACTCAGTCTCTGCTTAAGTGAGAAAGGATACACTACAATTATCTATTTTTCATGTGGGCATCTGAACTTTTTATATCTTATATGGAAAAGGAAGTGTAAAAAACAGTTAGGGAGATTGAGAATCTCTTTAAGGGAAACCCTAGAAATAGTAAATCAGCTATAACTTGATGTTCATATTATATTATTGTTGCTTTAGATACTATAAAACCAAATCCAGGAAATAAATTTCAGTTTTATATTTTTCATTATGAGTATAGCTCTCTTTCTGTTTGTATATATATCTGTGTATATAAGGCCCAGTGTGGTATGAGATACATTACATTGTAAAAAAGGTGTGAGTTTGAGGATTGATTTGTTGCAAAAAAGAATGTCAACTGAGTTTAAAAATATGTTTCTCCAAAGAAAACCAAGAGGGCTGGCAGGTCTATCATATTGATAAATATGATACATGAACAATGTTTCACATACATACCGAAGTGCTTCCTTAAAATTGAAGCCATATGCTTAATCTACAATCTCTCCTCATCTGTAATCTTGAATTGTCTGAAAAGTGTTTTAATTATTTGAAAAGCAGTGTGTTTGCAATGGCAACTGGTAACTTATTACTTATGCATGAAAAAATTCAGTCATGACTCAACTTGTTTGGGTTGCTAATAACATTTGAGTTGAAAAACCCACCAGGGTCAATTTGAAAACCTAAGTAGAAACTCATATTAATATTATTATTAATATTATTAAACAGAAAGTTGAAAGGCAAAGCAGAAAGTATTTTGCATACATGTAAAAAAAGATGTTCCTCTGCAATGTTTTATATTGACAGATATGTCTATAAAGCTGGTACACAAGGGAATAGTAGTAGGAGGAACTTTAATTGAATCTGAGCTGCAGCAAACTTCTGAAGAATTTGAAGAAAAGTAATTTCAGTCAATTAAATCTGAAGCAGTTGCATTCAACAAGCAGAATGTAAACCCAGTGACACCAGAGTTTCAGAACTTGACTTAGGACCTTGAATTTACATACAGTTTTCTAAATTTTGAAGGTGCTCATACATACAAACACCAGCAATATTAACAGAAGGTTTCAAAAGTTTGACTGATTTAATGGGTAATATTCTAAATAAGATTTACTTCTGCATTCCACATGCTATTGTTAGTTCAGGAAGTCTCTATAATCTAAACGTACATGAAGAAGACATTAAAAAGCAGTAATTTTCCTGCTTGGTACATCTTCCTTGAACACCAACTGTTCATCACATCCAGAAATGGGATGATGGGCCAATTTCTTACATGACATTGTCCAGAAAGCGACCTCCAAAAGTCATTTTTTGTAACCAGAATGGAGCTGGCTGATCTTTCCTTAAAGTGCAAGAGGTTTTGCTCCACGGGTGTAAGAAGGAAATGAAGGCAAGAGAGAAGCAAGAATGGGTCAACATCTTCTTACCCTCAAGGGCAAGGAGGAAATGCACGGGCTGTGGAATCAGGGACAGGTACCCTGGGAAGAGTATAAGGATGCTGCCAGCTGTGTAAGGATGGGGTCAGGAAGGTCAAGGTGCAGCTGGAGATTTTCCAGACTAGGAAAGACTAGTAAAAAAAAAAAAGTCAAGGAAAGAACACCCTCCCCAATGAGCAAGTCTTACAAACTGGCAAAAATGTATGAGAATTAAGCTGTGGTACTCAGTAAAGTTTTGTTTTAGTCTTCAATAATAGTCACATTCTCACACCTCTTAACTGGACAAACCACAAAAGAGAGACTGGAAGAGCAAAGTCCCTCCCACTGTAAGAGAAGATCATGTTCATGACCACCTAAGGAACCTGAATGTACATAAGTTAATGGAATACAATGAAATGCATCCCACAGTCCTGGAGGAATTTTCTCATTTCCAAGATAATTTGCAGTTGCTAAGCCAACTGCCTGTGGATGTCTGAACATCGTGGCAGTCAAATGAAGTCCCAGGTGACTGGAAAAAAGGAAACACTGTACCCATCTTTAAAAAGGGTAGAGAGGAGCAGCCTAGGAACTACCAGCCTCTCATTCTCACCTTTGTGCCTGGTACAGTCATGGAACAGATCCTCCTAGAAGTTAAGGCACATGGTGAACAGGGATGTGACTTGAGACAACCAGAACAGCTTCACCAAGGCCAAGTCCTGCCTGACCAACCAAGTGGCCTTCTGTAATGGAAGGACTGTATCAGTTGAAGACAGAAGAGCTCAGGATGTCATCTACCTGGATTTCTGTAAGGCCTTTGACATGGTCCTCACCAAAATCCTTCTCTCTAAATTAGAGAGAGATGGATTTTGATGGGTGGACTGTTCAGTGGATTAGGAACTAGTTGGTCAGTGGACTTGAGAGGATAATGGTCAAAGGGCCAGAAGGAGGTCAGTGACAGTGGTGTCACTCCAGGGCCCAATATTTTTTAACATTTTCATCAGTGATAGGGACAGTGGGATGGAGTGCACCCTCATCAAGTTTGCAGATGACACCAAACAGAGTGCCTGAAGGGCAGGATGTGACCTGGTTTTAACCATGGTTTGGCTGTAGTAAATGGAAGATGAGGGGAACAAGCTGGTGTATTCACTAATCAGCTGTGACTGATAACCACAGAGGGAGAGGCTGACTCTGGAAGAAACATTTACTACTTTGATTTGTTGGGCAAGCTGCAGGAGATGCCAATGAAACTAGTGGCTGCAACTCAGAAATTAAAAAAGAAAAAAAGAAATGGAAAGGAGGGTAGGCCTCCAAGACTGATTACTGCTGCATAAGCATTTTGTCATAAGCAAAAAAGGAAGGCAGACCAGATAGGGGCTCCTAACAGTGACAGAGACAAAGAGGCTAAAGTTTAAAAGCACAGAAGTTTAACTGCCAGTGTTTATTTATAGCTTCACACATACAAAGGCACTGCTATTTCAGGGAAACGGCACTATTTTTTATATGTGTCAGTTTTGAATAGTCCAGACACAGTAAAAGTAAAATAAAGTGAACCGCATGTGTTAAGGAACAAATTTAAATAGCAATGGCTCTGAGAATAAAGTGTACATTAAAATAAAGGAAGAGGCTATAGCTCATTTAATTTGCAGAATAAATCTCTGACAAAGATCCCTGTCTCGTGCACAGAGATGATATTAGGAGTTGAGAAAAAGATATAAGCCACAGTCTGATACATGTGTCGGTGTGTATGTGTGTATAAATACTGCCACTTATCTATCCCACTAACTATCTATCCATCAGCAATGCATGCACATTCATAAACATTAATGTTTATTTTATTCATTAATACACAAAGACTAACCAATTAGCTGTATCAATACTTTATTTGGCAATAAATTCTTCAAGGCAAGGTTTTTCCTCATTTTTATACTTTGCACATATATAGCATAGAGAGATAATTGGTTCCATAATGATAAAACTGTTGTGCTTCCTTGCCACCTTATTTTTACTGACATTATCAGAGTTGTTCAATAAATGCCAGCTCTTCACCCTCTGATACACCACTTCTACTCATTATGTGCCACATGATTTATAGAGAAAAAAAAAATAGTGGATCATATTAAAAGTATTTTAAAGTTTACTGGAATTTCAATGGAATGTCTTTTCATTGTCTCTATGTGTCTAGATATAGTTTTCTAGCTGACAAGTAAAATAAATAATTTTTCATTATGAACTTCTTTAAATGAAGGATGCACCACTACTATTTAGGCTATAATTCATAATACACTGTCACTCTTTCCATGAAGAAAGAAAAGCTATCCCAAAGATTCATCCCTGTTTTTCCTGGCTAACATGCATGTTATTTATAAAGTGCTAAATTATAGATTTCTCTATTGATTATAGAAGTACAAAGAAGGAAGTTGCTTTATGACAGATTTTTGACTTGGGCTGTTTTCCCTTGCCATGTCTTTGTCAAGTTTAAGCATTTCAATTTTTATGCCTCTCATTCATGGAAATTGTCTTTCTTGAGACATCACAAAGGAAAAAAAAAAAACCTCAGTTTTTGTAGTCTGCTGCTGTAGCTGCCCTTAGGAAGATCAAGCCCTTAACTCTGTGTTTGTGTTTCTCCCTCAGAGCCAAGACACTTCTCTGCTGACAAGAAATGGGCCACAGCCTTGCTGGCTGCCCCACAGCAGATAAATAATGGGGAAGAAAAGGCAGCTGGGCACCCTGCCATAAAGGGGATGCATCCAGTGCATTACAGAGCATCAAAATTTGCCTCTGACTCAAATAGGAATTAGTACAGAGGTCTTCCCAAACTAGTGTACTTTAACTCCCAGGACTAACAGTGCAAGTGGGCTACTGGGCTTTGGCTTGGCACTGCCCAGTTCACATACCTAGAGAAAGTGACATCTGAGTTTTCTTCCCCCTAACAGCCATCTTTAGAAGAGGGTTGGGAAATTTTGAATCTAGAGTAAGAATACAATCTTAACACTGATTTAAAGAATTTAAAGACAATATATGCTACCTTTCTTCTAAGACAACTGTTTATGAACTGAGAATTCCCACTGCAAGTAGTAAAGTGCCTCAGAACTGCCTTAGAGAAGTTTGGCCTATTTTTTCCTCTTCTCCCATGTAACAGCTATTGCTGAAAAATTTAATATAAACCTATGTTCTTGATATTTCTCTTTCTTTTAAATTTATTTTATTTTCCTACTTATTACAGGTTAGTTTATAAAAATGTAACATTATCGTCTGAGAAACCAAAAGTCACGATTCTCTTATTTGAAAAACATTTCTTTATCTTATTTCTCTTAGAAAAAAAAAGTTTCCTGATAATCACTGATTTCTATGTCTTCTTTATTTTCTCTCAATTTCCTTATTATGTTTCTTTTTTTTTAATACCAGTTGTTTTCGATATTGCAAAGAATACAAAAGCAAAAAAAGACTGAAAAAAATCATCTCGGTTGATACTCCTTATTGTCTTTATCCTTCTTTTTTCACCCTCTCCTCCTAATGACTTTCTGACACACACACACACAAAAGGCTAAACTCCTAAGATTTTAATGAACAGCTGCTTTGTCCTTATCTAGTAATTGGTCCTTTTGATTTCAATGGTCTTGCTCATAAAATAAGATACAACTAGGTATTATCAAGGATATATTAATCACTAGCAATTATCTAAATGACTAAGGATCTTGATTTTACATTAAAAAGATTAGATTGTTTTAAGATTATATGCTTATGAAGAAACCAACAACATTGTAAGAACTCCCAAATCTAATCTATTTAAATCTTTCCCTTAGTACTGAAGGGGACTAATCAGTGTCTTTTTACCTTCTTAGTAAGAGTAGGTGAACATTATTTGGCTATTCCCCCATTTTTCATTAGACAATATGTATTGCTACATATATGAAGCATAACTCTTTAATCCCTGGAACAGACAGAAAAAAATTAAATTACACCTATTCAGAGGGGCTTCAACATTTCCGGGATAATTCTGCAGTACTTCACTGTGCTTCCAACTTTCACTTTGCTTAGGGTTCATTCCAAAATCAATCTATAGCCTTTTATGTGTTTATATAGCATTGTATTGGCACATCTAAGAATACAACAACACCTCTTTACCCCCATGGTGACTTCCAGCATCTTGCTGCAAAAGATATTTTTGGGACGAGATTTCTGCCTGCCAGTTATTCTAGGATGACTTTGTAAAGGTCAAAGAAATTACTCTCTGTTTGTTCTAGTCAAAAACTGGCACACTCACATGGGGGCAAATAAAATCCACATGGGTTACACTGACATTACAATGGTGATTTTGTTTGTTTGTTTGTTTGCACATAAATATGTGTGTATCTGTGTGCATGTGAGTGTATTTATCTCCTCCAAATCACTCTTAGACTCTCACTGCAGCCCCTGTCATAACTGAAGGGAGAAGACTGTTATCTCATGACCTGAAGGCATTAGCCAAATTATCATGGATCAGACATCCGCAAAATACAAAATGAGGTTTCATTTGACATAGACATTTACATCAAACATATACAGAATAATTATTTCCACTGGAGCATTGATGAATCAACCAATGGCAATTTAATGAGAATACTGTCTGTCCTTGTAAGTTATATTCCCCTTCAGTTGCAAAGGTGCTAGCCAAGCGCATTGTATCACTCAGTCTTGTCAGAGTAGATGTTCTGTCACTGATTAAAGAGCTGGATGTCCTCTTTAGTCACAAAAACATTTCATGGAATAACCTTGTTTCTGTCTTAATGGATTCTTGCAATGTAATGAAAGGCTCCAAACTGGACTTGAAGAAACCCTCAGAGAGACAGAGAGTGTCACTTCTCACTTAGTCACCGCTGGCAATTGCTGCCACTCTGCCCATAGCACACCTGAGAAGAGATGTACAAGTCATTTAAAAGGCACATTCCGTCAAATTCATAATGGGCAAGAAAAGCATCAGAGGAGTTTTTGCTTCCTTCCCCCCTCCCCAGCCTCCACAACTTTCAGATTTCTCAGATTTGTCACAGCCAAACGAGGGGGTCAGGAATAAGAACGAATATTTGATACCATTGTGTGAGCTGAGTGTGACATGCTGATGGCACCTTGGTAATCTCTGCCAGGAAAATGATTTCCCAGGGTTTGCAGGGAGGAAAGCAGGGGGAGAGAAAGGAGAACTGACAGTGCAGTTTCACTCCACATCTGCTGCCAATTTTAAGGAGTCACTAATTCACAAAGTATATGGTAAGCACATTTAACTGTTCTAGCATTTTTCTCATGCTTCATGAAAACAGAGATAATAACTGGTAAACCAACTGTAAAATTAAAAGAACTAGATGTTGCCAATAAAGACCATCATTTCAGGAAAATAAATTTGTTTCTTGGAAGCTGATCTCTAACGTATGCTTTAGGTGCCCACAAGAAAAGCAATTCAACTGGAGAGTAAATTGATCTTGCTCCACTGGTTTATATGAACAGAGCAAAAAATATACACCAACAGGTTATCACTTAATAACTCTTTGTTTCCCTAATATTGAATCAATAGCAGGATCACTTGGAGTCATCAAATCTTGAAGTGCAATGTAAAAAGGTATTCAAGGACACACATCCATAGACACACACACACACACGTACACACATGCACCACTGAAGAAATAAACATTTCCAAGGCAAAATGTTCCATCACACTTAAGACAATATTGGTCTTCTGAAGATGAGAAACTGCAGCTTAATATCTTTTCAGAGAACTCATGGTCCAAAGCATCTGCTGGTATAATTCTTATTTCTGCAGAGGGACTAGTTGTATGCACAGTTATAATTGTGCTTTAAAATATGCCGTGAGCAAGATGATCTCATCTCCATATTATCCAGAGACAGGACACTTGGGAATGGTGTAAAGCTGCACCAGGGGAGTTTCAGACTGGATGTAAGAAAGCATTTCCTTGCCAAGGAAGTGGTCAAACACCAGGAAGAGGCTTCCTAATGAGGCAGGCAATTGCTAAGCTTGCCAGTGTTTGAGAGGAGTTTGTACAACACCATTAACAATACACTCTTACTTGGTCAGGCCTGAATTTGACAGACATCATTGTAGGCTCCTTCCAGCTGGAACAGTCATAATTTCCTTCCCATTCCACTCCAGTCATAGACATAAACATATGAAATTGCTGAAAGTTTTGGTTTTGGGCCTCAAATTATATCCATTTTGATGATAATCCTAAATTTTTCTCACAGCGTTTTTATATCTAGAATTTGGAACGAGAAGATATCTTGCAAAGATCTTTTCTCTTAGAAGAGAGGAGGAACCAACCACTGGGGTAGTCACTGGCTAAACTGCAGTTCACAGAAACACTCTTGCCATGAGATTTTCTCAGGCTCCATCAAGGTAGAAGATGGACTCAAGACATAAACTATTGTATATAGGTTTCCTTTACTGTAAGTAAAGAGAAATAGGAAGGTCTAGGGAAATTATCACATGATGTCATTTCAATGACTGTGCTAGAATTAGGTAAATAGCCTCTGGAATTATTTTGTTTCTTCCTTTTGGCATCAAAGTACACCCAAGATGCTTAGCACAAAAAGAGTTATCAGCATTAAATAGATGCATCTTATGAAGAATTGACATAAGCCACAGACTTGTTCATACCCATATGTCCCATTAAAATGGGTTTAAATACAGTTTCTATCAACAATGGTACACAATCAAAAAAGCCATCTAGAAGAAAAATAAATTATTTTAGCTCCCCTACTTGAAATATTGACTTTACTGGGAAAGAGCCTCACATGTAAATTGAGAAATAGCTCAGAAAAAGCTTCAAAATATTAAAATTCCTTCTTTACCGTGAAAACACACTCCAAACATGTCTGCTAGGACCCCCTATAGCCCCTATCCCTCCATGTATAAAAAAAAATTATTAATAAGCTCCTATAGTACCTGTGGTACTGGTCCTAGCAATATTGGGAAAAACAGCCAAAACATAACTCAGCAAATGGACAGGATAATGTTTTGGGTTTTTTATGAACTGTGGAAAAGTACATCCATGTGAGATGTAGATCACATCATGTTGGTTATTGTTTGCAGACAATATACAAGTCTTACACCAATGGTTCAGTTTAATGTTTCTAACAGTAAACAGAGCATTAGCAGCACTGTTGTACCTGTGGCCAGATTTGCACTCCTAGTGAGCGAAAAAAGAAAAAAAAAAATGTTATATTTCAGGGACATGAATTAATTGAAAAGCTGTATTTCCAATACAGTTGATATTAAGCTTTTCCGTTGACACTAGAGCTGTGAAATATAGCTGACTCAAGGGATAGGAAAATAGAGGAATATGTTTTCCTGACAACTGACACATGGCCTGCTGTCTCCTTAAAGGGCTGCTGGCCATCCACTCTGCTTCCTGACTCCCACAGGCTGCCCTGAGTCTCAGCAATGGGTGAATTTCTGCAAAGTTTGGCTGCTCAAACACTTCAGCCAGGTAGCAGAACTGGAAATCACAGACGATTGATTCATCTCTCTGGGTCCCTGGCATCACCTGGTTTGGGAGTATATATCAAGGCTTCTATTTCTCTTAGTACATAAGGAAGTAAAAAGGGCTGCAACCCATGTGTATTAAATTAAAGCAATCTCCTTTTCTTTCTTTCTTTTTTTTCCCTTTTCAAGTTTTAAATAAGATTCAGTGTTAGACATAGTCCACACTCGTGAAAAAGATGTTAGTTCTAGCTTTTCATCAGAAATCGTTGTTTCATTAGTTCAGAATTTATTTCATATCTGAGGAATAAAATGAATTACTGATAATGACAAAAGCATATCAACCATTTTATGCCTTTCAATGCTGGACAAGTAAATATCAGTAAATCAATCCCTTCTGAATGCCATTACAATTAACAGTCCTATTAGAGAAGAAGAAACTGAGGCCAAAAGTCACTTTTCAAGAGCTCTACACGGGAGCATCTGAGCTTTTGGTGTCCTCATCACCATAGTTCCTCCTAAAAAAAGATTTCTTAATTAATTTGTCTGCTTAAAGGATGCACTGAATTAGCTTTATTTGTGCATATGCATGTGTGTAAGAAGCTTCTAAAGTTAAAGAGGAGATGATGGTTCCTAGTCCAGAACAGCATCATCAACCAGCTTAAAAGATCTGTGATAAACACATTTATCCACTAGAGGATGCCTGGGAAAGCTCTTCTGGGTAGAAAACGTGGTGTCATGCTGAAACCTTCAGTGATGGATGCCGAAAAGCACAGGCTTGTGGTGACAGCCCTAATTGGCCTGCTTTATCCTCATTATCAGGACCACTAATAGAGCAGTGAAGGGGCAGCTCCATGTGCACCATCAGGTGTTTCACAGGCACTTGCAAGGCATCCTGGTGCAGGGCACACAAAGAGTTCGGAGACATGGATCTGAAGAAACAAACAGAAATGGAGGGAGACTTGCTTTAAATTTATATTGGGTGCTTTACTGAAGCAAAAGGTTTAAGCAAAAGCTGTTTAACATTAAGTAACTCTATCTCTTTTCCACTAGTTCCCTGCTCCTCACCTGGTTCTGAAGCTCTTTGCACATGGCTTAGCTCCAAACACGAGTGGGGCTGCAGGAGGCAGTGGGAGATGTCTTCTCAGGAGACTGAAGCATGAGGAACTGATTTTTGCAGGATTTAAGGTTATGCTTTTAGAAAACTCTGCAGAATTGATCTGTACAGCTTGGCCTGGTGTGACCCCATGACTTTCTGTCTTTCTCTGAGGAATGGGAGTTCACCATAGGTTTGGCTCATCAGGATTAAGAAATCAGGCACAGAACTCCTACCCAGTTGTCATTCTCCTGCTTTGACAAGGTCCATGCTCGAAGTTAGAAATGAGCAAAAGAGCTGAAACACAGTTCAGAAATTCTCCCCAACTGTAACAGCTCTCTACATTTCGAATATTCTCACTTTAAACAACTGCACTTCAATACACATGACAGCTATTGCTAATTGACTCAGCCTTTGCACACAATGCATTTGCTCATCCTCTGCTTTACCAAGAAGTTACTGTAAAAGAAAATGAAAAAGAAAACAACCTCTGAGTCTAAAATCCCAAGCTGCAATGTATACTTTAAAGAAATATGTACAATTATTTTTATTGTTTGTGTCCAGTCTGTTTATTACCAAATGTTTAACACGATGAAGTTCAACAGATAGAACAGCTAATAGTACTAGATATTGAATTTACAATTGAACACAAAGTGGATGAGTCTATTATAAAGCTTGTCCAGGGAATGCATTTATGAGGCATCCTCTAATCAGCAAAGAGAGGGGGCATGTTTGTCCTTTCTCTGTTGCTTTGTGAGTTAGTGTTAGTCTGAAAAACTGGCTTGTATCCAGGAAACAGCAGATGTGGGTGGATAGAATTTTTTCCCTTGCCTTTCACTCAAAATAGGTCAGTACGCAAAATTTAATTATAAAAAAGATAACCAGAATTCTTTCTTTCACAATAAAATAATTATAAATACAAGCTCAGAAGACTCTCCTTACATCTCAGTATATCTTTCCTGACTCTGACTCAGTAGCACATGTTTTAAATGTGATTTTTGCAAGCACTGCTAATCTTGAAAAGTTTCAGAGAGCATTAAATATTTGATTTATTGAGTTGCTTTAATGCAGGTTAATTCAGCTTGCACCTACCTTCTCTGGATACTGGAGGACCTGTGGTGTTGGTTTACATTATGAAAAGGAAACATTTATCTTGTGATATTGATATTATCCTGTTAAGTTGCAATATTCAACTATTCTTAGCAGCATTGTAAAGGGCTGATACCAACAAAATAAGATGAATGCTTCCATTTTGTTTCAAAGCAAAGTTCATGAAAATAAAAGGCCATGGTCACTACTTGATTAAATTTTCTTTACTCTCTCTGGACATCCTATCATCAAATGAAAATGCAGATAATGGGCTATTTTGCTCTTTTTCTGTCTAGATTGGCAAATCATTATCTATGTTCTCTCATCCATTCACCACACACAAAAAATTATCTCTTAATATTATTAGAATTTCAACAACTATAAAATGCTGATATATGTGAAATATTTTTATCCATAGATCTTAGAATAATTAATAAAGAACACTAACAGTATTATTTTCTCTTGTCACACACAAAAAGGCTATGACATTCCTTTAGCAAATCAGAAACTGAGGCGGAAAGCATTTTCCTAGGATATCAAACAAGTTTTAGGTTTTCAGTTGTATTTTTTGGGAAAACACTGGCCAAAACCAGGGAGATCTAATCATGCAGTGCTCTTACCACTTAGTGACCACAACTATAACAGAATATAATCTATAAATTTAGCTAGGAATTAGAAATAGTCTAGGAAGTTTAACACAAAAGAACAGTCTTTCTTTAAGTTTCTAGAGTATTCTTCCTATGTTATTCAGTTATGTGCCATTTGATAATGTACTTCATGCAATAAGGCAAATTAGAAAATCCTAATAATAAATATGTAATTGTTTAAGTTAATTGATAAAATCTGGGGTACATCTGGTATGTTGAATAATAATTCTATTTATATTATATCTAAGATAACAATTTCATAATATTTTGATAATGGTATAAATGTTATATATAATATTTTTAATAGTGATTTTATCTTATGTGTTGCATTGGACTGAAAACATTTTATCCATATATTGATATTTTTAGAATGAGAGTTTAATCTGGATGAAACAAGAATATCATCAAGAATAAGACAGACTAAAGCAGAATTGCTCCTTTGATGAACACTTTTGAGTACACTTTTTTCTAAATTAATTAAATATACCCCTACGTCTTTTATTTTCAGAATTCCTTAGTTGCTTGCTGATATTCCCCTCCTAGCACAGTATTGATTGGTTTCTGTTTGGCTTGTGTTCTAACACCCTTTTGACTCGTAAAACTCACCCAGTATCTCACTGTCCAACTCGGTAAATGAGGAAGAATTTCCTGGGATTTCCATGAGGAAGCAGAAATGGAGAGGGGAATTTGGATTTCAACACTACACTAAGGTCCTCAAAACATGTTTTACTCTTTTACTGACCTGTACAATTCAGAACATACTGCTGCTCAGTTCTTAAGGTTCTTAGTGTAGGTACTTCAAGCCACAATGAGTTTCTTGTAGAAACAGATACTCTATAAAAATTATACTTTAGATAAGTTCTTGTATATAAACTGCAGAGACTGAGGTATCAATATATTCAATTCAAGACAGAGTGAAATAGGTTAATGATTAAGATTCAGATAACAGGGTTTGTGTAAAAAAAAAAAGTCTTGGAAGTATAAACTGTATTCTTGGTTACCTTTTCATTTATGCTGGATTATTTTCTGGTCTTTATCCATTTGTTTATACTAATCGTTCTCACCATAAGAAAAAAAAAATAAAATAAAAAAAAAAAAAAAAACCAACAAAAAACAACCAAAACAAACCCAACAAACGACATAAAATCAAGCTAACAATTCCCTTCTCATGATGTGACTCATCAATGGTCTAAGTACTGTAACAAAAGCAGATTTTGCCAAGATCCTTCCTTTTTAATTATTGGACAAGCCACATGCATTCAATATGCTAAAGCTTCTTTTTTACAAGATTCTCTCTATTTCTGTAATAAGAAATTTTAAACTGGACTTAAAGAATAGTTAAAAAACCTTTTAAATAGGACTGCCTGTATGGTTTCTTGTATAAAACACTGGGAGATTTGCTCATATTTCTATTAAACTGCAATTCTAAAATCAATGCCATGTCCAGTTTGAGTTTTAGGAGTTTAGATATACTTTTCAAGATTATATGGAGATTTTAAGCCAGAATTCAACAAAACGGGTCACTCTCACCTTACTCAATGACATCTGTGTGAACAATCAGTAGATTATCTCTTTTTTATTCCTCCACCCCCTCTCAGTGGGAGTCCCAGGTCAAGGATTTATGTACATATTTAGGACTAGAATAATCACATCCAACACATGATACATAACTTAGCTCTCCCCCTGCCATCTCACTTGACAACAAATTTTGCCGCCTTATAAGAAGTATATTGTGCACTGGTAGCAATAAAATAGATGAACAGTGTGAAATAAAAGACCCTGAACACTCTTTCAGAGGAGTTAAAGCAAGGAGCCAACAGAATGGGTTCTCCTGGGTTTTGGTATGATTTTGTTGCTGCTTGTCCAGCGTGCCCGTCAGTCCTTCTCCTCCTAAAGCTCGTGGAGCCTTGAAGAGCTTCCTTAGGAGTGCTGCTGTACTCAGGGTGAGAGAACAGGAGCACCTTCCAAGGACAGTACTGCGATTCTCTGTCAGCTGCTGCACTTGTAACGTGAACAGAGATTCACAGACAGACAGAACAAATTTGACTGCCCTGTAATGAACTTGATATGTGAAATTAAAGATGAGTGACAATCTAGGGTGAATTTTATCAGTTGTCATTTGTGTAAGCAGGAATTTTTAACAGATTGTTTTTTTGGTGTTTTGTTTTGTTTTTGTGGGGATTTTTTTTTTGCTTGTTTGTGTTTGCTTTTTTGTTTTTTTTTTATGATTTAACTGTTTGACTTCAATTCAAGGTATATAGCTTGGCAGTTATTTGTTTCTGAAGTAAATGAAAGTGAGGAAAAGCATCTGACACAGCTCAATTAATTTCTTGATTAAGACCATAAGACATCATAACCAATTAAAAACTTAAAATATGTTACCGACAATTTGTGTATCATGGTTTTGAACCAGTTAAAAAAGGAGGCCAGCTCAGCATGACTTTTTAAGCTGCCTTCATATTTTATGTCTTTAAAATACATAGTTTTATAGAATTTAATAACCCCCATCTGCTTATCTTTAGAGCAAATGTACCAAAAAATATCAACGTGTACCAGACACACAAATTATTATTATTGACATCCATTTAACAATTTTGAAAACAGAAACATAAAAGCAACAGAAAACCATCTAAGCCTAGTACAAGGAAGAAAGACTTAATATTTATGTAACAGAACCAAAGGCTATATGAAGTTTAATAAGTCTCTTGATGTGAGTTTTGGAAGTCCAATTCAGAGCATCATATGTCACAGAATGTACCTTCATATACACATTTAGAAATATTCCCTTGAAAATATGTTATTAGGTAAAATAAACTAAGTTATAAAGATGTAGACTTGGTTAAGGGGTGATTCTCTAATTTTCTTTTCCCCCATCTCTCAGTTCTTTATTTATCATTAAACAACATGGTGCTTTCCAACATTCTTGTATCTACAGTACACCACAAACCATACACGTCCCTACAACTTCTTAATTGATGTTCATGATAGCTGTGATTTCCAGGCAGTGTTATATCTTAACTCTGGATATGTCATTAACTGTGTAGTGCCTAGCACTGCAGAAGAAGTAGCACATTCTGTTTTCTCTTGATGAAGTTCATAAAGATCCAATCCTTGTTTTGTAGCATCCATTTCAATAAGGATGGTAGTATTACAGCCCAGGAAAGGAGCAAGTCAGCTGATGTTACAGACATAACCTCAACAGGTAAGAGAGACCACATTTGAAGATGTGAGGTGTGGTAGATTTCTGTGTGTTTTTCTCTGGGAGGAAACATCTCTTTCTGCAGAATGGTGCCTTATATATTTTAAAAAGCACACCTGGTGCTTGGGCTCTTAAAGGAAGAATGTGAGAAAGTATTTTTTTCCTCAGTGACTTACTGGTTTATCCCCATGCTGATGAGTGCAAGATTTCAGTAATTCCTAACTTCCTTTTCTGTTTTATCAGTGTTCTAGGAAAACACTGTGTGCCTTTTCATAAAAAGAAATATGTGCTACTTGCTGCTACTGTTACAAGAAGAGTTAGTATTATTCTAAACTCTGATTTAAATAGATCCCATTTCTGCTCTGAATAGCAAACATAAGCATGACTTTGTGAGATAAAAGGTGAATTTCACTTTTATTGAAAATTGAGATGAAAGAGAGGAAGAAAGAAATGATGAAGGAAGGAAAGAGGGAAGAGGGGATGATGCCCCAGCATTTAGAGATGGAAAAAAAGGGGAAGGATTCCAGGATTCCAGGATTCCAGGATTCCAGGATTCCAGGATTCCAGGAAGGAAGGGAGGGAGGGAGGGAGGGAGGGAGGAAGGAAGGAAGGAAGGAAGGAAGGAAGGAAGGAAGGAAGGAAGGAAGGAAGGAAGGAAGGAAGGAAGGAAGGAAGGAAGGAAGGAAGGAAGGAAGGAAGGAAGGAAGGAAGGAAGGAAGGAAGGAAGGAAGGAAGGAAGGAAGGAAGGAAGGAAGGAAGGAAGGAAGGAAGGAAGGAAGGAAGGAAGGAAGGAAGGAAGGAAGGAAGGAAGGAAGGAAGGAAGGAAGGAAGGAAGGAAGGAAGTTAATGTCCTTGACCTTACAAGAGCTAATCTTGTCTTATTTCAAAAGAAAGATACAAAACATCCAGCTAACACCCCTAATTCCCTAAAGACAGTTCAGTATTCCACAGACAGAGCCCTCAAATCTAGTTTCCATAAACCCTTTGTGATGGCCAGTATATCAAGGATAAAAGCATAAGTTTACTAACAAGCAATTTCCTCTGTTCCAATTTAAAACATTTCAATGGAGAGTTTTCTAGTCATGATCTTAACATGCAAGGCACACACAAAGTTGACAAAGGAAATTATTGAAGACAATGTCCCACTGTAATTAAAACAGTGGAAAGGCAGAACACAGAAACTCTCCCACCCACCATTCACCCTTCCCATCCTAATGCAAGTAGAAATGCATGCTTTGTAGACCACAAATACCCAGGCTGATTAATTACATGGCTATGCAATATTACTCATGCATTCCTCCTGAAATGTCAAAAGGATTAGGAGTGCCACATCTTTCCTCCCCAACTCTAATCTAAAGGAGCCCTGCTGAAATGAAAACAGTGCAATTACTTTCGTACACTGTCAATTTTACAATAGGGGGAAAAAAGAGCTTTACTAACAGCAAATAATTATACCACCACTTAATGATTGATTTAACATAGAAAACCCATCTAATTCCTTTTGTCATTACAATCTACAGTGCTAACACTCTAACAATGCTGCCTTAGTGGTTCGGCATTACATTAGCATTAAGAATAATGCTAATATAAAACCTAGCTTAACTTTTTATATTGTTAATCTGCATCAATGCACTATACTCCTGGTGTATTATGAGGCCTATTAGTGTAGTAAACATTTGGGATGATACAATCCAGTCTAGCAACATCATTTCAAGGAAGGGATTCATGCAGAATTTTATGCATTTGAAAAATTAGCCTTCTACCTGGCAGTCAGAGTAAGGGGTCATGCACTTTCCATTTTGCTGCAAACAGTAGTCGATGAGCAAAGTAATACTGCATAACACAATTATATGTTTTCAAGCCCTACCTACCTCTAAACGGGTCTCATTCAGATGATTGCTGCCCCATCTTGAGCTTTGAGATGGAGATGGACATATTTCTGATATTATTTATAGAATCAGTACTGCAATGGGATGGGAAGGTCTTTTAAAATAATCTAGGAGAACCTCATTTCATGCTTCAAAACTTTGGAACAATTGTTTATTTCTATTTAAATACACAGCACTTTAATAATTTTGCTGTATTCAGTAAAAAGCAGTACTTGTCTTGCAGATCTAACCACATATACAAACCAAATAGAGGTCTGGTATGACCAAAAAAAGGAAAAGGAGCATCCTTGACTTAATATTGTAGACTTCATTGTATTTCAAGTGCTCTATTAATTGTAATATAAATGTAGACAGCAAACTTTTCAGAATTTCTAAATTGCTTCTGAACAAAAATAAATCTGAAAAGGTCAAGGATGTTTTATGAGTTTGGGGTTTGGGCCAGAACAGGTTAATTTGTGAATGTCTTTTAAAACAAGGACATATTCAATATCTGGTTTAACAGAAAGAACAGGTAGAATTGGTCATGTATTTATCTGATATCAAAATTCAGGAAACTTGATTGTCTTGCACAGTCACATATTTGATGTAGTGTCAGTGAGGGTTTTACCTGTCCATTTATCTCTAATAAGAATGAAATGAGCATAACAAGCATTGCAATAGAGTGAAAGAACTGCAGTATGAAATTGTACCCTTGAATATCCCATCAGAGAGGACTGTAAATTCTGCACTTTCCATTTCTCAGTCAGAAAACACGTGGACTAAGAATGAAAGTGTGAAATCATTAGAGTTTATATCTCAGCCTAGCTGTAAGCTTTGGCCTATTTCTTTAGAAGTGTCACTACTTCCTGTTTAACATATCGACCTGCCTATTTGGCATTTGACAGCAGTATTGAATTTTTGCTGAATTTTATGCTTCAGGAAGGACATAAAGTAACAGGTTTTCCCCTGGGTTCCCCCCTCCACAGCCTCAAATTTACTATGAACTTCAGAAACACTTTGTAATCTCATGTAAATCTGTTATTTCTTCTTTTCTGCTAGAAGCAGTCCTCTCTTTTTTTGCAGGAGGGGCAATGTGGCAGTGGGGGTAAGGGTTCCCTTGACTCTAGAGAAGTTGCTTTCAAACAGTGCAAAGCACAGGTAAATAAATGTCCTTTTTACCTTTTCTCCCAACATTTTCTTGGCTGGTTTGGGTGGATCTCAGCACATAAAGTTGTCTTTGATGATCTCTCTATGCCCTCTCCTGCTTTTTCCTCCTTTATACTTTCACAAAGCCCAGTCTCTATGTTGGAACTGCCAGTGTGGTCTGAAAGGCAATTATTGTGACACTGAGAAAGAAAATACCCACCTTTTTTGTTTGTTTTGCTTGTATTTTTTTGTTTGTTTTGTTTTGTTTTGTTTTGTTTTGTTTTCTTAGATCCAAAGCCAAACTTTGAAAATCCTTTTGGTTCCCAATTCCCGGTAGAGCATGAGTTACAGATGAAATTGAGATGCTCACCACAAATGAATATCATGACACTCAGCACTAAAATGATGAAATACTGTGGAATTTGCAGTGGTCATATATGAATATTGCTGAGTAGAGCTAAGAGGAAAACATAGATATAGAGGATTCTTAAAAGTCACCAAACCAAGGCAAAATTAGTTAACAGGGAAATCTGAAGCAAAACATCCCAATAAACTGATTTGTAATTTTAGTAAAATTCAGGTGTGCAGCGCTTTGCTTCTGTCACACAAAATCTCAGCATCTTCTCCTCACTTCAGGGGTCTGAGACACGGAGTGACACACGAGGGTCTGGTGGGTTCTTTGAAGCATGAGCAGGATGAGAAGACTTAGAAAATGGACAGCTGAAGGGTATGTGTGGGTGCGTTTGTGTGTCTGTATCTGAGTGTCTGTGTGTGTCTGTGTTGAAGGGACATAGAAATGTCTTCAATATGCCTGGAGATCACTTAGGAAAAAAAAAAGTGCTAGGCTCTGAAATGGACCATAATTCTGATTCTCCTCACTAGCTGCATGACAGAGAAGGTTGTTGAGAGAAGACGTTTCTTAAAGGCTTCTTCAGAGTCTCAAAAGAGCATTGTTTATAGGCTACAGATCCAATTCTTCCCCCTCCTCCTTCCCCGATCCGCAGCTTTTAGATATAGTAATTCTAGGTTCCACTTCACAGGAGACAATTAGATTTACCAATATTTAATTTTAAAGCACAGATTGTTCATGACTGCAATAACTTCAGTGAAGGGACGGGGACACCCAGAGCTCATAATTCAACTAGAATTTAGCATTCTAAAACTTTCTTGTTGCTGGCTGAGCCCATTCTTTCTAACCTTTCATTTTTCCTCTTTGTCACTTTGCTCTGCCAGCGTTCAGCATTGCTACTTTTCTCAATTACTCTCAAATTTTCATCTACCATACTACGAATGCCTTTAAAGCTTCTTTCTTATTTTTTCCCCCTTATCTAATAGGTCATGAAAAAACTTACGTTTTCCTATTTTGTTCTTTTTTTTTTTTTTAATTTATTCTTTGTGTAGATTTATCAGAGGGGAAAAAGAGTCATGAAGTTATTACTACTGGGTAGGAATAACTGAAATGACAATGTTTACAAGGAAGGGATGAGGTTCTACATCTAATTCGTTACTTAGCTTAGGCACAGAAAGTAATAAACATTTACACAAAGGAAACTCCATCGCACAAAACTGCCTATTTGCCTTCTAAAGAATAAGTAAAGTCCACTTGTTTCACTTCAGTCATTTCTGCCAGACTTGATGGCACATTAACACTTTTTTTTTTTTTTCCAGTCTGATAATATATTAGGGCATTCTTTTAATCATCTCCAAGGCAATATTTTCAATATCAAGTTCTTATCAGAAATTTTTCTTTTGCTTTTGGCTAAAATAGACTTCCTAAAGTTATGGAGAAAATCTGAATTACATCACTGACTAGTGTGATAATAATATTTTATTTTAAACTGCAGTTGTGGACATTTCTGGAGTGTCTTTATCAGAACAAAAGAAATATGAACTATCCTCCTGTGACTTCATTTTTCCTCTTGAATGTTCTGTTAGATAAGGAGTCAAGACTGAAGGTGCACTGATCCACAGAAGTGGACACGAATATGATTAAATGAGATTTAGGGATCAAAGAAGCTTATAATAAAAGCTTAACATATGGGACAGCAGGAGCAGGGAGAAACCAAGCAAGTACATGATGGCAGAGCACTGAAGATGTGTCTTCAAAGAGAAGTCCTAAGAACAGACAAGAACAACTAAAAATTATTTGGTCTCTTAGCACCTCGCACTTTGGTCTCCTAGCACTTCAGCTGCAAATTCTGGGCCAACTCCTAACTCTCTGGGTTTTCCAGCCCATTGAGGTGGCTATTTAATAAAAGATCTGGTCCAATTTCACGATTTGCAACCACCAAAGGGGATCACAGGCATTCCCTTCTCCTTTCACACATGTTTCTCTGGGTAATATCAGATATACTGTTTCTGACACTTTGATCAGCCAGGTAAATTTCTCATTTTGAAATTGTTATTAATGGTTGGGTGATTTTGTACGGAATTAGTGTTCTGAACATCCTTATTGAATAGTTAGTAAGGTAAGCTTTACAGATGACACAAAGAGAATGGAAGGAATGGGGTGAGAGAAGAGGGATGTAAAGTAGAATAAAGCAGTTTTTGAAACACTGGGTGAGGTTCTCTCAGTCACTTACCCTTAGTACAGCTTTAAAAGCCAGGGAGTTGACTAGAGTCAATTCAAAGTCTGGTAGTCCATTAAGAATCTGCCAAAATCTAAGAAAAGCCATCTTGCTCTCACTCAGAATACAATTCTTGTGTAACTTACTGATTTCATTTCCATCTGGATTTGAAAACGTGGACTACTTCCATCGTTATTATCTGGTCCAGTAGGCCAGATAATCTTGATGAAATTCACCCTCTTTTAAGTCACATATTAATCAAATGAGAGCCCACTCAGGTGACCCATATTAGCTTTATTAGACTGGTCCTTTTACAGACTTAATAGACAAAGTCAAGCATCAAGAACAGTGTAATTCCTCACAAGGTCCAAGTC
This sequence comes from Acridotheres tristis, assembly GCA_037013685.1. NCBI lineage: Eukaryota > Metazoa > Chordata > Aves > Passeriformes > Sturnidae > Acridotheres > Acridotheres tristis. Next base: position 73,669,830 of record CM072919.1, read on the forward strand.
TATCCAAAGGGAAGTCATGAAGTACAATGCAATGACTCCATTCATTTCCAAAATCTTTATGAAGAGATTTCACCAGGGAGCTAAAGACTGCTCTATAAAATGAACATATTCCTATGCCTTCCAGCATGGTCCCAGCTGTTCACAGTCTCTCCCGCTGACACCAGGACTTCATCAATCTTTGATCTCATCTCCAGCTGCATGTTTTAGATCTCATCCTAAAGAACAAGCACAATGCTAAAACAGTTCCTCAACTACTTCTGTAAGAAATGGTAAAGAAGGAAATATATAGGAGTCTGTTTCAACTGAAACAGCCCAACTTCCTCACTACAATACAGGTTTCACATCACAAGCTATTCCCAATTTTATTTAAACTCTCTGTCTTTAAGACACTATATTCCATATAGGAGGCTTCCAGTTTTTAGTGGAGTTAACATTATGTTTATACAATATAAATTAGGACTCCACAGGTCCGTCCACACCAGTAAATTAAATGATCCCCAGGAGTGGCTTTTGCCACTGCAGCTGTTGTTTTAAATTCTGCTTAGGGAGGGATGCATGGGAAAGTGACAGATGACCTCAGGCAATGTCCTGCAAGGATGAGTCCAACTCTAGAAGTACAGAGGAGGCTTCTCCTGTGTCCTGGCACATCCTTTAATTTACTGATGTGAGCAGACAGAACAGTATTCACCAGTCTTACCAGTAAATAGGAAGAACAGCTATAATGACTAAATCATGTTGAATTTTCCCTCCAAAGGTACTTAAAACTCTCAGGTAAAGACTTACTTTTAAATTAGCTCCATACAATGGTCAGTTTAATTAACCTTCTCTGCATAGTATTTTCCTAATAAAAATGATAAAACGTCTGGTAGTGAAACTGAAAAAGGGCTTAAGAAACTGATACTTTAACAAAGCAATAAATCAGTGTCAGTTTTAAATATAAATATACAAAATATAATGATTAGATAAGTTCTGGAATGTCGTAAGTCTTAATGGTTATAGGGACACTAGTGAAAGGTGATAAAAACACTAATTATTTTTAATATTATTATTGTTATTGTTTTTATTATTGAAATTAGTAATAATATTAATAGTATTAATATCATTCGTAGTATTATTCAATAACACCACAGCTCTACCACGTCCCCAAGAAAGGCTATCAAAGGTTGAATAATCTTTGATGAAAACTACTCGTAATTCTTTGACAAAGTTGATGCAGTGATGTGTTACTAAAGCTGAATGATTTTTCTCGGTTTTTTTTTTTAATGCTCATTAGTAATTAATTTTTCTTCTTTAAAGAAGATGAGGTCTTCTTTGCATAAAAATGAACCGTGGGCAATTTCCAACAGAATGTGTCTTTTTCTGAGCGTGCTTCAATAAATAGCCTGGGCTAGGATATTGAAAAGAGACTTGATCGAAAAGGTACTTCAGTGGCTGTGGTTAGTTAATTTCTCATGTGATTTTGAGTTAATTATTTGTTGAGGAGGAAGACAATTTCATACCTTTTTTTTTTTTTTTTAAGGTAAAATTAGGGGCCAAAAAATGCCCTAAGACCAACAGGGTAAAATGTTTAACTTCAGGGATAACCAGGGCAGTAGTTAGGCAGTAGGCTCTGGTACTTATGTATTCTGCTTTGGCAAGGTCATGAGCCACACAAAAAGTTTGTCTTAGAGATATTAGGGGAGGAAGAGGAAAAGTCTGGAATCAGGAAAATAGAATACCTTCTCTCACGCCTCAAAGGAGTGTATTTCATATGCATATATCTGTGGGGCAATTCATAACAAGTTAAATGATGGCTGTGGTTTTCAGTTGTCTTATTTAGTCAAATAAAGAAATACATTAACAAATATGTGTATGTATATATATGTGGTGTCAGCTGTCACCAGACTGTGCCAAACATGAAAAAGTGAGGAAGTTCTCTGTCAAAAATGCATCAGTGCTAGGAATAAAAAAACCAAAATACAGTATCTGGGGCAATATTGTTAATCCAACATGGAAAAGCTGAGATAGCCTCACCAAAATAGTTCTATCCCACAGCATGAACTTCTTTCTTATATCCCTTCTGACTCTAGCAGCTTTCCTACTAGTCAAGTGCACCTAAAGGACTTGATGGACTAAATGTGTCCTGATATTCAGGAATATGTGGTGATATTGACAAATGCTCACTGTAGTTCAGAATGCGAGAGAACCACCCAAATAATTTTCATCTATGACCTACTGGTATAGTAAGCATTAATTTGAATGAAGGTCTTGGAAATACAGGAGCTTGCTCATTACTTTCTGTTCTCTGTCACATCTATTCTGTGACCTACTGCCTCTGTTCCTCTGTTTTACTCTCAGACCAGCTGCTGTTAACCATTATATTTTTTCTCTTTACCGTTTTTTTGCTCGAAGCTATAATAGGCAGTTATTCTGAACTCTGTATGATCTAAGAAGTCTTGGGAAAGAGAGAGAGAGACACACATGCATGTGTATAGTGTTGAGAGAGATTACAGAGTAGAAAATAAAGTAATATTTGCATTCCTCGGTATGGTTTAAATTTGATTTGATGCAGAATTATCAAGCAAAGTTATCTGACCTGTGTTATGCAAGAGGAGTTACACAAGGTCCCATTTGGACTTCAAATCTATGAATCTATAACAGCAATGGAAACTATAAATAAGGTGACCTTCCCAGATTCTCAGTAAGGTTCAGTCGAGAATGTCTTATCTGACCATCCATGAAACAAAAAAAGGGTTATAACCAACAATCTCAAAATCACTTTAATATATTTTAAAGGCAAACAAGGTCATTTGCAATGGTTCATCAATTTTCAGAAAGCATTTGATCTTTTCAGTTTGAGTTTTCTGATGAGATTTTTTTAATATATATATATTTTTTTAATTTAACTGCAGATAGAAATGGGAGTTGACAGGGTTGATTTTTAAAATCTACTGGGAAAGATAACATTTAGTTCCTAGGTAAGAAGTATTGTCAAGCAATGTCCTGACAAATGTCTGCTTTTTCTGTGCCCAGAGAACACCAGTACATAATGAGAGAATTGATAAGACATTATTCCTTTGCTTTTGCTCCCTTGATTAGTGATAACTGTAATTTATTTGAAAGAGCGCAAGTAATGGCTAGACAGAGCAATGTGTCCTTCAGATGTAACCTTAGTAGATACTTAATTCTTACCATTTGTTGACCAAAGCAGAGTGGGTCAAATGCCCTTGTCTGGTCTGTGATAGCAGAAAAAAGAGTGTGTAAACAGTTCCAATAGTGTGAACCATAATGAATTGGGATAGAGCAGCCTGAAGTCTCTGGATGAAAGAGGAAAGGGTTTCTGGAGGCAGCATGAGGGAGAACTACACTGCAGGGAGGCAGATAGAGAAGAATTATGTCTTTCATTTCCCAACTCTTGAACATGAAGCGTAGAACTAGATGTAGGGAGCCCTCATCCACCATGGGATTTTTTTTTTTTCCCCTTCCCCAAGGACAGTCTCTCTGAGGCAGGTAAATCTCCAGGACTGACTGTACTTTCCACACAGTCACATTTCTCCATAGAGGTGCTATTTTAATTTCCAATCCCCTTCCACCCCCACTTCAGCCCCTGTTTCCTGCTAATAGATGGCAGTGCAGTGCTCTTGATGGAAAGGTGGGTAAACGAAGGGCAGATTTGGCAACCTCAAGTCCCTTTTCTCGTCTTCTCCCTGACAACATGCAGTGATAATGCTGTCTCTATTATCTGTCCTTCAGTAATAGAATATATGTGTTTGCAGAAAGCAGTGTGCTAGGGTTAGGCACCTCATTCAGATAAGATATCCCATGAATCTTCATTGGGAAGTGCACTGAAGAAGCTCTACAGCTGACCAAAGGCTTTCAATGGATCCCAAAGAGAGAACTACACTTTGATCCATATTTTTTCCCAGAACTCCTGCCCCACACATGCATTACTTTGTATCAAGGGCTCAGGGAACAGTGAGACATATAGCTCTGCTAAAAAAACAAATCAAACCAAACCAAAAAAAAAAACCCAAAAAAAAACCAAAAAACCAAAAATCAAACCAAAAAGAAACCTCAAGCAAACAAAAAAACCAAAACTCCAAAATCCAACAAAGCAATCAAAACAAAACCAAAAACCACACAAACAAAACTGGGGACAGTTTACTTTATAGTCCAGTATCCAGAGACAGTGAAAACATGAGCTAGGCCATCTCAGCTGGCCAGGGACCAGAGTTAATTCCCTGACATAGGTCACTAAGTCAGTAAAAGAATATTCTTTATCTCTGTCTCTGTTTGTCTTGTTCAAGGCCATGAGCTTGGTGCCTTTATCAATCTGCCTTTCTCACTTAGCTGCTTTGCTTGCAGTTAAAGTTGCCTGTTCTGTTTTGCAACATAAAAGATGGCTCCTGACATGAATAGGAAATGATACTCTATAGTGGGATGATGCATTACAGGTATGTATTTTAGAATTCTACAGTATAGTACAATATTCCTCTTTAAATCTTTAAACCTGAACTTTAGCTAGACTTTCAGTGACCCAAAAACAGCAGAATGCATGATTATCCCATGCTAATGTTCCTTAATCCTTCCTTTTTTTTTTTTTTTAACCAGTCTCAAGAATGCCGCTTAATAAAGACAGAACATCAATAACTAAGATAGGGGTTGTGTGGAGCTGGAAAACATAATTTGTATTCAAAAAGATGTTTTATCCTAGGTACAGAACAGGAGAAAAAAATCACAGGTCTGCTAAGGCAGTCCACCTGATGTCCTGGAAACATGTCAGGAATGCTGCAGATTATGTGCAGGGTTATGGAGACAACCTGTTTCCTTCCCTTGTTGCTCAAAAAGAAGAATCTATTGTTTTATCTCTAGGAAAGCTCTTAGTATGGAAAGAAATGAAGATGAAACATAAGTGGGCTGATGATTTTGGAGCCAGATTCCTGATCCACACTTTCAAATCTGCATTCTGATGCATAACTTATTCTGCAATTAGAAATTATTTCTAATTTTAACTAAGGAAATTCACACGTGACTTATTTCACAAATCGCACAAAAATCTAAATTCTAGCAAAAAGCAGAGTGAGGGCTGATCATACATTGGGACATGACATGCTCTCAGTATCTTTTTAATGGATTGTAATGACTGTGAAATATTTTTATTCCAACGATTAAATTAATTTATATGAAGAAGGAAAATCGAAATCTAGTAGAAGAATCAAGACATGGAAACGCAACATGTAATTTTGTACCAGTCCATAAATAAGACTTCACCAAAAATGAAGCAGTTACTTCTGAGGTCAAAGGTTCCTTGTACCAGAACCCTCCAGAGCAACATCCTCTCTCCAAAAGAGAGCAGTAGAAGACATTTAGTGAAATAATAAGATGGACCAAACAACTACTGAGTGATTTCTTGCTGATACATTCCCCAGCTCCTGGCAGTTCGTGATGCTGGCACTTCCTGAAGAGAAACCAGCATCCTTTCCACAGCACTTAATAACCTCCCATGGACCCATTCCTTCTGGACTTTCCCACTGCCTTTTTAAATCCTCTTGAATCCTTAGAAACATCCTGTGGTGATGAGAAACCCTGTTTAATTGTATGTTGCATGACAATTGCCTTCATAGGTTTCAAACATTTTTGTCCAAAAATCTCTTGGATCCCCCCTGATTTCTGTGTTTTAAAGACTCGTGACAGAGTGATTCCTTTCCCTTTCCCATCCTGTGTCTGACTGTACAGGCCTCTGTGAGACACCTGGCACCATGACCATTTTCTCAAGCTTCAGTGCTTGACTGATGAGTCCTTCCTTGCCCAAAATCCATCCTCAAACACAGATCATTTGCCACCTTTTCCAACCTTTCTTTTCCTGAATCTGATGTTACCTTTTTAGAACCTGTGAGAACTGCAAGGAATATTTAAAATAGGTCCCTACCTTATGCTTTTTTCCAAGGCAACTACTTTACACCTCTGATAGCCCAGTTTCACACAGAAGCCCCTAAATAGATGGGAACATACTATTACATCGGGCTGGCATTTAAACACCCTCATTCTCCATCTACGGGCCCAGAATCTGCTTATTATTCATTTGTGAGGGGTTGTTTTGGCCCTATGAGCAGTGGAACAAACCCTCAAGATAAGTAATGTCTGAGGCAGCTGCTTGAGTGGATCCATCATTATCACTCGAATATGCTCTGTGGATAAACAGAGGCCTTCAGTCCCTGGGGCTGCTAATCTGACACCTTTCATGGAGCACTAAAAGAATTCACTTAAAATTAAAAACAATGCACAGCTGTTTCAATGGATAAGTCATGCCATTTGCATGAGGATAATGGATAATCAATATACAATGGTGACACAAATTAAATGTGGATTAAATAGTCATTGTTCCACAGCTACGCTCTATGTGATTTTCCCAGATACCGTCTGATAGTCCTGTATTTTTTATTACTGCTTCGAGAAAAATGCATTTTCTTCTCTTGGAAGATGCTTCTTCTTTATCAGTCACACTGGTACAAAACAAACAAATGAAAGTGCTAATTTTCTCTGTTTATCTACCACATCAAAGTTCACTTTTTGATGAGTGATAGAGATTACAGAGGGGAACTATTTATTTTTATTGCACTCCTCAGATATTCCTGGTGCAAGAGATTCTGGGAATGGGCCAGTAATGATAGGGCATGGTAAACTTAGCTAATTCTGAAAGTTTCCTTGTTCCTGATACACATTTTCTGTGGTTGATATGGAGATATAGGCTCTTTCTCTAAGAATAGAAGGTAAAGCAGACATCATAAGGATGAATCATTCCTGGGAGATGTGTGTCTCCCTCCACTCAGTACTAAGGGAGCCAAGGAAAATTGCTTAGTTTAGGAGTCCAAAATCTTGGTGGCTACAATTCTGTAAAATTAATCTTATTCCTATTTGCTTGGTAAGTTGTCTGGCAACATTCAGATTTAAAATAAGTTATTCCTGTTTGCTGTTTACTCATACAATAATGATTAAATATTTCAACATCATTAATGTATCTAAACCCACATTTAGCCAACATTAGGACACACAGTTACTTCCAATGTATAAATGTTTTCTGAGTGATTTGTGAGAATTAATGAGAATTTCTTTGAGGGAGAAAGAGTAGACCCATGAAATCTTAAGCTTTGACCATTCTCCTCTTTAAGATCCAGCTTGAATTTAGGCACAGAACTCCTATAGATCTTTGAAAGGATTGTGTTGTGGCATCCTAAATTTCATCCAAGTCTTAGTGACAGAGAACATCTGAAAGAGGCAGCCGAAGGAAGTTATGCAGAGGACCAAAGGTTGTATTTAGACTCTGAATATAGCTCTTAATCATTCCAGATAAGTCAACCAAAACCCATAATTAATAACAAAAAGTAATAATGAACTTCTGTCTAACATACACTACTTAACTAACCTCAATTCAAATCACTGACCTAGAAGTATTAAACTCTCTTTCCTATTACTAATCAGATGAAAGAAACACCAACTGCTCATAGAAATTACTTTTTTTTTTCATTTTCTTCACTGAGATAAATTAAGTTCTTTTCAGTCTGTGTGATATTTTTTCCCAGGCAGACCTGATGCCAAAAAATCCTACTACTTCTTTTAATTTGTCAAAACTTTTATGGAGACAGAAAGGTGGAGAGTGTTAAAAATTCAGAATTATTTTAGTCATAGTTATAACCTTGAGAAATTTTCATCCATGTAAGAAAATCCTTTATATTGAAAAAGAAAATACGAAAAGAATGCCGTTTTGCTTAACACTTTCATTTTCCTTTCAAAATTGAATATTTCAATATTTCTGATGAAGGAAAAGTGAGGAATGCTCTTTTTTTTTTTTTTTGTGGCGTGAGTAGTGAAATTTGCACTGACCTTGTGGGAAACAGAGGAAAACCTACATTGTGTACTTCCAAACAGCTCACCTCAAGTCCTGAAAATCTGCCCTTGCTTGGCTCCCCTGTTTGCCTGTTTGATCTGTGCTGTGATGGGAATGCTGCTGCCCTGCTGCCAGCCATCTGAGATGCTTACCATTCCCAAAGAATTTTGCTCTAGAGCTGGCTGCAAGCTGACATTGCCTTTTTGTAATATATTTATCTGTGTGTTTGCTGGCAAGGATGGAGAGAAATGCCAGTTATGTAAGTGAGAAAACCTGTTTTACAAGTGAAAATAATGTCTACAATCTGGAAGATTCAAATGAGTCAGACGCTAGGATACACATTTAAACCCAAACCTGATATTTGAATTCAGCAAATGCTTGCACATGCATGTAATCCTTTGGAAATCAGTGAAGAAATGTTCATGTGACAAACTTTTCGCAGGTGTGAGACTTTGCTTGACTGCTCCCTCAAGTGGGAATATTAAAATTTCTAAAAGGGAAGTGTAAATGGAGGTTCTTACTGAGGAACACTTCTTAACAGCTGCAAAACCGATTGAATGAAACAAACTGCATAGCTCAAACCATCAGCTAAGAAAAACTAGACTGTAATAAATTATTAGTAGTCAAATAGTCAGCATTCATGCCAAACATCAGTTAGAATTTCAGAGTAAAAATCAATACCCATCTATTAATATATGTCTTAATATAAACAAAAACAGAACAAAACCAATCAGCCAAACAGACAGATAAACAAAACAAAACAAAACAAAACAACAACCAACCAACCAAAAAAACAAACAAACAAAAAAAAAAAACCAAAAAACCAACAAAAAAACAACAACAACAACAACAAAAAAAACCAAAATTTCAATTTTATTTATTTTTAATGTTGTCTGGCTGTAGCAGCAGATAATTAGAAATATTTAATATGGGAAAACATCTTCAAGTTAAAATTTTTCAAAGCTTAAATCTTTGCATTTGGCAGTACAGAAATGATATGTTAGGCATGTTGCACTCTCTCTCAGTATGATAGCAACTAAAGTGGCTTAAAATTGGATTCATTTATAAAGCTGGACACCATTAATATCACCCCCTGCATGACAGTAATTCATTTCACTCTGGTTTGTCTGCACAGCAGTAGGGGCTCTGGTCCTTGTATTCAGATCACAGTCCTAATTAAGTATTCATTATAGAATACATATTTTTTCATTTTAGACGGAATATCAAACATTCATGCCTGGTATTAAACTTGTTTACCATTGGACTATTGTTTTATTAATAAACACTGCCATACATGTCAGCACTAACTTCAGGGTCAAAAAGAGAGCTGAGTTGAAACTGAACATTACATACAAATTTCTTAGGACCTTTTGGGAAAAAGCTGTAACTTTCACGTTAGTTTCAACCTCCGTAATTTCAGGGAGAGTGATAAAACCTTTTGAGTTTCTTTATTCTACTTCCTTTTTGAGTACACCTGAAATCTAATGAGAAAATGCCAATCAGAGGTTTCTGGTGTCAAATAAAAGTCAATGGCATATATTTAGGTTTAGTTTGATTTTAGTGTTGAGCTCTCAAACACAAAGGTACATCTATAACGCAGTTTGTAATTCTCCAAAAATCAAGCAGTCTGAGGAAAATGTCTTGATTTTGAGCCAGAATGATAATTTCTGGGCACAATGGAGCATGCAGTAGAGACCCATCCTGCTCAAGTCAGCTTGCACCTATCGAGTCACAGGTGACATCCATCTGCTCAACCTGCTCTCTAGCACACCTGGAAGACCTATCTTTCTTATGGCCTCATTTTACAAGTCCATGTGAGTTGTGAGTCTGCACCTTGCAAAGGCACACATTTTTTCTGGACAAAAACTTTCCCAAAGTAGAGGAGAGAAGCCAATTACAATTCATATTACCTAACCATAGAAATGCAGAAAGTGTATTCGTAGTTCTCAGTTGAGGTAAATCAAGGGAGAATCCAGCTACTCTGTCTAAATACAGGTTTATAATGTAACTGAAGTGTAATTGAATGTCTGAGACATTGTGAGAAGGAGTACTCTTAGATGCCATAATCCAGAACCTTATTTCCTTATTCTCCCTTAGCAAAATACCTTGTGAGTTCCAGGAGGCAAGATGGGTTTACCTTATATTTCACTCATCCTCTTGACCCATCAGTTCTGAATGGACTGGGACATACCAAGGTTAACATGTATTTTCAGTGTTGATTCACCACTTTCTGCTTTTGTGGTCTAAAATAAGACAATAGAGTTGGCAAATAACTGTACAACAATTTCTGGATTTAGAGTATGTTAAACAAAGTGTAGACTAATCCCAGTATTTTCATCTTCATAATTTTCACATATAGATGCTCCCAAAAATCTGAGAGCATAAATGTGAAGTAGTTTTTTTATAGAGAAGGAATTATCAGAAATAATGGAATAAATTCATCATCTGAACAAAAATTCTTCAACTTGACAGCTTGCTTTTCAAATGCAAAAGTGATATTACATATTTGTGCTCTTCAGACAAAAAAACCAAACCTCACCAATCCCCTCCCAATCCCCAATCAATCAACCAAACAAAACTCAATCCAACTCAAACAAAAAAAAAAACCCACAAAATAAATTATAAAAACACCCCATCCAAAACCAAAAAAGCAACACACCCCTCAAAACCCATAAAACCAACCCAACTTTGAATGGGAGTTGTTTGGGATCCTTTTCCTGTACCTTAGAGAAGCTAATATGAAGAGAAAGTAGAAACTTTTTAGGATGATACAAATAAAGGAAGGGATTTATTAAGTGTTTTTTTTTTGTTTTGTTCTGTTTTGTTTTGTTTTGTTTTTCTGGGATAATAATTCTGAGAGTCCTAGAAGTCTGACAATGAAGTATTTTGAGATCTTCTGCTTGAATTATTTAAATATCTTTTGGACAATTAGCAGAAAATGAGAGAGAAGACAGAAAATGTAATGTACAGTACAGTTTTCTCTTGAGGAAGTTGTGTTTTGCTGAAAAAAGTAATTAAAGAAATATTTTTGGATGAAAGTATAATCAAAAGATAAAATGCTACTTGGAAATGTTCCATTAGGTTGAAAGTTCCATTTACCACCTAGGAGCCAGTTTTGACGACTGAGCTGTTTTCATGAGTGCTCCACAACAGACTCCAGTCAAAAAGAAACACATTAGCACAGACCTAGTCTTTATATTATTTAAGCTAACATAGTCCATTGTGAACTAAACACGCTGGGGAGCACAGATGAGCAGCTTCAGGCAGAGGGACATTAATGAATGGAAAAGGAGGAAGTACTATCTTAATCTGAGTTATAGGTGTCAACACCTAAACTGCAGTCAGACCCTATGGGAGACATTTATTTGGATGATATCCACCATGTAGACACCTCTGATTCAGTTATCTCAGAGTCCTTTCATCATCAAGATGATGATTCTTTCCATCCTGAAATATATATATGTAAAACAGACTGTGTGAATTGCATCACAACAGCTCCTGCCACTGTCTGAGGAGTAAAAGAGAGTCCAAGACATGTTCAAAGGAAGATGGTGCTGTAAATATCTCCCCAGTACAATTAGGTGAGATGAACCCAAGAGGATGTTACTCAGCTCCCTGGAGTGACAACAAGGACGCTCATACCTATCTACAACTTCTTAATGTAACTCGAAGACTGGGCTCAGCAGTAGGTTAACAAAACTAGGAAGAAAAAGAAGTAATGGTAATATAAATGTCTTGATATTACATTGAGTGCAATACACAGAATATCACAGAATCAAAGAGTCATAGAGCAGTGTGTGTGGGAATGGACCTTAAACATCCTTAGGTCCAACCCCGTTGCCATGGGTAGGAATAATTTCCACTAGTCCAGGATGGTCAATGTGACGTCCGACTTGACCTTGAACACTTCCAGGGATGGGGCAGCCACAGCTTCCCTGGACAACTTTTCTAGTGCCTCACAAACTTCAACAGGAAGAGTGTCTTTATAATATCCAATCTAAACCAACTCTCATTCGGTCTGAATCCATTCCCTCTGCTCCCACCACTACAAGTGATTTGCAAATTGTCCCTCTCTGTCTTTTTCTAGGCTCCCTTCAGGTACTGGAAGATTACAATTAGGCCACACCAGAGCTTTCTTTACTAGAGGCAGAACAATCCCAATTCTCTCAGCCTTTCCTCATAGCAGAGGTACTCCATCCCTTTGATCATCTTGGTGGCCTCTCTGGACAGCTTCCTACCCTTCAAATGCTGGGACCCCAGAGCTGAATGCAGAACTCTCTGGATGCAGAGCTCTCTGGATGCAGAGCTCTCTGGATGTAGAGCTCTCTGGATACAGAACTCTCTGGATGTAGAGATCTCTGGATGGAGAACTCTCTGGATGCAGAGCTCTCTGGATGCAGAGCTCTCTGGATGTAGAGCTCTCTGGATACAGAACTCTCTGGATGTAGAGATCTCTGGATGGAGAACTCTCTGGATGCAGAGCTCTCTGGATGCAGAGCTCTCTGGATACAGAACTCTCTGGATGTAGAGATCTCTGGATGGAGAACTCTCTGGATGCAGAGCTCTCTGGATGCAGAGCTCTCTGGATGCAGAGCTCTCTGGATGTAGAGCTCTCTGGATACAGAACTCTCTGGATGTAGAGATCTCTGGATGGAGAACTCTCTGGATGCAGAGCTCTCTGGATGCAGCCCAGGACACGTTTGGCTCTCTGGGCTGTGAGTGACATGGCCAGGGCATGTCCAGCCTCTCACCCACAGCACCAAGTCCTTCTGCTCTGGGTTTGTTCATCCCCAGCCTGGACTGACACCAGTTGCATCCTTCATCCCATATGCTGTACCTTGCACTTGGTCTTGTTAAACCTCATGAGATTCCCCTGGGCCCACTTCCCGAGTTTGTCCTGGTTACTCTGGACAGCATTATCCAGACGTCCCTCAGGTGTGTCATCTTCAGCTTGGTGTCACCTGAAAATTTGTGAAAGGTGTACTTGATCCCTTTGTCTATGTCATTAAGGAAGATTTAGAATAGCTCTTGCTGCAATGCCACTTGTCACTGAAGTCACTGATGGGGCCTCTGGGGCATTGACCATGATGCCCTGGATCACCCAAACAATTCCTTATCCATCTAAAAGAGCTTCCACCAAATCCATTGCTCTCTAGTACAGAGAGAAGGATGTTTTGGGAGACCTGGTCAAAGGCTGTGTTGTTTGTTACAAAGTCCAGTGTGAACAGGACATGACTGTACAGTAGGGTCCAAATTAAAGATGTAGAACCAATACAATAATGGCATTGAGAGAACTCAGAGTTTGGGTGAAGACACTAGAGCTAATGCTTTTTTTCTTCTGTGGGGAAATATGGCCCATAAATAGGGCAAGCTGATGTATTCTGCCCACAAAGAAGATTACAGTATTAAACTCTTTGTTGATGGCAGAGATTTGACTTTTGGTTTTCAGTTTTCTCAAGTGTAAAATGGAATTACAATTTTGAATGATTGTGTGGTTCTCGTTAGACCTGCAATTTTTTTTTTCTATTTTCTTTTCTTTTTAAATCACTCTTTTTGATTTTTTAAACCTCTATTTATTTAATGACTCATTTATTTGAGAGTGAAAATATAAACCAAAAAAGCGCACTTCTAAGAGGTCAATTCTAGTGTAGTATTAGTTATACCAAATTTACGTTGAAGCTAGGAAATTTTGAACTCAGTCAGGAAAAATGAATATGACAAATATTTTCCTGCTTTTCAAGAGGGAGTCACAAGACATCATAGCCACCAGCTACAAATACCAGCAAAACAGGTGGCATATTGCATTCTATAACCTAATAATATTTAAATCATATGTATTTTCTTTGGTATTAATGCTTTTTTCTGACTTACATGGGATTCAAACTTGCATATCCTTCATCTGCAGGGAAAAGCCCAGGAGCTGAGGACTGTATATTCTAAAATTGTTTTCCTTCAATGTCAAGATTCATAGACAGCCATTGCATTATCAAGAAACCAGAATTATTATTCACAGTGCTTCAAGTAATATATTTAGAAATATGATACTTACATTGGTGTCTTTATTCTCATTCTAGAAGAGGAAATATCTATGCAAAATTTTTGCAATAACATATTTCTGGATTTTTATTATTTTTTTTGGTGAAAAAAGCAGGATTTAGCAGAAACTAAATTTATAATTTAGTTTAATAGAAAATAATAGAAATATTGAAAATCTTTAAATGCTTTTCTAGAATTCTTTGACATACTTGGGGAAACATCAGGTTTTGGTGGGGTTTTTCTGTTTGGATGTTGCGTTGAATTTTTTTTTTTTTTTTTTTTTTTAGTAGCCACTATTACTCTACTATGATTTCACATTTATTTCAACTCAAAAAATAAGCTTTTTAAACTGCTCTGATAGAAATAAACATAAAAAGTGCATTTTCTCATATTTGCCCATTATTGTCAGAAGAATTTGCCAGTTTGTGATAATAAATACAAAACCCTATGTTTTAAGTATACATATAAAAATATAAATAAATATATATAAAAACAAACAAACAAACAAATAAATAAATAAATAAATGTGGATTTTTACCAATAAAATGTTCAGGGAAGGATATCAGCACTGGTTTTTTGGGGCTGGAGTGATTCTATTTATTTTGATATATTGTATGTACCATACACAAACATTCAGAACAAAACACTAGAGAAATTAAAAAATATCCTTGAAATTGCCACAACGTGATGTTTCAAGCCTTTTAAACTTGGACATTATTTCCATTTTTTCAGAAACAAAAAAAACAGCAAAATAGGCATGATTAGGAGAAGCACTTAGAACTTGTCTTAACTATATTGTCTGGCAGAAAAACGAGCAGAAGTCAGTAGGAATATCTTCTAACTACCGTTCAGAAAGCATTTCTCAGCAGTAACACTGAGCATGGCAAAAGCAAGACATGACCTGTATTATCTGCTCTCTGCTGTCAAGATCAGATGGAGTGAAGTCCTGACATTTTCAGAAGCAGCTGTCTGTGATCCAGGCAAGAGTGGGATGTGGAGTGGATTGACCTTCTGGAAAGCATTTATAGGTGTAGCTGCTTTGTTCCTGTTATATAACTGGCGTTAGATACCTATCCCACCCAGTATGGAAAAAAGTTGCTTGGCATCAACAGTTACAAATGATGAAATTCTACATGGGATCTGCAGAAAAGAGAAAAAAAAAAAAAAAACAAAAACAACAACAACAACAACAAAAAAAAAAAAAAAAAACAAAAACAAAAAAAACCCCAAAACAAACAAAATAACCACCCCACACAAACCTATGAATTCGCATTAAAAATGGACCTTCTCAGCTGAAAGGCTTCCTCAGATGAGGTGTTTCAAAACTCTGTCTCTTCTTGGGATAGTCCTAACTGTGGAACACAGTTTATAGAGCACCCAGCTGAGGTCTGAGCTTCTCAGACCAGAAGAGGAGTTCTTTCCAACTATGATAACTACGTGTTTTGGTCTCCCGTGCCATGGGAAGAACACCCATGGGCAGCATTGCTTTCTCCAAGCTGCTTTTAATGTCTCTCCTCACTTTCCAGGTCTTTGTGGTGATATGCCACATTCTGACTACTCTCTCCTAGATCAGGTGAATGCTCAAGCACAGAATGTGCCACTGAGATCTGCTGTGATAGTGGAAGGCCTCCTGCACAGTGGCAAGAAGAGAATTTTTTTCGTCCTTCATCTGTGCCTTTAAACTCATGAGTGAGAAGGAAATTTTCCAGGCTATTCATTTATAACAGGCAGAATGAGCTAGAAAAATGTCCTAGTTATTGCAAACCTGTGAGAAAAGGATGTGGTTTGAATATGACTGAATAAAAATGAGGGCACACAAACTCAGTGAAGAGAAGAGATGTTACAGTGCTTAACAATAATGGTTACAGTCTCATTTTCTGACAAACTGGAATAGAATATAATCACAATGTGAGCTCCATAATTAAAGCAAAGATAGCAGTGACATTTTTATTGTATATTTCAACTGCTGAGTAAGTTCCTTTTTTTTCTATTTTACTTTTTCTTTTTTTAAAAACTATTCATTTTTGCAGGCAGGAACAACCCAGCTAGTGGAACACTTAATTGCATGCAGCTTTGTGCCAAGAAAAACTCCAATCCAGTCAGTCTGTTTTGTTAAGAAGCTATGGTGAAACTCAGGATGGTTTTGAAGTGCAAATGTACAGTTAAAAAAAAAAAAATTCAAAATGCATTCAGAAAACCACTACCTTGTTCTGGTTAGGGTCAGTATCCCGTTTAATTTTTGCTCAAAATACACTAGAGTTTACAATATTGCTGAAAAAAAAGAGCCAAATGCCAAAACGGGATGATGTTCGAATACTTAAAGGAATATTAATAGGCAGACATCTTTTAACCAGAAATCAAATTAAGAATAACTAAAACTCAACCATCTCCTTTTAGAAGCAGAAATATTCTTTAGTCATTTTATTCAATTATTCCATGTCTATCTTTCTAAAAATTGAATTTATTCTCCTGCTTTGACATTAGTTTGCATCTTGCCATCAGTCATGAAAATACTTAGGTTTCTTTTGGCAGAAATTTTTTTTTTCCAAATTTGAAGTCTTTCAGTATATTCTATGTATTGCATTTCTGTACTGCCACTCATAGTTCTTTTGCTTGCTTTTCTCAGTCCACTTTGCCCACAGGGCTATTCATACAGCTTTCCCTCCCCTGGAGTCTTTCTATCTCAAATAAATGCGATTTTGGCATCAATACGCCGTTCCTTTAAAATACCCACAAACATATACACAAAACACAGAGTCAACATCGTTGAAAGTTACAACTTCCTTGAAGTGTCAGATGAGGTCAGATATCTCAGATGAGAGCTTGGGAGGGAATGAAAAAGAATGAGCAAAGTTAAATCAAACAACCTGCATGATTTTATATGGAAAAATATGTAGCAGAAGTAGATAAAAGCCTGGACTTCTAAATATCAAGCTCTAGTAACAATGACTCATGTAAAATTTTCACTGACTGGTCACGCATAATTGAAACTTAATGAAGAGATCTTCAGGTTTTCTAAGCTCTAGTGGATTGGAAACATCCTGAAAATACCTAAAATACCTTTTGTTCTGATCTATTCTGGCCTTATTTTATTGTCTTTCTGAAGTCAGTAATCACTTGCAAGTTAAAAAGACAATGAATACAAATAAAGGTTGATATTGTCAGCTCAACTGGCAATAAAGATAAATTAATTACCAGAAGTTTAAAAACTTTTTGAGTTTCCAAATTAGCTTCAGAAGTGGGCTTCTCTTTGTCAGTGTTTTTTGTTCATTTTTTTGGGGGTTTTTGTTTGGAGTTTTTTGGGTATGTATTCTTTTTACTTTGTTTTTGTTTTGTTTTTATCTTTGTTTTGCGGTATTTCAGCAGTTCTTAATGTATCTCAACTGGTTTTTCCTTTCCAAAAACCCCTTGAAAAATTCCCAATAAAAGAATGAATCTGTCACATGAATTGATTTACAGCACAGCAAGCTCATGCTTTTAAAGATGTCTCTATTATAGGAAAATTAATTTCTCAAGCTACTTAACACACTTCTAGTAAAAGCTTTCCACCCCAGGGAGTGCAATGAGCAACAGTACCCGAGCAGACACAGTAGAAAGTTTATCAAGCTGTGCTTTGTTTACTATTTCCAAAGAACAACTTTATGTTGCAGCAAGAAAATATAGATGTAAACTTCTCAGAACTGTTTCAACTATAATTCCATTTTTTTCCTCTCTTCCAGTTGCTCAAAAATTGATACAATTGATGCAAGAGCAAATGGTTACACCTATATATTTTTTTTTTCTTTTTGATAAGTAAGAAAGAATCTCCTATATGTTATGGCTTCTTCTCTAACACAGGAGTTGGGTGACACCATGGCAGAATGATATGTTCAAAGAACTAAATATTAAATATATTCCAACTTCATCTTCTTGCCCAGACTTTCTATATCAGTTGATCTCAGAAATATTATCCAGATTCACAGTACCACTGGTCAAAGAGAACTTCTGGAGGTCAGCTAGTTCAGGATTCAAGGCAGGCTCTACTGGCATGACTAAGTCAGAGCAGACAGGGCTGTGTATAATCACAGCTGGAAAGTTTTTGGGGGTGAAGCTCCAGGGCATCCCTGGGTGACATATTCCACTAGTTCTCCCCTGGTCTAAGGAGAAATATTTTCCTAATTTTCAGTCCGAACATCCCAAACTACAATTTATTATCTTCTCTTTTACTCTCCGTTGGGAGAAAACCAAACCAAACCAAAAACAAAAACAAAAACAAACAAACAAAAACCAAAACAAAACAAGAGAAAAAAAAACAAAAAAACGACAAACAACAATTTGGCTTTCCATCTTTATTATTTCCTGTGAAGCAGCTGCAAAGTGCGGTTAGGTCAGCTCTTATGTCTTAACCAGAAAAGATGTGAAATGGGGCAGTGAATGACAATTCAGAACA
This sequence comes from Acridotheres tristis, assembly GCA_037013685.1. Classification (NCBI taxonomy): domain Eukaryota; kingdom Metazoa; phylum Chordata; class Aves; order Passeriformes; family Sturnidae; genus Acridotheres; species Acridotheres tristis. The sequence goes on from CM072919.1 coordinate 73,688,159, forward strand.
AATCACACTTCAGATAAAACGTTTAAAATATCTGTAGTGTAAAGAATTATGCCACAACTGTAATCATGTCAGACCAATGATCTTCACAGAGTCATGCGGAATCCTCCTGACCCTTCTGTCTCCCAGCTGAGTAAACTGTCTCTTTTCCTCAAAGATGCAACAAGAAACTTCAGGAGACCAAACCTCCTTCAGAAGTTCTTCAAGTTGAGATGGAACCAGTTTAAATACAAACATGGCAGCTCCAGAAGCAGTTTATGTGTACAGATTTTTCATATAATTTTACTGGTAATTAAGTTTTTGCCAGCTGAGAAGTTGACACTTTCTGGATTCACAATCCTACTTTGGTGAGGTTGCTTTCAAGATCAGTGAGCGTTTGTCTTTGAAAAGAGCCTGAGTTCTTCCGTAGAATCACAGAATCATGGAATATTCTGAGTTGGAAGAGAGCCACAAGGATCACCAGGGATTGTTTGAGGTCCATGTGTGTGCAGTCAGGACCTTGCTACTAGAAGAAAGTGACTGGCTGTAAATTCTGTTTAAATGTTTAAATCCCAACTATGACATTGGTAGGCAATGGAATTAAAATTGCTACTCATCTAATCCCAACCACTGCTCAAATCTGTGCCACGGTTTAATCAGAACAATTTTTGAAGAGTTATTAGGAGTCAGAAGAAAACTACTGTTGTTGGTTAGTGAAGACCTCGTCACCACAATGTCAACAACCTGTTTTGTATAATGGTTTTAAAATACTGCCAGTGCCTTTTTGGTCTATGTTCAGCCCTATAAAATTAATAAAGTATGTTTCCACTGCTGTTAAATTAGTGTTGCAGTTTGCCTAATAAAATATGTTTTGCTGTCCTGGTTTTACAGGCAAAGTAATAAACTACAGTTTCTAAAAGCAGCTTGATACAGTACAAAAAGCCTTTACAAGTTTCTGCTCAGATTCTAGTCAAAAATAATAAGGCACAGATTATTTTTAGATTAAAGACCACGTGTTAGACAGTAGACATTTTGAAAAAACACTGTAGTTTTCATAATTATGTTCAGGTGCTATTTTCATATTCTAGCCTACAACCACAACATTTTCATTTTTTGTTTACAGGTGTAGCAGAGGAATATAGATATATACAATGTGCCAAAAAATGCAGATAACTGTTAATCTGTGCTGTGATTTATAAGATTCTTAATCAGTTCTTATTGCCCTCCTCTCCCCAATCCTGAGACAGAACAAGAAGCTATTTCCTCTTTTTCTCCTTGCTTATGTTTTCTGATGCATTTTTCCACTTGTGTGTTTAAGGATGAAAAAGAAGGGAGAAAAAAAATAACTAACTTCAGCTCTTTTCCCAAAAAAATTAAAAATCTATCAGTTAAAAAAAAAGAAAACCAACCAAGATCTCCATATAAAAGGAATAACAAAGAACAATCTGTGTCTACCAGGGACATTAATGATTTTTTAATGAAATGAATTTAAAAAGTGAATAATTCAAACAATATGGTGGCTAAGTCTTGACAGATTCTGAGTTTGGACTTGGTGGAGACTATATAGGTCAATAGCTCTAAATCTTTCATAGCTAGCCTATTGATTATTCTCCTAACAAAAGTATTTATGCACATGATTCAAGATGATTTTTTTGTTGGTTTTGGGGTTTTTGTGTTTGCTTGGGTTTTTTCTTTTTCTTTCTCTCTTTTTTTTTTTTTTTTTTTTTTTTTTTTTTTTTTAATTATGGTATGAATACAAACACCATTCAGATGCTGAATGAAATACACGAGGGCAGACCTAACCTTTCAACATCCCCAAGCTGGGGTCATTCTCAGTGTTTACAGTCTTATGTCTTTTCTTGCCTCCTATGGAGGTTTCTATCACCTCCAAAGTTGTATTTTTAAGACAAATATTATGAATAATTTCGTAAACAAATCACTCTTAAATGTCTACTCAAGTTTCTTGCACAACTAACTTAATTTAGATTGGAGAATCTTAAGGTTAAGCAAACACATATATATGTATATGTATATGTATATGTATATGTATATGTATATGTATATGTATATGTATATGTATATGTATATGTATATGTATATGTATATGTATATGTATATGTATATATGCTTCCTTTAATATTTCTATGCATTTAATGCCTAAAATTGGCATATACTTAAATCCTGTTGCAGTCTCCTAGGAGATTTAAACACGTTTATGTGCAATTATTTATTGATTCATTTGCAGTTAATCAATAATTAAGGCTAGTTTTGTGAAAGTATCAAAGAGGCTTTTTTTCCTGTTTGCTTGGGTGCTTTTTTTAGGTAACACTATTTCAGCCAATCAATTGGAACATTTTGATCTTTCTCCAAATTTTCCTTGAAACTTTGGATCATCATTCAAACTTAGTGCAGAAATCTTACATGAGTCTGAGAAAAGAAGTACATCTTACCTTGTAAGAGGTTTGTATCTATTATGACACAAAGGATCATCTGACAAAAATTAATGTGATCTTTTTTCGGCTGTTTTTTCCATTCTATGTCTTTTTTTCTTTTTCCTCATTCAAAATTTTGTGCAGACGTGAAACTAAACTTGCCTTAAATTTGTTAGGTGATTTAAGGGGCTCTCCTTAAGATCTGAGATGGCTGCACATGGGCTTTTCCTAGGCTTCACACCTTAGAAACAAGCTTTTATATGGCGATAAAATCAAAAGTGTTCCCTGGCCTCCAGAATAGAGAGTACCTTATTGCAATGATTTCCAGATTTTTATAACAGGTTAAATAGTAGACCCTTGTCTTTCACCAGAGAGCCCTCCCAGCCTATTGTACAAGACTTCTCTGAAATATGGAAGACAAGAGGGCAAAACTTTTTTTGAAGGAGCAAGGTTTCAAACTTAGTTTAACACTGTCCATGGTATCAGTTTTAATCATTAGGTTATTAAGTTGAATATAATCAAGATTTCTAGACATCTTGCAAGTCGTTAATGTGAGTTAGGTGATGAACTAGATTTATATGACTCTTGGCAGCACAAAAATAAACATTTAGCTCCATAACAGATTTAGTTGATGAGGGAAAAGGTGAGTCTTTGGGCTACTGCAAGAGATTAGGGAATCAGTGTTATTTTTTCAAGGATCTCTGTGTTGTCTAAAACAAATAGTATTTAAAAGCATTTTATCCAGATTAACGATATAATACTAAATTCATTTTTTTTTAAACATAAGGCTTATATTTCTTCAAAATAATGAGTGAAAGACATTCACTGTAATGTTGATAATTTTTAAGAATACTATTTCTTCAGATGTAGAATTCATAGGCTGCTGAGATGTAACTACTGTCGGCCAGAAATTCTGTCAAAGAAGGAAATCAAAGTTCATCAGGTCTGGCTTTGCCAATAGCCTTTCAGTGGTGCTAAATCTAGTACTGAATGACACTCAAAAAGCATCAATATGAATATCAGCCAGCAGATTTTCTTTCAAAAACATCCATGTTTCAGGAAGGTTTGCAGAATACTACATTCAAGATGGGCATGAGTTGAAAATATTTAATTAAATATCAGGAAATCATTGCAACACGACCTGCTACCTGAATGATGTGTTTGAATTGCATATTTTTTGTCAGTAAAAGCAGAGGTAAAAGGTCAGGTCTTTTCCTGAAGATAGAGGATCAATTTTCAGAAGGAATATTTAGAGAAAGTCTGTGTCACCTCTCAACCCAGATCTTGAGAAAGGAAGAAAATATACGAAATTTGACAAGAACTGCTCACTTTCCAGAAAGATTAGTTTCCAGAAGACCCTTGAAAGTATATTTTACTGTTTCCTTCCTTTATGAATTTTGTTTCAAAGTCTATGAAGAAGTATCTGATTCTGACTCTTGTTGGACTAAACTTACTAAACATTTTAAGTAATAAAAGGTTCTCTGAAATGTCTTTTACAAACATTGAGAACTTCTTTTTTTTAGGGATCAGTGAACTGTGAAATTCTTTAGAAAACTGTGTCTTGAGATCCTAATGTTCTTTTGTATGTGTTACTGAAGTGTTATTTGGAAAGTAGAAAACGAGAAGAAAATTAGGACCTGAAAATACTTCCATGTATTATAAACACTAACAAGACATTTAAAGATCTGTATTGCTGGGTTAAGTTTTCTGTAGAAAAGTTAAGCTGAGATTTGTTTTATGTTGTTCCTTTGAAACTTAGATCTTTCAAGAAGATTTTCATTGATTTTATTTTCTTTGCACTTTACTATCAGCTGTATGAATAGAACAACTGTGTATAGCTCAAATAACTCTTGCAATAAAGCAAGAGAAGGAATACATTTTGCTCCATCTAAAGCTTCTCTTCTCAGTTATGTTTGCCAAAAGGTAAATCTTACTTCTATAAGGTGATCTCAGCATCTTTAAAAGGAAATTCCAATTATCAAGCAGGGAATGAGCAGTGCCTGGAATAAAGGAAAGAGGTGGCTTAGTGAGAAAGATAACACACTGCTTCATTCTTGAATAAAAATGATGAAATTGGGAGATTCATTCTTGCTTTTCAATAAAGGCATTTAAACTGGGGGGGTGACAATTTCCGAATTTGTTTGGTATTTTACTGCTCTTGAATATCTGGTGGGAGCTGGAGACATGGAGTGGGGGCTGGAGAGCAGGTGGCAGGTATGGCAGTCACATTTCCCAGCTTCAGCAGAGCAGACCAGGTCTCTGAGCACTGCTATTGTTACACCACAGGCAGAGCGTGAGGGCACTCTCTTTATGCTTATGATAGAACTTTATCATATTTTGTGATGTGGACGTTCTGTGTGCATGACTTGAGGATGCAGGGAATGGTGTGGAGGATGTCAGGCTGAAGCAATGCCTGGACCTCTTCAAGAACAGCCCTTATGTGACTTCAGATATTTATTCTGCTTGCCTCCCATGAAACAGAAACTTCTAACCTGCAGACGCACCTCAGATGCTGAAATAGCAGAGTAGCATTCCTGAAGTGCTGAGAATACTGCACTTTTTAACTCAAATTAATGACAGCTCTTGGCTTTTGGCAGGTAAACCTTTTAAAATTCTAAATGAGTGGATTTTTAAGATTGCTTTTAAGAATCCATTAAAATAAACAAAAGAAAAATCCGAAATAATAAGTCAAAATTCTTTAAGATTATGTTAATTGCTCTCTGTGTCTCTGTGAAAAATTCTCAGATACATCTGAATTTCACATACTAACACAAATTTTGGACTAAATTTTAGTATGTCCGACATTTTGTACATAGCTAGCTTACTATTCATGTTCTCATTCCTGTTTTTAATAATAGTGGTTCAGTTGTCAAATTAATGAGCAATATTTCACCACATGACTTAGATGAATGCTACACAACATGAATAGCAAATTATCAAAGTGTACTGTTCATATGCAAAACCTAAATGGAAAAAAAAAGCATCTAATTACTCATTGTAATAATTATAATTATAAGACTGACTTGGATACATGATTGATTTGTGACTTGTTCACACACACAAAATCTTTCAATCATAACACAGACATTCAAATATGCAGATTGTATATGACTGTATAGATTAAATACAGAGATGAATGAAGAAAATATGAAAAATCATCAGCATATGTCAAATATTTTATTAAATTGCATTACTTTTTCAGTGTCATTTTCAAATAAAAACAATCCGAACCACCTTTTCCTCAGAAAAGTCTTCTAGCCAGTAAAGAAACTTCTAGAAAAGAGCAGAAGTGGAACTGTTTCAGCTGTGTTGCCAAACACACTATGATTTCTTCTCTTCAAGGAGAACCAATAATAGGTACCACACAAGCTGAAAGTGATCATGCTGATGAGATGATGTCATTTTTACCATAAGATCATTATCCCAGGAGCTATGTTAATGCATTCAATAAGCCACCTGTGAACAGTGTGTGGTGGCTGCCCTCTCGGTGGGTACAGCAGCAATTTAAACAGGGACAGCCAAAGATAAACACCTGAATTGTCCCTTGGTGACCCGGGGTCCCACTGCTGGGGTGTAACAAGGTGGGGTCACAGAAAGGAGGCCTGAAGGAGCACTGGGCTTCTGTGTAGTATGGACTTCCAACATTTTAAAATACAACAAGTATCAGGAGAAAAAAAAAAAAAAGCAGAAAGAGGAGGAAAACAAAAGAGGAAGGGGAAGGGAAAGAAGAAGAGAAAGAGGAAGAAGGGAAAAGGGAAAGGGAAAGAGAAAGGGAAAGGGAAAGGGAGGAAAAAGAAAATAAAAAGGGGGGAAAAAAATCACCAAATCAACTCAAACAGCTTTTCTGCCAGTTTTTTTAAAGGCTTTTTTAATCCTTCTTTATATTTAGCAAATGATGCAATCACATTTACTCCCAAACAATGAAATATGCTTATATGAAAATACTGCAGGTTTCATTTTAGAAAATATGTTAAAATACATTCTTCTTGCAATTTCTGTTCCTTTTTTTTTAATCAAGTCTTGAGAAAAGCATCTCAAAAAAGACAACAATTTATTCTGAAAAGAATCATAATTCATAATTAAACAAAATTATTTCTTTAAAAATAACTTGAATTGCTCTCTCTGTAAAACAATTTTTAGTGAGTTACTAGTCTGACAAAAAAATTGATGTTGAAAAAATACTTACATATTTTCTGAATCTCAGTTTGAGTAGAGTAATCATGCAGGTAATCAATATCTGTTTCTTCTCTCTAATCAATCTGTGCCCTGAATACTTTGCTAGGTATTACAGACAGGGAACTCTTCCCCTTAAAATCTTAATAGGAGGACAAAGAAATATGATAAGTACACATGGTTGCAGGAGTTTTCTCTCAGATATGATTCCCACTTAAGCAATACAAAAAAGCCGATATATTTTCCTGCCCATCAGTGTTTGGATACAATAGAATCCCTCTGTATTTGAATCAAAGTAAAAAAGAATTAAACTGTGCTTTTAGTCTTTCTATTCAGCTTTAAAAATGACAAGCCTACAGAACATACAGTATGATTTCGTTTTATAACTGAATAGTAATCTCTTCCAACACTTATACATACCTAGCTATTTGAGCCGAAATTTGTTTAGAGGGAAAAAAAACCCCAAAAACAAACCAAAAAACACCACCAAAACCACCAGACCCGCTCTTCACCTCCTCATAGTTAATGGGATTAATTACATTGTGCCAATGCATTAACCTTGCACTTTTCTTTCACATATTTCTATGATATTTTGTATACTCAAGTTGTGGTAGAAGCAAAACCATTTAGTCTCACAGGCAAAGAGAATGGACTGACTAGGATAATCTCAGTATTTTTACACCCTGGCTCTTCAGGCTTAAGAGTGGAGGACACTAACAGGAGGAAAGGGAACGCTCACCCCACCAAAGACTGAAAGTGACATTGTGCAGTGCCCCTGCCCCAACCCCTCCCATTGGCATTGACTCTGCCATGGAGAAAGAGCATGCAGAACCTGGCTTGGCACAGAGGCAGGCTGCCTCTTCTGCCTCTTCAGGCAGGGTTGTTATCCTGCTAATTGGTCTGAAATTCTTCCCCATACCACCAGCCTTGCAAACAGGAGTAAATTCCTTCCTAACACTGCTGAGTAAGTTGGCATGTGAAAGCAGGTATCAAAGTTTAGGTGCTTAACTTCATTCTAAATGATCTGATGCCACATCTAACTGAGCTGCCCATGTTAGAAGTATAATTGTCTTCACCCTGTGAGGTGAGAGAAATCACTCTAGGAGGTCATCATCCTGCACACCTTCAGACAATTATACTTCATTTAGAATGAAGTTTCTTAAAATTAGAGATAGTCACTACACCAGCCACAACTTCAATTTCTAACTCTAAGGAAACCATTTGTGTGAGATTAAGCTGGTACCTTAAATTCTTCATGAACAAGAAAATCGTGTTCTATGCACCGGGGAGGTTGTATTATGAAAATATTAAATTGCTATATAAAAATATTAACAAAAAACTGACGGCAAAATAGCATAGCCTGCGATAAATATATGTGGGTGAAATGGGAAGACAGAGAATTTCATTGTCCACAGCACTGGAAGCAAGAACAGCTTACTTATCTGTAATAACTAGACATGAAAGCAGCAAGGAAAATAAAATGAAAAAGTGAAAACAAGAGGTTACACAAAAGCTTTGCAAACTGAAAGAGCTTAGGAGTCCTATCCAATGAAAACAACACCTGTGAAGGTAAATAATAAAGATAACCAGAAAAAATATTCTTCTCACATGAATCAAAATTACATACTTATGAGTGACCAAAGATAAAAGATTTTACCAACATTAGTCCACTTTGATGTATTTTTTCAATGTTTTTTCTGTCAGGCTTTTTTTTAGAATTTTTGGTCCCCTCATCCTCCTCAGCTTCCTTTCTAATTTTTAAATTCTGTCTCTGTATATTGGGTTTGTGTGGTCAGGTTTTAGAAGCAGGGTGGCTGAGGAGTGGTTTCTCTGAGAAGCTGCTGGAAACTTCCCCTGTGTCCTTCAGAGCCAGTGCCAGGATGGACCCTGGCCAAAACCAAGCCAATCAAGAATGATAGCAATGCCTCTGTGATAACATATTTAAGGAGGAAAAAAAAAAAAAAAGTGCAGAGATATTTCTGGTTAGAAAAGAGAGTAGTGAGACCATGTGCGAGGAGCAGCCCTGCAGACACCCGGGGCAGTGCAGAAGGAGGGGCAGGAGCTGCTCCAGGCTCTGGAGCTCAGATTCCCCTGCAGCCCCTGGAGCAGCCCGTGGTGAGGCAGCTGTGCCCCTGCAGCCCAGGGAGGGCACGGGGGAGCAGAGATCCACCTGCAGCCCTGCAGGAGCCCAGGCTGGAGCAGGGGGATGCCCAAAGGAGGCTGTGACCCCACAGCATTCCTGTGCTGGAGCAGGGTCCTGGCAGGAACCTGTGGACTTGTAAAGAGAAGAGCCTAGGCTGGAGCAAGTTTTTTGGTAAAACCTATGATCCACACTGGAGCTGCCTGTTCCTGAAGGACTGCAGCCATGGAAGACTGAGCCATACTAGAATAGTTTGTGGAGAATTGTAGACACGGGATGGACTCATGTCAGAGTAGTTCATGCAGTAGTCTGTGGGAGTGATCCCTCGTTGAAGCAGGGGAAGGATTCCTTTCCCTGAGCAGCAGCAGAAACAGCTGTGATGAACTGACCATAACCTCCATTCTCATCTCCCTGCAGTGCTGGGTGGGGAGGAGGTAGAGCCTGGAAAAGAGCCAGTGGGTGGAGGAAGATGTTTTTAAGATTTATTTCATTTCTCATTATTTGCTCTTATTTTATTGGTAATACATTCAATTAATATACCCAAGTCAAGTCCATTTTGCTTGTGCTGGTATTTGATGAGTAATTTCTCCCTGTTCTTAACTCATGAAACTTTTTTATATTTTCTCTCCCCTGTCCAGATGTGGAGGGGATTGAGAGAACAACTTTGGTGGATGCCTGACATCCAGTCAGGGTCAACCCACTGCTCTCTGGTTTTGGTTGAAAACAAAACAAAAGCACAAAATAATATTTCCCACTTGGGCAAAATCAGAGTGAACCAAACATCAGAAGTGTGTCTTTGTGAACAAAAACTTTCCAGTTATATTAAATAGATCAAGCCTTAAATTATTGCCTTGAAAGCAACACAATGATGATTCACATCACCTGGAACTTCAACTCCAAAGCTGGTGAATGAGCTGTCTTTCAATTTTGCTCTTATTCAAATTAAATGCTATCATGAATTTGAGACTTTCAAACTTCAAATATTTGTCAATATCTCTGAAAGCACATCACACTCCAAAGGTTCCCTTTAACCCCATTAATCTGCTATCAATAAACAGGATTTTATTTCCTGCTATGGAAAAATGATTAGTGATCCTTTATTTAGAAGCTAGAAATCGAGGCCCTCTGAGCAAAGACAATAAAACTGATTTTAGGAACAGCTTGACTTCTTGCTGAAAATATGAAGAACCAGGAGTGCTAGCACAGGATTCTCTATGCTTTGTGAAAAAAAGCTGCTCTTTCTAGAGGAAAGGGAAAGCTCCTTCCATAGCACAAGGGTAAAGCACCATGTTTGGGAGGTTCACTGCCCAAGACAGACATTACTGGAAAGAATAAGGCCACAAATACTGAAAAATATATAGTGATTAAAAATAGCATATAAATAAAGTGCAGGCAGCTGAAGAAAAAAGCTATAGACTGATTAAAATCCCTCAGTAAAATTAGCAACTGTCCTTGATAATAGAGGGAAGTATAAAGACTACACCCGTTTTCCAAGTATGAGTTACTCTCTAATGTCTGCATTTAACAATTTCCTTGTCCCAATTATACACTTTAAAAATTAATTGAGCACACCCAATTTCCTGTGTCTTTGCTGTCACTGCATCACTGTTGCATGAGGTACCTGTTTATAGCTAAATGTCCATCTTACCCAGGGCTTTAAGATAGCATGGTTATAAATTTTAATCAAAGTTCTGCAAAAAATGTGAAACAAATAAATCCTAGTCCTTATGATTTTTTTTTTCAGTAATCTCTCTGTTTCAATTTAAAAAAAAAAAGAATCTACATTCAAAGTTGAAGTTTTGTAGTTTGCAGCTAAATTAACAGAACTAAAGAGATTTTTTTTTCAGGAGAAAAAAATTGATGAAAATCACTATGGCAAAGTGTACAAGGCAATAGCATAAATATGCAGATTTTGGGGTCTGTGTTGTTTCACTATTAAATTTAGTGTTTTGTAAATGCCTAAGGGAAGACAGGAGTTCCTCCATCCATGTTCAAGAGGGTTCATTAGCTCTTACACAAAAATGCACATTCATGGCTATACAGCTCCAGAGGGGAGCTGACTATAATGTTAATTTCCACATGGCTGGGTTATATGAGTAGTGTTTAACAAGACCACACACACCCATGGCTCTGAAAGCAGTTTCCTATATGGAATCTTCGGTGGGATTCAGCTCCCAGATAAAGAGACCTCCATGAGTGGTCTGTGAAGTTGGGCAGCAGGGAAAGTTTACGAACCTCCATGATCTCCACTGATCTTACAATTTTTTTTTGTTCACATACAGGACTAGCACACATTGAGATGCTCTTGGCTTTGCCTACTAACCTCTTATGACTCTGTCAGCAAGATGCATGAAATTAATTCATGATCAGGACATGCACAGTGGGAATCATCACCCATTCTTAAATCTCTGTGATGTAGATGTCTATGAATCCCTCTGCTAGTGTAGGGTGATATTCAGGATAGATATCTTACATGTTTGCCCTCTTCAACCTGGCCATCAGATTCATGTATGGCTACACATTCAGTGGATTTTGGTGACTGACATGCAGTCTTCTGTGAAGACAAATGGTTGTTGAGATGTGCTGGCACTGACAGTTTATGTAAATATTTTAGCTAACCTTATAACTCTCCCAGTCATGGTAACAGACTGGTTAATGTAGCTTCACCAAAATGTGGCCAGCAGGATGAAGGATGTGATTCTGCCCCCTGCTTCCCTTTGGTGAGACCCCACCTGCATCCAGCTCTGGGGCCCCAGCACAGGAGGGAAGTGGACCTGATGGAGCAAGCCTAGAGGAAAGACTACCAAGATGATCAGAGGAATGGACCACCTCTGCCATGAGGAAAGGCTGAGAGAACTGGGATTGATCTTCTTGGAAAAGAGGAGGTTTTGGGATGACCTGATTGTGGCTTTCCAGTCCCTCAAGGGAACTTATAGGCAAGATGAAGCAAGATTATGCCCAAAGATAGGTAATGACAGGATGAGAGGGACTGGGTTTACATTGAAATGGAGTATATTTATATCAAAATTTTATAAAAAATAAATCTTTACTGTGATGGTGGTGAGGCCCTGGCACAGACTGCCCAGAGAAGTTGTGTCTGCTCCATCCCTGGAAGTCCAAGACCAGGCTGGATGGGGTTCTGGCCAACCAGGTCCAATGGAAGGTGTCCCTCTCCACAGCAGTGGTGCTGGAACTAGGATCTTCAAGGTCCCCTTCCAAGCCAAATCATTCAATGATTCTATTTTATTTTTCCCCAAGAAGTAAAAAAATAAATTATTTGAGACACCAGACCGAAGAGGTTTTATTCCTGAATAATACACATATTTGTCATCAATGGTCATTACACAGATGTTAAAAGATGTTTTCAGCTGAACTGTCCCATGGATTCCAAATACCACAGATTCCAGATTTCTTATCCTCTCCCTCTGGGAGTGAGGTGGCACAGATTAGCTTTCCTGCTAAGAAAATAAAACAAAAATTATGGAGCCACTTTAAAAGGAAAAATGGGATATTAAAGCAAAGTAATAATGTAGCTTGAGAGGGAAAACTCTATAAAGAAATTGTACCTTGCTCTCTAACTGCACAGAGCACATTAAGATCATAATATCCTATGTCTTTTTGGGCTTTGGGAAAAGCAGGCTGTCCCTTGAATAGCAGAAAAAATGAAACCTCGTTTCTTATGTTTGTTCAGCTTGAAATTAAGTTCTCTAATATCTAACCTTGTGCAAATTACGACTGATAATTTTTTGTCATTACATGTTTACTTCTAAACTTTCCTGAAATCGATATATTTTGAGGTTTAATAAAAATCATGTGTATAAAATATACAAAAGCATTGCTCTTTTGTTAAATATAACCAAAATTCAAATATTGCCTCTGTATATTCAATATCAAGTATTTCCAGTGCTACTGTAAAGGAGCAGAAAGAAAGACATACAGATGCAGATACACTGATATAGTCACATGATTGTCAGTGCTTTATTTCCTTTGGGAATCAGGTCCACATTGCAGATATGAGTCAGAGATCTTTTCTCTTCCTCTGATCAGATTTGTTCACATCTTTTCAATTTGTCTGTTATTGCTGTCCCCAGAAACAAAACACAGCTTTAGCTGAATTGAGAGGCAAAAGGTAGTCTGAAATTTAAATAAAGTTATCTAATATTGCTGGTGGTCTTTTCTTGAAATTAGTTTGTATGATGAATCCAATGTGGTATGTGTGCCTGGACTGCCTAGAACCATCCCATTTCTCTCACCACAAATTTAAACACTCTAAAATTTAGAAATTTAATTTTCAATTATGCTTTGCTAAATTCCTTGCTGCAAAGTGTTCATTTAGCAAGAATAAAATTTACAGATACCCTGCTGATAATAAGAAACACCAGCTTTTGTTGAGAAAATCAGAATATAATTGTTACCTAGGGTGTTTCAAAATAGCACACAACAATTAAGGTTTGAAATAACCTAACCTCCAAGTACATCTCATTACTTCAGCATAGCCAGTAGCACCATAACAAAAGGGTTAAATATGATTACAGGTAGCATAACAAAATCTATTTCTTCAGAAGAGACCAACTTTGTTTCTTTCTCTCAGATGTATCGTTACCAAGTTGGTATTCCCTCCAGGACCTACCAAAATTCTGTGAAAGTCAGGGAATTGGACGTCTTGTTCTGCTTAGTGTTGTTGGAATTCCATTTTTGTTCTTGAGCTTCAAGTATCTGTTGCAGTTCAGGTGGAAAGGGAAAAAAGAGAGGGAGGGATAGGGAGAGAGAGGGAAGGAGGGAAGGAGGGAAGGAAGGGAGGAAGGAAGGGAGGAAGGAGGGAGGAAGGGAGGAAAGGAGGAAGGGAGGAAAGGAGGAAGGGAGGAAGGGAGGAAGGACGGAAGGAAGGAAGGAAGGAAGGAAGGAAGGAAGGAAGGAAGGAAGGAAGGAAGGAAGGAAGGAAGGAAGGAAGGAAGGAAGGAAGGAAGGAAGGAAGGAAGGAAGGAAGGGGAAGGAAGGAAGGAAGGAAGGAAGGAAGGAAGGAAGGAAGGAAGGAAGGAAGGAAGGAAGGAAGGAAGGAAGGAAGGAAGGAAGGAAGGAAGGAAGGAAGGAAGGAAGGAAGGAAGGAAGGATGGAAGGAAGGAAGGAAGGAAGGAAGGAAGGATCTGTTTTATTAGACACAAGTCAGGCAATTGAGTCAGTGCAGACAGGGTCATGCTATTGAATAAAGTTGTCTATGAATCACGGAAGAATTAACACAATGCAATCCTTTCTCCAGTTGAGTCAGGCTTTTAAGTTTTTATTTTTCTTAGACCTTAGAAAATAATACATATATGCGAAAAATGTACACAGCACATTTTTGCAGAGGAAAAATAAGTGATTTTGAATGTGATCTGGCTCAGATATTCAGAAAGAATTGAAAAGGAGGGCTACATCCTAAGGAATCATATTACACAGAAAAATATTTTTAGACAAATGGTAGAAGGGAAAAAAATACAAACAACCCAGAAAGAGAAAAGACTGGACTGAATAAAAGAAGAAAAAGGCTGTGCTTAGTGTCACTGAATTCAGTAAGTGATTACAGGGTTCATTCAGGACCTAGCAAGTGATCTACAGCCTGTGTTCTGCAGGAGGTCAGAATTGAGATTAAAGTGACCTTTTCTAGCCTCAAATTCCATGAATCCAGTTCTGAACCCAGGGTCCCAATGGAGACTAAGTGACGATATAGAGTCTTTGGAGTAAGCTAACCTATGGTTGATGGATTGTTTTACTTCTTTATTTCCATAGAGTCCCCCACCATATTACTCACACAAAACAACTTTCTCACTTGTGACATTCAAAACTTTACAGAAAAAGGAACAATGGGTATACATAACTGCAAGTACCTCCAGGTAGGAAATGAGAAAAGGTTTTAACTACTGGGAGAAACAGTTTCGGAGTAATTAAGAAAAAAAAAATTACAGGAATGCACAAGTATGATCTGTAATAGTGAGGAACTAGACTAAGCAGCTGAGAAGATTTGCTCAAGTTTTGTTGCTTATGTTCCTAAATCTTTGAAAAAGACAGTATAGATTTTCTGGTGTCACAAAATGACTGAGACACACAAAACTTTTTTGTTTTCAAGGTGAGCTGGATTCTGCATGAGCAAGCAATGCCTTAACACATTCATTTTAAAACTCATGGTGGAAGAGACAAAGCTGCATGGGTTGTTTGAAACAGCAAATGTCACTTTCAGATATTGTATTCTCTTTCCTCCCTCTCTGTTCAGTCAGCTGTCTTCATGGTCCCTTATTTAAATGGCAGTCACTCACTGGACTAGGTCCAACAGCCTCAATTTCTTCTCTGAATCCATCTCTGTACTTTCACACCAGGATAGACAGAGAAAATATGGGCATAGAGAGGGTTAATCCTGAAAGACTACAAGGGGAAAAAAAACCCTGTGTAGAGTGGGAAATTAGTCAGCAGAGACCTGACAAAGTGCTTCCTACACATGCTGTTCTGTCAGGCTGCACAGCTTCTTCTGCTTCAGAGGTAATTACATAGATTTTCTGTCTTGTACTTGCAAAAACACAGCACAGCACTCCACCACTGCTTGTAGCTCAGTGCTTCAGGGCTCCAGCTGCATGGGGCTGGAAAATGTTTACACAATTTCTTTTAAGATTTTTAAACCACAGTAAGGGACGTGGCTAACTCTTCATCTGAGGGGGCATATGAAAGAGTCCCCTCTGAAGCTGGGCTTGGTTGAAGGGAAGGACTTCCTTGTAAGGCAATGTAATTATCTCTCTCTCAAGGAAATGGCTTCTGCCACACAATAAATCAAACAATAAATGTTTCTGAAGGTTTTAACTAGAGAGGACTCAAGAGAGTTTGGACATTGATCAGGATTTCAAATTCTCACTCTTTCAGATCCAGAATCCTGGTCACAAATCCATTGCCAATTTTATACAGTAGTTCTCTGGGACCCATTAAGAAATGCATCCATTCTTTTTGATTTGACACTTACAAAAATATACATATTCAATGCCTATCAAGGTGTTTATCATTAAAAATAATATCTGTGAATATATATATTCCTTCCTCATTACTTTGAATTGCTTCAATAATTTCGTGGTTAATGCAGTACTGAGATGAATATTTCAAATCATCTATAAATTCAGACTTAAATATTCAAGCCAATGTTTGCAATATGCACTTTCATTAGATGTTGGGAATGGAATTTCCAAACTTTTTGAAAAGGACATTTCTATAGTTTAATAAAAATTTAATATATTTTTCTAACAGTCCTAACATGGAACTGCTTGTGGTATGATACAGCAGCTTTAAGTATGTTCAGCTCAATGTACAAGTCATATGACAATGGAAACTACAGAAATAATAACTATAATAGTAAACGCCTAAAATTCAGGGTGAAAGTGACATAAAGAGTCTACTTAATCACCTTGAGATTGGAGAAATCTATTTTCTTTTGTAACGACACACTGTCCACACACTTTATAATAATTTCCAGGCAGCCCCTGCTTAAGTTTCCATATCTTCACTGTTAGAAACTCATTCCTGTTACTTTTGCTCCATCTTCTTTCAGTTGCCAAATGGGATTGCCCCTTATCCATAATACAGATTTTTCTTCCTCTGTGGCACTATTATCAGAAAAATTCCCGATCTTTCACTCATCCTTCTCTTTCTTTGACTAAAAATGTCTGTATATTTCCATACTCGTCAAGTTTTCCAGACTTCTGGCTACTCTTGAAATATCATAAAATCCACTTAAAGCCACTTTCCTGAGCCTGAGCTGTAACACTGAAATCAAGTAGATAAATTTAAGTGTACATTTAAAAATAATAATATCATAGGGAATTGTAATTTTATTTGAGTTTTCTGTGTTTTGTTTTGGTTTTTTACTCATAAAAAGAAAAGTTATGGACAATTTTTGGCAGTGGAGACCTGGTTAATTTCCTAAGTATTGCCTCAATAAAAACTGCAATTTGTTGCCTTAAGTTGCATCTTTACTATGAATACAGAAGGAGATTAGCACAGTTTTTGTTTACTTTACAAAGAATCCCAGAATGGGTCAGGTTGGAAGAGACCACAGAGTTTGGAGTGATCTAGTCCAACATCCCTGCTCAAGCAGGGTCATCCCAGAGCATATTGCAGAGGATTGTATCCAGATGGTTCTGGAATATCTCTAGGGAGGGAGACTCCACAGCATCTCTGTTCCAACGTGTGGTCACTTGATACTTATATTTAATTATCAACTGTACAGGAAGGAATGTATAAGTAAGTGCATAACAAAAGCCTGGAATAATGAGTCGGACATTTGTTTTGTCTTTCAGCACTCATAATGTCTTTTTCCTTCTCTAATTTCTATCATGTTTATTTTCATCACAATCATGACTTATGCACCCTTCTTATACTCCATCAATCTGTTACCTCCAAAGACAAACAGTTCTGTTTACCTGGTGGCAGGTATTTGGCTCCTAAACAATTTCTCTTTTCATCGTGACCTTGCTTCAGGCTGAGATATGAAGAGGAGGGAATGGAAAAGGAAAAGGGAAAAGTGAAAAAAAGGAAAAAAAAAATGCAAAAAACCAAAGAGAAACACTGCTGAGGGGAAAAGGTGAGGTAAGACTTCAGTCCTTTAGAAAATGTCATCTGATTTGAACAGGAGCAGTACAAGGCATGAAGGAGGATCAAAGCAAGGTTTAATCATCGCAATTCAGGATAAATTTTTTCTGTTTTTTTTTTTTTTTTCCAGGTTTTTTGGTATTTTCAAGATCTACTTCTTACATCTTTTTCAGGTACACAGATTTTTCTGTGTGGGCAGAAGGTGAGAAGCTGACAGCATAACTTTGGTACTGGTAAATAGGAAAGATTTTCTTTAAAGCAAGTGCTAAGAATTTGTGTTGTGTCTAGATAAACTCAGTGAACTTCTATACTAGATACTTCTGATTAGAAAATGTGCTTGTTTTATTGCTTGGAAATAAAGGTAACTACTAGTTTAAAGGAATTTGCATTCTCACTGGTTAATAATAATTCACTCTAACTTGAGAAGAGGGATTTATTTTTTTCTCTGTTTTTTTAATGGGGGTTGTTTGTTTTGTTTTGTTGTGGTATTTTTTGCTGTGGTGTTTTTTGTTTTTGTTTTTGTTTTTGTTTTTTGTAAGGAATAATTTATTAGATAGATTGGTTGCACCAACTTCCACGATGGATAGAGGCAATAAATGTATTGGAATCCATCTCCTATAACAGATTAAATTCTACAGAGGGTGTGTTACCTCAATAAATTAAAAAAGCAAAAGAAATGTAAAAGTAACAGCCACTTAACGAAAAAATAAGTGTCTTTATCATAGCATAAAAAAATATTATTTTCAGACTGAAATTCTCTCAGTCTTCAACACCTTTTTACCTAAAAACATAAATCAAAAAATCCATAGGCAGAACTCCTGTAAGAGCCTATAGGGAAGGCAAGTGGCAAAATAGTCAAAGGGGAAACAGCTTCAAGCAAAAGTTATTATTTCTCTACTCTTTGTGAGTTTAGGCCTAGATTGGACTGTGCTATGCTTGAAGTTTTGTGTTAGAGGATATTGGACATGTGCTGCTACTCCTTGTCATTAAGATGTTTTTGGAGTGCAAATGTGCTCTCTCTGTTCTGCAGGTCTTTGATATCTGCATAGTCCTTTAGTTCCATCATTCTGCTTTCATCAGGAGGGTATTCAGAATGCCATCTGAGCAATGTGTATTTATTTGCTGAAAACATCTTGTCATACGATGTCAGTTTAGGTGTGATCATCCCAGCCAACGCTGGCAAAATAAAATGAAATTCTTTCCTCTACAAAGTTTAATAATCTCCATCATGGATTTTGGAAGAAGTAGAATACTGAGGCTGTGGAAATGTTCTCAGCAATATCACAAAGCAGGCACAAGCTTCTGTTTTCACACAAGCTTCAGTAGTTTCTCTTCATGAAGGCCAGAATATTGCACATTAGAAATCAGATTTATTCCCAAACTCTGACAAGATTTGTTCCTAAGACCTCTTTTAGCTGAACTTTTACATTATATTGGTTTGGAGCCTTTGATAAAATAAAAATTAGCTTGAGAATGATCTCAGTACAGCTCCTAGAAGACAAAATCTCTCAAGCCATCAGCACAATTGTCATTAATTAACTCCCCTGTTATTGTTCAGTAATATAACGGTCATAAAGACTAGGAGTTTCTTGGAAGATTTTTAATCTGGGGGAAAATATATCTCTTCTACTAGCAGTCCAAAAATATTTCATTTTTTTAAATGACATTATGAAAAATACATTTAGTTATTTTTGTGTTTAGTTATCTGGCTTTCAGAAAGAGTAAGAAGAAGGGATTACATTAGGAAAAGGAACAAGATTCACCCTATAAGCAGTAATATCTGATCACTTGCTCTCCTAGGTAGTTACAAAAGTACATTTTTAGTCCTGGACAGTACTAAGATATTCCTGGTATGTACTAAACAATATCATTAATGTTGTTATTACTTTGTCTTCCATTAACCTTCATGTGCTTCATCAAAAGTAAGTCAAGCCTGTACAATTTTGGACATAGAAGTCAAATACAAAACAAGAATATAAATGGGTATGGAGCAAGCGGACAAATCTCGTTGGAGCTGGCACATCAGATGATTGCAAAAGTAGAAAAAACATTGCTATATCCTCCAGTTCCCAGTCCACTGTTCTAACTATTAAATCGAGCTGCCCACACTTATTTCTTCCTAACCATAATTTACGGAAGAAAACTAAAAGCTGCAAAATGTGAGAGAGAAAACTAAACTGGAAAAAAAAATTTACTTCTCACTACACTGATAACAGCATCACTCATGAGGAATAGTTTTTATTTTATTTTATTTTATTTGTTAACTGGTTGACACTATTCATTCAAGAGGTGGAATTTTATTGGGATTTCTTGAACAGCAACATCCAAGACAAAAGGAATTGTGACAAAAAACAGTTATAAAAAGATTCACATAAAAATAAAATAAGCTCTTTTTGTTTGGTTTAGTTTTATTTTTTTCTCTTAAGATTGCATGCCCGATTACTTCCACTTGTTACTAAGAAGAAAAAGAAGATGACTCCTATCTAAAGAAATACTTTTTCAGTATATTTTCAATTCAAATAAACAGTATACCTTCAATAGTGAAATTTATAAACAAAATAAAAATGGCAAGGTTTTTTCCTTCTTTACTCTTCTTTTATTTATATATCCACAATCAGACAAACTATAATGCTATCTAAAGTACTACACACATTAGGAAACAAACAAAGATCAATAGCTATAATTTGACACACATACACTGTTCACTGTGAAAACATCAATAGTACAAAAGCTTCATGGGCATAGCAGGGAAGAATCTGTTTGGTAGATGCTGTTGGCAGAAGATTAAATAACCACACGTCAGAAAGAATAAAAAAAAATTCAATAAACTGAGTGCATACTGGAGATGTGCAAGTACTTTGAGCTAAACTGTTAGTATTAATAAGAAAATTATCTTTGTCTTCCAGTCATTCAATTACTTCATGAACAAATATTTTGGCTCGGATCTCTGATATTCAAACGTACACTGTCTTTCCTATCTGCCAAAGGACTGGTGCTGCAAGGCAGGGAACAGGAAATGACTTGCACACTGGACGATGATATCTTGAGCTGCTATTTCAAAAACAGCACTAGAGGTGACTGTTCATCTCATCCTGATCCCTAACACTCTGGAGGAATCATGAGGGAGAGATGCAGCCAGCAACTATTTGTCCAGGAAGAAAAGAGAAGGTGCAGAGTTTATGGAAAGTGTCTAACAGAAAGTAGAATTGAGGTTCAGGGCTGAATCTCCATGTGCAAGTTGAACCTTTCTATTGAATCTCAGGGTGTAACTGTGATATAAACACCTAAGGACATGCTGAAAAACTGCAGGGTCATGCTTTCAATGTCATAGTTATCCATTGTTCATCAAGTTATTTCAAAATACAAGGTGCTTTCTAAGACCACAAGTCTTTAATATCTGTTTACCATGTAACTCCATTCCTTTGACCATTGTGCCTAAGCCACAAAAACTTTCTCATTAGTTTGTTTTACAAATGAGGTTTTCTTCTTTCTTCTTCAGGTAGTCTTCTGCCTCTTGTTCTTTGGGTGATGGGAATTGTAGTTCTTTTTAATTTCATTGAGTCACAACCATTTAGAAAACTGTTCCCATCAGCCTTCTCTCTCTCTCTCTCTCTCTCTCTCTCTCTCTCTCTCCTTTCTCTCTCTCTCTTCAAGAAACAACCCAGGCTGGATCATCATCTTGCACTGAAGAGGTTGTGTAAAGGAGGTCCTTCAAAACCAGCTGATATTGTCAACAAAGGTAAAACAAACAAACAAAAGCATAAAATTGTTTTGAAATATGAAATGTACGTCTCACAAAAAGATATATTCATATTCCTCCTGCTTACCTGATGGTTATATAGGACAAATGGATACTTCCACACATAAATTATACTCCTAAAAGCTAGTTTGCATGTACTTGTTCACCTAGTGAGAATTCTGAATATTCACATTTATCTCGTGTTTGCTACTATGCTGCCAATTCTTCATTTTGTGATGATATAAGTAATGAGATTTCATTGGTTGTGTTTACATTTTTAAAGACTCATAAAGTGATTTGATTATATGCAAATTCAATTGTAACTAAACCAAACAAATGAAAAAAAAATCAAAATGTGTTTCAAGCTGCTGTGGTTAGGAAAAGGAACATCAGATCCTGTGTCTTAATTAAAAAAAAATTGTATTAACATTGCTTTATTGAAATTTCTGTACTGCAGCATTTATAATTCTAATAAGGCCTGATCCATGATATCTTAATGTCCATGTCTAGTAATACAGAAATTTAGGAATGGATTAATGTCTGCAGTTAAAGTTACTTAGTTGAGGCACTGAACTCAGGAACTTACTTACACTACATTTTTTGACATTAATGCTAAGACTGAGGTATCTCACAGGGAAATTTGTCCAGCTCAGGACTTGTCTACCGTCTAGGTAGCCAAAGGGAATATTCAGGTTTGTAGGCCTCTTAGTATTTGTGGCATATCCCTATACATGCCACATTTAATATTTCTTATATATTTCTTATATTAATGAAATTCAGTCCTACCTAAATTTTGAATTCCCAAGACTGTGGACCACAGCAACACAAATTTCAGACTTGTTTGTTCTGTTCCCTGTATGTTAGGAGTTTGGCCTGGCTGCCAAGGGCTGGGATACATCTCTCACCTTTAGCTGATCATTTCTTAAATGAAAAAGCCACGTGTATTCTGAGTCCCACCATCATGAATCTGGCAGCTGAAATCAGTGAGGGTGTCCTTGTTGACATTTCCCAGGGGCAGGATATTGGCCTTGTAACTTCTGTGGGTTTCCCATATTGGACCCAAGAACATGAATTTGTTTCCTTGTCTACTGGTCCCATATGTTTTTTATTCAAGTATGATAGGTCATCTGGGTTTAAAAGACCAGAGTTTGTATTTTCGTTTAGTTTAAAAGTTTAGTTTAAAAGACAAGAGAATATTTGGCCGGTCAGATAGTCCAGGTTTAAGCTATATGGGATGGTTTTTTTTGTCTGCTGTGAAAAAAACCCCATGTAATTTACAAATACATAACTAATGGGAGCCATTCTTTCAATTTTTTTCAAGTGAGACTGCTATAATTTAAAGTGAGAACTGAAATAAGTCCACCTGCTCAGAGAATTCACCATGAGAAATACAGTTTGAAAGATACAAGGCTATAGTTACAATGCTTAAGGTGCCCACCCAAATGTACAAGCCAAATAGCACCAAAGGTCTTGTGTAGACATTTTTCTATACAGATCTCTTCTGGTAAAGCATCAGTTTTGATGCTTCTTAGAATCTGATTTGACTTAAGGCTTTTTTTTTGCCTTCTTCTTTTCCTTTTTTATTATTTTTTTAAATTATAATTTTGATGTTTAAGATTTAAAGTGCCTGAAACAATGTGAGTGCTGTGCTCATGTGGGTGATGGGTATGAGCACCTGATATGATTCTGTCAAGGGTCTACATAGCATTTCTGACTTGTGAGGGACATGAGAAGCTCTTAATAGTGCAAGGTGTGATGGAATAGGGACTGCAACACCTGTGCAAATGGGGAACAGGATGCATGGCACAGCCTCACACCTCCTGCCTGCAGGCATGAGTCGTCCCCAGAACTGCATCAGGATTTCAGCCCAAAGGAAAACTATTGGCTTAATCCTGGAGAATGAGCCTGTTAACAAACTAACATGAGAGTAATTAAGGAACAAGGAGCAAACTCAGGAACTGAAAATATTTGACAATTTAAATGCATCCCTATAGAGTTACTTTATTAATATTCCTCATGTGAGAATAAAGAAAATTTAGACTCAAAACTTTTGCTTTCTTTCTCTTCAGTAAATGGTTAATTTACTTTGACAGCAGAGTAAGAGATGAAAATGTTAACCTGTCATTACCTAGTGTCAAAGGGCATTCATGTCACAGCTTCCAGATTTGAGATATTTTCTTGTCCTAGAGAATCTTGTTCAGCTCATTCCAGCAATGTCTGAATATTTTTAATACACTGAGAAATGTCTGCAGACAAGGTTAGAAGAAACACACTCTTTTTATGCTTTTTTTTTCTTTTAATCTTTGTGGAATAGCTGCTTCACATTTTAATAGTGGTACGTAGCTTTACCAAAATTTTCAGGGTTTTTTTGTTAAACTTTGGCAAAAAAAAGCAGAGAGTATTCTTGAAAAAAAACCAAATCAACAGCAACAAAAAATAAAGCATATTTCTTCTTCTTTTTATATTACTCCCTTCTTTGTTCAATTCATCTTTCTTCTTTGGTTTATCCACTTGGAATTCTATGTCTTACAGTTGAAGTCAGAGAGTGATTATAGATAACTGATTGAAGAGTCAGGATTTAGGCTTCTGTGGTGGGTTCATCCTGGCTGGATGACATGTGCCAAACAGTTCTATTCCTAAGCTGAAGAGGGGAGAGAAAATATAATGAATGGCTTGTAGGATGAGATAAGGGCAGGGAGACGTCACTCACCAGTTGCCAATATGGTTAAAAAATACTCAGCTTGGGAATGCTATTCCTTACCAAGCAAATCAGAGTAGCGTAATGAGAAGAAAATGCCCAAAGCACCTTCTCCCCACCCTTCCCTTTTTCCCGGGGTTAACTTTATTCCCAAATTCTCTATCCTCCCTCCCTCAGCAGCCTTGAGTCAAAATTCTTCCCAGACTTCTGCAGCGTGGGTCCTCCACAGGGTCACAAGTTCTGCTCCAGCCTGGGCTCCTCTCTCCAGGGGCCACAGGTTCCTGCCAGGACCCTGCTCCAACACAGGAATGCTGTGGGGTCACAGCCTCCTTTGGGCATCCCCCTGCTCCAGCCTGGGCTCCTGCAGGGCTGCAGGTGGATCTCTGCTCCCCCGTGCCCTCCCTGGGCTGCAGGGGCACAGCTGCCTCACCACGGGCTGCTCCAGGGGCTGCAGGGGAATCTGAGCTCCAGAGCCTGGAGCAGCTCCTGCCCCTCCTTCTGCACTGCCCCGGGTGTCTGCAGGGCTGCTCCTCGCACATGGTCTCACCCTGCACTCTTCCTTGGCTGCACTTGAACTTTTTTCCCCTGCATTACTGAATATCTTACCCCAGAGGTGTCACCACCACCGCTGAGGGGCTCAGGCTTGGCCAGTGCAGGGTCCAGTGGCCACTGGGACTGTGGGGTATAGGGAAAGCTTCCAGCAGCTTCTCACAGAAACCACCCCTGTAGCCTCCCTGCTACCAAAACCTGGCCATGAAAAACAGCACCTGAAAGGAGTGTAGAAAATCAGCACGAAACGAGGAGACTGATCCCACCTTATGCCGTGAAGAGAAGGGAAAAGTACAAAATATGAGCAGCCACCAGTGGCAGCTTGAGATAACATTCCCAGGTGCTACTCAGAAGAAAGGACTTAATAAGATGGAGCCTTCCCACCCCTGTTTTCTACCTGCAGATTGCAAGCAAAGTATCAGTTGGACAGGAAAGAAAAGAATGCTGAAGTGATGAGAGCTTTGTATTTCTGTCTGTGACACACAGAGCTCTGTCTGTGGGATACCCATACCTGCCAGTCACAGGGTACCTTAGGAAACTCAAGATAACATCTGAAATTTGTGAGTTGCTTCAGAAGGATTCTGATCTATTCCTTCAGGATGTAGTCTGAATTAAAAGAATTAAGAAACCTATACTGGTGATGCCACAGAATCAATTACTTAGCTGGATTGATGCTCTCCTGTTGCAGTGTGTTTCTTGGTGTGTACATATAACCACCATGAGCTCCCAAAAGAAATGAAACTGAAAATGCCCTAGTAAACAATATGTTGTTTACCCCATCCACTAAAAAGAATGAGGTTACTAAGGGGAGGAAGCACAGCAAAATCTATATGCATGATTATTTAATCCATGGCTGTGTCATAACACAAAAGGTTAATAACATATCAGGAGGCAAAGTTAAAATTACATTTGAAAGGGTTACCTGAACTATAGCAGTTTCTAATTTTTGAAAACTGCAATGCTTTTTCTTAAGAAAATTTGTGTGTAGCTAAACACATGAAATGATAGTTTGCAAAGAGTACAAAGGAATTATCCACCTACCTTTTTTACTAAAAAGTTTAATTATTTATAGAGTGACTATGAAAATCACAACAAAAAATAAAGAACACAAAGAATTCTTCCATCTCTTTTATCAGTCAATACTAGTTTAGCTAATTTTGCTTTCAGCTGTTTTATTTTTCCATGCTTAAATATTATTTCCTTTCTTCCACCCTTCATTTTAACAATAGAAAACATAAAACTTAATTTTTATTCCCTGTTCTTTTTAGGAAGCTCAGCATTGTTCTTCATAATTTGCTCTTGTCATCTTTGTACTTATTGTCATGCATGGTTTCTTTCATGCATCTTCATACTACCAACAGTTTTGTCCTTTTACATCTGACTTCAAATGTTAGTTGTGAGCTTCACACTGTTCACATTTCATTGCTGTTATTGTTTTCATTATTTTTCAAAAGTTGTATTGCTATGTAAGCACTTTGATATCCTCACAAGTGTCTTTTCCCCTGCCAAAGCTTTATATTCTTTTCTTTTCTTCTGTTTTTTTTTTTTTTTACTTGATTCTGTTTTACCTCTAGAGAATGTATAGAATAATGTAAATATTAATGGCAAATGGGATTTTTTTTTTTTTACATTGGACACAGCTTTCTCAAAGCCAAAATAATCTACATATTCATGTTCATTTTGATGTTCCTTGAGTCTCTGAGGCACATTGTAAATAGACCTGCATTCCTGATGTTGAATTTAGTATGTTTGTACTTAATACATTAGAGACTTTTCCTTTTTCCCAGATTTATCCTTGTTAAAATAACCTATAATACTGTCAAGGTCAGTGAAAAATGTCAGTTATTTGTTCTGTAGGTGCCGGACAGGCAAGCTGGAACTCCCCTGAGGCTTTTCTAACTTGTCTAACCAGGTTTGCAGAAACAGACCTTTTTTTTTTTTTTTTTTTTTTTTTTTTCCTTCCTTCTCATAAATCTGCAGTCTCTGTGTTTCATGGCATTCTGACCCCTTTGCCAACTAGTAGCTCCTTGGATGAATAAGCTACACTTAGGATTTGTCGGCTCTTTTTTCCCCTTCCGTATTGTGTATGTTTCTAATGAGAATCATATTTGCTTTTCAGAGCTATGTGACAGTGAGTCTTTAAACAAGAGAAAGCTGAGTATGACATAACCTGTGTGGCTCTTTTTCTGTGCTTCCTACACAGCTTTGTTTGAACCTGATACAATAGTACAGATGTCCCCCATTTCCATTTTAAAAGGCAACAGAAATGATCAAGCAGTACTACTAGACTGTTTCTTGCTGGCTGTATACAGGGAACATTCAGTGTTGATCCCAGCTGCATGAAGGAGAAGGAGCACACTTAATGGGACACATTTTCAGTTCATAGGAAATGAACTGTAAAGAATGGATGATGCTTCCTACATCAAGGGACATTTGGTGATATTCTGGACACTCTAAAAGCTCAATCCACACTCTTTTTTTTTGGCTTTAAAGACAAAGTAAAATAGTAACAGAGCTTACATGCCCTGAGGCATTGCTTCTGCAGTGATTTTCATTTGTGCACTAAGTTGTAGTATCTCATTTGAGATATAAATCTTTGTGTATATTAGAAAAAGAGTAGTAGATCTGACAGCCTGCTTACTGTAATTCAGGTTATCACATACTGACTAAGCTGAAATTTTCCACGGAGGATGGGGTGCATTGTCAAATAATAGTCAGTGGGATCAGGTACTTACCTTTCAGAAACTGGTTTTGTTCCAATGAGTTTTGGAGGAAGGCTGATTTGTACTCGCTGGGATCTAACCCAGGCTCTTCCCTATCTGCCAGGGAAATGAGAAGGGCAGAGTAGCCCTATGAAGTGACACCAGAGAATTGCTTCAGAGAGTCAAAATCATCCACACTGCAGACATTGTTATTCTATAACTAAATTGCAAAACTGTCCCTTTTTTTCACTGACTTAATCAATTTCACTGTACTAGAGATTCCCTTGGAAACAGGAACATTTCCACAAATTTATTTCAAGCTTCTTACATAATGGAATGCGCTGTTTGGCATATAGATTTAGAAAATAAATAAGAAAAAAATCTGAAATCAGAAAGAAAATAAGGTAGCTTGAGCAGTGTGGGAGAAGAGGAAAACACATTTATAACATTATTTTTGCTGTGAACACTTAGATTTAGAAGAGAGGAAATGGCAGCACTCTCTTTAAATTGAAGAAAAAGTGAGATCGTTTGATGAGTACAGCCTAATCCTCAGTGAATGTTCATCAACTTCATAAAACCAAGTTCCAAAGCCTCATGGCCATCTTTCAAGTAGCAATACTTTCAGTAAGTTTCCACTGAGGATATTACTCTGGTGCCATGGAGAGTGCCTTAGAGTTTGCTACAAAACTGCAATGCATCAGTGCACACCTTCAAATGAAGCATGAGAGGTAGAAGGGAAAGCTTAAAGTTGGAAGTCATTTTGTTACTTAAGGACAAATTTGACCCAGATGGCCCCTTGAAAGTCAGTGGGAGATACACATTCTAAAGAACTAATTTCTGTCTTTTTAGCGGGAATGAACAAATCATTTCCAGTAATTAATATTTTGAGAAAAGTAATTGCCTCTTTTCCTGCAGCCAAGTTAAAAAAAAAAAAAAAAAAATTAAAAAGTTTACATTAGCAGGTTTTCAACAAGTTCATCTCTTCATTTCAGTAAGTTAGGTTCATCTAAGGGTTTGCTTACTCAGGGCACAGATCTGACACAGTTCTACAACCAGCCTTTCTTGAGATGATTGTCACAATTTGGTCCAACTAGTAAATTCCTGTTAGACTTTTCACACTACTTTCATTCCTGGTTGGTTTGGATCATCAGCATTTCTTGCCTTAAAATCCTTGAATATTCAATAGGACATCAGACTCTTAAAGATTATCTCTTCATCTGAGAACTAGAAAGGTCACTGGACTGATTTAATGTTTTACCTCTAAGTTTTCCTTCCCATGAAATACTTATCACTATTTGACTCAAATGACAACTCGTGCCTCATTATCCCCTGCTCCTATATTTTACTGTTATTAGGTTCACTTCTTTCTTATTACTATTAACATCTTGTTATCACTATTACTTCAGTGTTAAGGGTCTGTAGATAGCTAATGCACAAAATCCTAACAATTTTTTATCTCAACTATTCGTAATTTTCAAATGCTAACACAAAACAGAACAGAACACACAGAGAATATGATGTGAACCAAAACCAAATCACTACTCACATTTTTTAATTATTTCCCCATATTTAAAGGGGATGTCCAAGGAAAAGCAGGAAGTTTTATCCAGATGAGCAGCTAGTTTCCATTATTTTTCTGAAACACAAAAGCAGAAGCAGTCTTAGCTTATTAGGGCTATTGGCTGCTGAACTATTGGATATAAGTGGTTAGGATTCAAAGTCACTTTACTTTTAATATATTTTTCCTGTTTTGTTTTTTGTTGTTGTGGTTGTTTTCTTGTTTGGTTGGTTTTGTTTTTTGTTTTATTTAACTTTGCAATCATTCTTTAGCTTATCCATCTGAGCTGTTTGGTCTAGATTCAAGCTCTTCCATACACGAGGATCAAAATGATATCTGTGTAGTACTGAATAAATCCAATGTGTAATGTGTTCCTACTCTGAACAACAAAATCCAGAGTTCTACAGCAGTTAGATTTGAAAGGGATGGGAGGTACATTTTCATAACACAGCTTTCTTCAATTAAAACAGCTCAGAAAAATATACTGAGGGAAAAAAATAATAATAAAAAAAGGACTCATCTTTAGCTGCCAGGTTGGAGTCTACTCAAAACCTTCAAACTAGCTATACTGAGAAAGAGAGAAAGAGAGCTTTCCAGGCTGGAAACTCTCAAGGGATCCAGAGGTGATGCAGGCTTTTTCTTTTTTGTGTCTCCCTATTTTTTTATTTGCCCTACAGTCTCACGAAGTGGAAACATATGAAGTTAAAAGGAATAAGCTTGTCAAACATCTAATAAGAGAAGAATCTGTCACTGCCAGTGATGTGAATGGGAATACAAAAGCTGTAGGCATGTATATTCCTTCTGCAGCAAAAGCACAACAAGGCAAAAGGTTAGCCTAAGATCTGCTCTCGGTTGCTTTGGAAGCTCTGTTTAATTGTTAGTCACGATGCACTGTGGGCAGAACAATTAGTTGTATCTATATTAGATCTAAGCTGTAATTATTTGTTACATTAATCATGACTAGAGTGAGAATTTAATTAGTCGTGAACATTATGTGATTTTTTTTTTCTTTTTTCAATTTTATTTTGAAGGGGGGAAATGTCCAGTTTTCTTATTAAACATGTCTTAATAAAGCGAGTCCTGGATGTCTGCAAGCCAGTGTCATGACCAGGGTCTTTCCACCTGATTTCCATCCCAACAGCAGAGCCTAGCACTGACTTGGATTTACAGAGCCTGGATTCAGTGCCAGGACTGAGTTCAGACAAACCGGGTTGGAGTGGAGGAACGAATTTCGGGATTATTGCAACAATGTCTCATCATTAATAGTTCATTAAAGCGTGTTGGGAGGGCAGAGGTGGCTCCCTCCACCGCCTTTGCTCCGCTGCAGGCAAAGCCTGTCCCAAACTGAACGATTTACGTTCCTCTTTCCATCCAGTGTGGAATAGGCAGACGGTATTTTGTTCCCATTTCCCCTCACTAGCAACATTTATCACAGGGCACCACTGCTGCTAGCACCTTTCCCGGTGCTGGGGCTCCCCTGCTGCCGTGCATTTTTTGCAGTATTTTGTCTCCCTCGCTCCTCGGAGCAGCTGCCGGTTCAGGGGGAAGCTGGTTCGGGCTGGGAGCGCATCCCGGCCGCTGGAGCATCCCGGAGCGGCCCCTCCGAGCTCTGCCCCGCTCCGTCTGCAGCGGGACATGCCCTGCAAACATCGCCCCTTTCCCCAGCAGATACGGAGGAAGGATCTGGTTGTCCCGGGATCCGGGCAAGAGAGTGTTGCCGTCTCCAAATAGGCAGCAACCATCCGTGTCCTGCCTCCTGAACACTGCTGGGTGTTTCGCAGGGTTAGCAGCAGAGGAAAGAAGTGATTTAACTTTGGGAAAAGGAAAGCAAGATATATTTTCAGGAGTTTTTAAAGAGCTGGGGTTTTTTTGTTTGTTTTGATTGGGTTTCTTTTGTTGTTGTTGTTTGTTTGTTTTGTTTTGTTTGTTTGTATGTTTGTTTTCCCTAATGCGAGGCTCAAAATTATGAAGGAGCTATTTTGGAAAGGTTAGGGGGAAAAGAAGGCTGGACTGATGTGCTGGTGGAAGGAGAAGCCATTTTGACAGCAAAAGAGAGATGACAGACATTTTCTGTTCCTGGGACAGCTTGTGCCACTTGTCCTGTGGTTCCCCTGCCTGCGTGTGCATGCCCAAGTCTGTGCTGTGTGTGAGCATCCCTGCAACAATATCAGCAGGGCTCTGAGCTGCTGCCTGAGCCACATTCCTCTTTTCAGGAATGGTACCTACATTACAAAACCCATTGATTTTGATCCACAGAAACAGTCCCACCACAGGGGTTCAGACTATTTGTGTGAGTAAGTGCTCTCTCTGACATGACAGAACTTGCCTGAAGCTGAAGGATAATTTTCAGACATCTGCTCCTTACAGAAGGGGCTTTTTCTCCCACAGACCACATTTCAGCATTTGGGAGTTCCTTCATTATGCTTTCTAAGGTGAGTTCATGTATTATAGACCAGGCAGCAATTTGCCAAACAGATTTCAGGGTATGATGCCAAGGCAGAAATAAAGTAACATTCGTGTAATAGTTGATTCCTCTTTATGTTTCCAAGGTCTTGCCTTTCTTTCTACTGCTAATTAAGACTTCAAATAAAAGCTGGAGGAATTCTGCAACTGAAGTTTTAAGCATTAAAACACGTCTTGTTACTAAATGGCTATGTAACACTGACCATATCTGTCAACTTTAGAAATTTATCGCTTTGTGAAGTGTTTCGCTTTTGTGAGTTTTGTTGTTGCTGTTGTTTTTCCACAGTCTGTAATGTAAGAAAAAGACATTAGGCTAGTTTACGGTCACTTTGTTATTTTTCTCCTTTATATTTGGATGGCTGGAGCATTTCTGAGTGAAAGCTAAATTGTCAGGACAAACTTACTTCTTAACACATCTCTCAAGGTGTTGCAAGCAAAGTAAGACCTTTATTATCTTAGCGTCTCTACCCCCAACATGAGAAATACAAAGAGGTGATGTTTCAAAAATTTAGTCCATCTACCAAGAACACCTTTATGGAGTAAAAATTGCTTTTTATAGCCATTTTGAACTGACCTTGGCATTACTGCATGCATGCAAGAAACACAAATTTATGGGAAAAGTGTCTTTCATTTTTTTCTCTTGTGCTGTTTGGAGACTGAGTAACACATCATGTCCTCAGGAAGTGGCATTTGCAACAAAGGAGCAGACGTATCTATTTCCAGTGACAACAGTGTCTTGGTGCATTGACAGTTGGATGAATTTTTTTTTTCTGTTTATTTATTTAATTACATATTTGTTCTAGTGGAAAATAAAAGTAAGAAGTGACGGATGAAAAGTTGAAAAGTCATGAATTCTCTACATTTCAATCACGCGGAAATAAATTCCAGTAACTCAAACAAAACTGTTAGCTGACAAATTTCCTGTTTAGATGTTTAATTCTAAAAGGTTGTAAATAACTCATTAGCACATTCTTGCTGTGCATTTATTAAAACATTTTACAGTGTTTGCAAAAAGTAATGATCAAAGGTTTAGCCATTGAAGGATGAAGCTCTGAGTCTACAGCAATGCACAAGTCTCTGAGAATTGCCACACTCATTGAACAGCAACATCCTTTGCTATTTTCATCTTTCTTTCATTTGTTTCACCTCCTGGGTGCAAGGCACATTGCCACCTTTTGCTGGGAGGTCATTGTTCCAATGACAATTTCTGTGCTGAAGATGAAGGAAGTGGATGTTAGTCTACATAATACCACCATGCCATGAATCAAACCTATGACCTTTTAGTCTGAAAATTGAAACCTGGAAAATCTTTTGCTAAAGGATTAACACGTTCGGCAGTCAGTGACCTTACCAGCAGAGGGAGATATGGCATCAGGCAGTGCATCATTCTAATACATCATTTGTCTATTAGAAAAACTAATTCTGAGTATTCTATACTGTGTAGAGGTTATGTTTGCACAAGAGTAATACATACCTCAGTCTATTGCTGACTAGGTGTATGGACACTTTAGCACAGAGTATGGTGTTTGACATAATTCCCAATCCAAGTGGAAATACACTAATACAGCATAAACAAAGGGGAGGATTAGGTAATTAGATATTATTAAATACACATAATTATGTGTAGGCATAAAATTTAGGTGCTTGAGAGCATAAATCGAACCCTTCAGGTGCTATTGGAACAGCCGAAGAGAATTCTCATTGCAGCAAGGCTTAAAATCCTTGTACTCAGTAAGTCCAGGATCACAGTGGCTCAGTGCCTTCCCAGCACTCATATTGCCGTGGATTGGTGTGCCTTGACTTTGTGCACAGCCAGTGTTAGGGCTTGCAAACCATTGGTTGTCATTTCCACTTCCCATTGCACCTGTTTGGAACATGATATATTCCATTCCCTGCTTCACGGTGCTCTGTCCATAACACAATTCCATTCCCCTAAAATTCTGTCATTGCAGTTCTGCAAATGGAGCTGAGGATTCCTTTTCTTTCATCCTCCTGGTATTGTAATTTACATTTATTGCATCATTGCCCTTTAGAGTGTCGTGTTTATATTATATCTCCTTATTTATAGTGGATTGCCAGCATATGTCCCTGAATGCAATTTTGTTTGGTTGCATTCAGGATATTTCTGAAATATGTCAGATATTAGAGATAATATCATCGGTGTTTTAGACCCTAAAAGAAAATCATCAGACAATTGTCCAGTAATCAGACTCTTAACAAAAACGAAAAATGAAAGTTCCACTATTTTAAGCTAGTTTTCCAAAAACAATCTTTGTGAAAATTACTCCTAATTTAAAGGAAACTAAGGTATTGCCTCACCCCACCAACAGGGCAAATGACTCTTTTTGGACCAATCATAGAAATGAGCTTCCCTAAGTACATTGCACCTTAAAGCTGACATTATTGCAGAAAAGCATATACAGCACCTTGTCAGCATGGTATAACTGGGCTTGGCCAAGTTGTCATTTCTGACAGGTCGGTGTAATGAGCAAGAGAGCGCTGAGATGGTCGAAAAGTTTTTTTTTTTACTTGTTGTTGATGTGGGTTTTTTTACTCGAATCAGCAGGGTAGAGCTGTTTGGGGTGATAAGACCATATATATGTGTCTCATTATGAGCTGTACATTATCAAGTTGTTGTCACCCATGCTATCACACTTAGCCATATTTATGTTTGGGATTCATTTTTTGCAATTTCTTTACATTCCTAACCTGGGAACAGCAGAAAATCTGATTCTCTGGAGCAGCAGACATTAGCTAGCAGGACTGTCCATACATTTTTAACCTACGTGTTCTTGCAAAATCACTAATAATGAGAGATGCTAATTGCATTAGAGTTTTTGTCTTGCATTTGTACTTTCTTAAAAAAAAAAAAATCTTAAAACAGGTATTTACATTTAAAAAAATCTCTGAAAAAAAGGAAAAAGAGAAAAAAATAGGATTTGGAAACAATAAATGAGAAAAAGAAAGAAAGACTTTTATTACACTTCTAATGATTTTGATATTTGTGTTCAAATCCTGTAAAGAAAACAACACATTAGAGAGATAAAATTCCTGGAAAAAAAAAAATTGAATGTTTTCAACACTGGTTTTCCTGTATTATTTTGACCCTTCACTTTTCTGTGTCTTAGTCCCCAGCATGTCAAGTAAGAAGAGTGTTTCCAGTCTCCTTTGTAAAGTATTTTAAGACGTACAGATGAGAAGCACTTTATAAGACTTAGGGATTAGAAAAAGCACAACAATGAAAGAGATGAAAGGGATCAGAGGTTAGAATTTAAAACACTAATAATAATCACACTGGTGCAGAATTAAGATCATCAAAAATAAATCCTTTTGAGCTGCAGCTTGTATAGCAGGAATGGGAAAGGGACAAGAAGAACAGAGAAATAAAACCTTCTTTTAGTCAGTTGTCAATATCATCAGTACAAAAAACACACATACATACTTTGTGATGCCATTTGAATTATGTAAGGAAATTTGAAATAGGGCAAGAAATAGAAGCTATTCATGTGCAGAGAAAGATCAGATAAGTAAATTAAACTATATGTTGAATTCTGCTGTAAGCAGATATCCCTTAAGGCTACAAAAATAATGATTTGATTATCAAAGCTGTAGAATGTGTGGCTCATCTCTCTTTGTGTTACAAGGAGCCTTTCCATTAAATTTGTTGTTAAGCAAAATGTCTACGGGAGACTCATTTTGGGTACTGATTAGTCACCTCTTAGGAGAGGAGCTCATTGCCTTCCTTCCACACTGGAGTTACATTCCAGCAAGGAGCTGCAAGGTCAAGCCACCAACCCCATGTCTTCAATATACTTGGAATGAGTACATTCTGCCAGCATATTCAATAAAGCAATTACAATAGCATTAATGCAAATGACCAGTGCATCAGATGCAGTGTAGAGGCAGAAGATTAAATCACTTTAGCATATTCCACCCCAAATTTTTTGAAGCTGTTTAATTCCACATGAGTGAAGGTCAACCAAACAGGGGGCCCATGGCAAAGGACTCTCTGGGTGTCATGGAAGAAAGAGGTTGCTAGACAAGGTTATCTTGATTTTTTGCCTCAGCACTTGAAGTCAATCACATTCATTTTCCAGGACGTTACATCATTGGTGCTGAGGTGCTTCATATCTCTGTTCTGGTGGACCACAGTTGAATGGAGACAAGCAGCTGCTCTCCTATCCTGATGAAGATGATGGGGAGAAACAATAGTCCCTGTTCTCACTCAAGAATGGAGAATATAGGGCAAGGCCATAGCATTCGCTGGATGGATATATTGTAGGGAACACAGCAGATCTTCCTAAGAGTGCTGTTCTTTAGAAACTTTTGGCAGCTGCTGTGCATGAGACGTCCTCTTTGCAGGTGAAATTAAGTCTGCTGCATGTGAAGAGCAGCTGCCAGGTAGAAAAGAAAAAAAGTATGAAGGATATGATTATGACCAGCCAGATGCCTCCTGCCGCAACACATCAAGTGTTACAAAGAGATTTGGGCATATGTTACCATTGCTTCGGTAATGTGGGTGGGCTCAAGACAGCTCTGCCAAAGTAAGAGGATGGGAACTGTGCAGGTGGGCTTCTCAAGAGCTCTCAGTCTAAGACATTTGGCCTTCTGTGCTCTGTCATTTACTTTTTTCATCCTGGTCTCTTGCCCTCTTCAGTTATCATTACAGGTGGCAAGGAACAACCACATCTCCATAATTTCCTGCTTTGGATCTGTTTGGTTTAACTGCAGATAGCATCTAAGCCCCACATAGCCCCACTGTGTGTGCACTCTGCCCCACTGGCTTCTCTGGGAGAGAGAATCAGAAAAGTAAAACTGAGAAAACTGAAGGGTTTCTTGAGATAAGGACAGTTTAACAGGTAAAGCAAAAGTCACATACATAGGCAAAGCAAAACAAGGAATTCTTCCACCAATTCCCAGTGGAAGGAAGGTATTCAGCCATTTCATCCCCAGGAGAGTGGGGCTACATCACATGCAGTGGTGACTTGGGACCCGAATGATCTCCCTTTTTTCTTCCCTCAGCTTTATGTTCTCAGCATGGCACCATGTGGTCTGGAATATCTGCGTGGTCAGCCAGAGTCAGCTGTTCCAGCTGTGCCCTCTCCTGACTCCCTGTGCACCCTCTGGCTGGTGAGGTGGTGAGATGCAGAAAAGGCCTTGACTCTCTGCATGCCCTGCTCAGCATAACTACAACATCTCTATTATCATCCCTGTTTCCATCACAAGTCCAGAACACAGCCCCAAAGTACTATAAAAAGGGGTTCTTGACTCTACCCCAGACAAAAACAGCACAAGACTTCCCATTACATGTTCTAATAGATTATCACATCAACATTTTACATTGAAATCCTATGTATCACATATTAAACTTTGAGATCTATTTTTTTTTAGTAAAGAACACATTCAAAGCAAGAAAATATTATTCATTCAGCACCAGCCCAAAAAGGAACAACTGTTTAAGATGACTAATCATCTCTTTCTCAAGGGTGTTAGACTGGAGGAAGCATTTGGTGATGGGTTTGTGGTGGTTTGGCAGGATCTGCAGAGACTACAGAGCATTCTGCAGCTGTGCTAGTAAGACTTAAAAATGACAAGATTCACGCTACACTAAATTTCAAAAGTATCTCAGCTTGATGTCTGATTAATTTCTGTGAGAAATGAACTCCAGAGGAAAATCTGACTTGGGTGTCCTATATATCTTTATTTGCAGAGTTCTGGGGGAAGGAAATTGCCAGCACAGGCCATGTGGTCAGACTTCCACCGACGCTCTGGCAGAAATTGAACAGATCTGATCATAAATCTGATCATTATCAATGCTGGATCAAGTACTGCTGTCAGTCCAATCCACCAGCTTCTTGAGGTTCCATGGACAGTTGTGGGATTTAACGTGGAAAAGGGAGATCAAGACTATTCTAGGTTTCCTAGCCTGTCTTCTTCCCAGTTTTTTTTTCGATTCTTTCTTCACCTGTTATCAGTTGATTCCATTTAAAGAGTCACAACTTTAATTTTTGACCATTAAAACTTTACAAATAATACTGCAAGAAATGCGCAGGAAGAGAGAATCCAAACTGGCACAGATTTGAACAGATTAAAGGCTGCACCATTGGGAAAAAAGCTACAGCAGCTTGGTGCTCTGCTGCTGGAGTGTCCTGACCACCTCCTTTGCACAGTCGTGTTGTGATCACCTCAAGATGAGCATCCTGTTCAGCACAGTGGCACTGTTTGGCAGAGTGGCTGTCACTGCCTTCCCCACTCCTGCTTCTGAAGCAGGGTCTGACAAGTGTCAGCGTGCAAAGTGGCAGCAGAGAGATGTTTCTCCCGACTCTTACTTCTGCAGATAGCTGAGTTCACAACTCCCCTGGAGTGATTAGAGACATAAAGCTCCCCCCTCCCGCCGTCTCCCGACTCGGTGCATCATTGCAATTACTAATTTAAGCAGGACGTGAGGTGAGTTCTTTCAAAGAGTGAACCTGACCCTTCACCTCCCCAGCACTACCCGTGGCTGTTGCAAAGCAATTGTGCCCGTCAATGGAGAACAGAGAGCAGTAAAAGTAATGAGAAAGGTAATAAGAGTTAAAACAAAGGTAGATGGACCTCAAATGAAAACAGGAAGATTTAGGATACCTGGAGAAAGACAAGTCAGCATTATATAGAGACGAATTAATACTTTGGGATTAAACTGTGTGTGAAGGGTAGGGGCATAGTGCACTAAAAATAGGAACAGGGTAATTTAGAAGCTAATCAAGCTCTGTCACAGACAAAATTAATAAGTAAAAAAAGTTTTAACAAGACATTAGCCATCCGAAGAACATAGAAGGCCTGTGGAGGAGGATATTGTATCAGAAGGTGTTATTAACGTTGCTATTATTAGATTGGGTATGATTAACAGGACTTGGTCAGAAAGAAGCAAGGTGAAGTTTAGAAGTGCAGTGGTGGATCACCCAGAATGTCATTACAAAGGTGAAAATTGTAAAAAGAGGTAGGAAGTAGAGGAAATAGTTTTGGAAAATGATAGATGAAAAGACAGTGAAGTGTTCTGAACTTTTCTATGTGGCATAAAGGTACAGTGAGTGAGAACAAGGATGTGAGGGCAGTTGTTTTCTCTTCTGTCCGTGATTCAAGTATCATGATTAACATTTGCAAAGATGAGATTTCATAGACAGAGGACTTTTAGAGGCTCATTATAGGTTTCCCTGACTGTGTTTTTTTCCTGCATTGATTTGCAATTTGGACTTCATAAGAACTGAGAGACAGTTGCTTGTAAATTAGTGATACTTCCAAGAAATCAGTGGAAACAAACTGATTTCCACCATTCTTTTGATTCAACGTTCTTTTTGAAAGCAGGGTGAAAAAGCATGAGTTTTGTAAAGGTGAATTTTTGAAGGACAGGTCTGGCTGTAATCACCAGGTGAAGAAGCAATTTGCTGAGCGTCAAAAGAGATGTGGGCACAATGAGAAAAATATCACTGGCTCCAGGCATTGATTTCAAAGCATCTATTACTGAGCACCCCCAGAGGGAAGGTCCTGGCCTTGATGGACAATGCTTTTTTATTTTTTTTTTCATTGTTCTACTTAAACGTAAATATCTATTTGCTTAGAAAGGCATCAATTTATCTGAGTTTTATTGTAGGGTTTGCTGGTTTCGCTTATATTTTAGACAAGAAGTATTGTGGATCAAAAGATATTTTTTTTCTGAGACTTCTCTGCTTTGCTTCTCATCAGCACATATATGTATAATCAGATATTCCAAATGATTTGGATCCCTCTTGATCCGTTACCAGTTCTCTTTGCCATTAGCCTAACCTCTAAAAGGCAAAATCTTACAAAGTCAGTAGGTAGGGGTTTTTTTGTGTGCTTTAGTTAGACATAATAAGTCCTTAATTAATCAGGAGGATCTGGTATTAACTCAACTAAGATTGATACTATTCACAAAGAGCAGCATTTTACCTGGAAAACAGGCAATTTTTCAGCACTCTGTCACTGCCACATTTCATTCCCACCCCTTCAGACAGATTCTTTAGCCTGTGGTGCCAATCAGGAGTGATTTCCCTCGACTAAGTGCTGTTACATGGGGGGAATAAACCTGGCTGTGAGCTCAGACTCTGTATGCCTGCATCCTTTAGGCTTTAACCATGCACTAATCATCAGGGCATCCAGTCACCATTATTCCTGCCGAGAAAATTTGACAGGTGACACTGTGACAGTAACATTGCTGCTGACCGCCAGCTAAGTCCCTGGCTCTGGAGCTGCACGACCAGTGGAAAACTCAGCAGATCCCTTCTTCCCTGCCTGCATGTGCTCGCCACATTTCAGCTGAGCAGAGGCGTCCTTCTCTCCCCACAAATCACATTATGCTCTCTGTGTTCTGATGGAAAGCAGGAGTGAACCTGTAGAGCCCTGAAACACATAATATGCATGGCTGCTGTTTTACACTTGTAACATCTTGTATGCACTGAAATGTACAGCTGTTTACACTTGTAGCTCTGTCAAGTAAACAAGTGGTGATTTCTTATGATAGAGGAGAAATTGGCACAGGGCTGCTATTCACTCACCTACAGCCTGGCAACTCCTGGTGGTGGAAATCATTCTTTAGGCACCAAACTGGCATCAGGCCTGCTGTAAAACTGGCTTCTCTGAGATGGAGGGGAGGCAAGAGGAAATCTGTTGGCTGCATCTGCACCTCTAGGAAAGGCAGCAGCCGAGTGTCTGATGGGCTCTGTCTCCTGCTGCAGCCACCCACATAAGTGGCTCACAAATAGCCTGTGCAGTGGCTGTGCCAGCGTGTGCTGGCATGCAAATCCATACCAGGCATTTTCAGGTAGCTCCTTACCAAAAGCTGTAGAGCTTGTTACCTAAGCGACTGGAAAATCTGCAAGAGAAAGGCTTGGAGATAATCTTTATCCCCTAAAGATGATGCTGTGCAAATTTTAGCTCAGTAAAGATGGGTATAAATAATAAAATTACAAAAATCTAGACTGTCTTTTCAGAAATTAACCAGAGGGAGCATCCAATCAAGATGACGAGCTCCAACTTTGCAACAAACAAAAAGAAGCTGTTTAGAGGTTACTTTGGTATTGCTTTGCAACAGAAGGGTAGCGTGTACCAGGAGTCATCAGGAGTTCTCCGGCAATCTGAACATACTAGTGGAGATTAAGTCCATAAAATATTAAAAATGAAGAAATAGAATCACCTCACAGGTGATTGAACATGGGGACAGGGACACTTTTCACCAGGCTGCTCGTAGCCCCATCCAGCCTGACCTTGAGCATATCCAGAGATGGGGCAACTACAGTTTCTCTGGGCACCCTGTGCCAGCGCCTCAGCACTCTCACAGTAAAGAACTCTTTCCCTAATACCTAATCTAAACTGACTCCCTTTCAGTCTGAAGCCAGTCCCCTTTGACCTGTCACTACGTGTTTTTACAAAATGTCCCTCTCTATCTTTCTTGTAGACTCTTTTTAGGTATTGGAGAGATGCAGTTCGACCACTCTTAGCTTTCTCTTTCCCAGGCTGAAGAAACAGAATTCTCTCAGAATGGAATGGAATGGAATGGAATGGAATGGAATGGAATGGAATGGAATGGAATGGAATAGAATTAGGAATAGAATAGAATAGAATAGAATAGAATAGAATAGAATAGAATAGAATAGAATAGAATAGAATAGGTTGATAAAGACACTTATAGGACATCAAGTCCCACTATAAACCTCACACTACTGAGTCAACCACTAAAACATGTCCCTAAGTGCCATATCTGAATGTCTTTATATGCATTTGGGGATGGTGACTTCATCACTTCCCTGGACAGCCTGTTCCAAGGTCTGACCTTTCAGTGAAGAACTTTTTCCTAATATCCAATCTAAATCTCCTTTTGGTACGGCTTGAACCTATTTTCTCTCATGCTGTCCATTTGTTGTTTGGAAAAGAGACTGACTTTCACTTGGCTCCTACCTCTTTTCAGGGAGCTGTAGAGAGTGAGAAGGTACTCCCTGATCCTCCTTTTCTTCAAGCTAAACACCCCCAGCTCACTCAGAAACTCCTCACTGGAGTCTCCCCAACCCCTCACCAGCTCTGTAGCTCTTCTCTGGACACACTGCAGAACCTCAGTGTCTTTCTTAGCACGAGGGGTCCAGGACTGACTCCAGGATTTGAGGTGTGGTTTCACCAGCACCCAGTGCTGGGTGACAGTCACTGCCCTGGTCCTGCTAGCCACAG
The DNA here is from genome assembly GCA_037013685.1 of Acridotheres tristis. Lineage (NCBI taxonomy): Eukaryota > Metazoa > Chordata > Aves > Passeriformes > Sturnidae > Acridotheres > Acridotheres tristis. Next base: position 73,729,405 of record CM072919.1, read on the forward strand.
CATTTCTGGCACAAGCCAGGTGCCATTGGCCTTCTTGGCCACCTGAGCACACTCCAGCTCATGTTCACCCTCTGCCAAACAGCATCCTGGGGTTCTTTTCCATCAGTCAGCTATAACATTGTCTGTGGTTGTTAGTGACCCAAGTGCAGGACCTGGCAGTTCACCTAGTAGAATCTAAGAGACATTTCTGTCTCAGCAGAGCTGATCTGCACACTGCTGGGAGCTGGGAGAGTCTCCAGAGATGTGTGTGTTTCCCCTGTTCTTGTATGTGTGCCCTTTCTAGATATGCTTGTCCTATTCCCATCCTCAGACACAGACATCTGCTTCTGGCCATAGCTACAGACAGAACACGGGACTAAATGCTCCTTTGTTGGAGAAAAGTGTTTCAATTCCCTTCAGGTTTTCAGTACATTTAAAAATTAAATCTCTCTGCATATAATATAGTTCCTATCAAAGGAAAATTGTAGTCTGGTTTAAGAGACAGTAAATTGTTTTTTAGCATCTTTTTCTGGCCTGCAATTTTACCAAATGATCAAGCAAGAAGAATTACATTTATTCTTCATGGCAGCCTCTATTTCAACTAAAAAGAAAAAAAAATTGCCAACAGTGACTGAAAATATCCTCCATGAACAATTGCACATTCTACCATCACAAACTGGGGGTCGACAGCTCAGCCCATCAAAGCTGACATGTAGTGATATAAAATAAAATAAAATAAAATAAAATAAAATAAAATAAAATAAAATAAAATAAAATAAAACAAAACAAAACAAAACAAAATAAAATAAAATAAAATAAAATAAAATAAAATAAAATAAAATAAAATAAAATAAAATAAAATTGGAAGGATAATCACTGCTAAAGCTGTAGCACTGAAGGAAAGGGCACCTACAAGCTCCCTCTACCCATCTGATATCTGGGAAACCTGTAATGCACACAAAGACTCTTGCTCTTGAATGGAGAATTATAGAGCATGTGCGTTCTGCCAGGGTGTAAGGCTCCTCTCCTGATAGCAGAGGATTAACCCACAGCATCCCATTCATGACCTCTGCATATACATGCATACTCATATATCTGTGCTTTATTTATGGCTTAATGTTCTTCTCATTACTTGTAGTGCAGAAGAAAGTATTGGAAATTTGCATTTGTGTGACTCAGGAAGAATGGAGCAAATTGCTTTTAAATAAAACCTACAGAGAGAAAAAAATCGCCATTTACATTTCACCCAATATGCATGTTTTTAAAAGTCTTGAAGTATTGATCACAGTAGTTAGGCATAATCAAAAAGCCTCCAACAGGGTCATAAGCACTGCTCTGCCTGTATGGTTTTTTGTTCTCAGCATTAGGAACATCTCCCTTGAGTTTTTCTGGAGCTGTATTAATTGGATGATTAAAGCAAAAGCCAGATCTATTGGAATTTGAAGAGACGGTGAATGCTATAATAAAACAAAAAATAAAACCTTGTATCTACATGGTTAAAAAAATCAATAAAGTTTAAAGGAATAATGCAAAGAAAGAAAATAAGAAAAGGCTAATTGCTCCATCTTTTTGCAGAGTTATTTCCTGAGTCACTTTCCAATCTTTATTCTTTTCATTTTATGTCTCTGCAGAATGACCCTTGGTCTCCTTTTTCACACATATGCAAAAACCACAGCTACATTAACAACTCTGCTGCTTTCTCCCTTGATTCCTTTTCTTTCCTGCTTAAAATTGCCCTTTCTGGCCTTATTACACACAGTGGCTAATGCACTCAACTTGGATAGAGGAGATCTAGGTTCAACCCATATTTCTACCCCTAAATAACTGTATAATCTAGGCCACAATATTTAATGAGTTCCCCACTTGTTTAATACGACTGACAGTATTCATTTGTCTATTCTGACTATTTAAATTGTCAGCCCATCTGGTAGGATCATTTCCTTTTCAGAGTCAGAGTTCAGATCCCATTCTTAGCTTGGGTGTATTGGCACTACAGTAACTGGGTGAAAAAAAAAAAAAAAAGGAATAATACAAGTAAATTCAGTTCCACACGGGGAAGTGGCAATATTTGCAGTTATATTAGGGATCTGTTTAAACACTTGGCTTGTCTCAGCAGTGCCCAACTCTGAGAAAAACCAGGGAGCTGCACAGCAATACTTCTGCTACTCAAAGTGCACCTCCATTAATTGGCAGAATGAAGGACAGGCTGTTAACTTTCCTGCTGGTGCTCTGTGTACTGAAAAGATGAATCTTCTAAATAAGACATTGTATCCTGTGGCTCAGTATCATTTACAGCCACCAACCCTTCCTCTGTTTCTTTTTGAAACTTGGGCACTTGCTCTTTTCTGATGGCCTGGAGGTGGTTTTTTCAACCCAAATTGGAATACTTAAATAAATGTGATACCTTGGAAAGATCCTGGGTACTCAGCTCTTGTGGTTTAACTCCAGCCACTCCTCACTCTCACATCAGCAGCAGCTGGGGGAGAATCAGAAGGGTAAAAGTGAGAAAACTCATGGGTTGGGATAAATACAGCTTAATAGGTAAAGCAGAAGCTGTTCACACAAGCAGAGCAAAATAATTACTAGGAATTAATTCACTGCTTCAATTGGCAGGCAGGTGTTCAGCCATCTCCAGGAGAGCAGGGCCTCATCACGTGGAATGGTTACTTGGGAAGACAAACAGCATCACTCTAAATATTCCCCTTTCCTCTTTCCTCTTCCAACGTTATACAGTGAGCATGAGGTCACATGGTCTGGAATACCCCTTTGGTCAGTTATCATCCCAGAAGTCACCTATCCTGGCTTTCCCAAGCATCCTCATCCTCTCCCATGCCTGGCAGTACATGAAGCAGCACAGGACCTGGCTCCGTGCAAGCCTTGCTCAGCAATAACAAAAACATCTCTGTGTTATCAACCCAAAGCACAGCCCCCCACCAGACACTGTGAAGAAAATTCCCTTTGCACCAGCCAAAACCAGCACACCAGCACCCATTGCAGAAGATGAGGCTTCTTATTTAGCTCCTTATATACAGAGTCCAAACATTTAAGCGCCTTACTTGGAAGATTTTGGTTTGCACTTCTCCTGTCTCCAGCTGTGGCTTTGGATGTGTTCCAAGAAGTCCAGGGTTATCCACAAGTAAGCATTATTCCTCCCATTGAGAATAATACCTTTTGTCATTCCCAACCAGACGTTAAATGTTGTCAGGCTATGCCTTCAGCTATCTCGTAATTTAGCTCCTGAAGCTTGAACTCATCCTGGTGTCCTATCTCCTCTCCCTTATGTTCCCACCCTCAACTTTCCTGCCAATGTCCTTCCCTTCAGAAAAAAGCAGAAGACCTAAGAACAGGCTCCTCCATCTGGAAAATGTTAATTGTCTCCTGACTGGTGTTGGGGTGAGGAATGAACAGATGTGTTGTGAAGTGCTCTGACACAGAAGGACTTGGCTGCCCCGGTGAAAAGCTGGGGGAAAGTGCCCAGGGTCATGTCCCAGGCAGTGGGAATGCAGAGGCACATGGAGGGAGTGTGAATCAGAAGACCTCTATTGATTTCAAGTCAGAGGAGTGGGACTGGCTTACAGAAGAGGAGCTTACATTTTAAGATAAAAGGTGAAACCTTGATTCCTTTGAAGCCAATAACAACTTTGCCATTGACTTCACCTAGGCAGTTTTCAATTTTAGGAAGACTGACTTGTTCTTATTTAATGCAAAAATTAAGCAGCCTTGGGGACAATTTTTATAGAATTCTTACCCCCTTGTTTCTCCTGGTGGGTGCCCTGTAGTTCAAGGCTAACACTAAACTAACAATAATAATTAAAATTCCCTATGTTTGCTTTATTTAGCTCTTAAATTTACTAGATACATCCCAGGCAAACAAGTGAACTCCATTCACCTTGCCCTGAAGAATGGAAACTCCAAGGACAGACCTTTACATAGAGATTAGAAGTAAAGAGAAAAAAGAAAGATATATTGCTTTTAATTAAAGTACATATCCACTAGGCAAGAGTGGACTTTTAGGAAACAGACTTTAACACAGAAGAAATGAAAGATCTGTGAATAGTCCCAAATAACCTTATTGGGAGGGGAGAGGAGAGAGTGTAAAAAGATAAGGAGAAGAAAGCAGGAGTTTCTGAATATGAAAGTGAATATTACTAGGGGAAGAAAATGAGACACATAAACCCTTAAGCAAATGTCAGACTTCATATTGATCGAGCTGGGCTATTCTTTAAAGGAAACCATAACTGAAGGAACGTCTTCGCATGCATCTCCTCTGGTTTATATGATGTATCTAGTGAGTGTGTGTCTGTGGGACACTTTCCCAATGACATTCCAGAGAATGGCAATTTTCCTCAACAAAGAGATAAACATAATTGTGCTTCAAGGTTGGGTATTGGTTTTGGTTTTTCTTTGGTTTATCTTCAGTTAAAATTCACTAATAAGAAGTTCTGCTTCTCTCCGTTTCTGTGTCTTTAAAGGCCTCCTTTTCCCTTCCCTTTTCTTCTTCCACACAACTTCTGACTTACTTATTATACAGTGCTATTTTTCAGTTTGCTGTTCCTTGGCTGGGACTTAAACCTGTGAACTTAATTATATCTAGGTGGTCTTTCTATTGTAGCAGAAGTAGCAACAAGAGAAATATATATGCTTGTATTTATGTATATGTATTTATTTTATTTATATATATAGTTATGTAGCATGCAATGTGCACATTTCATATCCTGGCTACCTTCTGTTCCAGAGGAAAGCTGGAGGTTTCCTTTACAATTTTAATTTTAGGAGAGTGAGAAAATGAACTTCTATTCTCTTGAAAAGATGGAACTTTTATTTGATGTTTAGGCCAGGGATCTGTCTTGAGATTATGAGATTTGTAAGGCTTTAGTAGCAGCTGAGGGGAAAATGCCACATCTCCCCTATTTACAAATGATTTTAACTTATGGAGAAGCTCATTTGTATATATCTGGATAATCTATTACTATAGTTAAAGCCACTCTGGGGAAAAAAAAAAAAAAACAAAAAAAACCACAACCCCCCTCCAAAAATATAGAAAAACAAAAAACAAAACAAACAAACAAATCCCCCCCCAAAAAAAGAACTCCAAAAAATCTAACCTTGGAAAGCAAAACTAATACAAATAATACAAAAAAAAAAACTGTATGAAAAAATGTGTAGATATGAGCCGAACACAATGAGGCATTTGCTATGGGATGAGGAACCAGAAAATTACAAGCATTTAAGAGAAATGCTGCTTATTTTAAATTCACTTGCACATCCCATAGTAATATGCCTCACTAAGGCAGACTGCTAGGAAGAGGGGAAAAAAGCTTTGTAAGTTCAATAGCTACCCACTGATTGTAAACATGAGGAGGAACTCTGTGAACACAGTGCTGAAATATAGGGTAATTTCCTCTTTATTAGAGTCCATGAAGTCTGCTACATTAATGGTTAGGCTCTGTATACAGTGCGTACAACAGAATTATACAGATATTTTCTGCAGTTCTTTACTTGCTGTTTTAAGTTACTTCAGGGGAAAAAAATAAATAAAAAGGGCAAAATAGCCCTAATTTTTCCTTTCCTCCTCTCATGATATTTCCCACCTCTCATATTAATAGGTAGTATAACACAGCCTGTGACTGGTATCTCTGTGATGCCCTTCAATGCCCTACACTGATTTTAAGGTGAATTTAACTTATGTCAGGTACCTCAACTCAGTCTTGTGTATTGCTTTTTAAGGAGAGAAAAGACAAAGAAAACAAGTGTTTGAGGTAGAAAAGGAAGTTATTCAGTGTATGATGTAGCCTGTCTATGGGCAAGGCATTCCAGCATGTGAAGTCTTCATCTCAGAGGGAGGATTAAGTCTGGAATGAGAAAGGAGACAGGGTCACTTCCACGGGTCACACTGGGAACACTGTGAACACTGTGGAGAGCACACAGTGGCACTGCCACTGCCACTTGTGTGTAGCTGAAGCAACCTTTGGAAAACAGCTTGATTTTCTGAGGAGCACTTTTGGGATTAGTCCTCCTGAATGTCCCTGCCCATCACCCAGGACCCCTATCTGTCCACTGCCATGGAGCCCCTTTTCACCTCAGTCCTGGACACAAGTCATTGTCCCAGTGACATCACAAGATCCTGTTCTCCAGCCCTGTCTCCTGAGTGGATTTCAGACCTCATCTCCTGGATTCATCCCTCAGATACACCCTTTTCTCCAGCTCCATCTCTTCTTCACCCTGATGGGAAGTGTGGGTAAACTCTACAGCTGATTAATTCCTTCACAGTTCCAAATCTCCCCTGTTGGTGAGGACACTGGGTCCCCTTGGCTTGTCCTCATGGGGAATCCCACTCCCTGTGCCCCTTGACAGAGAGTGAGGGGACAAGAAAGGTGGCTGTGCTTGCCAAGTGTATTTGGAAGAGGCAATGTTCCATTCCTTCACAGCAAACACGACTTGCTGGGCTTTCTTACCTTAAAGCAAAAATAAGCAAAGTTTCATTCTGTGTGCAATCCTCCAACATTGTGTCATTGAGGCATCATAAAGCCTTTTATGCTGCATTTTTTCTTGTCTTACTTCTGTTGTTTAAAAGAATAAGGTGTTGTTCCAGGTTCATCTTCTATGTATTTTGGGGGAAAAAAAAAAGAAACAAAAACGTCACCATTTTCTCAAGAAGGGGAAAAAAGAAAGAAAAGGTCGGTTTACCACAGTATTATTACCTTATTTCAGACTTCCAGAGAAGAAAGACAACATCAGAGGGGCACATAAACAAAACATTGCTTTTGTCCCAGATAGGACACAATTTAACTAGAGGATTACTCTTTATTTTTTTTCTATAGGACATGCTCCAAGTTTAGATGATAATGACAAGGTTAATGTTGCTTTTAAATTGTGACATTTGGAGACGAGTAGTCCACGGCATGTTTGTTAAAGGATGGGGACCAATTCTTACCTTGCTGAAGGCTGGACTTCTCTTTCATATTTCCTTGGTAAGCCAGACACAACCAAATTCCTTGTATTTTACATTAGGGTGATGTAAAAAAGATAATTAAAAAGCTTAATTAAGAAATTCAAATCTGTTGATTGTTATGATTATAAATTTCTGATATCACTATTTGTAGGCTTTTTCAGTGTGCCAGATCGATACAAAGAATGTATTTTAGGTCTTGATTTTTATAATGATGATCAATATTAATAGCAGCAATAGAATTAGAAAATTACCTGAAACAACATAATTCTTTAATGTTCCTTTAATGACAGTCAGGGCAATGTTAAATCTTGTGCTGTTTTACTGTTTCTTTTCCTTACAGATGAAATTTAAGTGAAAGCTTATCAGAAGGGTTTCTTCAGTTATCAGAGCTGCTTTGACTATTATTCCTCCTTTCTCTTTGCCAAGCCTGTGTTTGCAAAACAGAAAACTCGAATCCAAGTCCCTGCATCTGGTATCAATTGAAATAAAACAAAGACAGGCTCATTTTAGCCACATAATTTAAGAAAGAAGACAGTATGATAACATTTAGAACAAGCCTCATACACACCAGCCAGCCATTATCCTTCAGAAGCAGGTGGCAGATGGCATGAAATCATCTTCGTCAGACCTCCAAAGCTTTGCTGCCACATTTGGGAGCATGGTTCTTGTAATGACTACTTGCATATTCATACTGCGTGATGGGCACTTCTCGATTTCTGTGCACCTCATTTTGGAGAGAAGCTAATGTGGCTACACATGTACTTTATTGCACCATTCACATTTGGCATCATTAAGAAGAAGGAGAAGATGATTTTTTTTTTTTCCCCCTCTTTTCTGGGTGCATCCTTCTCTGCTTGCGTCAGAATGGCACAGGGAATCAAAATGCGTGGCAGTCTGGAGCACCACGACTTGCCTGAAGCTGTGATGAGATCAGCCTCTGTGCAATGCCTCCTGTGGAATAAAATTAGGATTAGTCCTCCATGTCATATGGACACATCTGCCAAAAATAGATTCTCCTTCAGATCTACAGCTCAAAGGTTGCTCTCCAGTTTTCATGACATGGCTTCAAATTCCTTTTCAAAACTGGGTGTGTGAAGATATCTGCAGTTTACAAATCATCACGATGAGGCATGTTGTTTTTCCAACACTGCCAGGAGAATCACTGGCAGATCTAGGGAATTTATTTTGGGTCATGAAAGAGCAGTTTGCTCATACCTTACTTGCACTACTGAGTCTGTTTTGCTGCTGGGAGTTCAGGCAAGTCCATGATAAGATTTGTCCTGACTTTAGTGAGGTGTCACACATCAACAAGTCTCAGGACTGGGCTGTGGGTGTTGTAGTGTCTTATGCTTCAGTTAAAGACTTTTGTAAGCTAGTGAGGGTGCAGGAATCAGGTTTCGATTCCTGCAAGTGCTGAGAAATGCAGAAAACCTGAACCTCAGGAACTCAAAAATTCAGCAAAAGGAAAACATTTATTGCTCCAGTCCCCGTCAACATCAGCCCCATCAGCTTCCAGTCCTGAAATCATCATTATAGAAAGCAAAAAAAGGGAACCATGACTGATTTTGAGCTTTCAGCTTTTTCCTCTGTGGTCAAAGGCAACATGGTACCATGGAAATCCTCTGACAAATTAGATATGGCTGTCAGAAGTGTCTGCCAGTAATGTTTCCATTGGCAAGAAAAACATATTCTAGCGTTGCCTCTAGCACTTATTTTTCCTGCCCACAGGAAGCAAATGGCAAGGCACACAGGTTCAGAAGATATGATCCTGCCCAACACGTGAGTGCAGGGTGCAAGTACACATGGAAAATCAAATCAGAGAGCCTGAAGACCTGCAGGAGAATCAGAAAGAGAGTGAGAAGCAACCTGTTTCGGTTCAGAGTACTTGCCTACTACATTTCATGGTTTCCAGGACATTTGTTATAGTGGATCTTCACTAAATCCCCAGGTAGCAAAGTGCTTGTGTTCAATTTAAACACATGCTTAATTTAAGCATGTAAATAGTCCAATTTATGTTGTATTCAAGGCCCAATTCATTCTCATTAAAACCTTATTTTAAAAACCTAACAATGTTACTACTGTTCGCTTTCATCCTCTTCATCTATGAGTGGCACTTCCCCCCTTTATTTTCATTTTAATTTTGCTGCATTAAAATGTTGCATATTCATAGAACAGCTACAAGTTTTGTCTGAGAAAAATACGCTGCCTTCTACGACTATTCTGCTCAGCCAGAATTTATTATTAAATACCATAAACAAATACAGATATGCACTGTGACATCTGGATGGAAATAGCCCCACAGTCACATTTTACAAGGGAAGCCCAACCAGAAGAACTCAGATATGTGAAATGAACATTCACGGCATCTTAATGTTCCTCAGCTGCCTCTAGAGGGTTCAAATATGTTGCATCACAGCCAGTTCTAAGGAGGTTTATCAGCAGATGGAGCCTTGTAGGAACTTAAAATACTCTATCAGATACATTAATGCCCCAATCTGATACATTATGATTTTTTTTTTTCCCAGGGAAGGAGGGATGTTTATAATTAATTATATATATTTTGTTGTTGTTGTTAAGCCAATCAGTATTTCCTTGCAGGCATCAAAAGCTGGTAATTTTTTCTAATATATTTTTTTTCCTTTTGCCAAGGGTGATTCATATGCATAGAATATTATAAGAGTATTGAGAAGGGAAAGGAAGAATTTTTTTTTATAGTTTTGTGTTGATTAGTTTCAGCAGAACTTTATGGTTCACCCACAGCAAAAAATGAAAAGGAAGGATGAAATAAAAGAATCTGAGTAATGTATATGAATGTTACTGTGCATGTTTATGCCATTATGAAGACAGGGTTCAAGCTGATATGACACACGGATGCAAATAAACTCACTGAATGAGAGAAGGACATAGAGAAAAAAATATTGACTAAAACAAAAACTATGTAAAGAAAGATGTTTGTTAACTTCTTTTATCCAGCAAGTATTAGTGCAACTTTTCTGGAACCTGTTCTTATAAATTCTGTAAGGTATTTTTGTAGACATCTCAAGTACCATTAGACTGAAGGTTCTTCATGTGCAAAAAACACTATTTGAACCTTGGGGGAAAAAAAGAAAAAAAAAAAAAAGCCAAACATCATGATACATGCTTTGTTTGTATTCAGTTTTATGAAATTATAATATTTCAGATAATTGTGAGGGAAGAACTCTGTATAATCAGACTTTTTAATGTGTAACAAGGCACTCAGGAATTAGCTTTTGGAGTGGAATTTCTCCCCAAGACTGTGCTGTTGGTATCAATTTTTTGATTCTGGAAGATTAAACTGCTTTTCCCACTCTGTTTTCTCAGTCCAAGACCAACATAAACACTATAATTTCTCGGTGGTTTGTCTTTATGGAGAAAACATGACTTGTGACTTGTGTCCCTGCCTGAAGAAAAAGAAGCTGCTCTCAGGCTGACACTACGTTTTTTAGTCTCAGGTCCACTGGTTTAATTTAATTCCTTTGTGGAATGGGCCAAAAATTAAGCACGATTCTTTGCTTAATGAGTTGTAAATTGGGTAACATTTCTGTTACCCAAACAGCATGAACAAGGGAGTTAAATAGTATAGATCTGGTTGGAACTAGAGGAATAATTCAGTTTAGTGTGATTTAACTTATACTTTTTCAAGGTTGGTTAATATCATATTAGTCTTCTGAGATGTACAGTGTATTTGTAGCTGCTGCAGCTTTTTAGCTCTTTAAGAGTATTTAATTAATAGATCTATAGTAAAGGCATATTTTGCACGCACTTGTAGATAGATACAAAATTTAAAAAAAAAAATACTATATTGAATTTTTGCTACTTGATTCCCAGTACCCATGTTTCTATTTTCTAATTTGAACTAAAAAAGAAAAAAAAAATCCACAAAAAGTTCTCTAATTGTTTCCTTATCTAAGAAAACCGTTGTGGTTCGCATATGTGCATATCATCTGTCAAAAACTTTAACTTGTGACTTTGATAAGTCATGTTTTTCTTTTAGCTCTGTTTCCTTGCCCATCTTTGGTCCATTCTGATTACATTTATAGGCTTCAACCACAAATACCATGACTATGTGTTTGAAAAGTCCCGAAATGACAAATATTGATTTCAGCCATTGCGTTCTGGAGTTAATATTAGACAGATATGTTGTGAATAGTGAACCCATTTCAGAGCAGGGTTAAATAGACTCTTTTTGTTCTGCACCAAAGACCAAGGGCTTGGTTAATTGATTTCCCAAACCTGCAGTGGTCAAGGACAGGTTGGATGAGACCCTGAGCATCCTGACCGAGTGGGTGGTGTCCCCGTGCATGGTGGGGGGCTGCAACTAGTGGAACCTTAAGGCCTCTTCCAAACCAAACCTTTTTATGATTCTCTGATTCCAAAATCATCAGAAACTGTAGTGAATCCCTTCTGAATGTCATTTGTCTCTTTCCACCAATTATATCAGAAACCTCAAATAAGTACAGTTTGACTCCAGATAAGTCATACAAGAGTTTAAAATTAGATGAGACAAATTAGTGTGTTAATATCTTAGATAAGTGTTTGAAACAGTGTGTGTCCTTCCCAGACACTTACCTGGATCTTTACTCTGCTGAGGGAATCACTGTCTTATTGTATTCCTTGGTATGCTGCATTGCTGAAAAGGCATAGGGTTTAAAATTCGAGATGTTAAGCAGTAATTGGTATATTGTGATGAATTAGCAAAGGAAAAACAAAAAACAAAAGCAAACAAAACAAAACAACCCATCCCAAGAATCAAAAACAAAACCCAAAACCCAGGAAGATTAGCATGAGTTTCAGCTTCTCAGGAAGGCTGTTATTGCCCCTGTAAGCAGCTAAAAAATTCACACACAGCCACATCTTAAGTAATGTGTTGAGCTGTCCAAAAGGTAATTTACATGCTGTCAAGGCAAACAAGAATATGCTCACAAATTCAAGAGCAATATATGTGCAATTTGCACAACATCAATTCCTTGGTTGTTTTTTGGATGGAGCCATCGCCATCAATTAAGTTAGTGACTCTTTGATTCAAATTACTTTTTGACACATAGTGAACAGAATGGCTCACAAGAGCATTATTTTCCCCATTGTTCCCTTGGCAGCCATAGAGTAAATGCAAACAGGTGGAAATGTGGAACATCACTGCTGCTGAATCACATAACTGACCCACTAGGAAGAATCAGCATAATAAATATAAAGATTATTTTGAGGTGGAAGACAGTGGAAATGGATATTTACACCCTCCCTGTCGTTCAGTGTTTGATGTAACAGTGCCAGTCTGCCAAAGAGGGTTTAATAAGAATACTGAGCCAGATTCTCAGATGGTGAAATATGCTCTACTTCCACGCTGCACCCATAAGAGAGAGCCATTATTGGAATCAGAGCACAGAACTGGCACTCTGGAGCAGTATATTCTAAAGTGCAAAATTGATCTAATAAAGTCCACGTTTTTTTCTCTAAGAAGCACAAGAGCAAATGGGCAAGCATGGGTCACGAGGAGAGGATCAGATAGCACTTTTGTTTCAGTAATGTTACAGTGGAGATTTGTCATCAGCATAATGTTTAACTAGTTCCTGAAATGTGGCCTCACAGATCAAACTGGACATAAAGAAAAGTACCTTGTAGTGGGAAGGTACTGGTAAGAAACCAGTTCTCTTTCTTTGCCATGCCCTGTATTCCAAGTGCAACTGTGTGCATCAGAGGTTTTATGAGTCCTCAATGGATTAGGATTTCACCTTGAGTCAACTCTGGCTCCGTGCCTTTATTTCCTTTTTGTTTCTCAGCCTGGCACAGATTCATCAACACAGAAACAGTGGTTTTTGTTGTTTTTTTCCCCCCTGCACCTTGTACAGCTCTGAACATAGAGTCAGAGCCTACCATGTTATTAGAAATGTGCATATGGAAGAAAACTTTCATCAGTCTGACAAAAAAAAAAAAAAAAAAAAGGATACCAAATGCTAAATTAATATCTAATAAACTGTTAAATGAAGTGCCTTGGGCAAGCATTTAAAGTGAAATGGGAGGCAGCTGGGTCTTGCCACGGATCTGGACCTCAGCCTGGCTCTCTGATGATGATTTTTATATGGCAGTGGCACAGAGCAATGAGCAGGATCATCACATTGCCTGGAGATGTGTTGGTTTGGGAAGTGCTGACATCACTGTTATCAAAGCCTTCTGCACTGTGGAAGGTTATGATGCTCATGCAAGGGCTTTCATGCTCTCATTTAAGCTTAACAGCTTGCAAAGGAGAATTTCCATTTATAGAGGTCCTTTGGGGCTGCTAGCTGGTCTGTTTGGCATGAATGACTGACACACCACAGAACAGTAGCAATGATATGTGCTATACATAAGCTAACAATGATTGATTAAAGTAATAAGAGAGGGAAGATACTATGCCTGAAGAGACAAATTATATAAGCAGCTTGCCTACCACTATGGAGATAACTGAAATAAGAATAAATGTTGACAATGGATTATGTAAGTCATTGATGGCATTTAGAGTTCTGAAAAGGATGAAAAAAAAACCAAAAAAAACCCCAAAAAACAACAAAACATCAATCATTTCATTACATATGCCTGTTCATTTTCCTTCTCCATCTCCAGCTTCCAATTCCCTTAGCTAAACATTCATTAAAGACAAATCTTATGCCTTTTGCTAATGACTGGACTATACTTGGAGGGACAGGGAGAAACCGTGGTCATCAGCTCCTTTATTAGTTGCACTTAGCAGCAAGTGCAGTCAGAAACTGGACTTGGTCTCTGATAATAAGCCAGGACGTGATATGTACAACAGAAATAGTTGAGCAACTAAGGTCTACTTTAGTGATCATAATATATTCAGATATGAATTATTCCTCTGGGTATGTGAAAATAGAATCTCAGAAGTTAATGTAACTTCTCTCCCTCATCATCACCCCCACCTTTTTTTTCTTTTTTTTTTTTTCTTTTCTTTTTTTTTTGAGACTGGTTTGGCTCTAATATATGGAATAATTTTTCAGGAAGTGAAATGATATCAACAGAAGTGCAGAAAATCGACCATTATGAATAAGAAGAAAAAAAATATGAAGTTCTGTATCTAATTGGCAGATACAGAGGATGGATACCAGCTATATCCATCCCAGTAAAAAGTATCAAAAATAGGACAAGAGACAAGGATGTGGTGAAGCAAAGATAATAAGGAGGAGCAGAAAGCATTTGAAAAGTTCAAAGGATATGTTAAGTGGGAGGAATGGGCAGATTATATGAGTAGATAAAGCAAGTAAGAAATAATTGGAGTGAAAATGAACACCGAACATGAAACAGGCCAAGACATCTCAACCCCACAGGGTTTTAAGATATTTACACAATAGTCAATTGGGAAAAGGGTAATCTTTGTAAACTTGATAATGAATTGAATTTTATATAATGTATCAGCACCACAAAACATTCTGCTCCTTATTCCAGTACCTTATTCAAAGTCTGCTGGAGTTGGTAGCAGTCTTTCAGTAGCTTTTCAATGATTAGATGAAGTCCTATTAAAATTATATATCAGGTAGGTTGAACATTCATAACCTAGGAATTTAGGCTCAAATCCTCAGCAGACAGCTAGGCACCTAAGACCCATCTGGTCCTTGGTCTATGAAATTCCTTTGAATATCCTATCAGTTTGTTTTTAAAGCAGGTTTCACCTCTATTCAAAGATTTTTTTTTAATATATATTAAAATGCAATATTCTAACAAATGCAAAAAAAAAAAAAGAAAAAGGAAACCCAGTCTAATAAAAATCCTAATAAATTCATAATGAATTGAAAACCAGGAACATCTACAGTAAAATAATATAATAAAAAAAAATAAGGCAATAAAATTGTGAATTAAATATTCTCTATTTTTATATTGATTTTAAAACCTTCTGATTGGGGAAGATAAATACAAGCCTAATAAGAATTTTACAATATAAAGAAGAAATAATCAAAGATATTTTCAGAGTGACAGTTACAAATAGAAATATCCCCATCAGCAATGATAGTCACCTGGCCAATTCATCTGGCCAGACCCTTCCTGTGGTGCATTTGTCCACTGAAATGAATGATCAAACTGTGAGCAGAGCAGCAGTTTCTCAGTGAGGTGCAAGGAGACTGAATAGAGACAGCATTCACAACAACTCAAAGTAGGACAGATCTATTATGTTCATTGCTTGTGGAGTTAAAAACCATTCCTAAATTCAGGTGCAGAAAATACAGTAATTTGTCCAGTTCTTAGGCTACACATAAACACAGAACCACAGATCCCCAGGGCACACCACTGGTAACCAGGCACCAGCTGGATGCAATTCCAGATTGCACTCATCCAAGCATTTGCAGGCAGTTTCTCCAGGAGAATGTGTCAAAGGCTTTGCTGAAGTCTGAGTAGAGTCCACATCCACAGCCTTTCCTTCATCCACTGAGCAGTCCAACCCTGTCATAGAGAGATCAGGTGGATCAAGCAGGGCTTGCTTTTCATAAACCCATGCTGGCAGAATTGCATAGTGAAAGGAATTGCAGGCTAGAAAGAAGATAAATTCCAACCACTAAGGTGCTACAGAACAGATTTCCTTACTTTTTCTTTTTCCCTTTTTGTTATTGTTGTTGTTGTTTTTGTTGTCTTTGTTACTTAATTTTTTTATTTAAGAGCGTGATAAGGAGAACATCTTTACTTATGCCTGTGTAATGGGATGCCAACATTTTCTGCTTCCTTTGTCAGCAGGTTGCTTTCTCCTTCTGGTCTGACAATTCTTGTTCCCCACAAGAAATGTAATGTCTATACAATTACTGATGAAATCAAAGCAAAATATTCAGAGTTACGTGACACTTCCTGAGGCAGAACTGTGTCTCATTAACGAACTGTGTTGCAGTACTGAGGTTAGTAAATAGCATTAACCCTAATTTAATGGTCAAGAGAATGAGGCAAATGTTAAGAGCAGAAAGTGCAGCTTCCCAGCTAGGGAGGGAGTCAGCAGTAGAGCAGGACAGAGTACACATATTTTCTTTTTCTGCTACCTTCCTGTTACTTCAGTCTCTGTTTTCCATACTAAACATGGCACTTTGTCCCAGGAAGCAAAATCAAGGGAAGCATAGACTCCTCTCATAAAAGCATTGTGTGCTTTGGGTTTCTTGTCATGTTTGTTTGCTTGCTTGTTAGTTTGTTTTCTAGCAGTGTACCATGACTTAGCAAATCAGCTCAAAAAGAGAAGGGGTGGGGGAAAAAGTCAGTAGAGTACTTTTTATTAATTAGGGCAGGTTATCTGCCTGTGAGCAAAAGGGAAAAACATGCATTTGGCATATTGCTGTTGAGCACGCTTTATATTTCATCCCAGTGCACACCTCAGCTGTACCCAGCATTTAATAAGCATTACATTTAGTGCCCTTTAAAAAAAAAAAATTAAATTATTGCTCTTTTTATGGTTCTATAAAAGACTTTAATAATTTGGGGGCAGAAGCTTCATTTTGCCTGCTTGGCCAGTCATCTCTGAGTGATTAAATTATTCATGCAGGTTTCAGTTGACTTTGTTTACTGTGACCAGATCATGGTGTCTTTAGTTGGGAAAGTGGAAGTCAGGTAAATGCATGTATCTGGTGGTTTGTGGGTTGCAGTGGGGATGGCAATGGTGTGTAAACCAGCAAAGACTTATTTAAAAAAAAAAAAAAAAAAAAAAAAAAATATATATATATATATATATATATATATAAAACCCCACAAAAATGATATGCAAAGACAATATTTATATTAAATTCTTTTAAATCGTTATACAAACTGGCCTGGAGGACACTGAGGGAAAGACTCAAAATAACTTTGTTTGAGACAAAATTGCCAGAGCTTTTTGTTTCACTGTTAAGGCTGAAATTGGGTAAAGACCCATGGAAGTCAAAGTAAAGAATTTCACTGAGAGTTAAGGTGGGATTTTGGATTTCTGTAGTTACGGGTAGTAGCAGGGAAATATTACTGTTTAGTGTGCTGTGGTTTACTCTAGACATTGTTCTTTCCTTCACAGGTAGAGAAAATGCATTAAATTTTTATATAATTTTGCAATAATAGAATTGACTTACAATAGTCAGAAGAAAAGGAAACATCTAGGATAAAACTACTTTATCTTATGATGTCATGATAAGTGCTATTCTGTCTGTTTGTATGTGAGATCTACCCCCCACAGACTTAAAACCACACTGCTGTCAGCTTTGAGATACAGGATCCAGTTTAGCATCCCTAAGATAAGTCTTAATGAATTTACAGCAAATAGCTTATAGAAATAAAACAGAACAAAACAAAAAACAAAACCAAAGCAACCTGATGTCTCTATAGATGTCAACCTAAAAAAGTACCTGCATAACTGAAACATAGTTATTCAGCACAGGAGTCTCTAATTTTCTAGTTGGGATGAAAGTTTATAACAGTTTAATAAATTACTTCACTTGAATGGCGTTGTTTTCTGGACCTGAGAAACTCTCAATTTTTGAGTTTCTGGGAGATGAAAATACTAAAAAGATAAAAAAATCTGTTATGTTGAAAGAAGAGAAATGCTTAAAAACAAACAAAAAAGTTAAACATTTCTCAGTACCTACACACAGAGATTTTGGATTGTCGGAGCTTGTTACTTTCTGAAACAGACAACAGACCTGGAAATATGTTGTCATGATTTTTGTTGTTCTTTTCTTTGCTTTTTTTTTCTATATGACTTTATTATTATTTTGAGTGTGATGTTCATCATTAACAAAAAAAAAAAAAAAAGGAAGAAAGAAATACTATACTTCTAAATGCAATCCTAGTCCTCACCAGAGCATTACTAAGTGACTCCTGCTCCAGGAATCTTCCTCATGTCTATCATGTTTTGCAATTTACTTCTCCTTTACTGTTGATAACAAGTAATTTTCCTTAAAATTTATTTTTCCTCACTGGTAAATCCTCTTTTTTGTTATTTTAAGTTGTCTTTGCCTCTGTGAATATGAGGCACAATCTCAACTGACAGACTGTGTTTTAAAGTAGCTGAATATTGGGATTATTGTGGAATTTTTACAGTCTTGAGTTATGTCACTAATTTCAGTAATGAGGCCCCACCATGCAGGTGCTGGTAACAAAGAAAGACACTCAGTGCCCTGAACAGAGCACTATTAAAGCCTGATTCACTGTAGGATTTCTTCAATCACTTCTCCATCAAAAACTTCAAAGACTTATAAAAAGGCAAAATTGGAGTCAAGCTGCGGTGAATCAGGTCCCTACATACACTAACCTTTAATTTAAGGCATACCAAAGAAATGATGAGTTGTATCTCAGGCTGTGGGGAAGGGAGAATGTTTCATGATCATTCATGGCTTAGACAAACAGCAGAGAAGGAAAGCATCTGGGAAAGGCACATTGACTAAGAGCAGAGGACATAACCCACCTCATATCTACGCATGGCAAATCAATTTAATGTCTTTCATTACTGCTTGAAAACGGAAACTTACATGTGAACAATAAACTTTAATCTGGTTGACAACAGTTTAAAAAATGCACTGGAAGCAAGTTTCGGCTGCATGACATACTTTATGACACTTATTAAAAAGACATACTTGTAAGTCAATTAACCTGCCCAATGGTACATTTTAACTTGTTTTCTATTAGGAAAGGCAGCAAAAGGGCAAAGTTTTTCATTTGGGAAAGTTCTAAGTTGATTCCTTTTCCCTCTTTAAGTGAAGGACATTGCTGGTGTCATCATTCCTAACCAGTCCAATATGAAATATAAGCCATTGGTGTCCACCAACCCATGTTGTCACAGGTAACGGTTGCTTATTCCCTAAAACTTTATAGTCATTGCAGTCTGATATGGTAATTCATTAATTACAGTAATGATGACACCTCAGGATGAGGCAGTTAACAGGGTTATACATCTATCTGTATATTACAGGGAGCATCATTTGCACCCAACAGAGGTAAGGTCGCAAAAGCATTTTAGCTGAGCTTCTCTCATCCCAAAACTTTCCTAAACATTTGTGTGTTTTTGCTTCTGTTCCGTTTCCCATCCCCTTACCTGTCTTTAAAGTTTGTGCTATTAAAATATAAGTCTGCATGCAAACATGCAGACACAGGTACAGTCTGTATAAATTTATTTTATATCCATAAACTCTCTGTATAACATATATAAATATACATAGAAAGTATAACTAAATATATGTATGCACTGCATGTATTATAAATATATTTCATTTATATATAAAGACTCATAAGGACAAAAACATACACAGAGATTTTGTCTAGATTAAAAAAAAAAATTCTATGTGATTTCTGGTGGCTTAGGTTTATGGTAAAGTGTTGGGAAAGGCAGAAAAAGAAGGGAGGAGAGAACTAAGATTTTCTCCCTTTGTGAAAGTATATTGCATTACATCCTGGCTCATGATGTAGGGAGCTGTCAATGGGTAAAGTAGACCAATAAAAATGTAAGCAGGACATTTTTTGTGGGCTTTTTTTTGCCCACAGTACTGAGATTTCAACAGAACAGGTAAAAAACAAACACAACCCAACCAACCAATCAACTAACCAAAAACAAAAGAAAAACAAACAAACAAACTAAAAAAACACCAAGAAAAAACTCACCAAAAAATGAAAAACAAACAAACAAAAAAAGCCCTAAACCCAACAAGAACAAAAAAATCACCAAAATCATTAACTCCAAGCCAAAACTGGTTGATCTGGTTGGAGTCTGACAACTAAGAACAGTGAAACTTTGTTCTTTTGTCTATCTCCTAATTAAAGTCATTGCAAGGTTTGTAAATGTCCTAATCTGAGTAGGATTAGAAGTACACTTTTTTTCTTATGAGATATTTGAGAATTTAACATCTACCTAGTCTTGGAAGTATTGTTCTAACCAGAACAGCAGTATTTTAATTTCTGTAATAAATATTAGGAGGCAAGGAGGAATTTTGGGGGCATGGATATGCACATATTTAAGGTGTATGCTGAGTTACCCCTGAATCACTATTGCTTTTGTGTCAGGATTCTGTTTTGTTACTTTATTTACATACAATGGAAATTTGCACAAATATTTAGAAGCCTTCTAGCATCTAATGGCAATGGATTTTTGTGTAACTTCATATATTTACATTCTTCTCCAGAAGGTCAGAAAGGTTATATCCTAAGACTGACCTGGTTCTTATGGAACATCGATTTACTGATTATGGGGATGGCCATAAAGAACAAGTGGAAGGTGATGGGTTGCTACATAAATATTTTAAAACTCCTTTGGGATTTATATTTTCTGAGTCTGTCTTCCTTGGACGATCTTATTTCTAAGTGTATATTTTTAGTGTCAGTAATTATATATATATATGTGTATATATATATTTTTTTTAATAAATATGCAGTAAATTAGCTTGGACTATCTATAAGAACAGAGGAAGTTCTCTGAGTGTTCCATGGCTGTGTTTCTTCAAATATCAAGAAGCAAGTGAAAAAGAAATGATTCAGGTAATCACTAAGTAGGTAGCTAGCCTATAGTGGAAAAATGTGGGGAAAAAATGAAAAAAAACCTCTTGCACCTTTTAAAATGCATACAGAGCATCCCTCAGAAGGGGCTTGCAAACTCACATGCTCTCAGGAGGGTTTGGGAGGGGAAAGTGCTTTCAGCAACTCTTTTATCTTCAGGTTTTTCACTTTATCTCACTTTCTCAAATGCTGGAAGTTGACCCTTAGAGGGTCATGGAATCTGATTTATTGTACTGTGTTTAAATCAACAAAGTCAGTTTTTAAAAGCTGTGCTGGAAATTCCTGGTAATCTTACTTGAACTCACCTACCTTCCTCTTCCTCCCCACTCTCATGTTTGTTTAGAATAAGAAAGATTCTGGTATCTGGTATCATATCATAATCATGAGTTGGCTTCCATCATAATTTTCCAAGTGTAATTTTCCACGTATATATGGTGTAATTGTGAACAGAATTATTGCTTTTATTTCCTTCCTTCTTCTTCTTCTCCTTCTTCTCCTTCTTCTCCTTCTTCTCCTTCTTCTCCTTCTTCTTCTTCTTCTCCTTCTTCTTCTTCTTCTTCTCCTTCTTCTCCTTCTTCTCCTTCTTCTTCTTCTTCTCCTTCTTCTCCTTCTTCTCTTTTAATGTAATCATCAGTGAATGATCAGGATTTTTTTTAATTCCATAAGCTCTGTCATCTAAATGTAATTTAACCACTATTCTTTTTTTCTTGCAAATTCCAAATGTCAAAATCTATGAGGAGAGTATAGGCAATATCACAAATGATCAAGAAAAATCAAAACAACTCTAGTTCATTAGATAAATCAACACCAACTTTTGAAATGTAATTATGTATTTTGGTACATTGTCATTAGGGAAATGGTATTAAAAGTAAAACTGCTATGGATTGTTGGAGACACAACTTTACATTAGCATTTCTTTGTTCCAGGCTGCTAATGCAAGCAGAAAACTAACAATGTTAAATAGGTCAAGAAGAAGAGGAAAACCTGGTCATATTTAAGATAAATAATTTCTCTTCATTTTTGACATTGTATAGTGGGTAATGGGGAATTTTATCATTGCTCACAAACTAAGAATGGGCATTTTTCAGAGTGAACTAGGATCAGAGAGTTGATTGTTTTGTCTTATTTTTTTGGCACTCCCCTTAAATTCTAGAGAAAGGGAATGCTTCTGTTTGTTATGGAAGGTTAGAAGTGACTTGGGTTGATGGGAAAGAGTGAACAGTATTCTTTCTGCTAAATGTCAGTAATTTAATTTAGGAACTTGCAATAATAAGCTTCTAGACTTCCCAGTTGTCTCTTAGAGGTCTTAGTTTTTAAGGCGGAATCTTCAACATTACTGCAATTAACCCGAGTAATTTACATTGGATAAAACTGGTTTAAATTCCAACACAGCTCTGAAGGCACCAGATGTTATACCATAATCCAGTGGAATTCTGAGCATGCAAACCAAGGTGCTGCTCTGAAACATGTGATTGGGGTACTGACAACGAAGGAGGTTTGAATAACCTATTTGGTTTATGCCATCTGACATTTGCATCATTGCTCTGAGCACTTGAAATATTACAGCATGACCCCCAGGAATGATCCTGCCATATTTCCATGTGGCACAGGAGCTTATCAGGATCCTTCTTAATGTCTATATCCAAATAATCAACAAAAAATGATATTTATCTAGAAAAGAACAAGAACCCTTTGGGATAGAGTTAATAACATAACACAAGTGATTATTTTTTTATTGCAGCAATAGATTAAAAATAGAAACAAATCTTAAAGGTTGCAAAACTTACAGGTATAGAAGAGAAGAGATAGCAATGTACTATTGTGATTCTTCTCCTGTGCCAACATGTCTTTCTTTCACTCTGATCTAATGCATCACATTAAAATGTTGTAGGTAAATCAGCTATTTTAGATGACACATGAATGTATTACGTTACTATTTTTTAAACCTTTTCGACAATAAAAAATATTGTTAATAAATCAGGCTCAGATTATGCCTCATTGTGGGTGTTTTGGGGATTTTAAGACTGCTGTAGGTATGTGAAATTCTCCAAGGCAACTTGCGAAAGGGATACTTCCTACATGGTGCTCCACGTTATCCCTTGTGACCCACAGGTTCAGTCCATTTTTTGCATTACATCTTTTAGAAAAGACATTAAAGTCTTTGCACAAAGAGTTAAAGCAACACAGACTCCAGCATGGTGGTAAACCAAGCATTTAAATTGTCTCCATTAACTTAACTCCATTTATTAACATTTAACTCCACTTAACTTAACTCCAATTATTAACATTTATCCTTCCATCCATGTACCCATCCTAAACTTTGACATTTCAGCTTTCAACAATTTAATAAAGGGTTTTGGTCTTGTTTTGTCGTGTTTTTTTTGTTTTTGTTTTCTTTTAATTACTGCTTGCAGCCTACAATACAAACAAACTTCTTACTTTGATAAAGGGAACAGACTAAACTATTTTCTCATTGTAGGGAAACTTCTAAAACTCTCTGATCACCCAGTATCCATAAGATCATACAAAAATTTGACCCCAATGGAATAATTTATTTTTCTAGTCCTATGAATAATTTCCTGCATAAATAATTTATTTTTCTTTTGTTTAGTTTTTCTTATATTTAGCATAGCAGTGTAAACAACAGCAAACATTGTCTAGAAAAGTCTGTGGTGCTGAATTAAATCCACCAAGTAAAAACTATCATTCCCTTTGGCAGTTTGTTCCATTTTTTTTTTTTTTTTAATCTAGCTTTTCTAAATATGAGAGCCTGATTTCTCATTTGAATTCAACTACAGTGTTCAGCCATTGACTTGGCTACTTTTCTTTTCTGAATGAAACACATTTTTTAAATTTCCAGTACTTTCTCCTCTTTAAGTTTGCTTTTTCCACTTTAAAGCATTATTTCAAACCATCAGTCCATTTTTTGGTGAGTCTTTTCTACACTTAAACTAAATGGCCAACATGGATATTTCAGTTCTGTGTAATATGTCACAATTGGTCTTCTCAAAGCAGTGCCTGTCCTACTCTGTAAAAATAGCCTTGTCTCTTTGCAGGGAGGCACTTCATGGGAGCACTGAATGGCCTCTGTTTGTTAATTTTGTGACTGGCATGATGCCACTGCCCCCTCAGATTCTGCTTTTCTCTTTCTGTACCTATGGCTTGAATATGCATTTCTTGCAAAATGCAAGAGCTTCCTCTTAACTTGCTGACTCAAGATACTCTTTTTATTTTTTTATTTTTTTTATTGGGCTCAGTTTATTTTTTTTTTATTTGTTAACCAGTTTCTTTCTCACTTTATAAATTATTTTTAAATAAATGCTGATATCTCACACTCATAGCTTTTTCAATGGAATCTAAATTTCTGCCATTTCCAAGTATATTATGAAGAATGATTTAGAAAATTATTAATAACTAGCACATTGGTGTGCCATAATAAAACAAGAGGGTTTTATTAAAGTTTATTTCTGAGGCACAGAAGAGTGAGGACTGAGAGGGTAAGAATTGCTCCTGTGGATAATTTACTTCAAGAAGTTGTAGAAAAGGACAAGTCTCAGGGAGAATTTAAATATCTTGTCATCTCATGGGTAGTATAAACAGTCCTATAAATAAGTGGGGGAAAAAAAAGAGAAGCAGTCATTAATAGCAGAAGGTGCTGAAATAAGTAAGAATGAAATTGCCTTCAAAATGAGGATTATGGAACATAATTCAATAGTCCTGCATTAACTTTAATGTGGGTCAGGGAACTGGCTGAAGCACAGGTTGCCCTCACCTCATCTGACCATAGGAAGAGGGGGTCTGTGATTCTGTCACAACATTTTTAAAATTAGACTCTAATATCTGTAATCATCCTGGTAATAAACAGCTCTACAAGAAGCCCCTTTTGTTGGAAACTCATCACTAAGAGTGCAGCAGGCAGTGTGATCTTTCCTACCCTGACAAAAAGCCCCACTCCCTATGGTACAGACAGCACATATGTTTGAATCTGCTTCTGCAGGAATTATTATTCTGGTTGTGTTTGTTGTCACTTTTGAGCAGTGCATTTTAAAATCATAACCACGACAAGGCCCACAGACACCATTAAGTGAGAAATTTTGGAAGGCTATCCAGGGCTTTCTAATGCAAAGCATGGGGCATTGCAATGAAAGGCTGAATGCCATCTCCTCTCAAGGCAGCAACAAGAGAGCTCTGGACTGGTAATATCCAACTGCTGAGACCAAATCTGAAGTCCAGTGGCATCAAGAGAGAAACCTCATGGTTTTCTTGGGGCTGTGGGTTGGACACTTACACACGTTCAGCAAAGCACTTGCACATATGCAGATGGTCCTTATTCTCCAGATCATATAAGGATACTCTGAACTTTCAGTAAGTGTTTACAGCTCTGTTGAACTCAATTTGAGCATGTTTTAAAGGGGTTTGTTGGCAGAGAGGAAATGATGAATCTGGGCCTCAGTGAGTTTTATGGAAATGCATGATGTACTTAAATTTAACATATTTATGTAGTAAACTCTCAAATTTCTCCACTGAGTCCAACTGAAAAATGAATAATACATAACCTCTGGCCCTGTGCTTCCTTTGAGCTGGAGAGGCCAAGCAGCCCAGAAGCTAAATGGTTACCTATTTCTATGCCAGACTTTTCCTCAAATCCCAGCAGGAAGTTTCTACTTAATGGAGAGGCTAAACTTCTGTATTCAGTTTTCTATTCATCCCTTGCCAAGAGTATGGAAAACTGCAAGTGGATCTTAAGAGGGGGAAGAAAATTAATAAATTTGTTAATTTTATTTCCACCAATTTTAACTAGATCAATTCATTTGCCCTCAGATTATGATTGCTTTCATATAAATTGGACTCAGAAGTTGACCACTTTCATAAACTCTTTGTCAGTGAGAAATACTAGTTATGTATAAAATTTAGTGGTTAATACAGTTTTTATTTTATTGCTAAAGGTTCCTGTGTAGCTGAGATGATTTAAGAAGTCAGTAAGTTTCAAGGGAAAGTGCATAGTAAAATGAAGAACAACGTCTTGCTCTCCTCTGTAGTTCTTAACTTTGCCAAGGAATGTATTTTTTCCAACGTCTGTTTTTGTAACAGGAACTCAATTCAGTGAAGAAAGAAAGGAGGAAAAAAAACAAACTAAATTCCGACATGAGCTTTTAGGAAAGACAGGCTTCTATTTTATTCAGATATGTATGCAAGGAAAAAATAATCATGAAATGTTTTTATTTGAATGAGATTTATGGAGCTACCTACAACTACCTACACATTGAAATGCACTTAATTCTGTGAGTGATCTCCAGAGCTACAGATTTGTTTCCAACCGTTTCATGCCTTATGCTGCTAAATTCTATAACTTTGCTTGCCAGGCAGCATTTAGTAAAGCAAATGAGATGGATTTATCTATGCTGAAAATATCCAGGGTTTCTGTTACTGTTGTTAAAGCTTAATACTGCAAACACTGATGTATCAGATTTACCTAGGTAAGTCAAATAGGATGATTCACAAAAAATGAAACAGAATAGCTAAATATCAGGTGTATAACTATAGGCATAGATTGCTGCCTTGCTCTATGGTACACAATTTTACAGACTAGACAGAAAACTGCTGCTCCAGATATTCATTTGTCGGTACTTTCAGTCTCACTGTTGTCAGAGGCAGCAAAAATATCATGCTGAACACAGTGCAAATGATACCATAAAGTAATTGATATTATTAAAAGTGTCTTTCTTCTCATTGTGAAATTCAGCATTTCTGTGAGTTAATAACTCAAGGAAGTGAATGGCTGAAATAAGTAGTGCTGAAGGGAATATCTTTCTTCAGATCAGGGTCTGGATGAGAAGGAAAACTTATATGAATACACTGCAATTAAGGATTTTTTTTATGTTACTATGTAACATTCTTTATAAAGTGTGAAAAAAAAAAAAAAAAAGGCAATGAAGCCGGGCCATTTTGTGAATAATTTTTCCTCAGCCATGGCAAGAAGCCAGACAAAAAGCAGTTAGAAATGAAGGCAGCTTTGGCAAAAGTTTTCTGGACATGTAACAAGAGAGAGAATGATTTCTGAGACATTATTATTTTTTGTCATTTTAATAGAGTTCCTGGCCCTACATTAACAGAAAGTGACTCTGAGAGATATTTACCATAGTTACCTGTCATCTGTATGTACTAATATCTAGGGTGTGGGAGATTTTCACTAAAGGCAACTTTCAGGGCTGGCCTGAAGCTATATGATGGATTTTGTAGGCATTTAGAAGGAGGTCCTTGAGACCTATAAAAAATCTGGAACACAGACCTCCTTTCAGGCTTTCTCCCACTCGAGTAGCCCTTGCACATACCAGATTTATTGTGATACATGAGGGCTCACAGCTGAATTACCTGCGTTGTCCATTTAAGCCTTCTTTGAGCAATCCATAGCGTTGCAGATTGTGGCACTCCTTTTATATTATACATAAAAATCATTCTCTGCAACCCCAGTTAAAAAAATCAAGCTGGGGATCCTTAGAAGATATTCCCTCAGACAAACTAATAAGTATCAAATATTTTGTTAGCCAGAAAGTAAAAATTTTGCTGGAGAAATATCAAATTTAACACATGATATTTTGAGTGAAAATGTTGAAATGTATTTTACCTCTCCATTTCTGAATAAATGAAAATAATGGTAATGCATCTCCAGGATTTTCATGTTGGTGAATACTGGGTAGCAGTGACACAATTTAATCTAGGCTATAACATATTGACATTTTTCTATATGTCTTTATATATACGTATATATGCATAAATGAGCCCAGGTCTATGTAATTGTAGATACATACTTGTGGTTTTAATAATATACATTACTTTTCGTTTTTAGATTACAAAATACTAAAGAAGAAGGCAAGAGTGATTCCTGCTGTTTGACATCTGTAGAAACACAAGAAGGTGGGAAACAAATTACACAGTCAGTCACTTCTTTAATTTGTAAAAAACTTCAAAATCTTGTTTCTCAGCTGCAGACTCCTTCTATCCACTTGGAACCACTGCTTCTCATAATTCAATCCCTGCTATTGAGTGTAATAGAAAACCATGATAAAACTTGTCTCCAGTGTTCATTTCACTGTCCAGGTTGAAAAAAATCCACAAACAAACAAACGAAAAAGAACAACAACAAAGCTTTGTAAAACAAAGGCTAATATTAACAAAAGACTAAAACACTGGTTGTAGATCTCACAGGCATTTGTACCAGGGCTGTTCTTCTCCTCCTTACTCCCTGATAATTAACCATCATTTCTGCACTTCCTCATCTTCTTTGTATTGATCTTTCATCATATAATGGGTGCAAACAGCAAGAGGAAGGCTTAATAACAAACATTAAAATGAATAAATAATTGCAGCCACAAATCTTCCTCAACGAACTGATTATTTGTTCAGTGACAATATTACAAGAAATTGGCTTTACATAATTTAAAAGGACACTAGCGAGTAGGGAATTTTTTAATAGCATTTTTCGTCTCTACACTCTCTGAAAATGTATGTTGGGGGATGGTGGTCCTTTCTGTAAAAGAGTACAAAAACTTAACTTCCCAACCACTTTTTCAGCATTTTCATCTTATCCAGTAAATTTCTGAGGAGGTAGGAATGGCTTATAGGTGATCAGAAATTAATTACCTTTCTCAGAGATCTACGAGAGCATTGACCCAGTGTTTTCGTGCCTGATTTTCCTGTCTTGAGTTTGGGTATCTTACAGGTCTGAAGGTCAAGAGCTCTAAGTAGATCATTGAGGGTAGGCAAAATGAAAAGACTGAAGGCGAGGTCGGGTGAAGAGACCTTGGCTGAGGAGAAATCTTCCCATGTGGAATGAAATGATTTCATTCATCCCTTCTCTCTGACGAGCAGTGATGCTATGACCTCCTCACAGCCACATGACAGGACAGGAGAAAGAGCAGTTTTCTGGACTCCTGCAATCTGTAAAGCCAAGAACCCTGGCCTCCTCTTCTGCAGGACAGAGCTCAAGCCTCTGCCTTGAGCCTTGTGTAAGGCACACCCTTATTGAGATAATTGAGGTTTTTGTGTAAGTGGCTCAGTGCTACCAGGAACAGTTCAATAATCTATTGCTGAATTAAAACGCTGGTGAACATGAGGGCATGTCTGCCCTCAGTGAGGGAATTCTGTGCCATGGTGTTATGACAGGTCTTCAGTACAAGCTTGATACATTATGCTTAATTCAGAAATTCACCTTAATGCAATCACCCTTATCACGGATACGACAAGTATCAGCATCACCAGGGTATCAAAGTTTGCTACAGCACACAGTCTCTGACCTGAGTGCACACGACAGTCATTTCAGAGCTGTCAAGGGCCTGCCTGATAAAAACACCTCTCTGTGACATGTCCCAGACACTTGAAATGAGAGGACTTTGAAGGTGAGAGGTCAAGTGTACTTTATTCACTAACGTACTTCTCATTCAAAAAGCTCCATAACAAGGTGTCCACACATTGAACAAGTAATGACCTGAAAACAGCACGATTTACAGGATGATATGCTGGCAGAAAGTTTTCTAACACCTCCCAGAAGTGCACTTTCCAGAAACCTGCTGCACATAAACATAAAGGTCTGCAATCTGTCAGTTAATATTAATGTGGTCATTTACTGGTAAGTTGTAATAACATGATGCACATGGGACTTGCTACACTGACCTTTTTGGTGGAAGTGATTCATTAAATGGTCACTCATTTAGACGGCAGTAACTATTTGCACAGCTATTAACATTTTAGAACTTAACTAGGTATTTATTGCTTTCAAAAAGATTTTTTTTTTACCAAGGTTAGCTGAATACTAGATTTTTCATTATTTAATAAAGAAAATAATTTGAAATACAGAAGCATCACAAAGGGGTGGGACATTTATATGAAATGTCTAACTTCAGATTAGTCAAAATGTCTGAACTGTTATCTGTGTGCTTTTGAGCCCATGACTACAAATCATTGCTTTCACTGTCAAAGGCTAAACCAAAATCTTCATTTCTTTCCTGAGCTGCTTTTACCTTTCATTCCAACACTATTTAGAGAGAACTGAGAAAACATGGAAAGTGATGAGAGCTATTAAGTCACTAACAACATACACCCTGAAACCAAGATCCATCAATTTCAACAGACACATGCTTCTGTCACCAGGTTTACCCGACTTCTGCCAATTTGGGTTTAAAATGTGCAAAAAACCTAAAACAAAATAAAGATACAAATAAAGATGCAGAAATTACAAAAGAAAACTTGTTTTTACAGAAATTGTTATGCAAATTTGCTTTATCAGATTTCAAATGAAAGCAAAATATATATTTTTTTATGTCCTTAGAGATGCCAGGTGTCTTTTCTTTCATTTTACCTTTAAAAGTTCTAAAACAAAAACAAACAAACAAACAAAAATAAACAAACAAACCCCCACTTTTAATAGCCCTCCGGGACATGTTTGAGACTGAAATATCTTTTTCATACTCAGGTTTTGGGTTTTTTCCCACTTTCCCTACTCCCTCACCCTTCCGGCTATAGGTCAGGGCAAATAAATTGTTATTCCTATCTACACTTATTTTAAGTCCCTTGACTTAAACTTGTGGGATGGTCTTGGGATGGTCTTATATTTTGTGAAAAATTTAGAAATTTGAGTGAAATATAGAAGATATTTTGTCCTTAAGGAGAGTCACTGGTGACTGCAGCAATATTTCAGACTGGGCAGCAATCTGAGGAATTCTGTACATGGATATGGGGAAATGACATCTTTAATTTTCTGATTTTGTTCCACATTTGTAGATATTTGGCCACAGGTCAGTCATGAAACTCAGTGTCTCTTTGAATTTTGTGTAGAAACAAACTTCTACATATTTCTGTTTTCTTTTAAGTTTCAATGTAGCCAGGAATTTAATAAGCCTGAGATGTGAAATACGAGCCTAGAGTCAAAGCCTCACCATTCATTCAATCAGCAGCCAAATCCTTCCAGAAGAGCAGAGTCTTTCTAAATTTCCCAGTGCAGAGGGTGTGATGAGGCATGCCATACATGACCAGCCATTGGATATTAAGAGTGCCCATAAGAGTGACAAGATTGTTCAGCTGAACAGCTACAGTCAGGCTGGTTAGCAAGGGATCCTTCTCTGCTTCCCACTGAACTGCTAAAGGGCTTGTGATTTTGCAAGCCTCCTCTATTTGCAAAAAGCACTTGCATTAAAGCAAATCTAGGAAAACACAAGTCCACTGGGAAGTGGAGCAGCCATACAAAATCATTATCCCAACAGCCCTAAACACTCCAAACTAGACTGTTGTTTCCTAGCACGTTGATCACAGCGAGTCTGAGTGGCATGTGCATGTGTGGGCAATGGATGGTACATTTGCTTATAAATGAAGTGGGGAAAACAGTTGGGGAAAATAAGCTGTTAGCTTGGCCCATGGGACAGCAGAGTTCAAGTTCTGATTTAACCACACACACATCCACAGACTAATGTGGCGCTTTACTCGCTCGTGCCTCACTTTGTTTTTGCAAAATGACTGTGATAGTTGCCTTTCCATATCGTTATTAAAGGAAAACAAGCCCTTTCTTTAGCTTTCACTCACTGTAAGACACTTAGTGATGCACAAATATATAGAGTGACACATCCACGTGTCATCCACGTGAAAACAGCTTAAATGAATAAGTCGTAAAATAAATGTACAGAGAGACTCAAAACTGTGGCAACAGGCAACCCAAATGTTAGTCATATGTCAGCATAAAAGAAAATAATCATTAGGAGTGAAAATAAATAGCATGCAGTTCTTGCATAGGACAAACTTTGCTACATGAATTCATCAATATTTTCACAACTCTTGCTTTGCCTTCCTGATTTTTTTTTTTTTTTTTTTTTTAGCATTTAGCATTTAGCAACATTATTTCATGAGAATTCACACTATGTTCAATACTAATGGCATAATTAGTGGTGGAAAATACTTAGTTGTCACCTTGTATTTATTTATGTTCCTGGGATCATGTAAAGTTCTGCTACATTAAAATTTAATTTGAAAGAAAAAGAATTTTATTCATTTTTCAGTGTAATGACCATTTCTGCTGGTTTATATGAATGCTAAAATATTGTTTGAACACATTTTTCCATTTGTTTTCCAAGCATTTATGTAAACTCTTAAAGAAAACAGTGCAATTCTTTGTTGGCTGACTATTAGACAAAAGAATTGTAGACACATATTTTATTCTCAGCATCTTGTCAGGAAATGTTCACAGTCCCATCCATTATTTAGCACTTAATTTGTTAATCAATTGATTGATTGGTTTGGGGATATTTTACACTGGGATTAACATGCACACACACAAAAATCTTGTCTCTATGGTAAATTCAGGAAAATTGTATCAGAATGTAAAATGTTCTGATGTTTACAGATGTAGATTGAATCTGTCATGGGTTGGCAACTACTGAAAATAATTCATTGCTTTGAACATAAATATTTTGCATCAAACCTCAAAGCTTATTTGATTGGTGTGATTATTCCTTCCATGTTCAAAAGAACGTGAAGCCATTCTATGGGCAGGAAAACTGTGTTTAATGCATCATTTCTTCTGAAGAAATTATTTCCCAGTCAAGAAACAAAAGAAAGCTACCGTCAGTCTCAGAAGCCAATGTTCTTCAATGCCATGGTGCTCTAAGAATCCAGATTTTTTCACCATCTTTCCCCTCACAACACTGGGATAATGCTCTAGGAAGTCCTTTACTTGCTGATTATCAGAATCTGTACATATCTATTCTTTTATGGTGGCCATTGAAGACAGGGCTGTAGTCTGAGGCTTGTATTTCTTGGTAGCATCATTGCTTTAAGCAGCTCCCCATTTCCCTCTCTTTCCTGACTTGTACAAGATGATCATTTGCACAGTTGTTCATGGTAGTGGGGCAGGCTAATGTGTGTTTAGATGGAACATGGGTGCTTTTATAATCTTTAACTGGTCAATACTATATATTCTCTGCAACCCAGAATTTAGAGACCCACAGGTTCCCAGTCCTGTCTCTCAATGATCTGGACTCTCTATATTTCCTCCTGTACTGCTGAATCTCCTTTGAAAGTTAATTTGGGTAATCTGTGAAAACTCAGTGGAGCTCCTGTGGTCCCTTTTGAGTCTTCGTCTGGGTATATTCCAACAGTGCAGTTTCAGGTCTGCAATTCCTGAGATGGGGACTGTGGTATTTGCTCAATGCCTTACTGTGATATGAATTCTTTAAACTAGTAGCCTTTTGATAATTATGCCACCAGGGTTCTTGAGGGTATCCAAAATGAAATTACTTTTAACTTAGGTTTGCATTGAAGAAACTGCTTTAATACAGAGCAAAATAACTATGTTTATCTGACCAAAAAACCTTTGTGCAGCTTGTGAACTTACACAACAACAAATACGAAGAAGGATGTTAAATGGGACAATTGCATGCCTCTGTATCTTACCCATATGTTTTCTTTATTTATTGCTTTTGATAATATTGCGGTTTTGTGTTCCACGTTCTCCTTTGTGTTGAGTGTGTGATTGTGGACAAAGGCAAGGACTCCCTTTTCAGTGAATAGAGAAAGAGAAATAAGGACCTATTGTAAAACTGGGATGAAATCCAGCCATGATGGGCCAAATGTAATTGTAGGCTTCCAACTGCCTTTCACTGTGTTCTGCACACAACCATCCAAGCGTGAAGCTGAGTCTCTCATATTTGGATTTTTTAGTGTAGCAAGTTGTACACTGAGAATACTGGGACATGGACCAATGTGGGAGACAATCCAGAGCCTAAGAAAACTGCCACTATGCTAACTGAACTGCCTGAATTAAATCTCAAACACCTTAGCACTAGATGCTCAAGCGATTTCCATTTCCACCTGAATGTGTTCCAGATTTACCATGAGGTTTACTTTTTGGTTTTGGAAACCCTTTTTCCCCCTGTTGATTTGACTGTGGTGAAACAACTCACATTCACAAAAATGTATGCAAAGGAAAAGAAATGGGAAGGAGAAGCGGGGGGAGCTGATGGGGACCAACAACTTGTTTATCAGATTCACGTTGAACCATCTGTTGTTAATGATTAGATCTTCAGCTTCCAATTTTCATTTGAATGTTATTGCTCATTTCTAGCTGGGTATCAAAACGTCACTTACCAGTGCACTCAAGATTCTAAATAAGAGACTATTTAGATTGGAAATCTGTTGGGGGAGGAAATTATGTTCCCTATTATACAGGAAAATATGTTTTCTAACACTGACACTTTCTGATATTGTGTTGTTGACTTTCTAGGGAAGGAGACTCAAGGTCTGAGGCTGAAAAATGAATTCACTGGTGGTGCAAATTGCATTTGGACTAGAGGGGGTTTGGTGAATGTCAAGGGTCCAGGTT
The DNA here is from genome assembly GCA_037013685.1 of Acridotheres tristis. NCBI lineage: Eukaryota > Metazoa > Chordata > Aves > Passeriformes > Sturnidae > Acridotheres > Acridotheres tristis. The sequence continues at coordinate 73,763,184 of CM072919.1, forward strand.
CTGACCTCAGGCAAAATGGTGTAAAACAAGAAAAAATTCCTAAAGTCATCAAGGATTTATTCCAGATCTACAGCAAAGGGAAGGGACTCAGCATCTACCAGTTGAAGTTTAAGATGGTGCTTTCTGTACCACAACACTAGAAGATATGTTTCAAAATAGAAATAACACAGCTTGACCTTTTTCTGCTTGTTTTCACACTTTTCACTCCTTCTACTTCCTTATGTGCATAGAGCAACACCATAGTAACTTTCAGGCTAGAACCTGGCTGGACTCCTGTTCTCTCTAGCAGAGCATAGGAGCAGATAAACTCTGATGTACCTAAATATCCATTAATAAACCTGTGAATACATATCTACAGATACTTCAGAGACAGTAAAACTAATTATTTTATCTTTTTTATATTTAAAAAATATATCATCTGTGCTTATATCATCTGTTCCTAGAACAACTGCTTTTTTCATGACATATTCTTTATATTACTAACATTTCTGAAAAGAAAAATATATGCTATTAGTTCTATTTAACAAGAAAAAAAATCATAAGACAATGTTTCTTGGCATCATTTCTATTTGTAGTCCCTCTTTCTTTGATTGTCTATGAGCAATTAAAAGATGGCCATATGACATTACTTCAAAGATTTAAAATGAAAATATAAAGCATGAATACATATACCCACAAAGGAAGACAAACAGCAAAAGGAAAAACCAACCCCAAATCAATGAAATAAAGAACAGTACAAAGTCTAGCCTCATTGTGAATCGATTGTATATAAAAATCATTGTGACAGCCTAGCACAAGATGATCTATGTTTTTCAGCTTAGTTTCTTTCCTTTTTTATTTTTCTTTTTTTCCCAAAAAAGAGGTCAGGTGGTAGTTCTGACTTAAAATTTTTCTTTACCAAAGTAACAAATGACTTATCAAATAATAACTATAGCAGAAAATCCAAAAGTATTATTTGGGCATTGAAAATTCCTGCAAAAATATGAGGGACTTCCTAATTTTTTTTAAGTTAAAACCAAGTAAAATCTAGAAGTATCCTTCTCCAAAGCACCTAAGTGACTTCTGTGTACACATATAAATTACAAAGGTACTTTGGAGTCTAGATCCCACTGGGATCTTAAATGCTTATATGATTTATGAAAATAGGATACATATGGCTGTGTTACTTAGGTAATTCAGAAAAAAATTGCTCCTAAAGGGAGAGCTGATCTGCTTGGGTTTTGCAGTTACTTTATCTTGCAATCGTAGTTTACTTATGGAATCTTTGTGCTCTTATGCTTGTGGGCTATGACAGAACATTAATTTGTTATTTTTCACAGCTTTCATGCAGCCTATAGAATTTTTTTCAATTGATTGCGGGTAATTAAATTGTATTTGCTTGTTTTCATCACTAATGTGGTTTCTATGGGAGTTTGACCTGCCATCTCTATGGTATACATATAATAGTTTTTTACCTCTCTTGGACTTCAGTTTTAACATCAAACAAATAGGACAGAGATCACTTAGACAAATTGGTGGTTTCCATTAAGGAAGGTGAAATATTTGCACTACTATGTTGGAAAACATTTTAATTTACATCCTATTTCTTTTACCATACCTTGAATAAAGAATTAGATGCTTTAATTTATTGTAGACTCAAATCTGCTTCCTGTATCTTGTATGTGGCAAGGATGCATCACGGCAAACTGAATTAAATACTGAGTGTAGGATGGAAACCTGAGAAAAGCAAATCCTCATGGTTTCTGTTCAACAGAAGTGACATAGATATTAGAAGTATTACTGATAGCTTGTTACATGGTAAACCAATAAATACAATGTTTGCAGTCCTTCAAAACAATAAAACAGTTCTACAGATGTCACCTATGATACTGTATGTCAAACATTGTGTAGTCACAAGAATATGTAAATACGTTACTTAAAAATATGCATCTTGGACAGAAAATGTTATTTATGTTGGTAGAAACCTCATTTGAATCCTCTTTAATATGTGAACAGAGTAATTAAATCAATAAAAAGCAAACAATGGGTAGGTGTGGAGTATAATAATGATATTTAACAGGAGGATCCATTATGTGATGTACTCAGGATGGGCTAAATGAACAGGAAGGCAGTCATACCATGTGATCTCCAGAGTCAGGCACTTGGAAAATGCTGTTTAACTGTGGCTTCACAAGAATTCTTGGGAGTATTGTGCACTTGTCTTATGCTGGATGACAGTGTACTGGTCTGGTGCAAGAGTAAATCTGAAAACAGAACTGTATCTATCACTGTGATGCACCATTAACATGTGGAGCTCCAATAAGAACTTGAAGATCCAGGTGTCTTGGGAACGGGTGATATGCAGAAAACAGAGCCTGTGGGGAAAAAAGCTGCATAGCACAAATTTCTGAATTCACTTTTCTCTCCCAAGTGGGTAAAAACATCAGCCAAAAATTTATCTAGTTCTTGCAATACTTTAAAAAGGTCATGACATGACCACTGACCTTCATCTGCTGACAGTGACATTTTAGCTGAAACAATAGAAACACATGTTTTAAATTTTGAAGGATTTGAGTTCCATTTTAATAGATGGTGAGCACTCCTAGTAGATCAACACTGTGAGGATTGCAAACCAGTGAGCAGTGTCGTGTTTTCTTATCTCCTTGTCCTTTATCTAAAGGATAATTTTAAGGAAGTAAGCATTCAATAGGCTGTACCTGTCTTTGATTAAAAGACATTTTAGCAGAGAAACATTCAATTTCTGCAGAAGACCTTATTTGCGATTTGGCTAAAACTTTCAGCCCTCGGTGCTTGATGTTTGAATGCAAGTGGAATGGTTGCCATCACAGCCAGCACACTGCTGCTTCAGCTGAGATGGTCTCCAGAATTAAATGCATGAGCAATTCTGAGCTTTGGAGCCAGCACTGAATAGCTGGGGGCTAAAATGTGCCTGTGCTCTCTGCAAACTGGGAAGAACTGTCCTGTACAATTGCATTGCATTCCACACATTTTTCATCTCTGAGGTACTCTTCTTGGCATCATAGGAAGAAATTTGGTTTTGTGTAAATATCAGGAGACATACAACCTTGGACTTTGGTATATTTGGGACCTAGATAGTATTTTCCCCCACTGTTTCCTTCAGAGCAAATGAAAAATAAAAACGTTTAGAGAACTTTAACCAATTTTCCAAATGCTTGCAACTCGGATGAAGAAAATGCAAACATCAAAAGCAATATTCATACCCCAATTCCAAATCGGAATGTTTTGCTTAAACATTTTTAGAATGACTTAAATTTTGGAAGAACTTTTATTTAGAAAAACATGCAAATCTAGTAAAATTTTCTTTAAATAAACAAAACAAAACAAAACAAAACAAAAAAAGGAGTAAATGTTTCAATCAAGACATTATAAAATGAAATCTTGTCTAAATATTTAGTTATGATTGTGATGAACTACAACTGAACAATACGAAATGGATGAGGCCTATAGCACTACCCACGTTCAATATTTAAATTAATCCTGTACACTTTCAAGAGTCTCTCTAATCTGTACCCTGCAAAGGCAGGGGGTGAGCAAGAGGTTGGGAGGGGTCGAAGCTGGTACAGCTGGCCCAAGCTGACCAAAGGCATTTTCCTCATCCTGTTATGTGGCATTCATCATTCAGTACAAGCTGAGAGAAAAGAGAAGGGTGGGGCATGAGTGAGTGCAAAGAGCTTTTACACTTTTTTCTCAACCTATGGATTTTTAATTTTGCTTTCTCCCCCTGTTCTACCAAGGAGCAGGAGCAAGAGCGTGCTTTTGTCAGCATTGGGCAACCAGACAAATCCACCCTCACGGTATCACTTCAATTTTTGAACATTATAATTTCTTTTTGCCTTCAAGTTCCTCTATTATAAGAAACATTCAATAACTCTTCTTCTTCTACCTGTCCACTTTTCACTGACCCCTTATCATCACAGATCCTAGCTCTCTGTGGGCAGATCTTTCTTGCCTCCCTAGAGCCTCATCCTTTCTCTTGTTGTAAAACATATTGCCTCACACCAGTCCCAAGCCAGGGCATTTGTTCTCCAAAGGAAGTTCTGTGATTATGAAGGAAAATATGAAGGCTGCTGGATTCTAGGTGGTTTAATTACCTACTTATCTAAATGTTGTTGCACCTATGGACGATAGATGTATTTTGACTGCATTCTATCACTACCATCAAATTAACTTTGGCAAAAGCCAATTAACCGCTGTAAATTATTCTACTTCAATTAAAAGAAACAGAAATTGTGAAGGACTTTAATATACAAATTTGAATCCACAGATTTATGAGACAGCAAAGAGAAAAGTTGGATTCCTTTTTTGTAAGAAATGAGAAATTATCTGGAAGGAATGCAATAAAAAATAAGGATTAAGCTAAGTGTCATTATCATTTTAACTTAATTTGTCAACAGAGTAATATATCTAGCTATATTACTCAGTTGACAAATCAATTACAGTTATAATGAAACTTTATACGATTTTACTTTTATTTAATTAGTTGCATCAATATGTTTTTTTTTTTATTTGAGTTGCACATGAATGCATCAAAATATAAATGATTGAAGTAGGTTAATTATAAGCCTTCAAAACATACATATCTTAGAAACAAAAAGAAATTTACAGTGAAAAATGCTATAAGTAATGCAATTTGCAAGATGGTTTGTCATGCTGGCTAAAGGCCATTTTCTTAAATAATGCTACTAATAGCAACAATAATCCACGGCTTTATCACAAATTATTTGGATTTTAGTGAACTGTGGTGGGTTGGTTGCCTCTAGCTGGATTCCAGATGCCCATAAAAGCCATTTTGTCACTCTCCTCCTCAGCTGGGCAGGGGAGAGAAAATATAACAAAAGACTCAGGTTTAGATAAAGAGAGGGTGAGATCACTCACCAGTCACTCTCATGGGAAAAACAGACTCAATCTGAGGAATTTAATTTATTGCCCATCATATCGGAGTAAAGTAATGAGAAATAAAACAAATTCAATAAACATCTTTCCCCGCACCTCTGTTCTTCCTGGACTAAGTTTTAATCCTGAATTCCCCACCTCCTCTCCCACAGCAACACAGGAGAACAGGAAAATGAGGTTGAGCTCAGCTCATGATAAGTCATCTCTGCTGTTCCTTCCACCTCGGGGGTTTGGACTCCTCACACTCCTACTCTTCTCCAGAGTGGTGTCCCCTCCATGTGAGTCTGCCCTTCACAAGCTGCTCCAGAGTCCTTCCCATGGGTTGCAGTTGTTCACAAACTGCTCCAGTGTGGGTTCTCCATGGGCTCACAAGTCCTGCCAGCAAACCTGCTCCAGCCTGGGCTCCTCTCTCCAGGGGCCACAGGTTCCTGCCAGGACCCTGCTCCAGCACAGGAATGCTGTGGGGTCACAGCCTCCTTTGGGCATCCCCCTGCTCCAGCCTGGGCTCCTGCAGGGCTGCAGGTGGATCTCTGCTCCCCCGTGCCCTCCCTGGGCTGCAGGGGCACAGCTGCCTCACCACGGGCTGCTCCAGGGGCTGCAGGGGAATCTGAGCTCCAGAGCCTGGAGCAGCTCCTGCCCCTCCTTCTGCACTGCCTGGGGCCTCAGCACGGCTCTCCAGAGGCATTGGTATCTGGACAGGATTTTCTCCTTGTTAAATACATTATCCCATAGGTGCTACCACCTTGGTCATCTTGGATCCAGCTGGCACTGGCTCCTCTGGACATGGGAAACCTTCTGGCAGCTTCTCACAGCAGCCACCCCAGCACCCCCCCCAATACCAAAACTTGGCTACACAAACCCAATACAAGAACCATCTAAAGTAATAGATGTGAAGTTTTTCCTTTTTTTTTTTTTTTTCGTTCAAATCTCTGCTCCCAAGGGTATCACATTTTATTCTCTGCAATGGAATGTGACTCCAACATGAAGATAGTGAGTCATCTAAAAAAAGTGTTATCCGGTTCACTGGTGCTAAGTACATTTGATGCATTATGCATAGAGAAGGGGAGTGGTAATTTAAGAGAAATTTACACTATGCTATTTTATGTATTTATTTATCTATCTATCTATCTTTTTTTTTCTTCCTAACACTGTTACAGTGTTACAATCTAAGCAACTACTGCATCAAATGACGATTATACTAACATTAAGCTATAGATCACCTCCTTAAACAGACACTGGGAATTGCATTTCTGTGGTGCTACACAGCGCTTTTAAAGTAGGCTGTTGCAATTATACCACACAATTACCTAAGTGGCCCTGATTCAGGAATGTATTAAACATGCTTAAAATGAAATTAAAATGAAGCTTGTGTTTAAATACTTTCCTATATAAGAAGGTGTCCTTTTTTTTTTTTTTTTTTTTTTTTCTGTTAGGTAGGAAATTCCTGAGTTAAATCAATAGGTACTTTAGTCATGTAATCACTGTCATCCCCAGAAACATTTGCACTGAAGCCACAGACAGATGGCATCCTGAAGATGTTAAAAGCCAAGCAGCCATCACTATTGTCCCATCATTACAGCTTTTCCTCTCCCAACCTGTGGCACATCACAAGGTAGTAGTGACAATGCATGCTTGGCTGTGGGGAGTGGGGACTGTATCCAGTAGGATGAATTTTCATGGTAAAAGTCAAAATGTCACCTCTCACAGTTAGACTGGACCGATCCTGGACAGAGAAGCTGAAGATTTATTTTTGTATTAATAGAATGTGTGCAGTTTCTTTGTCCTTTGGAGCAGATTCAAACCTACATTTCTCACCCCTAGTAAAGCACTTTAATCACTATGATGATGGCCATTAAATAAGGAGAAAGCATGATTCTTATTCTTCTGAAAATAATAGAATTACATTTTATTGGACTGACAAAAGAGAAAGAGTCACAAAAGCTCCAAAACCTCAAGCTGCAATTCCTTGCTCAGCTCCTGGCATTTTCTTGGCTTCTTTTCCCTCCTGTAAAGATTATTTCACATAGAAGTCATACATTTTCTAGAGCTCAAGTTTACCCTTCTTCAAACTAAGTGTCCTAACACTGAGAGCAGAAATTCCTATTGAGTTTTATTCTCTGACATTTTATTTTCAGATGCTTGCTTCAACCTCTTGGTCCTATGGAAGCCCCGGCTAAAGAACTGGGGAATAGAAAACTAGATTTAAAAAATGTAAATATGCTTTCTGGTCTGCCAGAATCTCCTGTATTGGCTAGGTGGAAAACACAACTGTGTGCAAAGTGCTTCTACTGGGGGGGAAAAAAAATGAAAAAAAAAAAAAAAGAAAAAAAGAAAAAAAAAAAAAGAAAAAAAAAAGAAACAAGCCATCTTGGGATAACAGTGGGATAGCATTGGACAGTGCATTGGGTAGCACTCTGTTCCCCAGCAGAGAAGGGAGTGAACAGGTAGGTCCACAATGCCTTACAAAGAAGAGCAGAGGCACAATTTCACACCTTCAGAGGTACAGTGCTTGTGCAGCTCAGCACTTTGTGCTTAAGTGGTCATGCTACTGTGCAGGTGCACCTTGATAAAGTGGGTGTACTGATCTCAGCCCCAGGAGTGACTCCTGGGACGCATTTTTCCTCCACTTGTGAATCCCACCTTCTGTTTCTATCCCTTGCTTTCAGTTTTCCATGTGGTAAATCAATAATTCATTAAAGTAATGACACTATTCCCCTGTGTCAATCATTAGGCCGTAAGCATGACCTCTTATTTCAGCCTTTTCTTGTCAAGAAGGATGTTTCTTTTCCTTTACAAGTCAGTGGCTATTTATACAGCTTTACTCCTCACATGCTTTTAAAAGGCTGGACTTGTCTTCCTCCCCTGCAGAGAGAAGAATTCTTAAGCATTGCTTCTGCACTCACAAAAGGATTTAAAGAAATGAAGGAACCAGGCCATACCACAGCAGTCAGTCTAAGGGACTGGACCATCAAAGAAGATAATGTGAGGATTGAGCAATGTGAATATTCAGGTAAAATTTTGTTGTTTTAAGAGTCAATACTTCACTAAAGCCAGCTCTATTTTGGAGAGTTTCTTTTGCAACTTTCTCTGAGACTGTGGTCTTCTCACAATGGAACAATGGAACAGTCAAGAAGAGATATTAGGGGTCAAATATCTGATATATTGGGGGAAAGGGAAACAAACAACAACAAAGAAAACTCCTTACTTTTCTCTTGTGCATTTTATTTCTCTGACACAATTTTTGAAAATAATAAAACCAATAATCCTGGGAGATTTCAAATATACAGATTTCAAATTGAGGAGCTATGACAAGAAAGAAAAAGCAAGCATCACATGTTTACTTAGCAACAAAGATCCTCCCAACAGACACAACAGCAGATAGTTTTCTTCTTTCAGTTGTTTTGAAGAACACTGGCTGGAAACGGAACATGGGGATTGTTTCAGTCCTTAAAAATGGATTTGTACAAATGCTTGTGTAATCTTAGAGCTCAACAGTCACAAGGCTGTGTATTTTCTGTAATAATACAGGAGTTTCCATTTCCATACTATTTAATATTTTTTAAATTTTTATTGAATGCAAATAAGCGTTTTTTCCTTTCTTTTGTCTTCCCTTTTATTCTTCACCTACTGCTTTTCCTTTGTCACTCAGAAGAGGAAATGCATTTCTAGAAAAGTATTTGATATATATATATAATAAAACGTCAAAAAATGAATGCATTTTTTGCATTACAAAAAGTTTTCAGGTTTTTTAAAAATTCATTACTTTAAATTATTTGTGGAAAAGCCCTATAAGCTATATTATGAAAATCTTTTAAAAGACAACTTCAACATTTTCTTATTTGCAATGAACTTGGAGGTACATCAAACAGATAAAATATATTTCAGTAAGTATACTGAACAGTTAGGTATATTTTTATTTGCTCACATTTAAATTCAAAAAATAAGAAGAGGATATTCAGATGCTGTTATTTTTCTCATCTCTCAATTGCAATAACTGCTTTAAGTCAAAGGATTTCATCAGAAATCAAACGGTCATGAGTTAATGGAACTCAGGAACAGTGAAATGATTTCTTGGCAAAGGTAAAACTGTGTATATACATAGATCTGTCTCCTGAAAATACCTTCAGGTCCTATAATTTCTTTTTCATGGCTATCTTTATCAGTTGCAAATGAGCTGACCCCACATGGCCAAAAGTAGACAAAGCAAATACAAGTTTAAACTCAGGGGAATGGGACAGTGGTGGGATATGTAAGCAGCACTAAAATGTGCAGGGTTTTTTGTTGGTTTTTTTTTTAAAGTACACTTTGAGAGTGTATTTTGATAGAGAAGAGACTATATTTAAAAGTGGATTTTTAATTGTCAATGTATCTTTCCTCTGAAAGAGTAAAACACAATGTGTCAAAAACTACCTGATGATAATCATAAACCGTTTTTTCTAAAATTTGTTGTGGTTTTAAAAATACTACTCTTTGTAGTGCTATTCTTTACCAATGAACCCATAGTATAAACTCTGACATCTCTTGTGAAAAATGAGTGTGTCTTTACTCCCACTTTTGATGGAAAACCTTGGGAATAGATGAAACTGGGAGAGTGAATGCAGTGACAATGAAAGACCTTCAGGACCTCGCTCTGCTCCTCTGCACACTCTTTCTCATCTAAAGGACTAATGAGAAAGTTATATTCTTCTGTTACTTAACTTCCTGTGGAGGTCCACAAAAATGGAAGATAAGCACATCCCTATATTATATTTTCTCTGTGGGTATTGGAACTCTGGTCCCATAGCTGCCACTGACCTAGACAGCAAGATACTGTGCATTGCCACAGCACCCAGGGGGCATATCCTTCTAACCTCAGCCTTTTCTGCAACCTACACTTTCCTAGGTATTTTGTTGGAGGCAAGCACTTGGTTTGACTCAGAATCTTAGGGGAAAAAAAAGGTCTTAAAAAATTACACACTATATTCAACTTTCCCCCCCTCTTTATTTTAAGCTTCTCCCCCCACATCCCATCACATCTCAAAATGCCTCTTCACCTCAGTAAGATTTTGACATTTGGGAAAAACTTGCTTAAAAAAAAAAAAAAAAAGGGAAAAAAAAGAAAAAAGGATAAAACAGCTTGGCACAAGGGAGCTGCAGCTCTTCAGTTCCCATTAGAATTTCTGAAACGACAATAGCTGAAAGGTTAGGGCAAAACCTATTAGAAAAGAAAAGTTGAGGTAAATCAGGTGAGCTCATCGAAGAAAATAGGGAAAGATTGGTTCCCTTTTGGGATTAGGTCTAATTAAGGTGAGCAAGCAGCTGTGCCTGTTTGGAATAACAATTGTGCTAGCATGTCACTTTTTTTCTGCTTAGTTTAAATTTATATAGTTTGGGAATGGTGGATGTAAGAAAATTAGAGCTCATTTAGAATCTGTTGAAAGGACACTGCGCCTTCATTATTAGTTTTGCATCTGAATTTTCCTGGGGCTGTCCTCTCACTGTTATAGGTAATGGATTTTTCCCCAGATGTAATTGGATGAGTTTAATTTTTTCTTTCATTACCTGTCTAGAAGCCCTCTGCCCCTATTTCCCTTTGTGTTTTATTAGGACTGTAACCCCTATTTAAATAAAGGCTTTGATTGTGATTATATATGTTCAATCAGCACTTTCTGATTGAATAGTTCTGGTCACACAACGCTCTTGCCTAGCATTTTTTACTAATTACATTTTAGCCATGGTTGTGTACTGTAGAACTTAAAACAGTGTTTGCTTTATACCTTTAAACTCTGGCTAAAACTTTGTATCTCCCATGGGCCAAAGTACTTACAACAAATTTGGGTATTTTCTGAATCTAAGGTATATGAGCTGAACTCATGTACCATGAGGTATAGGAGGTCAGAGCAGCTGCCCACTAAAAAGATACAGCACTGATTACATCCTCTCCAGAGTACCTGGATATATAAAAGAAGTCGGCTCCATTTTAAAAATATTCTGTTGTTTTGATTTTTTTGATTTTCAGGGTTTTCCTGTGGGTTTTGGTTTCTTTATAGTTTTGTGGGGGATTTTTTTTTTTTTTTTTATGGTTAGTTAGTTTGGCTTGACTTTTTTCTTTCCTTCTTTTTTTTTTTTTTTTCAATGTTCAAGATGTATTTTCTTCCACTGATAAGCTTTAAAATTACTTTTACTGTGCAACACTATGTTGAGTTTCCTGCTGTCAAAAATGACCACACTTGTTTCTTAAAAAACATCTGATTTATTCTGATCTGATTCTGTTCTCACACCACAGGAGTTACATCAGGGTGAGGAAGGAATTCCATTTTAGGCTTCTAGGTTTTACAAAGCTCGTTGGGAACACAGTATCATCCTCCAAATTCTACTCAGTGTCTTTAGCTCTATTAATTAATATAAGGCACCTAATGAAAATTCTTAATTACAGTTGCAGCAACCCAATTCTGAATCTTAAGTCTGGGAATCTAAAGACCTGTCTCATTCTATCCTCACCTATTAAAACATTAATTATGTTTCTTTCCATGGAGCTTAAAATACCATGTCAGGTTAAGCCTCTGTGAGTTAACAACACTAACCTGGAGATAGTTGGGGCCACTCTTTAAAGTGAATGCAAGGTGTGTTGAACACGTGACCAAATCGAAATAGTAGTTTTTTATATTATTCCCTATTACTCTTTTAGATCTCTCTGGAAAAGTGATTACACAAAGCTGAAAAAAGTGCATACCTAGTGTGACACAGCTCACAGGTGATCCTTACACCACATCTCAGACCAAAGGGTGGGAGGACCTTTCCTATGGAGAAGGGTTGAGAGAGGTGGGACTCCCTGGAGAAGACTCTGGGGAGCCCTGGGGGCACCTTTCATGACCCAAAGAGGGTTTATTAAAAGGAGAGAGAAGGACATTTTATACAGGCAGAAAGTGACAGGACAATGGTGAATGGCTTTAAAGTAAAAGAAGTTAGGTTTAGATGAAGTATGAGGAAGAAATTCATTATGTAAGGGTGGTGAGGCCCTGGCACAGGTTACCCAGCAAACCTGTGGATGTCCTGTCCCTGGAAGTGTTCAAATCCAGGCTGGACAGGACTTTGAGCAACTTGGTCTGATGGAAGGTGTTGCTGTGCAGGTGGATGAAAACCAGATGGTCTTTAACGTCCTTTCCAACTTAAGCCATTCAATGATTCATTCTATGACCTCCAGGTCCACAGCTAAGACTAAATAACCTGTCTCAAGGTTTAACAGTGAAGAAAGTGCCATTAAGCCACAGTTTTTCTTGTAGCTTGTACAGGCACCACTTAGGTCTAGATCTTTAGTATAGACTGAACAAAACTATCCTGATCTGGGGAGTTCATCAATACATCATACGATAGGATCTTGCCAGCATCATGCTTATAGGATCGGCTTCCTCAGAGTATCAGTGGTTAGAGATATTGAACTTAATTATCCAAATATTTCCTCTTTTATTTTTTCATCTTCAGATTCAATTCAAGCAGATCTCTTTGGTATTTCAGCTTTGAAGCATTTTCAGCCATCACATTATTAAGAAATGACTAAACGGTGGGCGGTTATAAGAGATCACTTTTGGCAGAAGCTTACAGATTGTTTTTATTGCCATCCTATTGTCACATAAACAGCTTGTATCTCTGCATACATATTTATATAGCTTAGATGTTTTAGAATTATTTTATTCTGCATAATTTCAACACCACAGAAATGCCACTTCAATGTCAACAGACAAAGTAAATAATAATAATAGTAACAGAAATTTGTACTTTTAAAAAAATATCTAAAATTAAGTTTCTTACCTAAAACCTCATTAGTTACTGCAGTTCTTTGGAAAATTGTCATCACGTTTAACATAATGAATTTAGAGCTTCTTTGTTCCAGAACTCAAAAAGCTAAAGCATCAAGGCTTTTACTGACAAAAGGAAGGCCACCTCTAAAATCAGGAGGAAAAGAATTCATGACGATGTAATGAAGCACTATCCTATACTATACCACTAAAACCTCAACTTGCAACTTTCCCAAGAAATGTTTTAGCATTTCTTGTACCCCCTTTACCAGTGTTGCTTTTCCCCTCTCATTTTGATCATTGGTTGTCCCTACTGCACATGTAATGTCTCCAAACCTCTTTAAGCTCACTGTTCTCTTTGGTCTCGACTTTTGAAATAATAAAACCAAAATAATATAGAAAACCCCAGTTCTAACACCCCAGGAGCAAACGTTTTCCTTGGCAAAGTTCAAAAGGTGTACAGAGCTGAGAATCCAGTAGCAAAAAACAGAGCAAGGTAAAAAAGAAATATAAAGGTAAGATAATTTGCAAAAGCAAGGTAGAGGTTACCTAGGAACAACCATGTGCCAAATGTTGATTTCACCTTCCAGGGCAGAATCAGTCTGCCAATACTCTGTATACAGATTATTTGAAATACAAAATTTCATAATATATGAAGATGGTATTTTAGCAGAATTATTTAAAAAGAAAATATAATGATGTTAAATAGAAATTTACTTGGTGATTCCTATGAAGCATAATGTGTTATTGAAAAGTGCAGCAAGAAATTATGACACTAACAGATTTCTTTCTGGTCTCTTCCATTTTCAAACTATTTTCATAGTTTTACTATTGACATAAAGTGAAGATAACGATGTCTTGTATATACAACATACATATTTCAGGCAGATATGCTTCATTTTTATGCAAAAATACTCAAAATAGCCATTGAATTTTAACATAATATTTGTATTGCAAACAGCTTTGTGGACATCTAAGTAAAGGTTATAATGAAGCTACATAAAACAAGCAAGTAATGAATTTTTAATTTTCTTTTATTGAGGATGAATTTTCACAATTATTTTTCTTTTTCTGCCATCACATTGAAAACAGCATCTGCCATTAAGCATGAGATTCACTTAGAAGTGAAATGAAAAATAAAGGACTAATAGTTTTCTCGGGGGAATTAAATTAGAGTGCAGATTTTTTTTTATTATTATTAGTAGTAGTAGTGTTTTGGGGTTTCTTTTTTTTCTAAATTAAAATAATAGCAATTGGTTGAGGAAATTTTTTCCTGAGTTTTTTTGATTTTTGCTGGTTTTTTTTTTTTTTTGTTTGTTTGTTTTGTTTTGTTTTTTTTTTGGTTATTTAAAGACTTGACTCCCAAAAGTTTCAAGTCTCCTATGGCAAAGAATAATATATTATTTTTTGCCTTTTGAAACACATTCTAAACGTTACTTCCAGCTTACTTGGTTGGTTGCATCTCCTAGTAGCTAATAATGGCATTGATATAATACTTGTGGTGCTAAAGGATTCCAGACATCAGTTCTTAATGCAAATGGAGTCTGTTTTGTAGAAGGAATTAACAAATTTACTCATTACCAACTTCTCCACGGGATTATAGCCACCAATGGATAGCTGAAATTAGGGCAGTTATCTAACCTAAGTCTATAACATTTTATACTATAAGGAAATTATCCTCCACCCTCCAATAAGTCTTTTGGGGAAAATTTGACTTTACAAGACTATAATTACTGGGGATATGCAAATAATGGATTTTTTCATGAATATTCATTCAAATTGAGAGCAATATCTCTGATTATTTTGTGATCTTCTGTGACAGTCATGAGTTCTGCTTTTGCTTACATTAACACTTCCAAAACTCAAAAAATGCATTGTATAGAGTTCATTTATTGGACTAGCAGGTTATTTTCCTGTCCATGACTTCATAATTATGTAAGTAGTAAGAACTTACATTAATTTTTTAAGTTCTTGGTAAACCTACTTTTGCAATATTTTTAGCTCCGATGATACAGATGATTTGCAATTTTTGCAATTTACAATATTTTGCAAGTATGCTGTACTTGTTGATGGGTAACAAAGCAATTTCAGATTTAAAAAAAAATCTATTTCTCATTAATAATGTCCACCCAAAGGAAAATGGATGAAATATAGTCTTTTATTTTCATTGCATCCTTTGGGAAGACATCCGTTGACAGATATAGATGCTTAAACTGAGCTCCATGACCTGACCTGAGTGACCTCTTGGTGAAGAAAATGTAGGATATTGTAGTACACTACCTGTAGGCAGGAGTCTGCCAATCAGTAAAGGCAAATTCAACAATTTTCTTAATTTTATTTTTTTCCCTGAGATATTTGTGCTATATCTTTACTATTTGAAAGTGCATTTAATTAAAAAAAAAAAAAAAAAAAGGAATTTTGAGTATTTTTCAAGTTGAGAGAATTCAACTTCACTAACACTAATGACTTAACAATGGATAACTAGGCATTTTAAATTGTGGCACACTTTTTCTGTAGAAGTCAAGCACAGAGCAAAAAATAATTCAGTGTGAGGGAAGGGAAGTTCAGGGATGTTCAGGAAGGAAGAAAGTTCAGGAAGTTCAGGAAGGCAGAAGATTTGGAGGGGAGGACGAAAGGAAGGAAGGAAGGAAGGAAGGAAGGAAGGAAGGAAGGAAGGAAGGAAGGAAGGAAGGAAGGAAGGAAGGAAGGAAGGAAGGAAGGAAGGAAGGAAGGAAGGAAGGAAGGAAGGAAGGAAGGAAGGAAGGAAGGAAGGAAGGAAGGAAGGAAGGAAGGAAGGAAGGAAGGAAGGAAGGAAGAAAGACAGAAAGAAAGAAAGAAAGAAAGAAAGAAAGAAAGAAAGAAAGAAAGAAAGAAAGAAAGAAAGAAAGAAAGAAAGAAAGAAAGAAAGAAAGAAAGAAAGAAAGAAAGAAAGAAAGAAAGAAAGAAAGAAAGAAAGAAAGAAAGAAAGAAAGAAAGAAAGAAAGAAAGAAAGAAAGAAAGAAAGAAAGAAAGAAAGAAAGAAAGAAAGAAAATAAACAGAGAAGAGATGTATGCAATTCTAAGGTTAAAGATCTCAGCTGAAAGGAGATAGACCTGGAACATGTCTGTTTTGCAAGAAGTTGGCCAGTCAACATAGACAATCTGAAGAATCACAGACACAATAAAATTGAGTGCAGAAATCATGGAACAAGTATATATAACAGCATTAGTATTATTAATAGAACCCACAATATCTTTAAGCTGAAATTTTCAAGTCTAACTTAAGTGATACATAATGTAACCAAGATTAAAAGCTAGAGTCCAAATGTATTATCTCTGTATGATCAAATCCAGTGAATGTTCTGCTCCTGGCTGCATTATGCAGAGAATCCAGCCTGCAAGAGATAAAACTCATATAACTTCCATACATGATTTACAATGTTTTTGTCAAGAGCTTATTGCTGAAACAATGGTGATGCGACATTGCATCAGGAAAAGGTCTGAATGCAATTTAATTAATATAAATTTAATTTGGGAAGACTTAAGCAGAGATACTACTCAGTTCATTAGTATACACTGCCTGAGTAATTCACTTCATGGAGTTAACAGTCAGCATAGGCATGTATATTTACATGAAAGAAAGGTAGCTAAAATTTCATTCATACATTTCATTGTTGCTTTGAGACAAGGTGATGCTGTAAATCATCATCTACTTCACAGACTATAAAAGACATAGTTGGTTTATAATATCTTCTTACTGACTGCTAGACATATCATAGCTGATGTTCATGGACTTGACCATTGATGCAAAACCTTCAAAAGTGGGAAAATACAGTACACGACCATGACTTCCAGCTAGCAAGAAGAGTAGGTACATCCCTGGAGCTGCACAGACACCTGGGGAATGCTTTTGTTTCAATACATCACACTAACCTCGGTTCTGTGGAAATTGCAGTGCATCCTCTGGTGGAATGTCAGCCTCTGTAACTGTGCTTGTAGGCAGGGCACAGCAGAACTTTACAGAGTGGCAACTGCCATGGTTAACAGGGAAGGGCTCTGTGCAGCCACATAACTATTCTGGTATCATAATGCTGGAATCACCTACTGTAACGGCCAGCTAATGGGGAAAGATGGAGAAGAAGCAGTTTCCAAAGTCCCACTTCACTTACAGTAAATTAATGCCTGTGGTGAACACAGATAAACTGAGGGTAATAACAAAGTTAGCAATCTTACATCTTGAATTCCATTCATCTACTTGAGTCCTAGGTATATGCTTTTTACCAAAGCACGTTCCTCCTCTTCAAACTGCATTTCTGAGCAGGTTTCAGTCTAAATTGCTGTGCATTGCACACTAATGCTGAGACCCTATCAGTACTTATAAACGCTAACTATTTCCAAATTCTTAAAATTTAGATTAATATAATTCTTCATATTCTTCAGCAAAAGTTTACTAAATAGGATTTTTCAAGTGAGAAGGAAATCTAACATAAATAAGTCTGTATTGCTATTCTCGTTGTAAAACACCACCTGAGCGCCTGGTCCTGCAAAGTGCTGGTTTCTGCTTCACAACACACACCCCAGGAAACAGCACTATCTGTCAGCTGAGGCAATAGGGCTGCACCTAATGAGAGAGCTTTCTCTTCCCTTCAGCATCCCTGGAATTGGAAAGATCACAGAGTTTAGCAAGATAGGAACACAGGACTCAATTTCTAATTCTTTCTTTCTACAGACATGGTTTCTGAAGGGCGAAGTTTTTTGAGATGGTAAAAGGATTACTCTACTGATGCATATCATCAGCTTATATTTAGGAGCAAAGCTGGAAGTGACTTGGAAAGAAGGGAATTCTGTTACCTTACTAATTGAATCGGAATGTCTTATTAATATCCTCTCTCAGTAATCTGATATGAAAGTCACTAATATGATACGACTGTAACATAGTATTAGCAACAATATATTCTGATATGATATGAATGCTAATGTAATACAAAGGAATGTTGCTAATGTGCTAATTGGATAAGATATTGCTAATGAGATATGAGAGACTCCGCTAAAAAAAAAAAATATATTACTTCCCTTAACTTTTTGAAGATAGCATTAACCTTGTACACCAGGAATACCGTAAAATGTCCTTTTGCTCTTTCCTGGATATTTATGATTTTTTTTTCCCCCATTTCAGCTTTGTAGGCAGTGTTACACTGTTACAAAGTACTCAGACTCAACAATAAAGAGAATAAATAATTGGAGAGAGATTTGAGAGTCTCAAGACAACATGCACTGATGTGATAGTTAGTCACTGTTGGGATAATGTGTACATTTAAACAAGTTTCACAGAATTGCTCGGGTTAAAAAAAAAAAACAAAACGTCATCATTATTAAGTCCAGCCAGTAATCCAGCACTGTCAAATCCAACACTAAACCATGTACTCAGGTTCCACACCCCTCGAGATGGTGATTCCATTGCTTTCCTGGTCAGCATATTCCAATGTCTGGCCACCCTTTCAGTGAAGAACTTTTACTGAAAGTCCAACCTAAACCTCCCCTGATAAAAGTTAGGACTATTTCCTTTCATCCTACCTTTTGTTATCTGTGAGAAAAGACTGACACCCAGCTGGCTGCACCCTCCTTTCAGGGAGCTGTAAATAGTGAGAAGGTTACCCCTGAGCCTCCTTTTCTCCAGGTTAAACACTCTCAGCTCCCTCAGCTGCTCCTTACAGGAGATGTTCCTTTGTTTCATCTCCAATAGTCTTTCAAAAGATAGGACTTAGAGGTCAAAACATTCAGGTGAAGGAGTGCAGTGTCATTTTCCACATTATTCAGGAAGAAGCAACATCAGAAAACTGAGTTATTCACCACATATGTAGAAGTGAATTTGTACAGAATTGTAGAATTCCTTTAGATAGACATCCAATTTATTAATAATTTTTTTTCTTTCCTCTAATACTGTAAATTCTCTTTCTCTTTCTCTTTCTCTTTCTCTTTCTCTTTCTCTTTCTCTTTCTCTTTCTCTTTCTCTTTCTCTTTCTTTCTCTTTCTCTTTCTCTTTCTCTTTCTCTTTCTCTTTCTCTTTCTCTTTCTCTTTCTCTTTCTTTTTTTATTTTGTTTTTGTTTCTGTTTGTCTTTTCCTTGTTATTTTAAACTTTATTTTTCTTTTTCATTTTAATTTTTATTTTTCACTGCTTGGCTTGTTCCCAGGAATTAAAAGAATGATGGTTGTATAAAGGTAATGGATTGGAGTTGCCCTTAGTTTCCTCATCTATGAGACACCAAATGAAAGTAACACACCTGAACCAAATTTAGTTCTAAGATGCATGTGCATCAGTAGTAATTATGATTTTATCACCAGTATGTATACAGAAACTCGTGGAGTCAACACATTTAAACTAATATTTAGCAGGAGGAAGTTTCAGTAGGGGAATTTATAGTTAGGTGCTGATTTGTGCATCATTGGGATATATACCATGTTACATTAAAAAAAATATATATATAAAAAAAACCCAAAACAAACAAAAAAACCACCAAAACAAAACAAAAAAACAACAAAAACCCTACATCCAATGTGGGGATTTAAACCCTTTAGCTTAAACAAAATGAGAGTTTAAATTTTTTTTTCCAATAAATATAGCAACTACTATTAGCAGAAATGCTTATAAATGTGTGTGAGGTGGTTAGGTGGTTTAGTTGTTTTTTGGGGTTTTTTTGTTGTTTGCTTGTTGGTTTTGTATTGGTTTTTGTTTATTTTTAATTTTTGTTTGGTTTTGGTTTTGTTATTGCTTTTTAAATTTTTTTTTGTCATTGTTGCTGTTTTCATTTTTTCTTTCTTTTCTTCTTTAATTTTGCTCTATGTGAGGTCCTATTTGCATAGTTAAACTGACATGACTTTCATAACAGTTTCCTCCATTTTAGTGCCTGGCACTCAGTAGGCAGAATCTCTCTTCCCAAGTGCAGTGTGTTGCTACCCAAGTTAGAACAAGAACAAGGGACAGGACACAATCTTTCTTCCTCTTCTTTTGCTTCTTGGCTCTTTTTTTTGGTGCCATTTTGGCAAAGTTGCACAGTTATTTTGTGGTTCAGATTATCTGCAAAATGGATGTATTAATAATTACCTTCTTGCAGAGGTAATTATAAACTGTTTAATACTGATTAATAATTAGAAATGTTTTAATCCCCTTACAGGAAGGGAATTAAATGCGAAGTACTACTATGACTGTTAATAATGCACAGTGAACTTTCATGCTTATGTGTAGTGGTTTCCTCTTTTATCCATTTCCCAGCTTAACACTTAGTTTTAAATTGAAACTATATTAGGCAAGGTTATTCAGGAGAAAGAAGAATGGTGGATGCAAGGGTAAATTCGAGGTAGAGGGTGGGTTTTTGAAAGGAAATGAAGCCACTGACTTCATTGTGTCATACAATAGAATGGAGGAAAGCAGCACAAAAGAACTATTAGTATTAATATGAATAATGAACTATAAATATTCCACTTGTTAACCATGTAATCAATTCTATGGTCTCAATGGATGTCTATCTTTCCTTTTGTATATTTGTATATTATAATTCAAATGCATACATTATAATGACTTTTTTTGGCTTACTGGCTTAATGTATGAGAGTCTATTCATTTAGCAGTCAGATATTTATTCATTTCTATTGGATTGGAATTGCAAAGTCCTTGCTTAGCAGATTTAGTACACTAAGTAGTTATTCCATAGGGTAGTAAGGTTAACATGGGAATGATGCAGGGGTTTCTAAAGCTCACAGAGGCATCTGGTGCTCAGCTCTGGGTACTGCTCGTAGACGTACTGTTCAGACAGGTTTCAGTCATTGTCACCCTGTTGGGTCCCCGTGAGCTTCACACCAGAAAAAACATACATTTGTTGATAAATTGTAGCATGATGGCACTTACAGAGTATTTGCAGATTGGCAGGCTAAAATAGAAAGTTAGGATATTTGTTACACTATCCCTGATGACAGTATCAGCCAGAATATTTAATTTTATTGGTATGAACTTTTCCTTATTGTTTTGTCTAGAGAAAAGCTTGACTCCAAGTGGACTACCAAGTACTTATAAGAAGTTTGAGGTCGTGATTTCTAGAAATTTTGGACTTAAAAATCTGATGTCTCTATCTTTGCCATTCTTTCTCACCCAGTTTTAGAACAGATGCTGTGGTTTAATTCCAGAAGGAGCCATGCAGCTGGTCAATCATTCCACCTGCTGGAGTGAGGGAGGGGATTGGAAGAGGAGCAGCGAGAAAACTCATGGATGGTGGTTAAGAGAGTTTAACAACAAAACAACAGAACAAACAAACAAGCAAACAACCCCCCCCCCAAAAAAAAAAAGAAAAAAAAAAAAAGATAAACAAAAAGAGAAACAAGCAAAAAAAAAAAAAAAAGTGCACAAAGAAATCAAAATAAGGGAATCATTCACTACTTCCCATTAGCAGTTATGTGTTTGGCCATCCCCAGGACACCAGGACTCTATCATATGGAATTGAGGAGGATGAGTGCCATCACTCTGAATGTTCCTACCTTCTTCCCATTACCCTCAGCCATTACTGCTGAGCATGACACCATAGGTTATGGAACATGCCTGGGGACATTTGAGTGGTCAGCTGTCCCCTGTGTGCCACCTCAAGGCATCTTGTACATCCTCAGCCTAATTATTGAGGGCAAAAAATACCTTGGTGCTGTCTAGGCTCTGCTCCTCAATAAATAAAACTTCTCTGTTAACAACAGTTTCCATTACAAAGTATAATCAACCTCATAGAAGGAACTATGGAGGCAATTGACTTTATCCCAAACCAAACCAGTGCAATAGACTCTGGTGAAATAGTCACTAGTTTCTAAACATACAGTGACAATATAACTTGCTTATTATCTATCAGGAAAATTGTTTTCCCAACTGTAAATCTTGTAAATCATAATCATACTCAAAAATAAATAGTCTATGAATATATTTTCTTAAAAGATTTTGAAAGTTACAGGGAAAATAACTAAAAAAATAAAAACAACCAGAAAAAAAGGACTCCCCAATTTATTTTATTTCTCACAATGCTACTTTTTATACCATAAGGCTTCAGCTGCATCTTCAAAATATAACGAGTTGACTGTAGGGTGTATGTTGTATTCTGGATATCTGAGCTGTCTAAAATGTCACTGAAGTTCTAGGAAAATGAATATTCAGTGACCATAAAGGTCAATCAAATAGTCAGAGAAACTTGTAGAGATGGAAGAATAGGGGAACATCTGCATAAACATACGAAAGCAGTCCAGCTGCTGACCCTTGCTCTCACACAGATGTCTGTCTAGTCTTCCATCTCAAATATAGGTATTTATGTAGGAAAAGTTGTGCAGAAAGACATATGGATAGCCACATGTTGATGGACGGTTGGTTGGCTAAGGCTGTCACCGAGCAAAGAGGCGATGAATAATTTTTTCTAGGGATGAGAGCCAGTACTTTTTGAGCCCTGCATATTTTGGAAGCTGGAATTCCTCACTGCCATTTCACTGAGGGGACAGCATTCCCGAAAAGCATCCCAGATTGACCTGTCACCCAGTTGCTACAGGATTAGTTTTCAGGTGCTGTCTCAAGTCTTTAGTACCTTTTTGCTTAGAAAGAAAGATAAAACTCTGATGCCTGTGTCCCACCTGCTGGACATTTCAATTTGAAAGGAGGAAAGATAGCATTTTGGTCTGGAAGGGGACTTAATCACTTCACCTATAACTCTATTCAGATTCCTCATAGATTTCCATTACTGTCTGTTTTAATAATGTTCCTTACTACCTCCCTCTTCCTTGCACAAATTTGGCTTTGGTTCCATCTATTCCTTTCCGTTTTGATAGACTACAGAACTACTTATCCAAAGTCATAAATCCTCACAGGTATGATACACAGTAGAGATTTAGGGACCTTGTCTTTTGGGCACAACAAAGACTTCAGAATCTCTCTTGATAACATTAACTTCTACATTTTTAATTTTTCAGGAGAACTATTTTCTTTAAAATTGAAATCTTTTATCTTAAACCCATAGATTTTCGTTGTGACCTTGCACCTTTGAAACAGGTATAGGACTCACTAGGGAATGCCATTTTTCCTATTTTGCCTGGTCAGCTTGTATTGACTATTTTTTACTACTTGAGCAACAGCCATTCTACATATCATTATCTAGGACATAGTTATTGTTCTGTGGATCATTGAGGAAAATGCATTTCACAAGATTTCTTTTGTTTGCTTGCATATTAATTTTTTATTTGTTTGTTTGTCTATTTGTCTCTGGTTTTCTATGTTTGGGTTTTTTTTGTTTTTTTTTTTTTTTTGAGTTGCATTATCAGGGCTATTGGAAATCACAACTTGGATTTTTTTAATGTCTTTTAGCTAAGATAATAGTAATGCAGTTAAAAGCTGCTGTTTGAAAGAAATAAATTTATGTTCTGTTGTTACTTTTCTGTATTATTTAATCAAGAGAGTCTCAATACCAGTTTATTTGCATTTATATTGTGATTTTCAAACAGATACACTATAAAACTTTTTTTTTTTTTTAAGGGAACTAGAATAAACTATTAGCTAAGCTACTAGAGAGAACAGGTAAGTCCGATTTGAGAAGTTTTGACCTTTTTGCTTCAATAAATTAATATATGACATATTGCATATGTGGTTTTTGCCCATTTTCCAGCTATAGAAAAAATGTCCTTTTAAATAGATTTTTATTAAAAATATATTATCAAGACCAAAATCTGTGACAGTTATCTCTGATAAACTATCAGGTTTTGATTGGGTGGAGTTTTCTTTAGTGTGCTACCTGTTAAGTTAGGTACATGGTATAGATTCCTAGGGATTTGCAAATTTGCTTTCTTTAAAATGAATCTCAGCTAACAGACCATATTTTATCCTGCACTAGAAAATTTGGGTTTAATGAAAAGGAACCCTAGTTACAAAATCTGAAAAGTTGCATAAACATATTTTATCACTACCTCTTACTACAGTGTTTCCAGAATCTCTCTCAAACATTGACAGAAGTCCTAATCTAACTTTCAAACAAATGGCAATATTTCATAGCTTATAATGTTGTCAGCTCACAGGGAATGCTAATCTGGGATAGCATAGGGTGTCCTTACATCTTGCATTGAGAGCATATCCTGACCATTGGTTGCTAAAAGTTGTCATTCACCCATTTCTCATTCTTTTCTCAAGAAAGGGAGGATATGAGACCAGTGAATAAGGAGGAGAATCAATTGGATACCAATCGGCCTGGCACAACACACACACAGCAAACCTGGCAGCAAGGCACAGGTTTGTATTTTAATATAAAGAATTCAAAGGACTTGAGAGTTGTGTGAATTCAGACTTTCAGGTGAGATTCATTGGACTTTAAATAGATATACACAGAGCAGACATTTTCATCTGAGCTAGTGACTGCATACTCTCTCTATAGTAAATGGAGAGAGGTAATCACATCCAAGGTATGATTCCTCTCATTTTAAAGCAAGGTTCTAAAATATGCTGTGAAGCACATAATTCTGTTCACTGGCTGTAAGGCACGATGACTTAAGGTGCAGACAGCATTGTGCACGTTTAAAGATTGATAAAAGCTAACTCTTAATTGTCTAAGATACATACATTTTATACAAATATATTTCCACTCTGCTTTAAAGTAGTCAAATAAATTTCTATTTACGCTTTGTTTAAGCAGTTCTGCAAATCTCACAAAATACGTACTGATCTGGTCCAGAAAGATGTGTCATAACCATCCTTACTTTGTATTTTAGGATTTGATAGAATCTAATAATAATTTAAAAGTCTCTCCAGGCTTTGGAATGTCTCCAGATTAAAGCAGTAGGATTTTTCCCCCCAGAAATATCAGAATCTAGGGCTGTTAGCACTAACGCACATTGACTTCAACAATACTCCACTATTTCTAGTAGGGGGAAAATAATATCTACCACATCATAGAAAAGTCTGAAGTAAAGTATATAGGACCAAAAAAAAAAAAAAAAAAAAAAAAAAAAAAAAGAAAAAAAGAAATAAAGAAATAAAAAAAAAGCTTAAAATGAAGAAAAAACCCAAAACAACGACTGTGTGTGTAGATGGATTGTTTGTTTTGGGTTTTTTTTTTGTTCATTTGTTGATTTTTTTTTTTTTTTTTAAATAAGAACATTTCCCACAGCAAACACTGTTTAGAATCTCAGTCTTTCTTTTACACACATTCCCCTATGTACTACTTCTTGAGTGTCCATTTGTTTGCCATGGTAATTTATGTCATTCTGTATTGTATTATACACCTAACACACAGCTGGTCTCCTAATGTAGATTTCTTCACTCTTGCTTTCACACAACCAAGTACTTATCTTTCCAATTATTTTCCATGGTCTCTGATTCTCTAGGCAGCATGATATTTGTGATTGCCAAGCTTCTAGAGCAGCCTGGGTACATTCAAATCCAAATGTTAATGGTTTATACTTCCTACATGGGTAAAATGGGAATTTTCCTTTTTTCAAAGTGCACAGCTCATTGTTCAGTTCTTCTTGGTACCATACCATGCTGCAGGAAACATATGAAAAAGACAAATATATTAGTTAGTTTGCTTGGGTTTTTTGTTTGTTTTTAATCAATCTGTGCTGCATAACATTGACACACAAACACACACACACAAAAGTAGCAATCATTTCTTAACTGTCTTGGACTGAATGATGTTATTTCAGAGCAATTGAAACAGCTTTCAATGCCAAACTGAGAATTTTCATGGACTCAGCTAGACATGGACAGTCAGACAACTGGAAAGATAAAGATGGCTCCACACCAAGATTTTAATGAATTTGCTATACTTTACATTTGATGCGATATAAATGTGCTAGAGCTAAACTGAACTGGACTGAATAGGAAAGAAATAGATGCCCAGGTATCTCCATAGTATCTCAGACAGATTACTAAACTTGCCATCACCACACAGCCTCAGTCACAGCAGCAGTGACACTGGCACAAATCATTTTCTTGGAAGAGATTAGGCATACTTTTTAAAGCCAGAGGTAAGTCAGTGTGAATTCTTCATTGTGGCATTTGAAAGGGAAAGATTAAGAGCTTCCCATGCCATTGCACCAAGTGAAGACACCAGAGTAGAATAAAATAATTTGAGAATAAACGGCAGCAGTGGTGCTACTTTCTACTGCATGAACTCTTGGAAGGGGTGGTAGCTTCTCTAGGACTTCCAGGTAATTCATGTAAGGTCTCTTTTGCAGAGCTGTTGACAGAAGGCTTTTCACACTGAGACCTAGGACCTGCACATCTTCAGACCCACAACCCACAAAAAATAGACCAAAGAAAGAAATAAAACACTCCCGAGTGTTTTTAATTAGAGCTGTCGTTGAGTGGTTCAGAATTATTTCAGTTTTGCATGGAGGCTTTCTCAGAGTTGCTTCAAAGAATCAGAATAAGCAGAAAGCAAAAGGGGCCAAGGAATGCATAAATCACCTATGAACCACTCACCGTGGCAATTGACTCAACAGAGATGTATATAAAACCCTTATAGTATTTTAGAAAACAAAACAAACCAAACACATGCAAAACAAAATAAAGAACAAACAAACCAAACCAAATCAAACTAAACCAAACCAAAACCAACCAAATCCCTTAGGAATTTCTATTTCATCTTTATCCCCCTAAGGTGATATAAAAGACTAGGGGGGAAAAAAAAGTAAAATTCCCTTCTTAAATCTGATGACTAATTGAGCATCTCCACACTGTGTACCCCAGTGGGTGAAGGGGAGCATGAAATTCATTGCTTTGTTGTCTGTGCTGCTTCCTCCTGCTACCCTGAATTACTCTTCATTTTGGCTAATATATGTTGCTTGCTAAGATCATCACTAACTGAATGATTTTCCTCCACCTGTCTGAAGAGGCATGGAAAGTAATGAATAGACGAAGACATCCTTTCACCCCTAGAAAATGTCCTTTCCAGGTCAAGGTTAGAGTCAGAATGGTAAGAGGTGTGTGCAATAGGAGCTTGTTTCTGTTGTAATTGCTAGCAGACTAAGCAGACCAGAGCCTCAAGGGATGTCAGTCCATCAGTGATAAATTGATACAAAATAGTCTTGAAAAGTTTGTTTTTGTTACCATTATGCTAATATTTACTTAGCGGGTATGAGTTTTGCGTGAAATGCCTGCAATCCAGGGGAGAAGGAGGCACTTTAAATTAATAAATAACAATAACAATGATGACATCAGGGTCAAGAGAAAGAATGGCTAATGAAAAACATCACCTGCACTCAGTCAGAGCGCGACAGCGAATCCAGCATGATGTGCGTGGGGGAATTCTGGGAATTTAACAATTAAAGGCTGTTTCTCCAGAGAAGAGGGGCCTCCATTTACTCGACGTTGCTAATGAAGTGTAATTCATTTCACCTCTTCCCCACCTTTCAAAATCAAAGTTCAAGAGGCCGTAGCAGACAAATTTCAGAGGACAGGCATGCATACCTCTTGCAATGCCACTCATGCTCTTTAGGGAATATCCTCATGTTCTATTAATTATTGTACTTCTCTGGCATTATTATTCATGGACTAGCATCTCAAAATACTTGATTTAGCTGTGGTTCTGGAACTAATACTAATAAGTACAAGACTGTGCCTTGGGTAAAACATGTTTTTTCTTGTGGGTACAACAGTGGATAATATTTCTTTCACAATTCAGCCAAATTCACCGTGGTGGGTTTTTTTTTTTTTTTTTTTTTTTTGGGTTGTTGTTTTGGTTTGGTTTGTTTTTTTTCCACGTAAGCAGAAGGCTGCATTTTGGTTAATTACATTAGTTTCCATATTAAAGAGGCAGTGTTGGGAGCATAACATCATGAACAGCACAGGAACACAACCCCAAGTGGTACTGGTGACCAGCAGTGAGCCTACAGGCAGAAGTGTGAGCAGATAACCTGGCCCCACACTGCTATCAAAGACAGGAATCCAGATGTTTAATAGAGGTAACGAGCTGATTTTCAGCCTCACAAACAGGTGAAAACCACAGATGTGAGGAGACCTCTCCAACAGGCAGGCTGGCAAATCTCCATCCTGCCACAGCACTTGCTTGGATGGGAGGTCAAATTGCAATGAAGAATTTCTGCCTCAGACAATGAAGGTCATGGGGGAAAATTAACTATCAAGTAGTTGGTAATTAAGATCATAGTTTTCAAGGAGATTTTGTACTTAATAGGGCTAAAGAAACTGACCTTAATAGTTTAAATGACTGAAAGAACTTCCCTTTTGAAAGTCCTTGACATTAAATCAGTTTTTTTCTATGGAACTGAAAGGCCAAAGAATCAATGTTTTAAACTGAGTGAATTAAATGACACTTTAAAAATTACATATTTTTTCACACTTTCAGACAATGACAGTTTTTCAAAGTAAAAAGAAATTATGAATTTAACTGTTTTTTCTTTTCTTTTGTTTAGTGTTTTGTTTTGTTTTTGTTTTGTTTTGTTTGTTTGGGTTTTTATTTGCCTGACTCCATAATCTCATTTTAGGCTCTTGAGAAAACTAGACCTTCAGCCAATTTCCTAAATATTCCTTGTAAAACTGGGATGTTTTTGCACCTGCATTTTGGACACTGCAGCTATTTGTTGAGCTGTAACTAAGGTCCAAAATAAGCTTCAGCTCTGAGCTTTTCCATGATGTAAGGACACACTCCTTTGGGAGAGCTTAGTCCTTTTTAAATGTGAAATTTTATCAAGTCAATTGACTGACTAATAGATGTTGAAATATATATCTTAACATTTTAAGAACTTTAAATAAACATTCCCATTTTTATTTATTAAAAAATTAGAGTACATAAAAGCTTATAAGCAGTTTTTAATTTGAAAAATAGTCTGGCATTCTATCAAGCAGTCAGCTGTATATAATCCTCCCATGAACTGCACTGTAAGGAGAGTACAATTCTTTTTTTATTTTACAAGGACGTGATTTCTTCTCCTGGCAACATAATAAATATTCTTTTAAATACACGCTCTCTCACACACACACACACAAATATATATATATGAATTTTGGCAAGAAAAAGAGAAAGAAAACAACTTTCTAAGATTTTGACTGATCTTGGCATTTCCTTTACATATTGGATATCAGTGTGAAGAGCAGATTGCAATGCTTAACTCGCTAATACATGCCATGAAAGATTTCATTGATATTCCCATGCTGAATTGTTAGCCATTAAAAGTCTTTCACAGTACATGCATTTCTGTACCTTTTTGCTAGAGATTGCTTTGCATGGGATGTTTTATTTGGATAGAGAAATTTGGTGGATGTCAAACAACATGGAATATGTATTACAATTTATATACACCTATATTTTATATATATATCTAAAATGAAACAAGAAGTACAATTTGATGGCATATAACAACATACCATATATTTTTGGAAAGTATATAGCAATTAGTACTGCAGTTCTAGAACAATTTGTGCTGTTATAGCTTTAATTCCAAAAATATACACACTCTAATATGGTACTTGTCATCCCAGAAATATACGTGCTGTGATAGTTGTCATTATAGAAATATACATACTGTGATATCTGTCACTGTGAAATACATACTCAGTAATAGATGTCAGCAATGAAATATAATAATAATCATAACGTCTAGCATTTTTCATCCTGGGTCCGAAAGAGCTTTAAAAATATAGTATCATGCCCAATTTTCAGATGGAGGAATTGCTGTCCAGAGAGGATAAGTGTTCTGCCCAAGGTCATGAAGGAGACCTGTGGTGGAGGTGGGAAGGGAAAGCAGGTTTCTTTTCTTGGACATTATGCTACATCTCATCGAAATCAGTCTGCATGTGAAAAAAAAAATTGATATTCTGTCACAATGGGACCTGAGCCTGTTTAGAAACTGGCAGGACTGGCTCTGCACCTTCCAGAATCAAGGCTCATTCCCCTTGAACAGAGATAACAGCACAATTCACAACAAATCATTTGTCTGACAAATTAGCTTCCTTCTACTTCCCAGCAGATCTCAGCCTTCTCAGATTTATTTGCTATCTGACAGAATTTTCTGCCTTTTATTATTATTATTATTAGTAGTATATCTGTGGAGACACTGGTTATTTTTTTGTGTGTGTTTATTTTTTATTTTTTTTTTATTTTCTGCTGTTTAAATAGTGTACTTATTTGCAATTGGTCAGAGAAATTTCATAATATTAATGCAGTCTTCTCGACTGGGCAAAAAAAGCAAGCATATCTCACTGAAAATATTTGCATCTTTAAAACTACCACTGCCAGAAGTAATAAGTGTTTGATAAACACATTCCTGGCAAGAAAACTCAGTGTTTTGAACTTTCATAGAAAATTGAGTGTCAGAGAATTAATTCAGGTAGAAATACACATAGGATTTTTTACAGTGTTTGTTGGACTCTAGAAATGAGATACATTAACTCCTAAGATTAGTCTCCACACAAAAGCTGATGCAATTAGGAGGATTCAGCACAAGAAATGCTGATAGCAGAACATGAATGTCTGAAAGTTGTTAGAAAGAATAATATGATTTAATAATAGCAATGCTGCCGTTACAAGCCTGGTCATTGTGCAGGGCATGGTACGAGCATAGCACAGAATGATACACTTATTTAAAATGGCCTTTGAAATGAGAATATTTTTAGTCAATGATTTTTGTTTCAACACAGAATACTGCTGCCAGGTGAACTCTTTAAAGACTGGGAGTGGAGGTCTTTCTTTCTTGGGACTCTCAAAATATACACAAAGCACAAATTCATAAGGTCACAAATTTCCAAAATAAATTCCTGGAGAGTATACAATGTGAAAGTTTTGGGAGCAATTTGTCTACGGATGGTTTTTATATACTTTCTATGCAACATTTATGTTCAAAGCTCATTCTTTGTCCCTTTTCCATCCACAAGCAAATTAATAATGACTGAAGAGAACTCTTGCACCAATCAGCCAAAAATTTACTTCAGATTTTTCTTTTCTGTTTTCAATTTTTAACTGTACTACATTTCTGAAATTGTTCTTATTTGTAGTATATATTTCTTGCCTTACTGATGGAGACAATACAGTGCAGTAGATTATCAAATATTTCATGAAGTGGTGACAGTGAAGAATTAAATTTATAGGAAAATGTTATCACCAGCAGTAACTACACAATTAAAATGTATGCATGTGATGACTGTCTTTTAAGATGAATGAAACATTTGATGGGAGAAAAGTCCCCTTAAAATTAAAAACATCAGCACATCCCCATATTTAATTCCATAGGAGATGAATTAGAATCTAGAACTATCCAGGAATATTTTATCCCAGTAAGGCAGTAGAAAATTCAACAATACTTTGAATTTTCCAGGGGTCCTCTTCTCCTGGGACTGTTCTAGCAGGATAAAATGGACATGCTTGGTCTTTTGAGGGAACTGCACATACTTCAAAAATTATGCTGAGAGAACACTGCGGAGCAGTTGTTTTTTTGTTTTCTCACAGTAACTCTTTTCTCAGCTTTGTTGATGTGTGGGATTTAAAAATCTGGTTTTCTTCAGGAAAAACAAAGTTTATGCAGCATACAAACACTGGGCACAACCTTAGCTGACAACTGAGCTAGACAGCTTTCAGGTCTAGTGGGAAAAAAGAATGGAAAAAGAGAAGAGGGGGGAGGAAAGGAGGTAAATCAGACATTTTCTCATCTCTGCTGTGAGTGATATTCATGCAAGGCCATGCCAGCTTTGCACCTGTTTTTCTCATTTTCTATTCAGCTTGTCACATTTGTTTACAATTTGTCTTATTTTGTCATTTTCTTTGTGCTTTCCACCCTATGCCAAACACACTTGGAATTTATTTGCAATTCAAGAAATGTATTGCTGATGAAGTGGGACAGTTTTTGATGGGTACCCCAAAGGGAAAGGAAAGGACTTCTGTGCACAGTAGAGGTGAGAGAAGTGAGACAACAGGTTGAGAAGAATCAAAATCTCCTCCTTGCTCTTCAGTTGTAGTAAGGGGAGAACATTTAATACTTACAAGAAGTTTAATCCTTGTACAACAGGCAAGGGACAAATTCACTCAGGAGATGAAGAATTATAAAATCCCTTTTCATGCACCCATAACTTTGAAAATAATCTAACATAGACTTTCATGGAATTGGGAAGAGCTGTAGCAGGCCCTTGTTCTTCCATGCATGTCGCATATAAGAAAAGATGAAAAATTTTCTATTTTAATACATTAACATTCATATGTGGACTTTCTAAGAGATTTAAATATGTTTGTTTTTATGCAGTGTTCTGCATGAAAAAAAAAAAAAGAAAAAAAAAGAAAAAAGAACAAAAACCCCAGCAAACTCCCCAGACAAATGAATAAAAAAACATGGGGTGCAAAAAGGCAAATCCCTAGTGGTATTAATTCAATTAAAGTTACAAGGAAGAAGCCAATTTACACCAGAGGTGGATCAAGCCCACAGGATTTAACATATTCCAAAATAATTTGGAAACTGTTTCTATTAATGTGCTTCTCTGGCATATGCTAGGTTTCAGCAAATAACTGCTTTTGTTTTCAGAGTTTATTTTAGGAATTAGTCACGGATTTTATTATTGAATATAAAGGTTACCAGATCTATAGTGTAACATGGTAAATGAAGTGGTAAGTGAATTCATGTTTGGTAATTTCCCACTTTAATTAGTATGCATTAAAAATGGTGCTTTGCTCCACATTACATTTTTTTGTATGCTGTAATAATCTCAAGTTTACACAGAAGCCTGTTTGGGTGTGTATCTGCATTGTTCTGACCGCTGCCTGTACATGACACACGAGGATGGTGGAAGGGTTGCTCTACAGGGTCATTCAAAAATTGTGGCCTTGGCCTTCTGTGATCATTTCTATTCGTCTTTTTTTGAGAGCCAGGGCACGATGGGTGGGGTCACTTCCAAATCACCTGGCCACATGCCAGTAAGGCTCAGCAGATTCCTTCCCTCTGAATTCCTTCCCTCTGAATTCCTTCTGCACATTCAGCCAGCTAAATTATGCTTCCCTGCTGTTAGCTTGATCCAAACCTGCAGAAGCCAATGAATGAAAAAGCTCACATCCATTTTAGAGATGGCCAGGCCCTCAAATTGCTGTTGGTCATTTCACCCCAGAAGCAGCTTCTCCGTCTTGTTCTGAGTTCATCAATTTGCTGAGCCCTCCACGCACTTGGTGATTTATTCAGATTAAGGACACGGCAGCCCCTCTGCTCTCTCCATTTAAATGAAGAGAAAGTACATGTGAAAGTACAGGTGCATCATGCAACGTGTAGCAACATTAATTTGGCTTCAAGAGGTAACACAGAAACTCTTTACTGGCTCCTTCTCCTTCGCTGTGGTCATCTCTTAGCCCAACTTTAAGTAAAACATTGTGCTAAAGAAAATGAACTTTGCTGGCGATTTCCTGATTGCTTTTCAGTGTTGCTCTTAAAGTCAGGCTTTGCAAACCATTCCTGTCTAAAACCAGTTGAAACTTTGATTCCTTCAGTGATAAGTTCCTCCATGGAGCAGAATGCATCTCAAGATGACACATATGTTGGATATATTTCTGATCTTACTAAAGGAGCTAAAGATAAGTATCTGCTTCACAACATATGTGAGAGATCCAGAATATAAGGCTGGATTTTAAAAAAAAGTGACTTGAATAAATTTAGTATTATTTAAATGTGGGGTTTTGTTTCTGTGAAGTAAATCTAGCTTAGTTAGGACTTGGACTACATGATCTTTAAGACCTTTTCCTAACCAAACCATTCTGTGATTCTGTGAATGTGTTTCTGTTTGTACATATTTATATATTATTTACTAATTCATATACATGTAGATATGTATATATATTTAAACAGTTTATATTTTAAAATATCTGACTTAAGAATATGCTAGAAAAAATATATAACACATCATACAATGTTTGTCATGTTCATTATGTCATTCAGTATCTATTAAGTGTCATTTAAATTGTGAAAATATTACCACTGCTTATTGTTATTTTGATGGTTGCTTTATTATTATAT
The DNA here is from genome assembly GCA_037013685.1 of Acridotheres tristis. Classification (NCBI taxonomy): domain Eukaryota; kingdom Metazoa; phylum Chordata; class Aves; order Passeriformes; family Sturnidae; genus Acridotheres; species Acridotheres tristis. The sequence continues at coordinate 73,796,843 of CM072919.1, forward strand.
TATTATTATTACAGCACTGTTATAGCATCTATTTTGCTTCCTCATCCCAGAACACCCATTTTTAGCTCACTTAAATTAAGATATATGAAGCAGCTGAAGATTCATAAAGTTACAGAAGGATGAGCATGAATGATTTGCAATAGCAAAATAGTTTAGCATTAACCAACAGAGAAATAAGAAGCAGGGGTCCTACAAGGAGAGTGGGAAATACACTCTGGAAGCCACCAGTCCAGAGACCTGCAATTTGGCCCTTCAAAATAAAGAGCTGAGGAGTGCAGGTCTGCAGAACAGAGTTCTGTGTGTGTGTATTTTGCTGGTTTTTATTGAAATGTCAGGACTTGATTTAATAAGACCACATTTAGAAACAAAAAAAATAGAGAAAAAAGCTAAACAGAGTTAAAAAGATATCTAAATTTATAGTAAATCAGAAGAGCCAGACCAATTCGATGTCTCAGTTCTAAATTGCAGCATAACCTTAGGAGACCTATCATCTAGTAAAATCAAGAGTAAAGAAAGTAAACTAATCCAGAGTCTGCTTCTTAAGATTGTTTGCCTTAACAGTAAAATCAATAACAATGCAAAATCATTAAAAATCTTCATTGTGCTACTGAGTGATGCAACATTCATCTCACAGTTTAGCAGTAAATGGGAAGAGTTAAGGTATTTTCAAATAACCTCATGTTTGTTTGTTGTTTTGCTTTGTTCTGTTTTGTTTAGCTTTGTCTCCCAAGCAGGGGCTGGAGAACATTTCAATAGCATTTTAAGATGCCTGCATGAATTAAGGGACCCTTCTTATGATGCAAGGTGGGCAACAGAACTGCCCAAAAATTCTTAACACTCATTCTTCATCTAATGCAGAAATTATTGTGCTGTTCTAGGTCTGCATTACACTGGGGGTCAGCAAGGATAATAATAATAGCTTCTACTGGTATTAAAATACAGGATTCACTTCCTTATCTGCTGCTTCCATAAGCTTGCCATGTTATGGAGATACTCTTGGGAACATCTATACAATCTCAAAAGGATCTATTTCCATTGACTTTTTTTTTATTATTCAATAATAAAATTATTTAATCTGTAATTCACAGCTATTTTAGGGATTCTATTTTCTCCCCATAAAACAAATTGAAACAGAAAAGTTTTTGGGTTTTTTTGTTTGTTTGTTTTTGGATTTTTTTTTTCAAAAGACTTCCCTAGCACTTCACATTATGATTTACTTTCTCAAAACCAGTTCATTTTTTAGTTCCTGACCTGAGTATTTCTACCTGCAGTTGGGCTTGGACCCCGACATTTTCTACCCTGCTAACTTACGTTGTGTTCATTTCCTTTCCTGTCTGTCATATGATACTTACTGCTTCAGCTGTACTTTACCTGCCATTTAAACCATAGTTCTTTATTTGATTTCTATTTTACCAAGCACATGTTAATTTCCTTCTCTCTGTGTCACTTTTACTCCAGCAGAATTCTCAGGGCCAAAAGTTGTGCCTTTGCTCCTGAGCGTTAGGATATTTCACAGACACCCCTCCTTCTTCAGACCTATTCATCTTTATCTTTCACTGAACAACAGCACTGCAAACAGAGTGTGAGACAACACAGCTGAATGATTGATGCTCTCCAAGTCCTGAGTTTCTTTTCCTAGTTTATTCACACAGTCACCCTCCTGAGTTAAGGGTTTCGGTTGGTACCTGCCATGGTGACTAGGAAAACAAGAGTAAGCTGCCAAATCCAGTGACTGTTTTCTTGTTCTCATATTGCATTTCCTTATCGGTTGTGACAATGTGCCACAATTAATGATAGCAGAAATACCTATGTTTGATACCATATGCATCATACTTAGTGGTGATGGATTAGCAATCAGGAAAATTAATTCTGCCTTTACAAAGTAACATCTGAACTCTGAAGTTAGGCAAAAGCTTTATAGAGTAGTGCAGATAAAAATTCTCCTGGAAATGGCATAACTGTGTTTCCATTGTACCTAAATAATTGGTTCTGGACTGAGCCCAAAGAGAATGGTATATCTCCCAGGAAAATTCAAGGATCACTCACTAAAATTGAATTTCAGGTAGACCTGTTAGTCTCAGGTAACACTGTATGTATATTAGTGCCTGTAAGAAGGAGTCTGACAACAGAATCTGATGCCTTGAATATATCCAGATCTCCTGGATGACCTTGGCTAAATATCTACAATTATTCTGGGTTTTAATCTATAAAGTAGATTTAAAAAATCTTCCTTGATTCATGAATTATCTTTTTTTATTGAAAATTGTTAATAAATTTGAAAACTTACCATATTATAGAGACAACCATTGCTTGTACCTTGATTGCTAGAATAACAAAAACCCAGTGATGGAAAATGCTATTCTGCCAATCAGAGCATTCTCCTTACTTCATAGTCTATAATATCTTTAGACATGCCCATACAGAACAAAGAAAGCTGGAATTTAAGACACTTTTGAACACTGATTTATATACATTTCACCAAACACAGATCATTTACCTCACTGGAAAATATCATAGCAGCTGTCATTGTGGCCTAAAATTATGTACAACATATCTGTTTCCAGATACCACTGTGATCTTATCTATTTGAATTTAAATAATCAAGGTTTTGACCCTTTTAAGATCCCAAATCCCTCTATAACACGTATTAGATATTTTTAGCAGGCTGAAACTCCTTGGAAGATCGTTGTCCAATCTTGACATTGGTATTGATTCCTAAAAAAATGTTTTATTATTCATCGTGACTCTTCAGTTTCTTGTCGTCTTCGTTTTGATAGAAAGGCTGGAATTATTTTTTATCTTATTTCAGACAGGCACATGCTAGATATTAGCACTGCAGGCAGCCATTCCTCATTGTCTTTGTTTTTAACATTAAACTAGCAATTTAGGGAGGCAATACCATATGGAGTTGCCAAAATGCATACATGTGCTTGAGGATGCAAGAGGTCTTCCCTGTCCATGACAAGGGGGTAAGGGGATGAAAATAGATGAGGTCTAAGGTCCTTTCCATCTCAAACCATTTTACAATTCTCTGTTCTTATCCTGCATTGCAGTAATTGTAATAACTTGATTTCCATTGGTTATAAATGTTGGGGGCTACTTCCTCCAATTACACCTATAACATGAACTTCAACTGATGTATCTTTATTTAGCTATCTCTGAAGTGAAAGAAATATCTGTTTATCAGGTAGAGATGGGTAGAAACGCATGAACACAAATGCAGCAAATAAAGTGAATGTGCTATATCTAGCATTTTCTTGAGCTAAACATGATTTTCCAAATAAACTGAACTCTGTACTTGTGTTGGAAGTTTTAGGAAGCAGCAAAAAGAGTTTATATTGCAATAGAGAACTGGTGAGGCTGAGAGTTTTTCCACTGATTAAAATAAATGACTGGAAAATAGATGACTGAACAAGTGGATGTGATGCTTTGGCAAATGAGAGGGCTCCTCTTCTGTTTCAGATGAGACTTTGGAGTAGTACTGCATGAAGATATAGTGCCCTTTAGGAAACAGCAACAGGAATTGAGTGCTTGAATTTCTCATATGGTATGACTTCAGGCATGTATATTTTTATTTATTTGATTAAAAATTCATAAAAATATATTTTATTATTTCCACTTCTTGACATGTATATTTAGTCAGAGATCACTTTTAGACAGACAGACAATGGTGATGAGAAGTTTCTAAAAGAGTTTCCATTTGCCATAAATGCTAATAGTTTTAACCTACTGGAGGGTAGTTTATAGTAGTTTATTTTCATAACTGTAGTCCTTAAGTCTGGCTCTTAGAAACAGCAGGGCTGATAAACCATGAAAGAGCAATTTAAGGAAGACCCTGTAACCTGGACTGCTGGAAAGAAAGAGAAGCAAAGAATTTTAAGAAATGACCACTATTGATTGCCTCATACACTGGATGGCATTTTGCCTTCATCTTCAGGATAATTGGACAGAGGGATTACAAATCCATAGCAATAGAAGGCTTTCCTTACTAGACAGTTAATGCACTATAAATCAGCTAGTAGGAATAGCTCCTATGTTGCAGCCTATGTTTTCATTCAGCTCATTTGCACTTCAAAGCTGAAGTCGATAATTCAGCTCCAAGTAGGTGTAATTGGGGGATATTTACCTTTTGTAGAATATGAATGCAAGCTGAGAAAATCTCTAAATTCATTTGCACAGGACATTGCCAGTCAGATCCTGGTACTCAGACATGCTGCCCAGTTTCCAGCTGAAGTCAAGAGGTGAGCTTGGAGCTGCTCATAAATCCCTCAAGGTTTGTGTGCTGTGGCTAAACAATGCTTTCTCACTATTGGTGATCAATTGCTTTTTTGCTGAAGTGGTAAGTATAGACTTTTTTTTTTTTTAAATACTAAATAAGCAGTCCCTTCCTTGAATTATCTTTGTCAGGGTAGAGGGAGGTAAGTCCCCTGAACTCTTTTTGTTCCAGCATCCTATGCTGGATGTAGGACAGAAGACAGCTCTAGAAAGGCACAGCTGCCCTCCTGAAATCATAGGTCAATGACTGGTAAAATTCAGCCAGGTTTGAAATCAAGGAAATAAAGTCAATAAGAAATAGAGATTTTTTTTATTCTTTCTTTTTTTTTTTTTTTTTCTTTTCACACACCATTTTTATAGTATTTCTGCCAAACAAAACTCCCATCATAACAGGGATGAAAAAATTATTTAATGTGCCTATCCTTATGCTCCCTCCACACATAAACACTCATGCACATCCATATTAGATTACCTAGTCTTGTGCAGTACCTGGACAATATTATACTGCCATGCATTGTTTTGTGAGCTCCTTCCTACCTGTATAATATCTCAGAGCACAGAGAAATATGCATACTTTTCAGTGCAACTTGCAGCTGTGAATGAAGTGAATGCACAGACAGTTTTATCATTCCCATCCAGCTCCATTTTCTACTGTGATAAAAAATGGAATTGAGGTTAGGCAGAAATGGTCTGAAGTATCAGCTCCAATAGAAGATGAGGTGCGTTTCTTTTTCCCTCTGTAATGATGCTTTTCAGTATTGGAGTGTTTCTCAGGTTTAGGGGATGAAAAAGAAGACGAGAACAGGACTTTATGGCATATTTTATAAATGGGAAATGTAGTTCTTTAGCTCAAGCATTATAACTTTCCCTCAGACCCCAGATCTGCACCAGTACAATATGAAGCTCACTTCAGCCATTATGACTAGTACACAAAGTTTCAAACAATCTGCTCTATTTGCTGGAAAAGATGGTTTTGTTTTGTTTTGTTTTGTTTTGTTTCTGTTTTGGTTTCTTTTTTTTGTTTGTTTGTTTGTTTTTTTTTTCTTGGTTTTTTTTTCTTGTTTTTTTTTTTTTGGTTGGTTGGTTGGTCGGTTGGTTGGTTGGTTTTGGTTTGGTTTGGTTTGGTTTTTTTTTGTTTTGTTTTGTTTTTTCTCAGAAGAACTATAACTCTCAGTGTCATGAAATCAAAGTTCATAGCAACAAACTTGGTTTTTTTTCTCTTATAAGGGATCCTTTTTGAATAATCTGTCTCTCCCAAGAGTAAACAGAAAACTCCAACACTGAACATTCATTATTCCAATAAGAACAATCCAGTTTATAATGGAAAGCAATACTGCTTATATCTGGAAGTTTCCCTTAAGAAACAAAAAAAAGGAGACGTAAAGGAGCCAAATTTTGTACTAAAATGACATCAGTGGGCTAATATGACATTACTGGACATCCTTGCCTGATGGATACCTAGGAAGGTGATAACTATGGATCAAGTACTCCTATCTGGTCACATAGGAGCTAAGAATTAAATACTTGGGGAAAATTAAAAGCATTAGCAGAAATCAAGCACTATTCTTCTTGATCCACTGCAGAAAACAATGCCTGTTGAGAAATCAGACTCAAAGTCATTGAGTGTGACAGTATATATATGTATATATATATGCCCTGCTTAGATATCTCTCTGGAATCTGGTCTTGAAAAGACACCCTGGGAAGTCTCAGGAGGCTGAGTGGCTAAGTAATCATTACAATGAAAAAAAAAAAAAAAAAAAAGAAAAAATAAAAGACAACAAACAAGTAAATATGAAATGCAGTCAGCCATATGTAAAAAAAATTGCTGTATTTTTTGAGAAATAGTCCAGTATCTACCAGAGATTGCTACATTCCTCAAATCCTGGAAAGTATTTTGCTGCACCTGTTTTGTTTATTTTTATTTTTTTGTTGTTTTGCTTTGTTTTGTTTGTTTTTGTTTTTGTTTTTTTCTTGCATATATGCCATCATTCCAGTCACAAAGTAACAATCTGATTTAAAGCAAACCTAAATAATGTGACTAAGTAACCAGATTTGCACAAGTAGGGTCCTAAAAGCCTATTACAGAAAGGGTAAATATACTGCTTTCCTTAGAAAATGGATCATCTACTTTCTAGTTGCATTTATAAAATATTTTCTTAAAAATCAACTAAAACCACTTCTAAACTTTTATGGATCCCTTAATTCATTAGCTTCATTCTCATATTTCCTCTCTCTCTCTCTCTATATATATATATATTTTTTTTTTTTTGTGTAGGCTACACCTCACATGACATCTCACAACTTCCTTTTTTAAGAAGTGTTTCCTTGTGTATAATAGATGCCACAGCATATTATGGGATACTGCTTTAAATCGTGCTCTGTGTCTCCCCAAGAGCCTCAAATTAGGGGATTTTCTCAACTTCCCTGAGAGACTATTTCAAGCCTAAGAGGCCTAAGTAATAAGGATCTTCTTCCCAACATCCCACTACAATTTTTCATTTCTTTGCTATGATGATTTACTATGATGATGGTGGTCCGACCATCATTCTAATTATATCTCCTTGTTTTGGTGTTTTCAAACTTTAGGTATTGAAAATATCTGGTCAGACTTCACATTGGCAAAATTTGACTCAGTATATGCTGATAAGGTTGAGATTTCTTTATGAAATTCCACTGAAATCAACTATGATTGCCTAAGAGAAGTGTAGACACCTATTTGTGAGATTCAGTAGTCATTGACAAAGAATGCAAATATCTCTTCAAAATATTTACTTACAGTAATATTGAGGAATTATTTTAATACACACAAATGTTTATAAGGAATGTCGTCTAAATTATCTACCTTCTATAGCTAAAAATGTATAAGTTTTAATCAGTTATGCACACAGCTGTATTAAGTTGATCTGAACTATCCAGCAGCCTTTTTTTTTTTTTTTTTTTTTTTAATCCAAAATCTTTAAAATTGTCGTTTCATCTACAAAGAGATTCTGAGAAGGAAGAATTGTTTGAGGCACTGTGCTGGGAAACAACTCTTACTTTTCACTGAACCGTCTTTACTGTAAAAATGCAACATTTCATTCTTTTTTCCTCTTCTGTTTGAAAAGCATAGATTTGAAAGCTACGCTTTAAGAAGCAGGAGTATGTTTGCAAAAAGTCTCTTTGTTCCTAAGCATCTGGTAGAATACACACCCACTTTTTAAAACCATTTTTTAGTCTTTTAGAAGAAAACAAAAATAATTGTCTAAATCAAAAAATAAAATTTAAAAAAAAAATTAAAAAAAGAAGAGGAAGAAACTATCCCTTCCAGACCAAAGCAAAATATCTCTTTAATATCTCTAATAAAAACATTATGCCAGAACTCAGTGATGGATATCTTCAAATAACAAAGACAATATAAAGAGGTAAAAGACTCCTGACTTAGATATTAACCTTGCAGTCAGAAAACCTGGCTTCCTTGCTAAACTCTGTTACTGCTTTACTCTGATACCACGACTATTTAATCTCCCACATTTTATTCAGTTTGATTATAAATTCATTGGCCCAACAACAGCCCTTCCACACAGAGTCCGGCAAGGCTCTGAACGTGGTTAAGGCCACGGGATGCTGTCATGATAATCCATTTCTCTCTCGAGGTCAGGTCAGTTGATCTCGTGGACCTTCCCAGCCATCAGCTCAATGAGTAATGATTGCCCCACATCAATCATCACCAGTTTGCAAGGGGGTTTTTAAGGGATAAAAGAGGCTAAATTCATAGCAAACGTTCTCTGCATAAAATGATGTGACCAGCACTACCCTGATCATTTTTATTGCCCGTCTCTCCAATGTGCTGATGGAATCATTATACGTGCAAAACTGTTGCTGGCATTTCCCTTTGCTATCTCTGACAAGCTCTTTTGTGTCAATGCCATTGCTTTTCAGGGATGCACAACCAGTGTTCCCTTTTGTAGCAGGGATGTTTCTAACGCACTCTTTGATGTATCCAGCGATAATGTCACACGTACTGACACATCCTACCACTCAGCAATGGAAGCTACGTCTGTCTGGAAATTTTGTCCAAAGCTTTTTTGCCATTCTCCCTCTCCGTGCTATTTTCTGAGTTTTTGCTTCGATTTTTCCCATCAGGGTTGCATTTAGTATAGATTTATTTATATATTTATTTCTGTATTTATTAACTTATATACTAGATTGATACCATGTTTTTATGCCATGGACAGATGATAAAGCTGCTCCTGTGGCTCGCTCCTAGCCCAGCTTCCTCCCAGAAATCTGTCCCTGTCCAAGAAACTGACTCACTAAGTGAGGAAGGATAGATGTTTAGAGATTAATTTTAAAGATGTTAACATGTTAAAGATTTTTTAAAGATGAACAGTCAGTCCCTCTTGTAAACAATGCACTTAGTTTACAGCTTCTCCATAAATCAAGGGTATGTCTTTCCCAGGATCCATTTGAGGACCTGCAAAAACCTCCAGGTAATGTAAGTTATATAAGTTGCTTAAATGTCTCAGTTAAGGTGGCAAATGAAGTTAAATCAAGCAACAACAACAAAAAGCTTTCCAAGGAATTAGACTGAACACACATATAAAATTATTACATGTGTGTGGTGCATGCATGGTAGTCATCTCTTTTTCATATAAGCATTGAAATGGGAGCTTCCACAAATCAAGAATCTAATTTCATTACTATTTATATTTTCAATTAATGGTATTTTTAAATCAGCTTTCTGAAGAAAATCATAGGTAAAAGCAATAGAAGAGAAGGAAAAAGGACAGTGAACTGATTGAGTAAAATTGTAGTTCAATTATCTGACTTATCCCCAACTGATTTCTTATGTGGCTGCAAAGCAGATAATTGTCTATTTATTTGTCTCCAAAATTTACTACCGGCTCACTCTTGTGAGTGTGAACCAGCTGAAAAATGAGATATACTCAGGCAAACATTTCAAAAAGAAGACTCATTGTCTGGCTGCTGGGTCACATGCCACAGCAGTGACAGTGTCACAGGTCTGCACTGCTTGCTTCATGTTCCCATGTGTTGACACAGCCAGGCAACCTGCCACAAAGATCTGGCTTCTGTGGAGCCATGGATCACTGGGACAGCCTGTGGATCTCTGTACAATGGGAGAACACTGTGGCATGTCCAATTCCCAGCTGCAGAATAATTTCATGCCTTTTCCCTGATAACCTGTTAGGGCTCACATGCTGCGAGATAAGAAAACATAGATTTTTGCTCCAAGTGCCAATAACAGTGTTTTTGTGTGCCTTAAATAGTTCAGGAGAATTGATGGTTGCAGGTAGTAACAAGCAGCCCCTGAGTTTGGTGATCACTGTCCCCAGCAAGGCTAAAGGATGTTCTGGATCTAATGGTTTGTTAAACAGATGAAGGCCATTTCATTCTCAAATGCATAATTAAGCAGTACACTGCCTTAAAAGTATGTCTCTAGGCATATTTACAAAATCAGAATGGCACAGGGGATGCAAATTCAGGCACCAGAGCTGACTACAACTGAAAGCAAACTTTGTTGTTTCAGCTACTGAAAAGATGAAATGTATAACTCGGGCTCAGAAGTTGTGCAACTTCTTGGACACAACCAAATGAGTAGGAATTTCACTGCATCAAGTTGACTGAGGCTGCATACTTTTAAAACAAAACAGCGAGGACATCACAGAAACATGGCTGAGAAAACTGCTTCACCAGAAAGTCTACCCATTTCTGAGAAACTTGCCCTACAGTTCTCCTGGAATTGTCCTCACTGCCAGCGTGACTCACTGCTAAGCATCCCTCTGTGAGCCTGAGCCACAAAGTAAGTGAGTTAGTTACAGTTCCTGATTGTGGTAATTGATTCTTATTTGAAGCTATAAAGACTTGTGCTATATTCCTTTCAACAGACTACCCTGATTTAAATCTGGTATCACCCAAAATAGCAGGCAGACACCAGCAGAACTAAGGGACGTATCAGAGCTGTCTGAAGGCTACTTTAAAATGTGTGCAAATGCTGATCGCTTCTCTGAACCACCCCAGGACTCTACAGGGTCTCTCCTATTAACCCTGCTCCAGACGTGGAATGGGACACAGAATAATTGTGCTCTGTATTTAGAAACAATCCTGCTTGTGTAATTTCTGCCACTTCTCCCTCTCGTCCTTTTATCATTCACAGCATTTGCATGAAGACAGGATCTTCATTTCAAAGGAGTCCATCTGCTCTGGCTGCTCATTCTCTTCCTGAAGTTATAAACCTCTATTTGCAACAACATAATCCTCTCACTACAGAAACCTGCAGTGAGGTCACAAGTGGAGGATTGTGACTTCAGGTGGGGAAATGAGCAGCAGGAGCAGATGAACTGTTAAGAAGCAGAGATCCCATTTTCATTGCAAATGTCCTTTGCAATAAAGAATGAGGCTAGGAAAAGGCAGCCAAGGGAGGACACTGAAGCAGAAAGCCGTGCACACAGAAAGCATATTCAAATGCTTTAAACAGTTGCATACGGTGAACTAGCTCTTGGAAGAGCAATATCTTAAGATGTAAAACAATTAGCTACTTCCACTCATAGTGACAATTAAGAATGAATAAAATAAAAAAATTCCAACTCCTCCTTCGAAGCTATAACTTTTCCTCTTTTCTTTTCTCTTCTTTTCTTTTCTTTTCTCTTTTCTTTTCCTTTTCTTTTCTTTTCTTTTCTTTTCTTTTCTTTTCTTTTCTTTTCTTTTCTTTTCTTTTCTTTTCTTTTCTTTTCTTTTCTTTTCTTTTCTTTTCTTTTCTTTTCTTTTCTTTTCTTTTCTTTTCTCTCTTCCCTTCCCAAACCTTCCCAAACCTTCCCAAACCTTCCCTTCCCAAACCTTCCCAAACCTTCCCAAACCTTCCCAAACCTTCCCAAACCTTCCCTTCCCAAACCTTCCCATCCCTTCCTCTTTTATTTTTCTTTTTTCCCCTTTCTTTTTCCTTTTTCTTTTTTTTTTCTTTTTCCTTTCCCTGAGCTTCCCTGAACTTCTCATCCCTGAACTTCCCCTCCCCATTTTCCCTTTTCTGTTCCCCTTTTCCTTTTTCCCTTTTTCTCTTTTTTCCCTTTTCCGTCTTTTTTCCTTTTCCCCATTTTCCCTTCTCTTTTTTCCTTTTTCCTTTTCCCCTTTCCCTTTCCTGTTTTCCCTTTCCTTTTCCCTTTCCCTTTCCCAGAAAAAGGCAGCTGATGGAAAGCTCTAGAGAATTAAATTTCCCCCAGTCCTATGGCAGCAATCTGATTATGAGCTGCAGAAGTTCAGGCTTTTCCCTCGCTCTCAAGCAATGTCCTTACACTGGGAACTCTAAGCCCACACACTGGCACTCAGACACCACACTGTCCAATTTTCCTGTTGGGGATCAATCAGGAATCACTACTTGAACTGTCAACATAAGAAACAATTAGCAGAGATCACCCCTGTGAACAATACAGCACCCCAACCTCCAGGAAAATATGGAACTGCTTTTGTGTTTCACTCAAAAACAAGGGAAGATGGTCCATGACATTCAGGCTCCAGAATATATCCCCTGGAATGTTTTGTTCATCATGTCCTGGTATGAGGTGCAGAGGAAAACCCTTGTCAGAGTGCTGGGTGTGGCAGACTGGAGGAGGAAGGCTGCAGCAGGGAGTATCCCATTGGGAAGTGACTGCCTATTTTCACTTGGAAGAGGAGGAATGGGACAGGAAAGTTCTGATATTTTTTCCCTAAGCTTGGATACACTACCTGGTGAGGCAATACACTGTCTCTACCTCACGCTGCCCATATGAGTCCTGACACAGCTCCTGACAGGAGAAGGTGACATGACTGACATTCAGGGCTACAAGGGTGCTGGGATCTCTAGTTAAAATTGAATCTTGTATATTGTTCCCTGACAGCACAGTCAGACTGCAGATAATTATTTGGAGGCTACATTTTTGGATTTTATTTTGCCTTTTTAAGAGTAAGGTTAGATTTGTTTTTCATCGTTGGTTGCAAATTAAAGGAGAGCAAATTTTTCTTTTTCGTCTTTAATGATTAATGCAGCAGTCAAATATTTGTGGTATTTTTTGTTTTTCTTTTAAGTAAAAATGGTCTGTAAAGGTGGCAAGGGAGGTATTTTATGCCAACATGCTTTTCAAAAATCCACTGCCACTGAAGAAAGGACACTTCTGAGTTACCCATCGATTGTTAACTTGCTTGTTGCCATGATATAAGGAAGAGGAAAATGCTACACAGATGCCACAATCTATAACAACACAAGTAACAGGAAGATTTTAGACAGAGGGAAGAGAAGGTCAAATTCACTTAAGCAAACAGGCAAGGCAAAGAAACGTATTTAAACTTTACTTTACGACCTGGTGTGTTATTGCATTTGGGATTACTTCCATTGTGTGATGGGTTCTGCATATCTATCTATCTATCTATCTATCTATCTATCTATCTATCTATCTATCTATCTATCTATCTATCTATTTATCTATCATACTTATATGATATAAAAGAAAACTTCTTATGAGGAACACATTTGATTAACACTTTAGGTGCCATGTTGCTGATCTTTGCAGCTATGAATTTGAAAGGTTTGAGAAGGAAAAAGCTTTGGCCCAAGCCACTTCGATTAAACTGGGACAGGTTTTCTCCATCACAACACAAGCCTGTTGAAATGTTTGAGATCATGAGGTAGAAACTGATGAGACTTGATTTTGCTTATTGTATTGTGTTTGACCTAGTATTAGCATTTGGAACTTAACTCCTCTGAAAGTGAAATCCACATTTGTTTAAGAGGTAAATAATGGTTTTTTTTTCTTGACTGGAGCTTTCCACTTATGCTAATAAAGGCAATGCTCCAGTGGTGTATGTTTCAAAGCTTGTAATGATGGGCAATACACATTAAAGAGCTGGAAATACTGAGCTTAAAGAGCAGCCTGAAGTCCTAGAAACATCCACAGAGGTAGATTTGATCCCTTTATAACCCTCAAGTGAGTTAAATGAGAAATAAAGGAAGGAGAAATGACTCATTAGAGAAGCTACCATGAAAAAAAGGCTACCTTTATTATAAAATATCCACATGAAACTTGTAAAAGCATTAGGCCCAATATATGGAAGTTCCAAAAAAATTATAAAGAAGGAATATGAAAAACTTTTTTCTTGGCTCCATTATTTATAAAAATGACAACCAAAAAAACCAAAACCAAAAACAAAGAAACAAAACAAACAAGCTAAAAACCAAACAAGCAGTGAAGGCCCATGAAGACTCTAAATATCTCTTAAAACCTACAAGTATCAAAACCCCCTTCTTTCCCTCTTTCTAGGATCTGTGAACAAAAATTAAACTCAGAATATCAGTTGCCTTGCCATGACTGAACAAGAAATATATCACATAAACAATTCTCAAGATCTTCCCTCTTGTCTTGTGCCCTTGCAGAAAATGTCTTTCTTATTACTTTTCTTATTAACTTCAAGATAAAGAACCTTTATCTTTGGGAAATCTTTTCTTCCCATCCTAAAATCTACATTGCTTTGCAATATAAATCTGATATATTTAGAAGTGGAAATGAAAAAGCATTGTTCAGGTGTCAAAACATTATGTCCAGTGTCCCGGTCCCTGGAAAAGAACCCCAAGCCATGCAAAAACTTTTTTTTTTTTTTTTTTAAATGGGAATGGAGTGGCCTTTCCAAGGAAAATTTTCTTTGTTTTGTCAGTAGAGGTTTATTCTTTTTTTCTCATATACATACAGCAATTAAATCAGTATTGATTGAATGTTGTATTTCTTTTCCACAGCTGGAACAGTACTGTCATTTCTTCCCGTAGATAGTTTCACAGCAAACTGTTGAAAGCCATGTAAACGTTCATATTTTCTTTGACACTGAGTCTGCAAGACTCATGAACACTCATGGCACATTCTTCTTTTATAATGAAGCTAATTTGTTTCCTTACACTACAGCGAATTACCGAAATCAACATAATCTGAGGCACAAAGCAATAAGTTAGCAGGACATTTTCTTCTGTCTTGGAAGGAATGTGGTTTTTTCCTTTTATTTTTTGCACAGAAACTTCTAAGAAGCAATTGATTTATTGTCTTTTTAGTATCTGTTCCATGACTACAGATGAATGTCAGTAAATACAAAATTTTATGCCCAACAGTACACAGACACCTTTTAGATCCATGCAAAAATCACCTTCTACCCCTCCACACAAAAAATGTAGTTAATTATGCTCAGAATTATTGCTTGAAACCCAGGAGTATTTCACTGGTAGAAACAGAAGATGTTTTTCTGACAATGTATAAAAACATGAAAATAAGCACCTATAGTTGATCTAGAAATGCAGTTAGAAGAGTTAGGTTCATAATTGCATTTTCTGTCCAAAAGTGGTTAAGTATTTTTGAAAATCCTATTAAGTGCCTCCCTGCACCTTTGCAACCTAAACACAGCTGTAAATCTGACTGTCAAGCCTTTCTTACAGGAATCTGTAAGAAAAAACTTCCATTGTGTAATTGCTTCCACTCTAATACATGAAAGTCCCTCAATTTGCCATGGACACAGATTAAACAAATCTCAGATATTATGTCAGACTTATGTGATATTTCAACAAAAAATAAAGAATTATGTTGTAAGGAGAAAAAAACTCAAACAAACAAAAACCAAAAAACAAACCTGAAAACAAACAAACAACAAACAAACGAAAACCAAACAGAGCAAACAAACACCCCACACAACCAAAGAAAATTCTTAAATTCAAGTTTAATTGAAAATATTTTTATAAATGCATATCTATATACTCATCCACCTCTTAATAATCTCTTTCCAACTACCAGACGTAGTGATGATAAAATATTCAGGACCTAGCTTTTATAAAATAGAGTAATAAAGGAAGTGAGAATGCCCTGTTTGATCCTTTAAGGGAGGAGCAACCATGCAATCTAACCTGTCAGGAGAAGTGAGAAAATCAGTGCTGAAATCCAAATTTTATTGATGCCTCATGTTCAGTAAAATCTTCAGTCACAGCTCATCCCTTGTCAGAAAGCCCAACAACATGCCACAAAACTGTGGGAAACCAAGCATCACATGCTCCTTCACCAGGGGATGATGTTTTTCCTCTGTTTGAAGTTGTTCAGGATTGTTTCCAGATGTTTTCAGAGCAGACAGGGCAGTTATAATCAATGTTCTTTCTCCTCTGCTTCTGTTCTGTACCTCAAGAAGGTTCTGTAAAGGTCCTGTTGAGTAGTATTGTTTAAAATAACTTAAAAACGTAATTGAAAGAAAACCAAATAAAAACAAACAAACAAACCCAAAACAACAACAACTACAAAAACAAACAAAAAACCCCCACACTTCATATGTCTTTATTTCCAGAAAAAATCAGTATTTTTCTATGCAAACATCTTTCAATATTAGTTCACTGGTTGTGATGCTTGTTCCACTGGTGTCAATGAAAAGACTTTATTTTTTTAGGACTCAGCTTCCTTGCCATGGAAAGTGAGACATTTCTCCAGGACAGAGGCAGATCAGATTTCATCTTAGAGAAAGATGGACATACATCTTACAAAATCCCCCTTCATGCCACCAGCTGGGCAGGAGACTTTTCAAAGTGTTCCTAGATTAATTAACATTCAATGAATTCCATTGATGTCCTTTTTATCTTTTCCTCTGAAATATTTTGATTCTTAAATCATTGTGGCTGTGAGTTAGGATAAACATGGCACCTAACTCTACTCCCAGGTGGGTAAACTGTAAATCATGGTGCATCTGGATGAGTTTTTGTTGTTATTGTTTTCTTTTCATACGCAGCTCAGTGTGCCTTTGAAGAACATCAATAGATTTCTTTGATTCTGAACAGCAGTACTAAAATACTCAATAGATGATTAAATAGGATGGGTGGTAGGGAAAGATTTGTCAACAGCAGCCTCAAGCAAAATAAAAAGATTATGGCACCAGTTTTCAATAGATTTTGTCTATCTGCTTCTAAGGCTCTAAAATTAGGGGGTCTTGCATATCAGTATGAATTTGAGCTGTCTGTTCATCTTAGAAATGTAACGAGAAAAATCAACCACCACAAGTATGACTCTCTTTTCCATCATTTTTCAATATTAGATGTTTCAAAACTTTTCTTATTCTTGCTGGGCACTGTCAGATTCAGTGCTTGTCATTGCAAGTCTGTTCAAATGTTCTTTATTGTCAGTCACACAGACACTTCCCAAAATAAATTTGCACATACACAAACACATGTGAAGCACTTATCTTCATTTGTTCATCAGATTTTAACAAAGGTTTTGTCAAAGGAGGAAAAAGAAACCCCCAAACTTTCTTTTCACCTCCTCCTGTTTTAACATATTGGAGTGACAAAAGCTTTCCTGACCTCAAAGGACTCTTCACTTGTTTTGAAAAGGATAATTTTTTCAGCCTGTTTTACTTAAGCTTCTTTTTAGCTATTTGCAACTTCACAATCCCATTCACAAACTGTTGCCATGGTAAATAATTATATCACAGATGAATTGTGTATGCTCCCACTTCATGGCTGGAAGAGAAATTGTAAAAGGAGAGGTGAGAATGAGAGAGGGAAAAAAAAATCAAAATCCTTTAAAATTACAGGGGAGAGAGTTGAGAAATGATTACCTCCTCGTTAACATAATTAACTCCATGAATTATAAATTGGTATTAGAACTTCTGACAAAAGGAGTAATTATATTTACTCATGTAAAATTAAACAATACAAAAAAAAATTAATGGGATTCACCAGAAGCTCTGTTAATATTATCATAAAATTCAGAGATCCAAATAGTTCAGATTTAGAAGTGATTTAAGCAGCATAAACTTTAGTGCTTCTTAGATTTGAATAGAGTGAACATGTTTCCTCGGTGTTTTATAATCAAACGGTGGCACAAAGCACATAAACCCTCTAATTCTTCAGAAAAGGGAGTACTAATATACAGAGGCAGCTGCATTCTTCCTAAAGAGGGACTGCTGAGAGACAACTTTTTGGTTTTGCAGTGAATTTGTAAACACACACATCTATACAGAGGCACAAAATCCCGTACAGTTACACACATTCTTCTTATGAGAACAATAAATCCTGCAGTTGATCTTTGAACATTGGGAGAACAAGAATACAACAGATGCAGGTGAAAGTAACCTAATCTGTTGGTTTGCCTTTGGTATTACTACTCTCATGTTTCCTTATGTATAATGCACACCAACCTCGTGGCACAGGAGGATCCTTCTTGCTAAAATTTAGATACACTCAACTCAAGTCTGATATGATTAACTTCTTGTGGAATCAGTGTAGACTGACAGCTCATAATCATTATTTAGAATGAGCTCTGTTGCAGATGGGATTGATTGTTTTTGGAGATGTCCTCCTTGTTTTTCTTTCAAACTAAAGGATTCCGTTTCTTTTTCTTTTTCATTTTTATTTTATTTCATTTCCAAACTCCTATCTAATTTTCCTACCTTGTCTCTATATTACAAATATCCATTGGCACTTTATTTTCATTTTATTTTCAATAATCTAAACACTCTTCCATATCCCAATAATCTAATGCTTCTCATTTGCTACCTGTGTCTGTCTGTCTGTCTATCTATCTATCTATTTGTTTATTTGTTTTCCACTGTTATCCTTATTTCTCTTCCAGCAGGAAGCACTCATGCAAGCCTACACACTCTGTTCAAGCACTTTCCACCACAGGCCTACAAAGTAGGAATATTACTCTGGAGCAAAGGAGTTTGCTCCACTGAGCAATAACCAGTGTGTCTGGCTCCATGAAAAGGGAGAAAATGGCAGAGATAGTATCACATGCTGGTGTTTAGGCAGTTCCCTATTTTAATTGTCCCTGGTACAGTATTTACCCAGCTTACAAAGTTTTTCTCCAATTCCAACGCCACCATTGGCATCCATAGCCTCTTTAGTTGATAAGCACAGATATTTTCTACCTTGAATGGATGTTCAGCTTTGAAGTTGTGTACATACCCCACCCTGCACTTCCCATGACAAATTACACTTGTGGAATACATTTAAATTTCAACAGGTTTTGTATCCTGTATTTTTGTATATTGTCCGTCATTCCCCACCTTGATCAGACACATAGAAAAGAGAAGTCATTTCACCCAAGGCATGTCTGCATTTAGTATTTCACCCAGGGCATTAATTTCAATTTTCATGTTTCTACACTATTCCATACCCTCCCCCCACCCTGCTCTCTCCTTCTGTCTCACAACTTTGTATATGACAAAAGCCTTACCTGCCAACTGTTGGGAAAAAAATGTGATTTCTATTGAATAGTGCACTTTGGAATGAAAGAAAACACTGTATAAACGAGGCTGAGGAACTCATTCACCTGTGCCTATATTACTGTGAAATCAATTATGCAGGGCTCTTTCGAAAGTTACTGATTGTAGCAAATTGAATGGCCTCCATTTCAGCATAATTTGGAGAGGTTGATGTAATCAGAGACCTTACACCATGGTGAGATACAAGATTCGTGATATTCAGATGGGAAAAAGGCTACAATGGTTAAGCTTATTCTGTACTCTCTGCTTACTGGCTGTAATGCTTTCATAAGTAAAAATGGAATTGTTTTGATGAAGGCAGAGATGGTTCTAAGGGGCAGGAAAAGGGGAGAAAAAGAGAGATGAGGGGAAAAAAAAAGAAGCCAA
Source organism: Acridotheres tristis (assembly GCA_037013685.1). Classification (NCBI taxonomy): domain Eukaryota; kingdom Metazoa; phylum Chordata; class Aves; order Passeriformes; family Sturnidae; genus Acridotheres; species Acridotheres tristis. The sequence goes on from CM072919.1 coordinate 73,815,745, forward strand.
CAAACCTCTATCAGGTTGTTTGAAATCAAGGTACTGTACTGTTAAGCGAGGAAGCAGTGGAATCTAATCCTGAGCATAATTGGTTGCAAATGAAACACTTTAATATCAAATCTTCAGTTGTGCCCTGGAGCTGCAGTTCAGGTTTGCATGAGCTACATGTAAGTGGAGGTAAAATGTGTCTTTTCTTTTTTTTTTCTTTCTTTTTCCTTTTGCAAAGGTACATTCTGTTTCAATCTGTTGTAAATTTGTGGGGCAAAGTAATTGCTCCTCAGCTTATAATGCCAAGATACTCGGCCTTGAGATGTCCTGTATCTTGGAAAATAATCAGATAGAAATAAACTAAGAAAAAGCTCAATTCAATAACAACAAAAATAAGCAGATTCCTAACAAAATCCATCTCACAATGTCAGTCTGCCACTCTGTGTTCTGTTATGTGAAGATGTTTATTAAACTTATCATTATATTATATAATGACATTTTATTTGTACTGTCAATCTTTTGGAGAACACAGAAAGTGAAAGAAAACTTGGAAAAGAAGGGAAGAATATCAGCACTTTGACTTCCTAATTTCTCCGTGTTCTAGAAAACTGCACAAACCAAATATTATGGAGGTCACCTTCCGAATTTAGATTTCTCTCTCCTTGTAAAATGAAATAATACCAATTACAGCCTTTTTTTTTTCTTCTTTCTTTTTTGAAAAGTAAGTGTTCATTCTTGCAGTAAAATCTTCAAATCACTTTGTACGGTGTTCAGGACACTTAAGCAGGGATCCCACAGTGTCTCCTGTCACTTTAAAGATGTGATTTCTGCTTTTTCTCTCCCAGTCTGTAAATTACAAATAATAATACTTCCTTCATCTGGAGTAATTATCTGCATTTCATTTGTTTTAACATAGGAATTAGACCATAAAATTTCCATGCAAAAATAACAAGCACATTTTGACACATTACTTTCCTTGTTTTTCAGTCCATATTCAATGCTACCAGTAAGTGAAACCATCATTTCTAGATTTTCCCATTTACAGAATTAAGCAGCTTCTCACTTTTTCAGACTTAACAGAATTTGAGCATAGAAGCAGTAAAATTTTCATAGACAATATTGAAATATCAGCTTCAGCATATTTCTCAGCTTTTTTCCCTACGTTTATGCTTATTTCTAAAGAAAGTAAAAGCAAACAGACAAGGTTAAATATAACAATTTTAAAAATAATATTTTTAGAAAAGTTGTCTGTGAACCATCAATCTCTACCTCACAGATCTATGTTGCTTCAGAATTTCTGTGTTGGCTCTCTACAGTAGCCCCAAATATCAACTGCTCTGACTTTACTATACAACAACTCTTTCTTTTCTAATAATCAAGAAGCAACTGAGTTAATGAATGATGAAATACTGAAATCCTGGGCCTTGACCCAGAAGGGCTTACCAAATAAATTCCAAGTGACCAGAAGACAATAATATTTACTACAGGTTTCATATTGGATCAGTTACATTTACTATAAGCCATAACAGAACTTCCTACATTCATTTTCATACCTATAGAAAAAGGAAAATTGACCTATTTCAGGACAATTTCAGATTCTTTCTTTGCATTATAAATTTGCTCTGTGGTACAGATAGTAGCAGAGCCTTGCCAGGGATAAAATATTGAGAAATCTGAACTGTGTATATTTAATACAGTATGCACCCTGACTATAAATTTCATGCAAGATGTAAAAGAGTTAAAGCATGGAATCATTATGTATTCTTGACTGAGATTCTTTGCAAAGGTAACTAAAGGTTATCAGGCTGATATCATTTGATGATATCAGCTTGACAGAAAAGTCACAGCATCTTCCATATTCTTTATATGTAGAAACCACAAGACAATCTGTTATTTACTCAGACCCTTCACATTTAAAATTATGAAACTGTAGATATTTACTCCCAACAGGTGACTCCTGGAAACTATTGCAATCCTATGGATGACGTTCCCTAAAACCACCTTGTGTCACCATATGCTCACCAGCAGCTTGCTGCCACAATGGCATTTCAGTAACATTATAGAAAATTGATTAAAATAAATATAGAATTCATTCAAATGAAGAATACCTAGAGAAGCATCTAAAGCAAACTCTTCAATTTCTAAGGATATTGACATGGAAATTGTCTTGTGCTGTTTGAGAGCTGAAGAAGCACTTCTGTGTTCAAAGTAATATGCATTACACAAGTTGATCAAATATTATCTATTTTGCTTATTCCTAAAAGCACTGCTTTGAAGCTCTCTTGCTGTCCCCTTAGCTAAACAGCTAAATTCTCTTCCAAATATCTCAAAAAACAGTCTGCTTTATTTTGCTTTTCTTTATTTTTTCTTTTTTTTCCCTATTTTCTTCACTAAAAAGACAAAACCAGAAAGCTGCCTGCATCTTTCAGTTACAACTTGTTCTTCAACTTCGTCTCTGGTGCTTATTGGATGTGAGGGAGGGAGAAAAGGAAAAGGTTACAGCCTCACTCGGCAATTACATACAACATACACAATTGAATGGCAGCTGGACAATGAACCATCTACAATACCGAATTCCTATTAACTTTTTCAGCCCATAAACCTGGAGCAGTTCACACAGTTCATAAGAGGAGCAACAGCTAAGCCACCCATCCTTACTGAAAGATTTCTTGGAAAAAGTTTCTCATTTACCTGGATTTCACTCTGCTGTTAGTGTGAAAGGAGATGGGGTGAGAGAGGAGGAAAAGAAAAAAAAAAATCCTGCTTTAAAATTTTACAAGGGAGGAAATAAATATAAAACAAGAGAAAAAAATACAGTCTAACCCAAAGAGAAGCATGTCTCTTGAAATAAATATCTCCCTAGCTCATAAACAGTGAGGCCAATGGTCATGAACGTAGCAGATGTTTATTGCCTCTTACACCCTCTGCTACTTTGGGATAATCACTTAAATATCACCAAATCCAGTTTGAATTTAAATTAGCTTCATATTTTCTTTCATGATTATTTCATTTAAAAAAATTCATATGATTAGCCAATTAAACAGAGAGGGAGAAGCAAAAAAAAAAGAAAAAAAAAGAAAAAGATAAAAAAAAACAGTAGGAGAGCAATAGCCTTTAATATTTTCAATTAAGATGCAGTGCCACCAATAAAAGAGGCTTACATTTTCATTTTATGGGTACCTATGGAGAGCATTATGACACAAATGACTCAGAGCAAGGTAATCATTTCAAAATATATTGTAGTGGAGGACTGTAAACAGTGCAGTGTATTAGCTTAGATGGCATGTGATGAAAATATCAAGTTTCCAGAAGTGCATTCAGCATTGGTTTCAATATTTCTTAGGGCATGCATTTGCAATGCATGTCTTCTTTTATGGGAGCAGAGGCAATGTCCTTATGGAGAGCAGAGCTCACTGCTGTGTCTGCTGTTGAGCTGTGCTCATAGGTCATGCTGGCTTTTTAACTCTACCCAGGCATAACAGGCTCAGGCACCAAGCTGTGGATGAGGTTACCAGCACTACAGAATCCCATGAAATCACTCTAGGCTGCTCTAATTGACCCAGGGACAAAGGGCATGTGGTGGGTTGACCCTGGCTGGATGCCAGGCGCCCACCAAAGCTGTTCTGTCCCTCCTCTCCTCAGCTGGACAAGCGAGAGAAGATATAGCAAAAGGTTTGTGGTTCAGGGTAAAGGAAGGGAGAGGTCATTCACCAGTTACTGTCTCAGGCAAAATGGACTCAGCTTGGGGAAATGGATTTAATTAATTTCCAGCCAAATAAGAGTAGAATAGGAAATAAATCCAAATAATTAAAAAAAAAAAAAAATCTTCCCCCTACCTGTCTCTCTTTCATACCTGAGAGGGATGATTTTCTCAATCTCCTCCCACCCAGGACTGCAGGGGCATGGGGAATGGGACTGTGGTCAGTCCATCACATGTTGTTTTTGCTGCCTTTTCCTTTACAGGGCCTGGACTCCTCACCTCCTTTCCCTCCTCCAGCATGGCATCCCTGCCATGGGAGACAGCCCTGCATGAACTGCTCCAACATGAGTCCTTGCCATGGGGCCACAATCCTGCCAGCAAACCTGCTCCAGCCTGGGCTTCTCTCTATGGGGCTGCAGGCTCCTGCCAGGACCCTGCTCCAGCACAGGAATGCTGTGGGGTCACAGCCTCCTTTGGGCATCCCCCTGCTCCAGCCTGGGCTCCTGCAGGGCTGCAGGTGGATCTCTGCTCCCCCGTGCCCTCCCTGGGCTGCAGGGGCACAGCTGCCTCACCACGGGCTGCTCCAGGGGCTGCAGGGGAATCTGAGCTCCAGAGCCTGGAGCAGCTCCTGCCCCTCCTTCTGCACTGCCCCGGGTGTCTGCAGGGCTGCTCCTCGCACATGGTCTCACTCCTAAACTGGCTGCTGTTCAGCAGTTTCTGCCTTTTTATTTTTTTTTTTTCTTTTTTTCTTTTTTTTGCCTTCTTAAAAACATTACAGCAGAAATCCTACCACTGTCACTGATGTTCTTGGCCGTGGTCAGTGTTGAGTCCACCCTGGAGCTGGCATTGGCTCCATGAGGGATAGGGGAACCTTCCAGCAGCTTCTCACAGGAGCCACCCCTGCAGCCCCCCCCCACTGCTTACCATGCAAAGCAAATAGAGGGAGAAATCACAGGTTTCTCAGGAAATGTCAGGGTAGGAGTTACTGTTACCGCCCATACACAATTCAAGGAAAGCAGGATGCATTTATCAGAAATCCTTCCATCCCTAATGCCCAGACAGGACCTCCATTAGGTTCTCTATGGTAACATCTAGAAAGCAAACCAGGGACAAAAGAACTGTGTTTTAGTTTTAGCAAGAAATAATCACTTCCAGTAAATTCCAGGAACTAATTTGATCTTCATGAAGGACTTTTTCCAGTTAAGGATATTTATCACTTTAGAATTTTAACTTCAGGGTAGCTTTTGGCTTTTGTGGTTGTTTTTTTAAACTCAAATTAGGAAAAAGTCTTTGGGCAGTACTTATATTGTCTTTCTCTGACTCTCTTTCTCTCTTATCTCCCCTTTTCTTTTTCTTCCCGTCTCCCTTCCTCTTCGGAGCTCCTTCTTTTTCCCCTCATATAAAAGAGTTTTCAAAACACAAAAAGAATTAGATCTGTTTTTTGGGGGTTTTTTAATACTGAAATAAAAGATCAGCCACTGCCCTGTCTATTTTTTATTACTTGTAATTTCCCCATGATGTAGGTCCAAGTGGCATTCATGTTTAAAAGGGTTTTACCTTGATTCTGCCAGGGCTTTTGCTTCATCTTGTCAGTCACTTCTTTTTAAATTAAAATACTAAAACAGATGCACAGTGATACCTAAGATACCTTTGGGTGACTGACACTGCCTTCTAACTTCCCTTGACAGACTAGTGCCCATGAGTTGTTTATTGCAACATTGTCCTTCTTTTCAAAATGAACCCAAAAGGAAATATGTCTCTAAATATAACTGGGAAATTAAATTTAGCATCTGACAGATTAAGCTCATCATAGATTTTTGCTATTTTTTTCAAGAAGATCACGTTTATGACCAGCGTTTCTGAAATGAAAATATTTGAACTGGGGATCAAATTTTGCTGGAGCTCTTTTACGGAAGAGTGAAATATCATCTTTTCAATATAATGAGTATAAATTGCATGATTTGGGATCAAAAGAGAGTTGTCACGATGAAGGTGGAATGACAGTGGAGAACTTCACAGTCTCTGGAGTCACTCTGGCAGATTGGATGTTTCTCTTCAAGCTATTCTGTAATGGTGGAAGTATCTATGTATTTTGCACCTCCTAAGAAAATAATTTGCTATTCACCTCTACTCTGGTGATTATTACTGATTAGTTGGTGAGGCTGACCACAGATGTATGCTGCCGTAATAACTAGAGACATTGGCAAGAGACACAATGGGAGGATAGGTGTTACAAGGGGTTAACACTGTGCTGTCAAAATTGTTGCTTCATTCAACTGCAGATGTGAGCTCTTAATAACAGTTTTGAATGTTGTATAATATTAAGAATTGCAGTAATAGTTTAGTTTTATATTCAAGTTAAAATCAAGTCCTTTCTCCCTTTCAGAGTGATACATTTAGCTGTGGGAAATGAGAGTGCTGCTATGGGAAAAGCTGGCCTCAGACCTTCGAAATGATGGCAAACCCATGAGCAGAGAGGTTTACCATATGATTTGCCTGTTTAGTCAGCCTCAATGTATGTGGCAATCTTTCACATCAATTCTCCTATCATTCAAGCTGAAAGAAGATTTTGAATCTTTATTCAAATAGAACACGATACACATAACACTTGGACAAACACTTTGAGGGAAGAATTCAATGGTCATGGAAAAAGCTAGTGGCAAAGAATTGCATATAGCAGACAATAAGGGGAATATTCTCAATTTTTGACTCTGAGTTCAGTTAAACACCACCAGGTGATAATTTATTTGTTTTTGAGGGAAAGGTTCAAGCACATAGTAAAGTTAGAGTAGCAGTGACAAAGGCACATACGTCAAGGACATAATTCAGAAACAGGCACTAGACATAATTACTCAGTGACATATGCATTGTTTCAGTACAGGGAATGAAAATAAAGAAGAGACATTAATCAGAATGATAATCAGTCAATGATGCAATAATGGTGATCTAGCTGTACTTAGTTTGAACACCTCATGTCCAGGAAAATATCCAGGTAGTCACCATTTTCATACTGATTATATAATGAAAAATGAGAGTAATGATTCAGGTTTGGCAGCCACGGGGTTCTCCTGTGCTGAGAAACTAATAAATGGACACTAAATCTTGATATACATATCACATCGGGGCTGTCAGAGCATAATCTTCTCCAGAAAAGTTTCCTTGATAATTCACAGTTTACTTTTCCCACTTGACTAGCACTTTAATAGCATAAAGAATACTTTGTAGTACATTAACACTTCCCGTGGATATTATATTTCCGACACACTGAAAAAGCAACTCTTTTCAACAGGAGAGGATGCTTTAACCAAGAGGGGCTAGACACGATTTTGTGCAGTGTTATTTGTACTGTAGGGACACACTGTTGTCCTCTATGAACTCCTTGCATTTAGATTTGGCAATGCAGCTGTGTTGCCAGTTGGGTTGAATGGGGGTAGAAGATTTTTTTTTTATTATTATTATTGTTATTCTCTCCACCCGTTTTACACATTGAATAAGAAATGTTATTAATTGCTTGTGGTATTGATGAGAATTTAACTCCTTTCCTATTCCTCTATGAAGAAAGGAAGCAGGACAGTTACTGCAAGTACAGAGTGCTTCTATTTTGGAATGCTCACCTATCAGAAGTTAGATATAATGTCTTTAATTTCTCTAAAAATTTTTTAATAACTTCAAATTATTTTTTTCCTCGTAATGGCAAACACAAAGCTGAAAATTGATGCTTACTCAGGATAGCTATAATTGAAAACATCCGTTTATGAGCTAATTTATAGATAAATAGTTTTGAGGAAATTTAAGAAGCTATCACATTCTCTAAGGAAAAGTTTATTATCTCTGGGGCATCTTTATGAATATTTGGATTTAAGATTGTGCGCTTTTTGTGTGTGTGTTTTTTTTGTTGTTGTTTTTTGGGGTTTTTTTGTTTGATTTTTTGTTTTTGTTTTTGTTTGATTTTTTTGGAGGGGGGTGTTTTTGTTTTTGTTTTTGTTGTCTTTGATTTAGTTTTGGTTTTTGTGAAAGTGAAAAAGTATATCAAAAGTTTCCTGCACCTCACAAAAAGTATAACTGCTATATCCCTGATCTGCCACAGCATCTGCTCTGTGTATTCGTATGCAAAGAGACAGTTGAAAGTTCAGAATAATTTCCTAGATTTTTGTTGTGTAACTTATCCTGGAATGATAAAGCTCAGGCTCTTGATTTAAGTGAGGCTTTTGTTGTACCATATGGTAGTGTGAAGAAACCTCAATCAAGAACTATTACATGTTTCCCTTGAAAACCTAAATGAAAACAGAGAATTTCCAAATGAAAAGTGTCAGGCTTTGCAATGAACAAAGTGTAAACTACATGCATGGAAATGACTGTTCAGGCAGTAGTTCATGCTGAAGGGATAAAATAATGTAAAAATAGGAATATTTTCAAGGGGACACATGAAAATAATCAGATATGCTTAGTGCTGATAAAATATCTGATGTATTTTGCTATGGGATTGTCTGGAACCATGGAAGGAATTTCTTCCTCTGAATATTTGAAAAGGCATACTGTAAACGTCCTTCCAGGAGTGATGCTGAAACATGGGACCTGAGAAGGCATCAAAGGAAGGGAGATTTCAGATTTAGCTGCTGTAATTTCTGACTTTTTTGCTGCTGCACCACTCCTTACTTATGGTCATATATGTTCATGTTTCTCCTGAGTCTACAGTTCTACTCCTGACATTTGCTATGTGCTCCTCTCTTCATAATAATGATCTATCCCCCATCCTCTCAGGACCTGTATCACTGCTGTGAGGGACACATACCTCCATATCTGCCTGCTCTTAATAAACATATTCTAGGGCTTTGTTTGGGAATTCTTTTTTTCTTTTGATTGGTTGGTTGGTTGATTGGCTTTTTTTTTGTTTGTTTGTTTGGGTTTTGTTGTTGTTGTTTTATTTTTTTTTTTTTTTTTTTTTGCAAACCTTTCCAGATAATTCCAGTAACATGGTATAACATGAAAGTCATTTCCTTTAAATTCTGTTTTCTTCTTCACAAGTGCCTACCTTGGAACATGTCATTTTCCTCTTTATGTTCCATATTCATTAATTACTTAAATACTTTGTGAGAGAATGAAGCCAATTTTTTGTCCATTTGATTCCCTGGCTTGCTCAGCTGCTTAAGGATGTCTTCTTTACATGGAATTTTTTTTACAGACATATTATGCTGTTACCCACATACAAGCATTGCATCTTTGTCTCTCAAGCAATGGCACTTAAACTCCAGGAAATTTTAATAGAATGGTTCACATTCAAGCTCTCACTCTTCTCTAAATACCTAGTATGAATGAACTTTCTCTTTCCTGCTGCTTTGAAATGAATAATTAAAGTGAGTTCTACCTTGAGTAAGTCTGAGAACACACTGGCATTTCTGGGCTTGGTGTAGGATGTGTCATGTGTTGTCACCATTTGGTTTCTCACAATATGACAGTATTTTTCCTTTGTTAAAACCATAGAAGAAGAAAAAATAAAAGAAGGAAAATGAAAAAAATAAAAATAGATTGATTAAAACAATCGGAGTTTACAGAATGGTTTAACCATTTACTACTAACCTAGATTTGAAACCTTTACCATTAAGGTGTTTCATCCAACAAAGGAGCAAATCTTACCACAGCTGAAACCTGTGAGATTTCTTCAGATTTTTACACATCACTTCACTCTTCTACTCCCATTTTCCTCCCTGACTGAAGTCCAGCAGCTACTCCTATCTACACTGCCTAGTACAAAACCTATCAAAGTCGATGGAAATTGTGATATTAACTTTGCTGGGCTTTGGTCCAGCTCCTGAGCCATTCGGAGCTTGAACCAACCTTGACCTCGGCGGAGATGAAACAAGTCACCTCCGACATTGTATCAGTAGATTCCTACAATCCATCAGTGAGATGTGCCACATATGCAGCATGAGTGAATCCACCTGCCAAGAGTGATACTTTTGCTCTACTGGCTCATGGCCAGTCGGTTAGTCATGCTACTTTCCCTGTATGATAAGAGAAGTTATGCATATTAGGCATTTTTTTGCTCCTATTTAAAAATGACAGCCTGGTATCTAACTTTGCATTAACTGCTCATAAAGTTCTGCAAATTCCTCTCCTTCCTTTTGTGATTAGCACATTAATGATCTTCAGATGGTTCAGTGCAATGCTGCAGAAAGTTTGGATGACTAACAGACCTTTCTATTGTCACTGCCTGATGAATGTTTAAATAAAGGTGATGCAATTAAGAAATATTCATACAAATTGTAGGGGGAAATGAATTGTGGTTTTCAGTTAAATGGCAAAGCATTAATACAATCCTCACAGCAGAATGTCCTTGCATATTTACAATGCTCAGGTCGTAAGTATGCAGCTTAGGTTACTACAGAACTATGATTCACCTCAAGGAATCAAGTGAGAAGTGCTCAAGAACTGACAAAGAATTCACAGATTATATATCACATCTTCAATCAAAAGTGATCACAATTAGTTAATCATAATAATAATAATAATTGGGAAATTTTGCCTAGGCTTTATCATCTACATAGTTCTTATTGAAAGATGCTTTTGCATAATGTGATCAATATAAGATATCAAATACAGGTATTTTCAAGATTCAACATTTTTCCCTTTCAATTTCCCTTTGTCAAAATTATAAAAATCAGAATCTAAAAAATGACCCAGAAAATATACTGCCCTTACTACAGCTATACCAAAACTAGTAAAATTAATCAACTTGTGTCTTTCAGCTGTTCTAAATCCTTTCCTATAACTAACAATATTTTGGCACTAATTCCTTTTGTTGTTTTCTGTACAAAAGTCTTGGTTTAAGAGAAATAAACTAAGACTCCTTTAAAAGTTGATTTTTAAATGGTTTTGCATAGGGAGCTGTGTACCCTTGGCAAAGGAAAGTTTTGACTTTGAAAAGGAAGCATATTGAGTATGAGTACAGGAAATGGAAGCAGAAAGCCAGAAAACTCAAACTGTTGTACCAAAGGATTCCTAACCATGGTTACTAAGCAATGCTAAGATTAGGAGTGAGCTGAAAATCTTCCAGGGATAAACAGAAGTTTCAGTTAGTGATTGTTTGTTCAGTAGTCTAGTTTGTTTGTATTTTTTTTTTTTTTAAATACTACATTAGTGTTACAGAAGAGCCGTGAATGCATTCTATAATTTTAATTAATTCACACTGTTTCCCACAGCAAGCAGACACTCAGTATTGGTGAGAGACTGCAGGTTGGGGTCCAGGAGCTGCTATTCTCTTACTCCATGCTGTTCATCTCTGAGATAGTGCCTAATAAATCTCTAGTGTGGACATACAGACCTTAAAGTCATTAAGATTCATTTAGAGTGGAAATCACCACAGTAAACCAATAATTATTACCAAGAAAATCTTTACCAGTTATCATAAGTTTACCTATGGCTTTCTTGGTTCGTGCCAGACTGAACATCACAGGTCTTGCAGCTGAATGATTCTGAAGACCTTTGAAGAAGTATTTTGTCAGATCTTTCTGATACACAGCACAGATGGTTATGCTGATTTATTTATTTATTCCGCTTCAAAATATGAATTAGCTTTTTGCTTTAATCAAGTAGTCTCTGTGTTTGTACTCAGATCAGCATATATTTTAGGCCACATCTAACAAATGGTTCACAGAGCAGTAATTGTGCTTCACAGCTTCTACTTCCATCTTATTCTTATTGGTCATACAGGCATCGTTTCACAAGGTTAATTGATGAGACCAAGCTCAGAAATGAGGGATCAGAAGCAGAATGACTCTGTGAGATTTATGGACAACAAAAGATTATCATAAGCAGTTCTGAGATGGAGAATGTAAAATAGTATTTAATGTGTGTGTGGCGGGGGGGGGCGGGCAGCAGCTAAATCACCAGAACTTTTTGTGAACTCCACAGCAATTCCTAAGCTCTTACAGCTTCTGTGAGGTAGGTTCACTTGCAAGGAATGTTCCTGTAAGCAGGGATCACCTAATTTCCAGTGGTTGTTTCCAGTAATATTTTGGATCAAGGAGTGGAAAATATCTGTAATATGCCGAAAGGGCCTTATATTTTAATCTAAGACTTTTTCATCATCCAAAGACTGTAAGAAGTGTGTGGGGTCCAGGGTCCAGCTTAGTGTATGCATAGGGATTGCACTCCAGTGCCTCTCCTTAAATGGGTGTTGCTGGCCATGAAGCACAGGAGGAAGTTGACAGCACAATGGGTGTTCAAGGAATCAGGAGCTTCTAGGATGGAACACATTCCCTGTGTACGTGCTGCATAGTTGATAAATGGATTGGCAGGAAGCTTGGCACATCTGTAAAGCCTTTGGTCTTACAGCACCTGCGTGTGCAATCTTGTAGTGTTTGTTTACTGAAGATAGGTGCCTTCAAGGTGCATCTGTATTGTGCAAGCTTCATAAAATTGATTAGGGTGTCCACAGTGATGTTTTGGCCAGCACTCCAGGTATCCAATAGCCAGTTCAAAACAATTACTCTGTCAGGAAAAAAAAAGGCTTCATTTTTTGTTTGTGTGTTTGTTTGCTTGTTTGTTTCTTTTCTTCTCCTTATAAATATGTCTGGGAAATTCAGTGGAATGGTAGCCTTACTTGAGGGGAATCTGGCACCAAAAGCTGAATTCACCATTGCTGTAAGGATCTTGTATGACCTTGACTAAGTCACTTCTTCTCTTTGTTCCTTAGCTTCTATCTGTAAAATGGAGATAAATGCATTTCCATACCTCATGGGGGCCTGCTAAAATGCATTCATTACCAAGAAGTACATTTTATCTCCAATTTACACATTTTTTCTCTGCTGTCCTTGCTAGAAATCTGATTGTCCAACCAGTCCCAATGTAAACCCTCTTGCTTCTGAGTGGAAGCCAGGATCTACCTATTAAACTTTTTAGAACTGCTTATTGCATATTTTTCCACTCTGAAACCACCAAGACTGCTTTTTTTATCTACAGAATTCTGGACTGAACAGGAAGCTTTACCAATCCAGTTTGACGGATCCTGTATTTCTTGTTTTGTGCCATGTACAGTTCAGGGAATGTGTTTAAGTGCAGTGTTTAAGAACAAATTTCCATAACAAAATTATGAGCCATTTCTTAAGGAGAAATAGTGCTAATTAAATCAGAGAGACACAGATAGGAACATTTATGGAGATCATCTGGTCCTACATTTTCAAATCACTAAAAAATAAGAAGAAAACTTCTGGACTTATATACAATTTTATCAAACCCATCTTTTTAGGAAGTTATCACTTCTGGAAGACATTATGCTATTTTGCTCACTGATCCTCTCCTAAATCTCTTAAATGTAACCTAATATTTTTTTTTAATATTATTTATATCTCTCTCTATATATACACACATACATACATGCACACACACATACATAATTATAAAACTAGAAAAAGAAATGGTGGCAAAACATTATGAAAGGTGCCGTCTTTTTAACAAAAATGAAAATTTTAAGAGATGTCAAGCTGCCTTCAGCGTCTACTTATGGAGCATAATTTTTTTATTATTATTTTTAACCCTGAGGCGGGGGGTAAATTCCCCTGGGCCTTTGTAGATTTTTTTAACTGTGTTATATGGACCTAGTCTCTTAGCTGTTATTTCCAGCAAGGTTAATGAGAACTGAAAAAAAAAAACCCCTCACATGTAGTAGTATCATAGGTTCTGATAGATTTTACTGTCAAATATTAGGTGAATTAAGATTCTCAAGGGAAAAAAAAAAAGTGCAACTGAATGGCATAAAAGGCATTTTAATTTCTGCAAAACAGCAGCTGTGACAAGATCATTGTATGCCTTTCATTAAGTCACAACCTTTGCCTTCAGTAGTGGGGTCAGAGATCTAAGCCAAGCAAGGATCAAAATAAAATAACTTTTACCTGGGAATCTGTTGGTGATGTACATGCAGCTGGCATCTTATCTCCTACTGAACTCCTTGGTAGAAAGCTGAAACATAGCAAATGTTGCTCTGAGCAGCAGTAAAGAGCTGAAGAGTTGAAGGAGGAAGACAATGGGCATAGTGTGTGGAGCACTTCTGAGAATCTGATTTACACAGTCTGATTTTGCCAAGCATATCTCTTTAAGTAGTGAAATAATCTGTAGATCACTATTGCCATCATTTTCTTTGGGCAAACTTTAGGGTGCTGAAACCAATCTGTTCCAAAGATGAACTTTATATAGTTTGGATAGAAAGCAGTTAATTAAGTATAAATAATAAGGGAAAGTAGCTAGGTTAATTTTCTTATCAATGAATAGAAACAAGAACAGGACTGTGTTTGTGACTGTAGCCCATAAACACACAGAGAAAACATCACTTACAGTTTCGTTATTGTTCAGGTTATATTGAGCAGCCAGTATATGAACTTTATTTTTTACCCCTTTAAAACGGTTCTGCCAGTTGAGTCACTGTTTAACACTGCTTTAAATCAGGTAGCACTTTAGTGCATTATGAATATCCATGCAATGTAAATTATTTTTACAGTTATAAGGGTAAAAAGTGTTTATATTAGAGTTGTTCCAATTTTATATTCTTTCTAATAAGAAATTTCTTTTTAATTGCTGCACAGTTTCCAGAAACAAGTAAATCCTATGAAGACCAAGTGACCTAGTTGTCCTATCTGTTTTAGTCATCTACCTACTATTTAGGGTGCACAGCCTTGTGCCAGCACTTATTCAACTGACAGTGTGGGAATTTCAATTGAGATTAATCTTGAATCAATTAACCATATGAAAAATTTTAACAATCCAACATTTAACACCATCTAGTTTTTTAGTCCCAAAACATTGCCACGGAGGGAATATTGTGTAGTCATATCATTGTTTAGTCATATCATACTTGTCTACTAGTTAGAATTTAGTTTAAATATGTTGCTGTGGTAGTCAATATTTACCTGTTCTGCAGCAATATTTTGTGACAAATTCAGTATTATTTTAAGGCCCATGCCCATTTAACAGCACTGTATATGACTGCTGGTTTCTGTTATGATGAAATACATGGATCTGTCTTATGTGATCTGCCTCACTGTTAATTACTCATTGATTTTTCATCGTTAGTTTTTCAGGATCTTTAGCTTCATGAGTTTAAACAGTCTTGCTCAACAGATGCCAGCTGGGGAAGGTCTGAATATATCTCACAGTGAACTGCACAGCCACCAAGAACTTTGCAATACACAGATGCTTGAATAACATGGCACAGCCCTGGCTAGTAATTAAAGAACTACATCAAAACACCCTGCAGGACTTAATATACAAATGCACATTTGTATATTAACCTTGTATGAAAGCCTAATAAATTCTGTCTAACTTATTGTGATACACAGCTCAGGCACTCAAGCTGGAAGTTTTGTGGCCCTGGTCTCTGTGCCCACCACCAAGAAAAATGAAGTTTATGCAGGATCTGAAAACTCTCTAGACACATCCAGGTCTCTCAGTTTTTTGAAAAGTAGGGATGGAATGGAATGGACTGGAATGGAATGGACTGGAATGGAATGGAATGGAACGGAACAGAACAGAACAGAACAGAACAGAACAGAACAGAACAGAACAGAACAGAACAAAATAGAATAGAATAGAATAGAATAGAATAGAATAGAATAGAATAGAATAGAATAGAATAGAATAGAATAGAATAGAATAGAATTTTTCATTTGAAAGGGACCAATATTTCTGTTTGTCTGTTTTGATATTTGTGTCTCTTAAAATAAGATGTGGTAAACCTGAAATAGAAAAGTGAGGCTGTCACAGAGTCACTTTCTATGATTTGGAGACACTTAAAGTCTGAAACTTCAGCTGTGTCTCCTCTGAAATGTCTTATTGGCCAGAAGTTTGTGAGAGCTTTAACAGAGACATAGGAATTTATCAGCATGTTTTCTTCATGGAAAATGGCTTTTCGCCAATGCCACTTATCTCACAAACTCCCAGTTGTAGGAATATCACACTTGCATTGTGGATAGAGCATAGGCAATTCCATAGTGAAGTCACTAAACTTTGCATATGCAAAGTTTATATCCCAAGGTTAAAATATTTCTTGATTCTGTGAGGTTGCAAGACCACTGTTCAAATAAACAGCCGGGCATCTGTTCCAAGATTTATCCAGCATATTTCAGGCAAAGAGAAACCCTTGAACCATATTTCTATTGAATGCAAAAGGGAGAAGAAACAGAAGTTTCTGAAAGTCAGAACACATGGCTGAACTGTTCCATATCATCTTCTTAGAAAGGGCAACTCAGCTGTATCTTGGAAGGGAAGGTGGCAAGGATAAGGAAACAAAAACTTATGGGACTATAGAAGCAAAAATTACTGTTTTTTGTTTTAGATCTCCTGGGCAATGCTTACAGAATCCCTGAATGGGTTAGGTTGGAAGGGATCACAGTTCCTCATCTGGTCCAACCTCTCGATTCAAGGAGAGTCATTCCAGAACACATGGCACAGGATTGTGTCCAGATGATTCTGAGATATCTCCAGTGAGGGACACTCCACATCCTCTCTGGAAAATCTGTTCCAGTACTCAGTCACTGCACAGGAAAGAAGTTCTTTCTCATGTCCAGGTCGAACTTCCTGGGCATAACTCCCTTGCCTCTTGTGCTATGGCTTGACATCCCTGAGCAGAGCCTGGTGCATCCTCTGAGGCTTCCCTTCAGATATTTATGCATATTGATGCAGTCCCCTCCCAGCTGTCTTTTCTCAAGGCTGAACAGGCCCAGTCCCTTCAGCCTTTCTTCATCAGAGAGAAGCTCCAGTCTTTTAATCACCTTTGTAGCCCTCTAGACCTGCTGTAGGAGCTCCCTGTCTCTCTTGTCCTGAGGAGCTGAGAACACGACACAGCACTCCAGATGTGCCTCACAGGGCTGAGTAGAGGGGCAGGATCATTACCCTCAGCCTACTGGAAGTGTTTTTTTGGTGTTCTCTCATTTTTCAGCCACATTCTGAGATGGTTGTGACTGGGTTTTTGTTTTGTTTGTTTTGTTTTGTATGTTGGTGGTGGTGGTTGGTTGGTTGGTTTTTGTTTGATTTTTTTTGTTTTGGTTTGGGGTTTTTTTGTTTTGTTTTTGTCTGTTTTTTTTTTTTTTTTTTCTTTAAATTTTAATATAATAAGACTCAGCTGTATTTGACAGCTGGACTTATTAAATCAAGAAAATTAATATCTCTGAAAGTAGAGTTTACCAGAAGATAACACTGCTGGAGTAACTTCTTTATAAAAAAAGTGTCAAAGTACAGATTTTTTCACATTGAATATGGCATCATAGGGAAATGGTAAGACCAATGACTGACATGATTGTTTCACTGACTAATAAGAATTCTCTTGATCCTGAAAGTGCATATTATATTTAAAACAAAGTAAAACAAAACAAAACCAACAAACAAAAAACCACAAACAACAAAAACCCTGATGCAAAATATTATACTTTCATTTAAACTGGTTGGTTGGACTATTTGGTTGATTGACTTTGAAATTTGAGTTTTGTTTTAGGATAAACAAACAGGATAAGGAGGAGTTTTGTGGAGGAGAGGTCTTGCACAAGCACATAAATAAAAAGAATAAAAGAATAATCTGGAGAAAATATAAGCAAAGTCTGGGTTTTTTTCTGTTTTCTTTTCTGAGAAAAACAAAACTTGATACTTCTCAATCCATTAATAACACTTCTTAAAATGCTAAAAAAAACACCCCCAATATGCTGGTGATTTGATAAAAATAAAGAGGATACAAAAGAAGTAGTCATTCTCTTTCTCTGAGCAGAGTCAAAGTCTCTGGAACATCAAGCACATTAAAACCCAAGGAAGAGCTTTTCAATTAACTGTATTCATCATTAGCATTTTTAAAATTTTCAGTTATCTTACCTGACTCTTAACTCTCTGGTGTCCCACACATGGGATATCTTGAGGGTTGCCTTTCTGAGATGGGTCAGAGAGGAGACAACAGAAAAGCACATTGTTTATTGCATAGTATAATGTTTCCAGCTAGCCAACTGTTGCATCACTTTCCATTCAATGAGCACTTGAGTGTTAGCAGATTGCCTCCAGGTTGAGTGCACAAAATGCTCTAGGTGCTTTTTGTGGCTCACTGAAGGGAATGTAACTGGCACTGACACTACCTGGAGCTGAGATGACATTAATACAAGACAGGAACTGAGTCTTGCAATGGAAAATGAGTTTGGTCTGAATGTGGGATACAGATCCATTTCTTTATTTCCTTCAGTAGCTATGCATTTTATGTGTGAGGTGACTGCATTTGCACCATGTGTTTATTCTTAACTTCAGTGGATTAAATTATCTTCTCAAATGTATCTACAGAGTACACAGGAATTGTTTCCTTTAAGAGAATTTTATTCTAGGAGCCAAGTTTTATTCTTGCTCAGTATCTTCAGAAGCATCTAAGGTGAAAGACACATGACAGCATGAGACATTTGTGTACCATACTATAATAGTAAATCCAAATTTTTATCAAGGATCCTGTAGCAATATCTGTACAAATAAATTGAGTTTGTTTAGTGCCAGGGAATATATCTGGACACAGGAATCTTATCAGCTACAGCATTATATACTTAGACCTGTCTGTGACATATTTTTGACCTAAGTCATCTAGAACTCCCTGAATCAATTCTCAGACATGGATAAGGAGTTACCTTAAGCCAGAGATGATTTCTAATGAGTAGTTCACATGCAATTACTTTGCTTCAGAGGATAAGCAAGTTAAGCCATTACTGGTCAGGTTCATTCTGCTACTTTCAGTGCCCGAGAAGAATCCCAGGTGTTTTTCACTTAAAAGTACAGATGTAGCCAGTAATGTCAAAAAAAGTTGTCACAGAGGTCTCACTGCACTACTCTATGTCTGAAAACTCTTGGTCACCTCTGCAATACTGCTTTTCCTTGGATGAAAACACAACAATGCATGCAAGATAACATTCCATTTTCTCACCTACTTCTCCTAGGCAAGGGTGCCACTTAAAAATTATTGTGGCAATTAGTCCTTTGAATAGAATGAGCAATAGGAAAAAGTCCTCATTTGTTTTACCAGGACACAAAAAAAGATATGGAAGCAGCAGATATAGCTCTGAGATCAAAGAAATTCAAGGGTGTGCCACAGGTGCATCACCTGGATGAAAGTAAAGAAAATGCTTACACTGCTTACCACAAAGACACAGCCACAGAATCACAAAAATTTCCTCACCTACTGATACTATGAGGTTTTTTGGGGGGATTGGCTTGTTGCTGTTTCGAGAAGTTTTTATTGTTGTTATTGTTATTTGGGTTTTTTTTAATTAATTATTTGTTTGCTGGGGGGTTTCGTTTGTTTGTTTTTTGTTGGTTTTTTTGTTTGGTTGGTTGGTTTGCTTTTTAAAGGTAATGGCCATTATTGTACCGTGAGTGATTAGGACTGTTTGCAAGGAGATCTGCCTGAGTGATACAATGATGAATCAAAAGTGCTGATAAAAAAGAAGCAACTCCCCACCAGAAAATACCCCAAACCAAACAGAGAATTATCCTCCTGAAGACAGAGGGATAACAGCATGACATTGGATTAAGAGGAATGTATGTGCTACACTCTAATGTAATTTAAGCACCTTAAATCCTAAAATGAGGTAAAAGCTTTTAAAAGACAGTCGAAATGAACTAAAAATAGCCATGTCATAAAATTATATAAGAGACTGAGATTTGTGAAAAGGCTGTCTCCTGACAAATATCACTGTTTTGATAAAAAGAAGAGAAGAGAAAAGAAAAAAGAAAAGAAAAGAAAAGAAAAGAAAAGAAAAGAAAAGAAAAGAAAAGAAAAGAAAAGAAAAGAAAAGAAAAGAAAAGAAAAGAAAAGAAAAGAAAAGAAAAGAAAAGAAGATAGTTTTCATTCACTTCCTCAATAACTGCCAGAAATGAAACTGGGTTTATCATAGTGAATTATCAAAGCTGAAAAGTACTTAAGGGGGGGGGGGGGGGAATAAAAAGGCAGGAATACAAAATGATGAGTAAAATTTTTAAAACTTTCCAAGCAAAGAAGTTACCTTTAACACTACAGATACATTTGAATAATAAATATCAACATTAACTATTAAATGAATTTATGAATTTGATCATGTGCAAACCTAGACTCACAGAAACTATAGAATCATAGATCTATTTAGAATGGAAAAGACCTTTAAGATATGTCCTTTTCACCAATAAACTACGACCCAAATGCCACATCCACAGGTTTTCTGAACATTTCCAGAGATGATGATTCCAGTATTTCCCTGGGCAGTCTATTCCAATGCTTGACCACATGTTCAATGAAAAGAATTTTCCAATATTCGATCTAAACCACCCCTTGTGTGACTTGTCGTTTCCTCTCATTCTGTCACTTGTTAGATAGAAAAAAAACAACTCCCATCTGGTTACACCTTCCTTCCAGGCTATAGAGAGACAGAAGTTCCCTCCTGATCCTTTTCTCCAAGGGTAAACTCTCCCAGCTGCCTCAGCCACCCCTCCCAGACCTGTGCTCCAGACCCTTCCCCAGCTCCATTTCCTTCTTTGGACACTCTCCAGCACCTCAGTGCCCTTCTTGCTGTGAGGAAACAAAGCTGAACACAAGATTCCAGGTGTGGCCTCACCAGTGCCCCCAGCACAGGGGGATGGGCACTGTCCTGCTCCTGCTGGCCACACTACTGCTGACACAAGCCCGGTGCCATTGGCCTTCTTGGCCACCTGGGCACACTCCAGCTCATGCCCAGCCACTGAAAACCAGCACCTCCAGCTCCTTTCCCTCTCAGCAGCTTTCCAGCCACCCTGTCCCAGCCGGAGCTGCAGGGGGTTGCTGTGACTCAGTGGCAGGACCCGGCACTTGGCCTTGTTGAACCTCACACCATTGGGCTCAGCACATGGATCCAGCCTGAGCAGATCCCTCTGCAGAGCCTCCCTGCCCTCCAGCACATCCACACTCCCACCCAACTCGGTGTTGTCCCCAAAAAGACTGAGGGTGCATTTTATACCCTCATCTAGATCACTGATAATTACAATAAACAGGGATGGCCCAGCACTGAGCCCTGTGGAATGCCTGTCGCCAGCTCCAGAGGAATGGGATTCCAGCCACAGGGAATCTTTGGGCACATTTCACTCAGAGTGTGCTCCCATCCAAGCCATGAGCAGCCATGCTTCCTTTTGGCACAGACAATGCTCGGCTCTCCCATTTCAAGGTCCACCTCTGCACTCTCTAGGAGCTGCAGCTTGCACCCACACAATTTCCTGGCTCTGCTTCTCAGGTGATGCACTGATTCATCAGTGTCAGATGCTCTGGTACTTTTCAGAAGGCAAAACTTGAAAGAATGATTTTGTGAAGTATTCAAATAAAAGATTTTTTTTTTTTCCCCCAGACAAATAATTTTAAAACAAAAAAAAACCTAAACAGATAATACTAACATTTCAAAAAGTTGTAAAACTATTATTTTCGAATTTTAATTTCTTTCTCTGAGTGACTTTTTTTTCTTCATATGAATGGGCATTTTGGTTGTTATTTTGTTTTAAATTTCATTCGAAAAGTATTCAAAATATTTAAGTCTTTAAACAATGCAGTTGAAAGCATTTTCTTGTAAAGAGGGAAACAAAACCCGAAACAAACCTCTAGTTTTCTGTCCAGAAAATGTTGTATTATGTGGGTGAAGTTCACTGCACTATTGAGCTTTCAGGCATAGAGATGCTTTCTCATTATACAAGGACACATTAATTAAATTGTATCTGAAAATTATATGTTCAGTAATTTTGAATTTCTAAGTGAACACAGCGCAGTAAGTTTTTAAGAAGCACTTACATGTAAGTGAAATGGGTCATGTTACATTGTCACAAGGTTAAAATTCTTCTCTGTACCATGCCCAATGTTTTCAAGCTCATTTCACACCTATACATTTTTATTCTTTGTGGCACCTGAGAGAAATAAAATGAAATAGCATCAAATAATTCAATACTAAGAAGTGCTTCTCTTTTAATAGTAAGAATAACAATATCTTTAAAAGAATGCTTATAAGTAGACAGTGTGGAAAAGTTAGAGTGAGAGAAGCTGAAATTGGAAAACCACAAGTATTAAGAACGAAATGAAAATTATAAGCAAAACCACCTTATTTTTACATTATTTAGTTCCTAACAGAACTGATTTGTGATCACTAGAGTGTCCTTGTGGTGTTTTCTTGTTTCACCCGCATCTACTTTAGCTCCATTATAACAATTTTTTTTCCTTATAGCAATTTATATGAAAACGACCCCATGCTCAGTATCTTTCTAAATATCTTTAACTCCTTATATCCCATAAATGGTTCTTTATCTTAAATGTACGTCTTAATAACTCCACTTTTACTAAAAAAAATAAAATAAAATAAAAAAGTTAAAAATTTACTCAAAATTAAGAAATGTCAGATGAAGGTTATCTAACCAGCTCAATTCTACCTGCCTCCTGAGAACACACAGAAAATACATGCTCACAGGTTATTTGATTTCCAAGACAATTAAAGCTGTAGAGTCACTACAATGTCTCAGCAATTGTAGTTCCTATTCCTTCACGTCCTTTCCCTGAGCTCCCACTTTAATCTGCCCGAATCCTGTGCAGTCCAGGCATTCACATCCCTCTGTTGCTGTGGGTCAGAACTCCTAGAGAAAACATTTCTGTTCTGTCCTCTCCAACCTCTGCCCCAGATGTCCCCTTCCTTTGGGATCATTCTTCCTGAGGAGATGGCCCATGCCATGGCTGAAGGAATATGCTGGATATGTGCCAGTGGAAGGCACTAGGAGTTTGTACAATTGCTTTGATAAACTCTGAACACTTACTGTTTTCCTCACAATGATTTTTAAATACAGCCATTAGTATCTTAGAGACCAGGATGTCCCATTTTTATTTTCCTTTGAAAGGATTTGAGAGTGATATGTCCAAGGGGTTTTAAGAGGCCTTTTTTTTTCATTTCCAAGACAAATGTCCATGGTTCTTCTATGACAATTTAAGCTCTCTGTGATTAGAAAAAAAAAAAAAAAAAAAAAAAGTCCTTTTCACCTTGAAATCATTAATTGGCTGAATTTTGAATTAATGAGACTCATAAGGGCCTATATCCTCTATCATGCCAATGAGTTTTTCATGTCATCTGCCATGGGATCCTGGAAAATAGGTGAGTAAGGAGTGGTCAAGAAATGGTCAAGGAATGGATAAGGAATGGTCAAAGAGAGTCCTTTGAGGACTATAACTCTCTTTCATTAGAAAGGAAGCATCACTGGGGACATTAAAAACTGTAGTCCGCTGGTGACATTCCACAATCATTTATATAAATTAAGGAAAGAGCTCAAATATTTCAATTCCCCAAACTTAATTTCTGTTGGAAATATTGTCCAGACAAATCCTGAGAAACATATATTATAAAAACCACTGATTTTATTTTTGTTTTTTTGTTTTTGTTTTTTTTTTTTTAATTAGAAGATGTCAAGACCTTTTTTCTTTAACATTTTCCTTGTGTGGTTTTATGCTCTTAAATACTATTAAAGCATTTGTAGGATAAGGTGTTTATAAAATAACCCTTTCAATAACCTACATTTTTTCTTATATTTTCTAATGACTCTCCAGCAATGTGAGAAAGTGTGTGAATGTGAAGAACTGGAGGAGGAAAGAATAGTACCATATTTTCCTAGTTTCACTCTGGAAAGAGCATCTTGAAGTGGAGAAATGTGTGAAATATTCTAGTCTTCTAACTAGCTGCATTTTAAAAGAAGCCAAAAGAAACCTTATGAAAGCAGAATAATTTCACAAAGAAAGTATTGTTTCTGTTTTTTTATGCAGAAGTTATGGATTCTTTTTACTAATCAAAGAACATAGAAAATTCAGTTTGAATGTTATTATGCCAAGGAAGGAGAGCAAATTCAATCTTTCAGCTGTAAAAAAGAGATTTTACTCCTATTTTAAATGCAAATCCCCAGACATCTTTGCATAGTGTCTCTACTCACCCCTTATAATGAATGGATTCTTCACTGCTGAAATCTTGAAATCTTTATCAAAACTAAGTGCCTTCACCAATGTGTGTTCTAGTTCAATGACAGGCTTTAGGATTAGGCATAGGAACAATGAAAGCCTGTGCTGTGACTCATGCAGGTCAGATTACTTATCCACAAGGTCCTTTGTGGTTATAAACCCAATGAATCTAATAATCATATATAAAGGTGGAAAAGCCCATGGGTGAGAAGGGAGACAAAGCAGAAGAGTCATAATCAAACAGTTTTCTAAATTCCTAAAGGAGACATAAAAAAGTAAAAATGGCTTGAAAGGGAAAAATGCAAAAAATATTCTGATTTTCTAATGTATATGCGTACACACACATCACACCGTGGAGATTATCTTTAATTTGGAAGATCAGAGTTTGTAGATTATTTTTGTAAGAAGTTGCTGCATTGATGCAGTTTATATTTACCTGCCAAGGAAACTGATGATCTGATTTAACCCTACCCTAAACTTTTTGCACTATGCAGAATCATTGAAGAGTTAGAATAGATGCATACCAACAATGGCTGTTGGACACATAGAAACTATGATTAATGAACCGTTGCAGTATAAAGGCACAGAATTCAACTCACAAGTCACCAGTCCCTATCCTGGTGTTGTCTTGTGCTTGTTAAAGTGAGATTTCTCTATCCCAGTGGGTTATAAGGAGATCAACAATAATGAACAAACAATTTACCATCTCTCAGAAGTCACACCACGTCATACTGCTGATTATTACAGCTTTACCTACTTGTTTTACCCATGTTAATTATCATCAGACAATGCTGTCAGTGTCTCTACCATCATTCAATTTCATTCAATTTGTTTGATTTAATAGAATTTCATTCAATTTTAAAACTATATTCTATGGACAAGTATGGTGTTTATGGAACTGAGAAACAAAACTCGAGCTGACATTCATTCTTGAAGAGAAAATAATTTCAAGATATAGTCAAGTAATGAAAAGAAGTGGGACTTCATCCACTTTCTCTGTTTGGGTGCAAAATTTTAAACATTACTCTCTAGTCATGCAGTGCAAGAGACAGGAAACACTTATTTCAGGTTTAATCACTTTGGTTGGTGTGTTTGTTTATTTCTAAGTATTTGGTGAAAGATATTACAATTCTGCTTTCTTTTTCTCTCATTTGCTATTATATGTGAGTGAGTAGGGGATAGTGAACAATAAATTACACTACTTAGAGCTGTAGGCTAAGGCTTTTCTTGTCAGTTGTGTCAATAAAGTACACACATAACATCAGTTTCCCATTACACACATCATTCAGACTCATATATTACTCAGTATAATGGGAAAGGGGCCACTGAAATCTAAAATGAAAAGAGAAATTGAAGTACAACCAGCAGCAGCAGCTGAGGCAAAAAGCAGCTGTGGTAGTGAAACATTTAGTCACTGCTACTGGAAAAAAGAGCTATCTCTATAGAGGACATACAGTGCCACATGCTGGGAACTATGCAGCAGGTGGGTTTCTGTGGGACTAAAAGGTACCTATTCCTTAGTATTTTCTTCTTTATTTTTTTTTCCCTAATACATTTGCATGTCATTTAAAATAATTGATTGCAAGCCCAAACCAAAACCAGGTCATGCTATTGGCCAAGTCTTGTCAGCTGCCTTTATTGGTTGTTTATTAGAGGGGAGATGTCATGATTTGTTCATAGGGAAAATTCTCATCTTTCCAGCTGTGCTACTAGGTGACTTTGCCACAATGCTGGGAAGCCTCTTTTCTGGATCACCTCATGTTCAAAGTTGGAGTTAGATCTTGGAGCAGTATGGTAAATTCAGATTACTGATAGGACTAATTTGTTTCTGAAGTAAACTTTGCTCTGCATATTGCCATAGTCGAGCCTTTATTAAAGGTTCAATATCTTTACTGATGATCTGGATGGGGGAATCAAATCTATCCTTAGTAAATTTGTGGATGGCACCAAGCTGGGCAGCAGTGTTGAACTGGTTGAGAGCAGGAAGGCTCTGCAGAGGGGCATGGACAGGCTGGATTGATGGGGTGAGCCTACTTATTGGAGGGTCAACAAGACCAAATGTTGGGTCCTGCACTTTGGACACAACAACCCCTTTAACTCCAGGCTGGGGCAGATTGGCTGAAAAGTACCCCAGAGGAAATTGGGGCAGAAGAATCTGGGGGTGCTGGCCACCAGCAGCTGAACTTGAGCCCAGATGTGCCCAGGTTGCCAAGAAGACCAAAGGCACCTGGCTTTTATCTGCAATAGCTTGGCCAGCAGGAGCAGGAAAGTAATTTGAGTGACACGGCCTGCCTTCTCCACCCCGCTCCGACTCGCCCAGCTAGCTCCTGAAGGCGAGACCAGTGCCGAGAGTGGCCCACTTCCAGGATTCAGGGGAACCTGGAATGTGGGTAGGGCTCTGAACCCTCACGGCCGTACACGCGTCCGGGGAGGAGCAAAGGATCGAGACAGAGTCCTTCTGAGGTTCCGGGGAAGCGGGATTTATTGAGGGAGAGAGGACAATCCGGATCGGGGGAAGGGAACCGCAGAAGGCAGGGAACACAGGTGTACAGCAACTTAAATAGGGGCCCTCCCCCAAGGGAGGGTACAATACAGCACCAATGGCTACAGTTTGGGGTGTAACATAAGGCAGGGCTGATTATACATACAACGAATAGGGGGAAACATAGGCGGGGAAATACATGTAACATCAAATCATATGCTAAGAAGGGGATGACTGATACAGAAGATACTAGAAGGATGGGGGGGCTAGGAGGGATTGACAGTCTTCGGGGCAGGGACTAGAGTGAGGGACAGGGAAGGTACTGGAAGGTGGGTTGGGGCTTGGGTTGATTGATCAAGGGAAGGCGGGAATTAGGGCAACTGAATTATAACGGGGGGGGGGTACAAACAATAGAACAAAACATCTAGTAACAATAAAATAACGCAATACAACATTTGAGAAGTAATACTGGGCACTGATGAGGCCACACTTTGAGAACTGTATTCAGTTCTGGGCTCCTCAATTCAGGAATGACATTTCATGTGCCAGAGCATGTCCAGAGAAGACAATGGAGCTCAGCAAAGGTCTGGAGCACAAGTCCTACTAGGAGCAACTGAGGCAGCTGAGGGAGCTAAGGCTGTTTAACCTGGAGAGGAGGTGAGCCTCAGAGACCTTATAACTCTGCAATTCCTGACAGGAAGGTGCAGCCAGGTAGGACTTGGTCTCTTCTACCAGGAAACCAGCATAAGAGGACATAAGTCTTAAACTGTGCTAAGAGAGGTTTTGGTTGGACACTGGGAAGAATTTTGTCACAGAAATGGTGATTAGACATTGAAATGGACTGCCCAAGGAGGGTTTAGAGTCACTGTCCCTGGAGGTTTTTCAAGGAAACTTTGGACATGGCACTTGGTGCTATGGTCTGGTTGACACGGTGGTATTCAGTCATGGGTTGGACTGAATGACCTCAGAGGTCTTTCTCAACCTAATTGATTTTGTGATTCTGTAAAACTGAGAAATTCTCCATTGGTTCTGCTAAAGCTGTCTTGCTCCTGCAGTACTCATTTATTACTATTGCTTGATCTGTGTTTTTAGTGTTGTAGAACCACAATATCATATAATAGCTTTGGTTAGAAGGGTCTTGTAAGAATTATCCATTGGCATGGACGCCTTCCATTCGACCAGGCTACTGAAAAGTCCCATCCAACCTGACTGTGAAGAATTCTAAGGATGGAGTATTCACATCTTCTCTGGGAAACCTGTGCTGGAGTTTCGCCGCTACTTTTCATAGTAGGTCAGAAATAGATGCAACTCAGAGGACCAGCTTTTCTATTTGGACAGCCAGTTGTTTCCTCTCCCTATTTAGGAACTGTCATAGCTTGTTCTGAAGGTTGCACATAATAGGAAGCCCCTGCAAAGTAAGGAGAAAGGGAAGGTGTTATCATCCTTATTTCACTGAAAAGAGAAGATTAAAGAACAAGGAAATAGAGCCTGAACCCCAAGAGATTATTTTAACACCTGAATTGTCTTTCCATAAAATTTATGAAGTGAACAGAAGATGGAAAAGCAGCCTTGCTTCTGACTTTAAAACTGTGAAAAGCAAAAGCAAAACAACATTGAGGCTCATTATTAATTATAACACACTAGAAAGGGAGGGAGAGGGGTGGTGGAATTACAGTCTATTTTCTGAACTAATACTTATGAAAACTGGATGGCATCGTCTGTGATTTCATAAATGTTCTGGAAGAAAGTGTAGTGATTGCATAATAACCCCATCAAAAGGGTGGTTGATTAGTTTAGTCAATTTGGCATACATTTCAGCTATTATTTTCATTTGAGAAGCAGAGGCTGAATGACACAGTTGCTTTTATCCTGGCACTTTGCAAATGAGCATCCTAAAACCAAAAGTAGTTCTTTCTTAGCTTCTCCACAACTTGAGGACACAACTGTACCAACAGTGTTCGAAGATTACGGAGTTTAAAAAAGTTCAGTACTTCAGATTTGAAGGGAATTGTGGAATTCTTATTTTGCAACCATCTACTAAAAAAGAGGAACAAAATCCTACATAACTTATGTTTGTAGAAATGTTCAGTTATATCTTCTGTGATTAAATCACTGAAATATCATTAATATCAGTATGTAGTTATTCTCAGTGCCTGAAGGTATTCTGAAATATTTGTCCATACTCAAAAAAAATGTCATTAGCTCCATAGGGGTGAAATGCATAGCTGTGCTGGAGAGCATGCAGATATTTAGTAGGAAATAACTGTCTCATACAGATTTTGTATGACAACAAAACCTGAATTTCAGAATCTCTGCTTCTCTTATGATAAATTCATTTATGTCCACCATCAGTATTTTATCCAAATCTGATCTCATCAATCCATTCCCTTTGTTGTTGTTTGTTTTTTTTTGTTTGTTTGTGTTTTTTTTTTTTTCTGTTTTTTTTTTTTTTGTTTCGTTTTGGTG
The DNA here is from genome assembly GCA_037013685.1 of Acridotheres tristis. Taxonomy (NCBI): domain Eukaryota; kingdom Metazoa; phylum Chordata; class Aves; order Passeriformes; family Sturnidae; genus Acridotheres; species Acridotheres tristis. Next base: position 73,844,344 of record CM072919.1, read on the forward strand.
GGTTTTGTTTGTTTTTGAGTTTTGTTTTGGTTTTTTTTGGTTTTGGGGGGGTGTTTTGAAGTTTTTTTCGTTGGTTGGCTTCTTTTTTTTTTTTTTTTTTTTTGTTTGGAGGGGGGTTTTATGTGTGTTTTTTTTGGAGGTGGTGTCATGTTTTAGCAGAAGTGTTCCCCAATTCAGTACTGCCACTAAAAAGACCATCAGCTGCTCCACCCTCCCCCTTTGAAAGGAGGCAAAAAAGGTAAAGATCACAGGTTAAGAGAAAAAAAGCCTTTACTGGAAACTGCAATGAGATAAGCAAATGAACAGTAACAGCCGAAATATTAATAAGAAAAGGTATAGGAAAAAGAAACTATGTACAAAAAAATTGTGAAGCAATAAACACTGATTGGGTCTTCCCCACCACTTTTTCTCCTACTGGAAGGAAAACCCTTCTGCTTGGAATTGAGAATCCCTTTTCCTCACCCCTAGCAATGACAGGAGGTGGTATCAAATAAGATTAGGATCTGGCTACACTCTGTCAGCCACACCTCTTCTCGGCTATGGCAAAATATAAACCTGTTCTTGGCCAAAAGTGTGACAAGTTTGTAGCTGTTGGTCCTTTCCTTGGCTGTGAACAATAAGTCATTGTCATTTCCTCCCTTGCTAATCACTTTAGAGGAGCATTTACTGCCTCAAATCCACTGTTATGCTAGTATTGCTCTATGGAAACCACCTGTGTGTTCTGAACAACTTTAATTGTGGGAAAAGGATGTTAATTCCTAATATCTAAGTAGATCCATTCTGGATAAGACAAAGGAGTTGAAACAACCTTGTCTGTACCTAAAGAGGGGGGGCTTGGAGCATTTTGAACTTTTGTGTCAAAAGTATAAGAACCAGGCTTGGTTCCAAAGCTTCATCAGCAAAAACTAGGGCCTTACCCTGGGCATTTTCTAACAAGGGGGAAAAAAAAATGAAACCGTGAACAAATACAGCCTAACTAGCAGTATTCGCAGACAAAATTTGTGCTGTTCTAAGGTAGTGTCATTGTTTAACCCCAGGTGGCTGCTAAGTACCATGGAGCCACTCACATGCTGCCTGCCATCACACTGGCATGGGGAGGATATTCAGAAAATAGATAAAACTTTGTGGGTTCAGATAAGAACAGTTTAGTAATTGAATAATAAAATAATATGTAATTATAATAATAGAATCTTAATGAAAAGTGAGGCTCAGAAATACAGGAAGACAGAAATAAAATCCAAGAGAAATCCGAGAAAAACAAGTGATTCACTAGAAAAAATTGCTCACCACCTATGAATGATGCCCAGTCGATCCACCAGCAGCAGTAGATCCCTGCTGGCCAGCTGTCCTCAGTTTATAACTGGGTGTTAGGCTCTGTGAGATTGAAGAGCATGGGACACTGAAAATTCCTTGATTAGAGTGAGCACTGCTGAGAAACACTAAAACAACTGTGTGCTATCAACATAATTCTCAGACTAAATCCTAAACAGGGATTTGCTAGGAAGAAAACTAAGTCTACCCCAGCCCAAACCAGGACAGTGGAATGCAGGATCCATGCTGCACCACCTGAGAGATATACTCACTGGCCTGTGTTGTCGACAATTTGTAACACTTATTATAAATTATTTTGATTTTATCTCTTCCACATATCTTCTGTCCCAAGCCTTGTTAGAACTCTGAAATACTCTTCGTTCTAGGAATATTTTGTAGGTTTTTCAGGACAGTGTCTGAGAAGTGTGTGACAGGTTCCAAAGCTCTTTAAACATCACTATTCATAATTGTGTGTATGCTTATGGATTCACCAGGGTCAATAGAATGTAGATTCATCTTAAGCACAACATGGCTTTAGAAACCCCTATACTTTATTCTGAAAGTCTTGTATTTTCTATAAATTCAGAGGGAGAGTATCAGATGTCAAGCAGAAGCAGAAGAACTCTGCTATAACACCTTGTCAGAGGAGGAAAGCAATGTGAATTCTTCCAGCCATTTTCTTTCATCCATTCTTATCTTGTTATGGATTTCAGAGCTTTGCTTGCATTCCTCTTTTTTTTTTTCTTTTTTTAATCCAGTTTACCTTGTTTCTAGTCTGTCATTCACTTTTTTCTTTTTTGTGTTATTTTCCCTCTTCTCTCTTTCTTTCCTCCCAATCTACTCCCTCATTGTCAGTTTGCATCCATCCCCAACTCTGTAAAACAGAGCTTTCAAAGTTTATGCAGTTAGTGCATGTTGCTTGCTCTGAGAGAATGAGGGACACAGAAAGCAGTGACTAATATCAGAATCATGAGTGAAGATATGTTTTATTCATAAACCCTGCATCTCTAGTGAAATTAAAAGCAAAGCAAAGGGTCGAAGCTCTGAACCCTCTTTCCTGGAGCCTGTAAACCAATAAAGGCTTTATATTAGCTATCGATATCTATCTCTGACTTGGCTTAATAACATCTTATTCCCTGTTTTCAGCAGCCATCAATAATATTTCTGCCTGCCCGCTCAGGTCCCCATCTCTGCGTGCAATTGCATTATAAGGGTCTATAAGCCCAATTTGCTTCACATTCTTATTTTTGGAAAAGGCTGTCTGGCTTTTGTAATGAGAGCAGCTGCCAAGAAGGCTTGACAGAATTTGTGGCCCATCTGGCTTATAATCTTCATTCAATATCACAGGAGCCTAAACTCCCAGACCAACTGATAAGTCAGAGCGTATAGGCAAGCAGTGGCAGTAATCTTCCTTGTGATTTCTCATTAAGGACAGGGACATCTCAGCGAATCTTTCATATCCTGGCTATCATAGTTTTGTTTGGTTAGGTTTTTTTTGCTTGTTTGGTTTTTTAATTTTTCCCCCCCCCTAACAAGACCAGTGTTGTTCCATTTTTTTAAATTATGTTTAAAAAAAAAATCAAGGCAGTTTACAAACTACTTAGGTTCCCTTGCATCATGTTTAAGAAACTAGGAAATCAATTATTTGATTCTGGCTTTAAACTCAACAGCAGTTTGCCACTCTCCATACTTAAAATATTTGTGCTGACATATTCCTCTCAGAATCATAGAAAACAAGGCAAAAAATGATCCTGATAAATTATCTAACATATTTCCCTAAGATAATGTGGAATTACTTATCTCTCCATGATCCTCAGACCTCTTTGTATCATGTTCAGACTACCTCATTGATGCTTTAAATCCTCAATTTTCAAAGATTTTTTTTCCTCTCTCTGTTATCTCAACATCTTCACAAATCTCAGTTCCTACTCCAGACACAGAAACAAACTGACTATTCTGCCTACAAATCCCTCACTTCTTGAATAGGAATACCACCAAGTCCTTTATTGTTTCATTATAAGTTGTGTTTTCCAGAACACCATTCATCTTCACACCCAATTCCTTCTGTTGAATACTAAATGACATGCAAAGATACTTTCACCACCCATTTTAGGAAGGACACTCAGCTCTTTCTGTTGTCCCCTTACATTTCTTGCAGCCTCAGTTGTCTGAAAGCTGAACCTTTCCTTTAAAGTTACCACTCTGGGTCTTTCCAGGGGCCTAAACTTCCTGCAGATGTCAGGGATGAATAGATTCAGAGCTAACCATCTCACCTAGTTTGGAGATTTATCTTCAGAAGGTCTGAGATGCCTTTTGAGAAAGCAGACTTTCTCTGTTGATTACAGTGGGGACAAGCTATGACCAGAGGCCCAACTTTTACAGGACTATCAAGATCAATTCCTCTATTAGCAGAGGAAATGAATAATGTATTTCTTTTTCTGGCAGCTCTGCGTGTCACATCTAATTTTTTGAATTCTTGTAAGATGAGAAGCCCACATTATTGTTCCCTTCTGTTAAGGCATTCATCACCCCTGAGATAAAAATTGAGCTCATACAGTGGTTATCTGTAATATGTTGGAGCTTTTATTGCACATACTTTTCACAAAAGCCTTTGAGGTCTCCTAGAGCTTTGCCACACACACCTGGTGGGAAATAGCCCAGGACACATTAAGGGAAGGGACAACAGGCCAGACTGATAAACAGAAATAAATAAATATTCTTGTATTTTTCACGCTGTCTTCTGACAAATTTTTTTAATGCTAAAAATCTCTTTTAAAGAAAAAAATCCAACAAAATAAAAAAATGAAACAAAACAACAAAAAAATCCCACAACAAAACCAAACCAAACAAACAACAACAACAACAAACAAAACAAACAAAAAACCCAAACCAAAACAACAAAACCATAAAACAAAACAACACAAAATAAAATATGAAGAATTGTACCTTACTTGGACGAAAAATTTCATAAATATGAGGATGAAGAACACTTAAACGTCATATATCGTGGCATCGGAAAAAAGAGCAGATAGTTTAAGAAATTGAGGAACATTTTTCCAACTTTTTGGTCCTTTGTTTTTTCTCTCCTGAGGTCAGACCTAATTTCAAACATGTTAAACATCTTTATAAAAGTAACCACATGGACATTGTGCTTTAAAACCCATTCAACTGTGTGGTCATCTGTTTCATGAAATAAGGTTTTATGGGGATGAGGAAAGTAAAAGTCCATTAGGAAACTCTTCCAGCATGGCAAATAATTTACTTCACAGGTGGGTCTGCTGATTTTTTTTAGAGCTCATTGCGATTAGGATAAAGATGCTGTTTAACTTCTAGCACTATTTATTGTACTGCTACCATGTCATGAGAATTAAAGGATAAGAAAGAGAGTCCAGGTCAAACAATTTTTATTTTATTTTTTGGTTAAATTGTTTCAGTACCCAAGTACTTCCTCATGATCTCAGTTGCAGTGGGTCAGAGGATATGGGAAGGATTCTTGTACTAATTTTCACGAGTGACAAGTACTTTTGAAATAACACATTTTAGTAAAAACGTAGCCAAAATAGCTAAAGGTAAGTCAAAATCTGGAAACCACAGATTACCTGCTTGCAGCAGAGAACATCAACTCATTAGATTGCTTTCTCATAAACTCATTAGCTCTCTGCTCGTTAAATACTTAACTACATTTTGTTCACTTCTCATCTTTCTGTTCAACCTATTATTTGCTCCATGCACCATATATGTGACTCAGAGTTAGTATAAAGCAGTTAATTTCAGTGAAATTCAACAAGGTTTAGCTATAAAACCTGCCTCTGCTCCCTTGCCTTGAGTTTTTGTGGTTTTGTTTGTTTGTTTGAATGTTTGTTTGTTGCTTGGGGATTTTTTGGCCTCTGTGCTGCATCAAATTTATGTGAACAAAAACATTTTTTAAAAAAGCAAGCAAAAACTCAATCATCAACCTTTAGTGTACTTGGAAAAAAATAACACGACAGAACAGATTTGTTTCCAAATTTAACCTTTGTGTTTTTCTTCATCAAACTTGAAACCATATTTTCCTGAAATATCTAAAACTGCAAATTGGCTAGTGTGTGAAGGACTGATGTCTGTTCAGTTCAGGAATGCATGTTTCTGATTGCCAAAAGAACTCCAGCTCTTGCTTATAACATTAAAAACCTGAGTGTAGTTACTGCAATTGAAGGATTAGTCATGCACCAAAAGTGAAGCAGAGTATGCTGCAGAAAACTTAAAATTGAAAGGAAAATCACGACCTGTCAAAAAAGGAAAATGTTAAACTTAACTTTTCAAACTAGGATCACAAGTACTGAAAATGTGGCAACCTGTGGCCCGGAAAGTAAACTTATGCTTATGGTTCTTCCTCAAAATCAGTTAGACTGAAATGTATTATTATTTATATTTCCAGTGTTTCCAAGTAGCAGATGAGATCACTGTCCAACCATCCCAGATTTTTAAAGGGCTTAGTGCTCTGAAGGGCTGAAATTATTGAAAATTGAGTAGGCAAAACACAGGAAGGACAAATTTCCCTACCTCAGCAGACTCCATTTCAGAGTTCTGGGATGGAAGCATTCATTTCAGACAGAGCAGCCACCCACCAACCTTTAAGTCTTACTGTCATAAAAGCAACCTTTTCTGCTCAGTCTTTTCCAATAATAAACACATTGGATACAGTCTCCTTTCGATTTCGTGTTGTCAAAAGGTAAGGAAAAAATACTTACCTGAATTATGACAAAATAATAGAATGATTTGGATCAGAAGGGGTATTGAAGGTCATCTAGTTCTGCCTCCCCCACTGTGGGCAGAGATGCCACACACTAGGCTTGTTAGTCCATGCTTACATGTTTGATAATTAATTTTGTGTAGCACAGTTAGCACCAAAACGGTATAGCTCCTCTTGTTTTTTCCCCCTCTCTCTCTGAGCCTCAAGGAAGAACATCTTTAGTATTTACAGAAGAGTCATCTTTCCATGTCTTGATGGTGACAAGGACAAGAAAGTAATAAAAATAGCACCAAATTAAGAGTAAATAAAATTATTTCCAAATCCTTCCTGCAAGATCAGTAGTAGTCTACTACACCCTAACATTCCAGAATGAAATTGGAGGGGAAAAGAGATGTGAGAGGGAAAAAAAAAAATCAGCTTTATTAATGGGAACTAAAGAAAAAGGGGAGTTCAGGGATTCATTATCTCAAAAATAGCAGTCCAAACTGACAGGAGTGGGTGAAAACTTCCTGACCCCATGGACTAGTGGATTTCACAGTTACTTGTATTTGTCTTTTTAAAAGTTAGGAAGGGTGGGAGGGAAAAAAGGAAAGGAATAGCCTGCTCTCTGAAGCCTTGGGGCTTTTCTGATACTGTGGAAAGGAAGTAGAGGGAAAATGAAGCATAAACAAGCTAGAGCTCCTGCCCACAAATAATCGATAGAGACTAAAAATACTATTACAACTGTACAATAATTTAAGGTCATGGCATTCCTTTTTCTAAGCCTGTGAAAACCTGACCCACATAAGGCATTAAAATTCATAACACATGAAAATTAGGAACTCCTGGAAGCAGTTTCTCTTTCTATAAGTACAAATTTTCACTGCCTACATCTAGCATTTAAAGGAAACCATCCAGATAATTAAAATGCCTATAAATGAAATGTCAAAGTTAAATGTTTTTCTTCTTCACTTTGCCTTTTTTTTTTTTTTTTTAAAGGAAAAAAAAAGGAGAAGTACTAATGCTTAAGGAAACTGAAACCTTTATTCTAAAATAACATAGTATAGATGCCACTATCTTTGTGAAAGAATAGAAAAAATAAGGTTTACAAAGTTAAATGGGTCCATAGGTCTAGTCATTTCAATGCTTGGTATATAAACTTTATGAAGGAGGGGAGGTTTATAATAAGTTTATATATTGTTTTGAATACTGCCATCATTTCATTATTTTAAACATGAGTCAGAGGGCATGTAGCTGTCACTCCAGCATTCTAGGAATAAATTTATCATATACAGAGAAAAAATTAATAAAAAAGTCAGTATTTGGCAGCCTTCAGATTCCTTTTCATAACTCTCATTTTTCTCTGATAGATGGAACTGATGAAACAAGGAAATAAATCATGCACAATTAAAATGAGTAAAAGCTGAAAAGACTCTATCAATGATTATGTTAAAGAAAATGGGAGGTGGAGGGAATTCAAATATGGGCTGGATTCCCTCATTTATCATTCATTGACACTGATACCTGAATTTTAATTGAAACCTCCCATGTGGTTGGTGTCTGTCAGGATGAAACAGGTTTTCAGCAGGAAGAGGGGAAAACTTAGTTGTGAGCTGGATTTAAAAACTGAGAGGAAGCAGTAAGAGTTCTTCTTATCTGTGTCATCATGGTAGCCTGGGAATAATGGGAGCCTTGGAGGGTTCAGCTTCCCTTTTCATTATGAATGGGACTCAAATAATATACAGTATTTTGTGCCTCCTCACTCTGCCAGGTAAATGGATATGTTACTCTTTACATTGTGGAAGCTATAACACATTCCCACAGCCACAGCTATGATGAAGAATGGCAACATAATTCACCAGTCAAAATATCTCTGAGGGCTTACCATTTGAACCAATATATTTAAACTGTATTTTTAAATTGTTCTTTAAAAATTAGGGATTCAGTTGGGGAAATAATAATATTTGTACAATTTTTTCACCACAGTTCAAATCTTTCTGCATAATTTTTTCTGGTTATTTAGGCAATTTAATTGCTCCCCATAAAGAATGTTTTGGAAAGTAGGGGGAAAAAAATTGTCTTTAAAAGAGAATCTTTCTTGTTGCTGCTAAAGATAATAACACTTCAAGACTCGTGAATGTTATGGTCTTTTGGGGAAAGACCTTAGCCTTATATGGTTATTTGAGAAAAACAAAACCACATAGAAGCCTCTAAGTTTTGCTAAAGAACTAAACAACCAGGCTGATAAAGTTTAACAAATTCTTTTCTTCTGTGGGTAAAGTATGGCCCTGATTGACCAGCTGGTTCCCTTTGAGACTCTTTGAGTCTCTTGGTTCTCTATTTCAAAACACGTATGCCATAACTAATTTATTTTTGCTTCTTCTCTGATACTTGATGATGTAATACCGTGTAGAAAGTAGGGAGGAACCTAATCTGAATTCAGTTGGGATATCTGCACTAAATGTTTTTTGGTAGCAAAACTCCAGTAAGGAAATTACTGAAAAACTAAGAATACTGTTACATTTTCACATCTACTAAGTGATGGAGGAGTTTCTACTGCTTTCCCCCTTCTATTTCAGGAAGAAGGAAGGACAAATGTGACTGGTATGGTTTCCACAATATCAAAATAAAATTCCATCACCTGATGACAGTATTAAGTGAAAGAGTATTTTACACTACAGGTGATGCTGGAACAAGTCTCAATTACGCCAAAGAATACAGAGGGAGAGATTACCAAGGTTGACTACTGAGATGTGAAAACTCAGTTCTCACCAGTAGCTTAAGGGAATTAAGCTTCAAAGCCAAATACCTTCAACAGCTTTACTAATCATCCATCAGCTATAAAAGGAAAACTGACCCAGCTGCTGAGAAACTAAGCTAAAACTCAAAAAAACCCCAGTTTCCTTGCTTAACCAATACCATTTCACCATTTTTCAAGTGTTCCAACTGTAAAATGGGCTTAGTCGTACTCAAAACTCAAAATAATGCTGAGAATGTAAGTATTCTGTTTCTCTGTATTATTATTATTATTATTATCATTATTATTATTAAATAAGTTTAGATTCTGTGTTAATGGATGTCAGATGAAAGGATAGATAGAAAAGACAAGTGAATATAAAGGAAAAAAAAAATTTTTTCTTTTGCAATCTCCTCTGAATCCATGAAGCAAATGGCACTTTCCAAGGGTCACATATGACTAAATCCAAACTTATTTTTTTCCATTACTATTAACAGTCTTGGCAGAGGAAACATTTTAAACCTCACTATTTTACCATAAGAAAAATGGATACCAAAGAGAAAGGACTTTCCTGGGATGCTAAGCAATAAAGAGAGAGAATACAGCATTTTGTCTGTGCTCTGAAACCTATCGAGGAAGCAGCTTTGAAAGGCTACACTGGCAATAATATGTGACAATGTATTAAAAAAAAAAAAAAAATTAAAAATTGCAGTTCTGGGTGGGAAAATGATTGGAATTTGATATTTGTGATAAGTATCTCAGTATTTCCTGATGTTCTTTTATCACAAAATAGGAATAAGAACAAAAACAAAACAATAAATCAATAAAACCGTTATGAATAAAATGTAGGAGGGTCTAACATCAACAGAAGAACTCTGCATGAAGCCTTAAATGATGTATCATGCAATGTGTAGAACTTGATCTTCATAGGCAGGATCTTGTCTATTGAATCATATGTATTTGCATGGTTAGAAACTCACTGCTTCTGGCTATAGATCTCCTCATCCATAAACTGGGAATGCTTAGCAGCACCTGACAGTACATTGTGTGTGAACCACAATGCATTCAAACAGTTCACAATTGGGTCTGTGGTAGGAATTTGCACAATGGAAGTGTTCCACAAAGTATGAGCAATGCAATTCATTTGAATTCAGATGCTTATGGGTAGAGTCACACAGACTAAGAAGTTGCTACAGGAGTTTAAATTAAAGGTGATGATAAATAGTGGTGTATTGAGTTGTGGGAAAGAGTCTAATGACGTGCCTTAAGGACTAACACTAGGTCCAGCTTTATCTTCACTAATGATCTGTAAATGAGAGTCAATAGCACAGTTATTAAATTAATGGATGCAACCAAATTGGGAGGTGTTGCAAAGCCAAGGGAGGTGAGAAGAGCAATGTAAAAGGATATACGAGACATGGTGATAAAAGAACAATCCACAACTCAAAGCTGTAGCGTGGGCTGAAAAGCAGATGGAGGATAGGTGTGTATTTGAGGAGTAAGAGAGAAACACTTGGAAATTAATTCTGAAAATTAAAAAAAAACCCCAAAACTAGAAATCACATTGTTTAGCAGAATGGCTACCAGTTTGCAATGTTATATAACACTTTGAGCACACTGAAAAACTATAGATTCACTTCTGTTTGCATATACAGAGATACTTTCTCAGGGATAAAGTAGTCACGAACTTACATTTCTGTTCCACTGCAAAAGGAAAGATAAGACAAAAAAAGGATAAAAGGTTTGAGCTGTGCAGGTAAGAGACAAATTTTTACCTGGGTGAAAAGGTGTTTCCACCTCTTTTCTTGGTGAAAGACCAAGGATTAGATTCCTCAGAGTACTCAGATATTTAGATAGATATGTGCCTAGTGAGATTTTCAAAACCATCTATGCATTGATTTTGATGGGAATTAGGCATATGTGAACAGTTGGAGTACTCATTTGATGTCTATTTGCCTCTTTATGCATGTTAATAGCTATATAAGTGTTTAAGCTACTTCTGAAAATGGATCTTAGCTATCTAAATGAATTGCGTCTTATGATGCTTAGGCTGAAATTGCTTTAAAAATCTAGGCATTAAAACCTGATTCCTGATATTTCACTTAGAGCTAAATGTAGGAGTCATCTCCCTTAACACTGCTTGCCTAAAATTTTAGCCTCCTGTCTAAGCTGCATGTCAAGGCTTTTTGTTATCAATGAAGGGAGTTAGATACCTCCAGAGAGTGATTCATCCTAATATGGTGCCTAAGAGAGGTGACCCATTTCCACCTCTCCCCATTAACTGCAGAGACAAGCTAGATAATGATCGTTGCCCAGAATTCACTTTTAGCATAGATGAGGGAAAATCATCCCCACTGCTATGATTCTCAAAGGTAAATTCCAATCCGATTGATTTCAGGTTAACGTCACCTATAAAAATAGAATAAAGCTTTGATTTCATCAGAGAGATGTGGGACGTCTGTTACAAATATCCAGAATTGTAAAAGAGAATATTCTGTCATTGATACTGGTGTAATATTCAGTTGAGCAATATTAATAGAAAGATTAAGCAAAAAGTTCAGTATGTTTCAGGCAGTATAAAATAATGCTTATTTCATCTCTTTACCCTTAATATTTATTGAAGTATTTTTTAAGTGGTCAACCTCTTTTGTGGTTCTCTTTTTTTGGCAAGAGCTATCTCTCACTCTAAGCTAATTTTTAATTGAGCTGAAAGTTCTGTTTCTGCTCATTGTCAGTTTAATGAATTTTAGAATAACTACGAGAAGTGTTTGTTAGGTGTGTCTCTCTTGATCATATGAAGTAAATAACACCCCTGTAGTCCCACATATTTTTTTTTAATTCAGTGTTCAGCAGATAATCCAAGCAAAATAGTATCTTTTTCCCAGATAAAAATAAGTTCCACAAGCAGAGCTTGGAAAGGGGAGAGAAGCACATATAACTGAAGACAGTGTTGCCAGCATGGTGTTTTGCACTAGCAAACTGCCAAAAATAATAGCAACAGCTTTTATTTTTTCATTTTCTATTTTTTTAAAGAGCTGGTTATAGAGGACCTTTTATGTTTAGACAAGAAAAAATCTATACTAAATTCTTTTTAAACTTTGCTGCTTTGTTGTGTTTCTTTAAGTTTATGTCCGTAGGGAGATGTACTGCCTGTGGTTTATAGAAGATGGCAAAAATATGATTAAATTAGCCCTTCTATTTCAACAAGAGCATCAAGAAAGGTTGTCATAGTGTAGTAAGTTCTTCCAATAGGATGTGGAGGTGTTTTTGTTGCTGTTGGGTTTTGTGTTGTTTTGTTTGTTTGTTTGTTTTGTTTTATTTTGTTTTAATGATTGAGAACAATCATTATTCATTAATAATGCTCAGTGCTTCCACAATAAAGGAGCATTTGTCCAAAGGTCTAAGCCACTTTTATAGATAACAACAACACCATTGTTTCATTTTGTGGATATGGTTATTTAGGCAAAAAAGGTTATGAAGGTTGTCCAAGGTTGCACATAAATTCAGAGAACAATGAAGATTTGACAGTGACATGTACGCACACTGGCTTCACAGAAGAAGGAAAGAAAGCAAAATTTAGCTTTGGGAAACCCAAGTACACACCAAAACTCAGGTTTCATAGCAGCACAATGAAGAGTTTTGCATGGTCCTTTTTTTCTGCATCTATATTTTATTGCTGTCTTTTAAGAGAACTCTTTACTTTCACATAGCTGTACACTTTCGTTTTCCTTCACAGAAAAGAAAATAAAAAAAGAGATCTCATCATATCCTTCACGACTATTACTCTGAGAACTTATATATGGCAAGTAAGTTACAGAACACTAAAAAATGTAGCTGCAAGGCTATATGGGGACTGAGGAGTTGCAAAGATGAATCTATGCAGCATGAGTCTTCCTTTTGGAAGTTTGAACACTGGACTTACAGTTCTAATCTACATTAATTTTATGAATTAAAATTTCAGCATAAATCTAAATGGGTTATAAACAAATAAATTACTTATCAGTGCTTGAATACTAATAGTTTTGACATGGTATCTGACTGGACTTTATAAGTGACCTCAATGTGGGAACTAGATATGTTCTGTAGCCCTTCTCTCATCCTTGGGAACAAACAGCCTTCTAAAAGTACATATCTATTTATATCTGTATCAGGACCATTAATCTAAAGATTATACCCTTTTGCCATCTGAATTACTTGTTGCCTAAAGAGATTATGCTGTCAGGTGCATGGACAATTACCCATTCTGCATATGCAAATTCAGGTTCTAAATAATGATTTTGACACACTGAACTCTTATGGGTTAGTCTGGTAGGATTTAACATACATAAATAACTTCTCTAGAGCTTTTTGAGAATTCTCTAGAGCTTTCTTCTGTTCCACAGTTCAAGGCATCTTTGGGAAATTAATTTCCTCTAAATTTGGATCGACTTCTCAAGTGTCCATTAAAGAAGAAGGAACACAATGATTCCATCATAACCCTTCTTTTATGTACTTCCATAAGGAAGCTTTGCACTTAATTAGCTACTTATGATGGAAAGAATGATGCATTTTGAGAAATGAAAGCCCAGGATATGTAAACACTTACTGAAAAGAGCAATTCACTTCAGATATGAAAAATTATTGCCTTTCACTTAAGATCTTGAAGGGCACTCAATTATTATTCTACATGGCATAAATGTACTTATTAGTATAACAAAAAATACCCTTACTATTAGTTAGATTAAACCTTTCTTCCTTCTTCTGCATGTATATCTGTTTTTTCAGGATGTTATGTAGTCCTCTTAATGTATAAGCTCCTTCCTTAATTGTTTGTTTGAGTCCTTTAAATCCTTACAACAGAAAAGAAAAGAATGGAATTGAGCAATGAGACCAAAGCTTTAAAATACATAAGGTAAAAGCTGGAATTGAAACATTATGGTCTCTTCTGAAGTGGTTGTAGTCTGTTTAACTACTATTATTATTGACTAGTTTCCAAGCACATGTCTTGAAATGACATATCTTCAACATTGTACGGAAAGTAAAATTGTTGCCAGAAAATGCACCCTTGGTTATTATGAGCTCCCATGGATTTTAGCTGTAGTTTGGGGCTGTCTGCCCTCTGAAATTGGAACTGAAAATCTGGGCTGAAATAAGTACACTAAGAAGATGAAAAAGGATGAAGCAAATACTATTATTAACAGAAAAGGCTTGAGATGACTCTTCAAATAAGATCTTTCCTTCGCATCAAAAGATTTAATTTCTTTGTCTGCATTTCAGTCTTGAATGTTGGAGATGAGTGTTGATGGAACAAGTGACTGAATTGTATGGGTTGCATCTTCATGTCAAATGGAAAAAGTGATTGAAAGAGTAAGGAGTTGGTGGTGGAAAGGCATGTTCACTGCTGCTTTAACAGTGTATCATGGGAAAATAATGTAAATTAAAAAGTAGAGGTGAGTATCCACTAACCGAGGAAGCAGCTCAGGATCCCTGATAGGCTTGTGCTTCTTTTCATTACTCTATGTTAGACTGCAGTATATTATATTCACAGTTGTTAACATCTGAGACAGCTACACAGAAGCTCATGCAGTTATTTGACTCCAGTTTTAAATTAACACTCTTTTTTGACAAGCATCACCTAAATTGTTTTTGAAAAATCTCAATCTACAGTATTAAACAATATCTAAACCCAGTCTCTGCTTGAGTTCAGTTTGATAGATATTGGATTAGCCCTTAAGATGCAGCACTGCAGCCTCTACTTAGTTCATTAAGGGCACGATCCAATGCCCAGTGACATCAATAAGAGTTTTTGTATTGATTTCACTAGTTTTTTGATTGCACTGTAAATCCCCGATCCAAGCAAAGCTCTTAAGCCTGTGCTTAAATTCATTGCTGGATCCAGTCACAGATAAACGCCTGTTCTAGTTCTCTAGATTCTTTGTGCAGTTTTTCTTTTATTGCTGTGATTAAAATGGTGAATGAGGACAATACTTTTACAAACTCTCTGATGTGTATAGAGATGAAAGTTACTTCCCCAACTGTTTTTCTGCCGGAAAGAGCACAGGATGGATCATGGCAGATCTATGGACTCTCTAAGCTCAGAAAAATATATCACAAAATATTTCATTAAAGGCTGAATGTTATTTCATTTTGACTGTTTTCAGACCCCCAAATTGTTAAAAGAATTGAGGACTATATTGCACAAACTGAAAGGAAAAGAGAAAATTCACCACTAACCCACAAGTTGGAGAGAAGTTAGCTCAGGAAGGAAAAGCTTTAGATCTAGGTTACAATAGAGCTGCAAACGCTGACAGATGACAAAGCATGAACTCTGAGAAGTGTTAGACTTGCCTAATTTTATAGATTTTAACATAACTATCAATGCTTTCCTTTCAGCTATTATGCCATTTTAATTGCATGCAGCTTATTTCTATGGTTTATAGAGCTATATTTGCAACAAGAAAATTAAAGAAGCAAAATGAAAATGGAAGAATTATGCTAAAGAATCTACTGAGTTCTGAATCAGTGCCTTTTGTACATTTTTTCTGTTTTTGCCTTTATACCAATGGTTATTATCGGTCAATGAGTGTCTAGGTGTTTTTTCCACTGAAGAAGTCACTTTGCAAAATTTTCAAGCTTCAAAACTTCTGAATTGTTACTTGTTAAAGTTATATTTTTCATTTTTTCATTTTTTAAATTTGTCTAAATAACCAAGAAAACTTTTCCATTGTCATCTGTGTTCCTTTCATACACACCATGGTTTCTTTACTATTCCCTACTCCAGATAGATGTTCAGCACTCACTCAGGAAACTGAGAAATGTCTCAAGCCCTGTAAAAACCACCTCAATCAATGCATTTATCTCCATTTTTTCCCCCACCCTGTAATGCTAATTCATTTTCTTGTGCTCCATGGGAATATATATTGAAGCAGCTGCATCTCTATACGTTTTAGTTTGGTTTCACTGATGCTGGGGTTTATTTCCTGGGTGGAGTTCCTCCTCTCCTCTTGCCTTAGCACAAACACTTCAGCAGCCTGGGAGCTTCATCATAATTCATGCTATTACAAAGAGGCCAAAAGGAATTATTAATTATTTGATGCATATTGCCAAGCTCTGTAGGGCAAAACCATGACCCACAATGAGAGTGAAATGCATCTACTGCAAGAGGAGCTCACCTTTGTCTGGACTCTTCCAGGCACTACAGGGGATGTACTGAATGTTATGTTATCTACCTGCAATACGTGCCAGAATTTGTTCTGCCCTTGCTCCAAGCCATGCAGTTGCTGTTGAGCTATGAGCCAAAAATAATAAGCTCTGGTGGGAGGGAGGCTGAATTATCTTGGGCTGCACGACTCAGAAAATCCAACACACAGCTCTTAAATTGGAGCTCGCTTGTGTCTCACGCCGTGGTCAGAACTATCTCATACCTGCCCTAGATCAGCCAGGCAGATTGATCTCAGTACATACATAACTGTTAATAATAATGGTCTGTTTCAGTGCTTTTATTACAACAACATTATATTTACCCTCCAGGAACTGCTATCAGAATCTTGTCCCCTGTTTATATGTACATGTATAAGTATACTGACTGCCAGCAGGTGTGCTGAAGAAAAATAGAAGGGTTAGAAAATGTCTTGCAGATAAGAATTTCTTTTTAAATGTTAATTTTTAAGACTTCTCCCCCTCTGCCCCCAGTATGTCTGGCTGTAAACTTCATCTTTAAACTTTTTTTTTATTATTATTATCACCATCCTAGCTAGAGCACATACAGGCAGAACATCAGTTTAGTGTGACCTTTCTGAAATCATAAGCAATTCTTTCTCTTTGTCATAGCGATAATAGAATGGATCAGATACTTCCTGAAGACATTATAATAGAGTTCAGCTGTCTAAGCTGTACACTAATGAAAAATGTAAAATCCATCTCTTCTCTACAGTGGTCTCTAGTAGAACAGAGACGCTGTCTTGCAGAGAGCTTTCCATATGGTACATTGGGAACTCTGATATTTCTTGTACTGTATGGCAGATTTCACCATGGGCAGGACATTTCTTTTTCTTTCCATTCTGTATGCCACTTCTACAAAGACATGAATGTATTAGCTAATAAGCTTTTATCTACCTTACCCATTCTTTGCTAACTTCCTTTGCAATAGCAAACTACAGTGAGATACATGAGACAGCAGAGGAATGTGATAAATGTGTAATTCTTTTGACTTTTTATAGTAATCTAATCCTTCAGCAGGTGTAAATCAGTGAAGCTGCACTTACTTCACTACACTTTTGCAGCCACAACAATTGTTTACTGCCTAAGGAAATTATTGGTTTGGTTTTATATTTATGCAGAAAGAAAAATAAAAGGAAGAATGTTAAATATTTTAAATATAAGTTTTTATAGGAAAAAAAAAAAAAAAGCCTTAGACTGAAATTTCTGTAAACAGGGCTCTTATGTCCATTTTTACAACTAAGATAATATTGCTAGCAAATCTGCTTGATTTTTAAGAGTTCAAGGCCAGATTGAATGAGGCTTGGAGCAAGCTGGTGTAGTGGAAGGTGTCCCTGCCCATGTCAGGGAGGTTGGAACTAGAGGATCTATAGAATCTCTTCCAACACAAATCATTCTATATGTCTATAATTTTTCTCTATCTCCTTAAACAAAAGAAATAAACAAACAAAATCCACAAACACAAACAAACAGCATGTTCTTTCTTTCTTTCTTTCTTTCTTTCTTTCTTTCTTTCTTTCTTTCTTTCTTTCTTTCTTTCTTTCTTTCTTTCTTTCTTTCTTTCTTTCTTTCTTTCTTTCTTTCTTTCTTTCTTTCTTTCTTTCTTTCTTTCTTTCTTTCTTTCTTTCTTTCTTTCTTTCTTTCTTTCTTTCTTTCTTTCTTTCTTTCTTTCTTTCTTTCTTTCTTTCTTTCTTTCTTTCTTTCTTTCTCTTTCTTTCCTTTTTCTTTTTAACAGAATGCCATCAGTGTAATTTCCTTCATTTCCTTTTTACCTCTCAGTATGGTGGTCTCGCAGAAAAAGAAGGTAGTGGAAGATGATGGAATATGCTGTTTTAACTGAGAATTTTATTTAGTAAAAATGATCAATGAGCTCGTGCATTTGGATTGAAAATAAAACATTGTGCAGTGTAATCTTTCTAAACAGATTGATTTCAAAAGTTCTTCCTTCTGTAATATTCTCATTAGTTTGAATATTTTTTATTGTTCCAAACAGAGACTTCAAACAAACAAACAAACAAACAAACAAACAAAACCCCCCAAAACAACAACAACAACAAAAAAACCCGTTTAAATGGACACTCTATTTTTGGCAGTTCTAATTTCTATGCTCATCTTTGGTAAAACTGTTAATAAGACTGCCGATTAGAGTCCATTTTGATGGGATATTTTTTATTTATATCTTGATGTATTAACTTTAAAAAAGAACAAGAAGACACTGTTCCCAGTACATATTTCTGGAATATCATTTCTGGAGTATCATTTAAGTCATTCTTTTGTACAACACTTCTTAAATTGTGCTTAATTATGAAAGGTGCAATGTCAGACAGGAATTTTGAAATTGGATTCTTCACCTTTGTCAATAGTTTCATGTGTCATTTTGGTTGTTTCAATTGACTTCTTTTCTTTTTGTCTAATTTTTAAATTCATCTAGTGTATTAAAAAAAAAAAAAAATAAGACATGATCTATGAGAAAACCTGGCCACTGTGGTTTCCATCTGGATTTTCTCTGTTACTTCCTCTGAAGGCTCAGCTCTGGTTGGTCAGCATTTCTGTGATTTTGGCCGGATATTAGGAGAAAAGAATATGACTGAGATCTGGTTACTGACCCTGCATGAGATAAAAGTGAACAGTCAGTTACAGTTGTTTGCATGGCTAGCCAGAAAAATAACCTTTTTTTTTTTTTTTTTTTTTTTAAACAAATCAAAGGAGCTAGAGTAGCTGAAAAATAAGATTTTATTTTGTGTAAAGTATAATCATAACATATCTTAGTTCTGTGTGTCAGCAGCTATTTCAAAGTTTACACTAAAACTCTATAAGTCCCTTCAATGGATTAGTAAAGCTCTTTCAGTTATGTCAGGCATCAGACACACATTCAAAAAAAAAAACTCCTACAAAGTCTGGAATAAGTATTTTGGTTACACGTCAACCAAAAATGAATTTCATAATGAATGTCATGCTTTTTTATTTCCAGAATACCAAGTGTTCTAAAGGTCAAAACAGTGAATTATGTCAATGGAGGCACCAGCTCACACTTTAAACCATATGATTTCATATAGATTTCATCTACCCAGTGAACTAGAAAAACTGGACTACTGATGGAAGGAAGAAAACTTGATAACTGCTACTCTCTTTAATCACACACAAAAAGTCAGTAATTCTCACTCAGCTTAAGTCTTAGAATCATAGAATGATAGAATAAACTGAGTTGGGAGGAGACCCATCAGGATCATTGTGCCCAAATCCTGGTCCTGTACAAGATACTCCAAGAGTCTGAGTTCAAGAAGAATTTAGACAATTCTCTCAGGCCCATGGTGTGATTCTTGGGGTATCCTGCATAGTGCCAGGAGTTGCACTCCATTATCCTGATGGGTTTCTTCCTATTCTATTTCATTCTATTCTATTCTATTCTATTCTATTCTATTCTATTCTATTCTATTCTATTCTATTCTATTCTATTCTATTCTAGTCTAGTCTAGTCTATTCTAGTCTAGTCTAGTCTAGTCTAGTCTAGTCTAGTCTATTCTAGTCTAGTCTAGTCTAGTCTAGTCCAGTCCAGTCTGTATCCCACCATGTGCCTGAGAGCATTTTCCAGACACTCCTTGAACTCTGTTAGGCTTGTTGCTGTGACCATAGCTCTGGGGAACCTGTTCCAGTGCCCAACCACCCTCTGGGGGAAGAACTTCATCCTGAAATCCAAATTAAACCTCTTCTGACTTCCGTCCATCCCATTTCCTCATGTTCTGTCATTGTTCATCACAGAGAAGCCATCAATGTCTACCTCTGCACTTTTCATCATTTTGAAGACACAGTGAGGTCTCCCCTCAGTCTTCTCTTCTCCAGGCTGAACAAACCAAGTGTCCTCAGCCACTGCCCAAAAATCTTCCCTTCCAGGCTCTTCCCCATCCTTGTAGCCCTCCTTTGGATACTCTCTAATGGCTTCTTTGTATATTTTGGCACCCCAAACTGCCCCCAGCCCTCGGGGTGAGGCAGCCCCAGGTCAGAGCAGAGTGGGACAATCCCCTCCCTTGCCCAGCTGGCCATGCTGTGCCTGGTGTCCCCAGGACAGGGATGTCCCTCCTGGCTGCCAGGGCACTGCTGACTCATACTCAGCTTACCATGGACCAGGATCACCCAGGTCCATTTCCACAGCTCTGTTCCCCAGTCCCTCATTCACCAGTTCACACACATAACCAGAGTTCCCCCATCCCAGGTGAAGAATCTGACACTTGCCAGGTTCTTAAACTTCACGTGGTTGCTACTTCCCCATCAGTCAAGGTCCCTCTGCAGGGCCTTTCTGCCCTGAATTGTTGATATCTCCTCCATATTTAGTGTCATTGGCAAGCTTAATTAGTATTCCTTCAGGCCTCCAAGCTCTTCATGAAGATGGTGAATTGAAATGGGCTGAGGATGGAGTCCCACCAGTGGTTCAGCAGTGAGGTGAACAGGTCCCCAGTCTGATGTCACCCAGTTCATTATAACCCTTTGTGACCCACCCATGAGCCAGTAGCTCACCCACTGTGCAACATGATTACCCAGCTGTGTACTGGACATTTTGTCCCGAAATACACTGTGGCAGATACTATCAAATGCTTTACTGAAATCCAAAAGTGTTACATGTACTGGTTTTCCTAGATCAGGTGGGTGGGTTACCCTGTTGTAGAAAGAAATCAGATCTGACCAGCAGGACTTTCCTCTGATGAAGCTGTGCTGGCTGTGATCCATGCCTGCATTGTCCTCCAGGTGTTTTTCAATACCTGATGAGACAGGCCAACCAAAATCACGAATGTGAAGAAGACATGGGAAGGATTCAACCCAACTGCAATGAAATTAAATGGAGCACAAAGAAGATCAGTTTGTGTCCACGTTGCCTAAATGTGCATAACAAAGACTTTTACTTGTTTCACACAGACACAGACACAAGCCCAGGTTTTAGCAGAAAAATCACTATCAGCGCTAGAATTCTTACACAGGTCTTTACTTATTTGACTTGCCAAAAAAAGAAAACCAAACCCACGAAAACAAAAACAAAAAAACCCACAACAAAACAACAAAAACACAACAAAAAAAAGCAAAACAAAAAACCCAAACCAAACCAAGCAAACAAAAAACCCCCCCAAACAAACAAACAAACAAACAAACAAAACACAAAGAAAAACAAAAAAAAACCACAAAGAAACAAACAAAAAAACAAACAAAAAACCCCCAACACTTTCTGTAATGCTTCTGTTTCAGGAAAGGAAAGGAAGTCTGAATGCCCTTCTTTGCATCTGAAAAGCACTGCAGAAATGGAGCATGAGAAGAAAATCAAGAATTAATTTTCTCCAGACAAAGGCAAGAGAGCAGTTTTGTACTATGGAACTTTCAATGTACTAGTGTTTATTTTCTTTTTGCTACTCCTAAGCTGTAGTAAATTCTAAGAGTAATTAAAAAGCATATCCTTCCCAGTGTGAGAAATTATTTTTTATACTATTTCCTCACCTTTTATATTCTGTTTAGATAATGGTCTGATTCATGGTAACACTGATGATAGGGATCATGACAGAGCATCTAGTCTCCCCCTCTCACCCAAAAAAGGATCAACAACTGTGTGGGTGTCTATTTAGCCTTGCACTTTCTGGCATGCATGGACCTTCTTAAGAATCTGAGTAAAATCTGTCAGAGTGCAGTATATTTCTTGGGCCAAACAGGGAAAGTAAATTTTACATTTACCTTTACATTTTCTGTACATACCTGAAGTGTCTTCTCATTTTCTTGCTACAATAAAAAATAGTATGTGGTTTTTTCCCCCTAATTTCATTTTTCTAGGCATCTGACAGGTCATCTCCTCTGGGACTTGATCCATTTATTTCTTCAAATTTGAGACCTCAACCCGGTTGATATACTTTAGTTGGAAAACTGCAAATAGCAAGAAAAACAGAAAGATTATCTGTGTATCTTGCATGTGGTAGTTTTGTGTATGCATGCTAATATTCTGGTGAGGCTCTTTTACTAATTTTTTATCTAAATCTGGAACTGTTGAGTCATGTTAGGAATGTGACTCACAAAAAAGCATCAAATCTATTTTATTCAGAAATTTTACCTGATCACTGGTTCCTCAACATGTATTTGTGCAGTCAGTTATTTTATATGCATATGTCCTTTTTAAACTGCATCATATTTTTCCAGACCATTTATCCAATTTGTCAAGATCATTTTACATTCTAATCCTGTAGTTTAAAGTGCTTGCAGATCCTCTGTGTATTTAATAACTATAATCTCTCTTCCATTATTCAGCTCTTTAATATTTCTTAAAGGACCAAGTACTGAAATTGCTCTAAAGTACATCTCAAAATTGCAGTATCTCCAGAACATCCTTATATAAAGAACAACAAATAAAAAACAACACAAACAAACAAACAAACAAACCAAAGCAACAAAAAACTCCACACAGAACAACAACTTTCCATTAACCCTGAGGCAGTTTGGAGAAATATTACACACTATTAAACCACAAAAACTCCTCTTTGTCTAAAACAAACAACGTGTGAATACTAAAATTAACTACTGATGCAGTTATTATATGTGTTGAATAAAAAAATGCTTAAGTTTGAAGAATTTGAGTGGCTGAATAATACCAGCTCACATTTTTTGCACTATGGTAAAATCATGTGATAGTTTATTAATATTGGGCCAAGGAATAACAGGCAGTGGGCCAATATGCTCCAAAAAAAATCCAAAAAGCATGATATTGGTTTCTTTTTATGCCTTTTTACTATTGTTAAAATTGTAATCTTGATTTTTAATCTAATAAGGACCTAAATAAAGTTTCAGGAGTGCAGCTAACAAGAATGACTCTCTCATATATATATATAGATCCTGCAATTCTTCCACTCTTGATAAGTTCTTTTTGTGTACCTGCAGTAATGACCTTCAGTTATCTTTACAGCTCAGATACCTTTCAGTTGGCTTTTGATATTGAGCAGCTAACTAACCCTAACTCTACAGTAGTTCTGGCACTGGTGCTCTCAGGTTGATATTTTTTTAACCTTGAAACTATCTCAGTGTATTTTTTACTACAGACAGAAAAAAAACCATCATGGAGCATGAGGCAATATGAATATTATTTATTTATTCAGAGGTTTTCTTTCTTTCTTTTTTTTTTTTTTTCCCAGTTTGTATTTTCTCCCCCTTAGAATGTGGAAAAAGAAAACTGTAGCAAGCAATCTTTTACACTTTGAAAAAAAGTAAATAAACCAATCTGTACCACTTTGAGCAGGGAAGAAAAATATGTCCATGAGCTGTATGAAATTCTCTTGCCTCTAGAAAGGGATTTTCTTTGGCTTTTTTAGTGTTTTGTTTGTTTGTTTGTTTGTTTTTTAGTTTGTTTTTAATTATTTAATGTGTAAAATTCCATGGTTTTTTGTTGGGTTTTGTTTTTGTTTTTGTTTTTTTGTTGTTGTTGTTGTTGGTTTTGGGTTTTTTTGTTTTTGTTTTTGTTTTTGTTTCTGTTTTGTGGGGGGTTTTGTTTGTTTGGGATTTTTTGGTTTGTTTTGTTTTTGGTTTCGTTTTTTTTTTTTTTTGGTTGTTTTTTTTTGGTTTGGTTTGGTTTAGTTTTGTTTGTTGTTGTTGTTGTTGTTGTTGTTGTTGTTGTTTTGGGTTTTTTTTTTCCCTGTCAAATGAAATTGTCATTATTTAAAAAAAATAAAAAAATAGATTAAGGGCTTTTATTGTAGAGATGGGAAAAACACCTGAAAATATAAGCTACTGCACTGAGACAATTGTTGCACCTGTTTTAATTTCTCAAACTGTAAACATTACAAAAGAAAAATATTAGATACTACATCAGATATTGTTGAGGGTGAGCCAGGCAGAAAGCAGTTTGATAATGAAAAATGCCATTTCTTGGTGGGAAACAAGTTGACCAGAAATCAGCAATTCTCCTTGCAGCAAAAGGGTCAGACCTTGAGTTGCACGAACAACAACACAACCAGCAACATCTGGGAATGTTTTTTCCCTCTATTTCACCCACCTGAAACCCCATCAAGAGATTTTCTATGTCCAGCTCTGTGAACTCCAGGCAGGTAAGGTGTGGAGAGTCTTAAGGAAGTCCAAGAGAGATCCCCAGGATGGGCCAGAGGCTGGAGCACACCATGGACAGCATGGGGATGGCAGTGTTTGGTTTATCAGTGCTCAGTAGAGAATAATTCTGGCGAGACCTAACTGGAGGGAAAGGCAAAAATCAGAACAAGCCATTCTAGAAAGTGCACAACACAAAAAAAACCCTAACCTGTCACAACACAGGGCGTTCCAATTAAATACAAGTGTGTCATTTATTATTATTTTCTTCTCCCTCACCTGAAGATGATTGAATGCTGGATCAGGAGGCCTCAGAGAAGGGGTAAGAGCCGCATCCTTGAGAGACACCCAGGAGTCATCTGGATCATGCCTGAAAAACCTGCTGTGACTGGCTCAGATTTGAGCAGGATTTTGGACAACAGGATGTCCCTACAAAAGTACAGTAATATTATGCTTTTATACATTCTTCTAAGTTTGAATGCATTACAAGTGAGAAAAGTCAACAGAAACCTGATAGAGCCTACGCAGTCCTGAGAAATCTGAAAGATAGCAGCAAAATTGTTTTACAGAGCTGATCAATGCTGGAAAAACTGCTGAAAGTACTGCATGGTAATAGAAATTAGTTTTATGAGTGGGGAAATAAAGCTTTCATTCATTAATCTTTTTGAGAAGATATTGCTCCGCCTGCTCAATGTCTGATTGTTTCTGGACTACAAGTTATCTAGAATGGCTGAGTTTGAAAATTCCTGTGTTCGGTACTAATACTCAGTGTGAAGGAAGCAACCATTGCCTCTTCTATCTGTTTTTTTGGGGTTTTTTTGTTTTTGTTTTTTTTTTTTTTTTATTAAACTGTGATGATTCCAGGGTAATATTACAGCATCTCATTTCTAGGAAGAAATGTTCCTCATGAACACGTATATTTTTTTTTCACCTTTAGTCTACGTATGATACAAGTAAGAATAAAGTCTCGAATTTACTTCCTAATTAAGTTAGAAAAAAAATTTAAAATAGGAACTTGGAATTCAAAAGTCAATAAATGTTACTTACATGTTACTCAAGGTGCTCCTAAGTCCTGCAAACTCTAATGATCAATATTTAGGCACCACGCAAAGAAATCCTTTGGACTTGGCCTGAGGCACTTCAGCAAATGGTGTCCAATTCCCTGGCACATTTTATACTAGGATCCCACCTATAAACAGTTTACAAAGAACTAAAACATGATTGCTAGAAGCTACAGATGTAAGAAATCTTGTTATGGATGGCTGGAGGGACATGAGTGAAATGTGTTATAGATTGTTATGAGCCAACTATTGACCTTTTAGCCTCCAAAACCTACTCTAACCATTTATCAAAATCTCTATTAATCATTTATTAACCATTTAGAAGCTATAAAAGAAACCATAATACAAACTGTGGCTTCTGTGTTTCTACATCTTCTGCCAGGGGGGACACAGTGGCAACAAAAAAGATATATTGACTGTGGCAAGGTTTCCTGTTTCCTGAATAATAAATATATGTTCTCAGCCCTTAACTGGGATTTAGGGTCAAAAAAGATACATCTTTCTTTTGCTGTTCTTTAGTCAGAAGTCCATTCAGTTGCAATTTGGAAATATATGTGAGATAGTTTTCTTTCTGAGAAGAGGGGAAACAAAATGATGTCACATTAAAATTAAAACGAGGAAAAAAAAACATGCAGTTCTCACGTGAGCTTCTCAAAAAACAGGAGTTTTGCTGCGAGATCTATTTCCAGACAGAATGTAAAGCCACAGCAGCATTATTATATTGTGGTTTTGCTCTTTCTTTGGCTGTAGTAAGGATGCCAGGTACCAGCAGCCTGACGAGGATTGTCACAGGCAGGTGACTCTGGTGTGGCTGAGAGTGATCAGATGGGACCTCACTGAGGTGAAACTCCAAGTGAAGTGTAGTCTGTGTTCTCACAACCTGTGAATACATCATAAATTTTAATGCATTTAAGCTGGGAACATTCCTGCCAGGTGAGGGAGTGCTCCCATCTCTGTATTTCAGATTTGGGAACTGATATTAAAAATAATAAGAATCAAAGCCACATGTCGTACAGCTGTGACAGATAAGTGTAACAACTATGAGACCTAACAGTTTTCATCAGTGTCATATTGTCAGTGAGTAGGGCTGAAAAAGTCAGGAATCTTAGATGAATGTGGGCATATTTCCTTCATTAGATATGGTTACATCTCATTCTGCATTTATCTTTCCTTTGAATTTAGACACAACTGATGAACATGAGTATGATACAACAGTTTTACCAGTCTCAAGGTTAGACATCAGACTATCCTTCCTTCTCCACACGTATAGGAACAGTGATAAAATTGTGCTATTAAACCATTATTGGGATATTTTCATATCTTAAGATTCTTGCTTAGTTGCACCTGCTGGCATGTGGAGTAGATGTTTTTCAGTCAGGTGAAATTACTGCCATTGTGGGTTTTTGACTAAGGTCGTGGGGCAGGACATTGTAGGGAAAAAAATAAAGATTTTAAGAAAACTCCAATCAAGTTCAAACACTATGATAAGAGGATGACACGAATACCACAAATGTTGCAATTTTGTTTGTATTAAATATTTAGATTAACTGCACTATGCTTAAGGTCTTAGGAGATAACATACAATAAAAATGTGGTGAATAAAAATTGAAGATAAGACAATATACTGGAAAAAATCCCATGCTATAGCTCAATATTTGTAACAGTTCAACTCCATCTGACTTGAGCTTACTCCAGACTTTGCATTTCCTTGTGTTGGTCATTTGAGATCCATTTCTTTTCTAACAATCTCAAGGGATAGAATTAATGCCATTTAGGCATTATCTCACAAGAGATCCAAAAAATTGATCAGTGTCATTTCATTGGAAATATGTATTAAATGTGCATGACTTTAAACCACTTCCAAGGATCTTTCAGAGTCTTCCAAAAGATAGAAAAAAAGTAAGGAGTAAAATAATATCTGCTGTGTTGGCAATTGTAGCGAAATAGCTTCACAAGTAGGCAATTGTTGTGTCTGTGCTGAAAGGCTACATCTTTTAAACAATACTTGATTTCAAGACTTCTAACACTGTTTTCTAAAATCCATAAATATAAAAATTTTAATAGATTTTTATAAAATTTATAAGTCTAAATTCAGGTACACAGACTTTTCTTTCTCCTACTGTAACAGGTGTAATATAAGCTACTTATGAAACAGCTAGTGAAAATAAATTTTGCAAACAACACTGGGATACAAAAAGATGGAAAACTGTGATGAAGTTATGACTCAAAAGAACAACCACGATACTTTATCTAAATTATTTTATCTGAAACTTTGATAGCCCTGCAATGGATAGAAATAGTACCATTTATGTCAAATTTAAAATAGGGTAACCAAATCAAACCTGAATGGAGTATCTGCTAAAATCTGTTAATTTTAACTGTACATGTATTAGAGCACTTCCAATGTTGGGAGGTGCCAGTTCATATATTCCTGTTAAACAGGATGAAGGTGTTTCTTAAACTGATATTTCTTTGAAGGTGGATGGAGCAACACCTCTAAATTTGAAAACTAGAACATTTACATCTCTTCATGACTCTATGAGCTGAACATTTGAGAATTCTCCATTTCAAGTTTAGCTACTCCTTCCCCTACATGCATTTGTAAAACTGGAAGGCTCTTTCTGGACCATTAAAATCAAGCTGTCTCCTCCTGTAGGCAACCATGGTGCATAATCTCATTTATAAATTTATCAAGCTCCATTTTTAAACTAGTTATGCTGTTTGATCTCTCTACTCCCATTGAAGGACTGTTCCAGAACTCTGCTCCTCTGATGGTAAAAAGCTCTTTCTAATTTCAAGGCTAAATTTATTCATGAGCTGTTTATACCCACTTGTTCTTGTGCCAGTATTGGCCTTTAGCTTAAAAAGCTCTTCTCTCTCCCTGATGTATATTGAACTGTTAAAATATATGTTAAGCTGGAAATATATTAGACACTGGGTGAAAATCCACCCCTTCAAAGATTAATAAACGTCAAAGACAACGAAATGGCAATTCATAGTTGTGTCTTTAGCCTATAAGCTCTTCTACTGTAGGGACCAATGAAGCTTGTTTATTTTTATCCTTTTCCTCTGGACCAAACCAATGCACTGTAGAGTGCTGTGTCCTTGTAGAACCATATTAATAATGAATACCAATGGTATGCCAGTTTTTGTCATGAGAATCAGGAGATCCTGCTGGTAATTCCTTTCTTTAGCCCTATGAATCCAGATTTAAAATTTTGATCTTACAGTTGTGCTTTAATAAAAACATAATCATGCATGCTTCCCTGATGTGCAGATACCTATTGTCTTCAGTGAGAATTGGCTCAAGACCTTGTTCAGTTTTAATCAGCATAATTTTCTTCTCCACACAGACTTTTGGAGCTAAAAATCATTATAATTGTTATAGAAAATAAATTTCCTTTTTCCTTCTCTCTCTTTTGTTTTTTTTCTTTTTTCTTCTTATTTTTTTTGTTTTGCTTTGTTTTTTCTTTTCTTTCTTTCTTTTTTTTTTTTTAATAAGAGCTATTGCATTGTATTTCCTTAATTGCACCATGTCATGTCACATTGCAATGTAAAATGACATGGTGTAACACTTTGTGACATGTGATAACTATGATAAATTACATTCAGAACAAAAACCTGCTTTGAAAGGATATATCTGATCAGGGAGAGAGTAGGTATTTCAAGCACTCCATGGATATTTTGGATTAATGGATAATTCCCCATCACATATCACAAATGTTTAATAATAAGATTATGAACATGCTGGCAGAGGATTTTTCCTGACTTTTATCCTAACATATAAATTTTTTATTTACTATAACAAATTAATATCTTCTATCCTTACAGTACATATATATATATATATATATAATATGTAAAGCTAACTACTTTCAAAGAGATAAGGTTCGTATTAAATTTCTTGGAATAATCATATTACGAAATCAAATTAATATCAGAGAAGAGAGAGGTGTTTACCCTACAGGAATGTTTCCTTAAAAAAAAAAAATAGGATGATTTTACTAATCTATTAATAAAAAATAACTCAATGCAGACAAACAATTAAGAAACCAAACCATCGCTTATAATTTTTTCAGATGTCTCTGAAAGTTAAGCATTAATTCTCTTCAACGTAGTTTTAAATGAAAAAAAAAAAAAGTATCAGAATAGTGTCTAGAAAGTGCCATTTTTAGAATCTCACAGTGACTTCCAGATCAAATGTGCCTGATTCATATAAAAATACAATTTTTATTTTTTTTCTCCTTGACTGCCAGTAGTACAGCTGCAAGTTGGGATATGAAAATCAAGCCATGTTCTTCTGTCATTGAGCCATTGCCAGCAAAGAGGATCTTGCAAAGCAAGCTTAGCTACTGTCAATTTTGTTGATGATGCATGAGACAGAGAAGAATCCAGCACTCTTGTCCAGGCTGGTATTGATTTACAATGAGAATTTTATTAAAAAGTCTTATTTTCTGTTTTTCTCTCTCTTCTCATTTTTTCCCTTTTTTTTTTTTTCCCCCCCCCCCCCCCCCCACGTTCTTTTTGGTCTTTGTTTGTTTCTTTGAGTTTGAGTTGTTTAACTTTGTCGTTTCTTTTTTTTTTTTTTTTTCTTTTCCTCAAGATGACAGATATAACTGGAAAACCAAGAGAGTGCAGTGAGAGAGTGGGTAGCTAAGCTTCCTGTACATGTTTCTCAAGTTTCAGATGCAATTCCATTTCTTTCTTGAACATTTATTAAAGTGCTGGTTGTATTACTTTGTTTTGTGTATTGAACTTTTTATGTTTTAAGGATAAACTGTTTTAATATCTCCCTTAATATAATGAAATCTAGCCTATTCAAAATTAAATAAAGCTGAGAGCACCCTCCATCTAAATGTCTTCAAAAGTGTTCAAAAATGGCCTTGCACAAACAACTGAAAACAAAATGTGTAACTGAACAATAAAACTGAATGCAAAAAAAATGGCAATGAGAAAATTATTCTCTTGTCACGTTGAAGGAAGTTCATGTGTCCAGTGTTTATGTCTGAGACCCATTTTCTTGTTAAAAGCATCACGGACCATCAAGTGGAACATGTGGATGAACGTGTTCTCAGATCCTTCTCCTTCCTGGAATCCTACCAGATTTTTGTATCTATACAAAATCCATATGCTTTGTCAGGCTGAAATTTGCTGTGTCTCCAACGAAACATTTCAATGCTCTGACACTTGGTATTTTAGAGGTGGGATTGCACCCTAGCATTTAGATTCAGCTGCCTCTCAGAACAGTCTTTTGGTTTAGGTTGTCTTGTGTGTTTTTTCTGGCGCGTTTAAAACTCAAAATGATTACTACATTTGTTGACTACTTTCCCATTTACCTCACCTGAATTACAACTTCTCCAACTCATATGAAGAAAAAACATATTGGAGAAGTAAGTTATCAAAAAATGTGTTCAGTTCTCCATAAAAAAAATTGCAGAAATAGCAGAAAAATAATTAGCAGGTTTGATAACTTTTGTGGTGGTAACAATTAGGTGGCATCTAGAGGCAAACTGATGTAATGGAAACCAAATTATACTCATGCCTCTGCCAAAGAAGCAGCAGGAAAACCATGTGTTTTTTTCTCACTGCTCCTTGCAATTTTATTGTACAGAACAAGTATCGGCTTGGCTTAAGATATGACCTTAAACATTAAAATCTTGAATGTGTTCCTTAGTAAAGAACCACCCACAGGCACGAGTGAGCAATCTGGTGTAGTGGAAGACATCCCTGCCCAAGGCAGAGTCTTGGAACTTGATGATCTTTAAGGTCCCTTCCAACTCAAACCATTCTGTGATTCTGTGTTAAAATAATGAAGTCATCCTCCTCCTCATGGCAAAGTCACCTCTAATCAAGCCATGCCTCACAGCCCTCTTAACTACTCCTAGAATATTCTTAGAGACCTCTAAGGATGGACATCTAACACCTTATCCCCTTGATCTTATCTGTCTCACAGGAGTCAGGGTCTTAACCTAAAAAAAACCAAACCACCGACAAGAAAACAAAACCCACTAAACCGAACACAAAACACATTTTTAGAAAGGCGTCTTCCTAATTTTGCACAGCTAATTTAGAAGGAACTCTAACCATTTCTGAAAGATAATAAATTGCACATTCTTGAGGCAGATGTATGAGAAAGGCTGCTGGACATGCCACTCCTTTTCCACATGGGGAATTATTATAACAGAGCTCCAGCTCTGATTAACTAGAGGGGAAGATGAAAGACAGTGAGGATAATATAATCGTGTTTGCTGAACAGTGGACCCAAATGTGCTTAAGGTCAAGCATTGCTAATATGCAGTCCCTTAATAGGAAAAACTCACAACATTTTTGGATGGAGTAACATTGTCATTATACCAGTTATGAAGAAGAATATAATAGAATATGGGTGGTTGGATAAATTAAGGGTATGCAGAAGCACTGCTGTAAAATTAGAGGAGAGAGACACTAGGGAAGGAGGGAGGAAAAGAGGAAGAACAGAAGAGTTAGGCCGAAATCATGAAACACAACTGCAGTTCCTGGGTGCTGTTGACAGCCTCTGGGAATTATCTGTTTTCCAGCTGAATTCAGTAAATCTGTATTAAGTGGAGGAGAGATTAGCTGGAGAAGCAAAGCTGATTTGCTTTTGTAATCTGGGGATCTGTGAATCCCAGCTTTTCCGACACCCCATGAGTATGCTAAACCTTACTTGAAAGGATATGGTCTGCTGAGTCATGCCACAGCCAAAAAAATTAAATCTTTTCTTCCTGCAGGGAAAGTCAGCAATGAAAGGGGAAACAGGACTCCTGCAGAGGGTTTCATGATGTCCATACAGACACATCATGCCAGACACAAGAGGGGTTATTGAAGCCTGGGGATTTATGTAGAGCTTTGGGCAGAGCAAGTGAGGAAACTTGTTTTCAAACCTCATACAGAAGTGCCAGATATTCCTAGCAGAAAGAAGATTTCATATCCCATACTCCTCTACACATTCCTTGTTCCCTCAAAGTTCTTCACTATCCAAAAAAGCAGAGAATATGTCTGTGTGCTGTAAGAGTATTGGGTCATTGCTCAAGGAGGGAAGAATTAAGGTCGGATTGACGTGTACCTTAACGCTTCATTACTTGGTTTTCAGAAGATTAATTTTAGGCACTCTGTCCATTCTGGAAGGCCATTAGGTACTACTGGGCTACCTTAGCTCTATAATAATGAAGTCTGGGTCACTTCCTTTATTTTTTTCACCCAGAAACAGAATAAAAGTTGTGACTTCTGTGATGTCCCTTTGGATTTCAATGTTGTAATGGGAGTCAGAATAGGATTCTCTACAAAGAATAGGTGAAAACACACCATCATTGAACACTCACAGCTTTAATTGAATCAGGATTTAATTCAATGAGCCTTATCCTGTGAGCTGTTAATTGCTGATTCCTGGTGAAGTATCTTTAAAGATATAGGCGTGGTTTTTTCATCATTAAAGAGAGTTAGTTGAATAGATCCAGTTTTAAAAATTTCCACCTGCTATACGTGTTATAAAAGACTAGTGAGAGTCAAGTTATTTCTCAGTAGAATTTACATCTTATGACAGATGAGCAACATTTCTCAGTTCCACAGATTTACTTGCAGCTAAAGAAACAGAGCTGAAGATTTCATACAAATTCAAAGCATAGAACACATTCACACAGTAGTTCTACCATTACAAGTAGAAATCAGTTACCTCTCTAGAGGAGAACATCCCACATCTGTTTCTTTAATGGCACAAGTGGAAGGAATATGTGCAGTTCACATTGAACACAGCTGTCTACTTCCCATCCCTGACTATTCATGAAATACACAACTGCATAAAAAATTGCAGAAAAAATTAAAATATCTGAAAGATGAGACATAGCAAATATTAAAAAAAAAAACCAAACAAAACAAAACAAACAAAAAAACCCAAACAAACAAACAAAAAAATACAAAACCAAAACATTCTCCCCTAAAAGTAGAGAAAAGAACACCACTAATAAGATATAAGATTGTTGTGTTGGTCTCTGGACTTTTCCAATGATCTTGTCAACTTTGAAGGTTGAGAGGATTTTTTTGTATTTTGAGGGATTTTTTGGAACAAATGTCTTCACGTTAAAGAAAATGTGCAGCTGTACCTTTAACATTTTATAATTATAAGACAGACAGAACGTGTTAGAACAGGGAAGTGTGTGTGAATGGGGGTTAGCATGCTGAGACATTGTATTTCAGCTGTGAAAATCAATACTTGCTCCAGAGATAGGGCACTTGATCAGAGAGGATATTGCAAGATACAAAAGAGCAGATATGAAATACCATTCCTGTGAAGTTCATTTCTTGCTCTTATTACATCAGTTCAGCAGAAAACATGGTGTGCATGAAACTATGGCAGTGCCAGCAATTTATTATTGCTCTTCCAAGATTTTTAGAAGATTTGGATGAGATTTCAGCAGAATTGTGCTTTGTGCACATCTTCAACAATAATTAAAACCCTGGAGATCTAGATGATGCATTTGGAAAGGGTTCCTTGTGTACCAGGATCTTTTTCTCTTGTTCCCATTTGACACAGCTATAGTTCAGTATTATTCTTCACCCCGCCCCACCCCCCCCAACCCAATATTTCATCAAATAAGAAGACATTCTCAGGATTTTTTTCTTAAATTTCTACCTTTGAGAAGATTTTTATTATGTTTTTTAAGAGTTAAAAAAGAAAGACAAGAGGATAAAATTGACCATTGGAAATACATTTGTTTGGGAGACTGTTATCACACTAGTAATTGCAAATGGATGTGTCCCATTTATGTTTCTCACATTCTTATTTCTGGATAGAAATTTTTTCCTGAGTGACAAAATTTCATGAAATCACCATTAGACAGACAGATGGATAGATAAAGCTGATTTTAGGTGGTTTCTAGCCTAAGAAGATGCTTGCAGTAGAAAAAAAGGATAACCTGTTCTCTCTGGAACAGAAAAGGAAATGCATTTATACCAACATAAAGCATTTCACATGCAGAGTTTCATCCTCTTGGATTACTGCAAGGACCAATTTCCTGAGTAGGGCTATATCTGAACTTGGCCAGTCAAACACTATGCAACCTGGGAAGACTTTGTCTCTAGCTGTGTAAACTCATTCAAATTATTTCACATTTCCATTGGGAGGTTGTTTTTGTTTTTTTTTTTTATTATTATTTTCATGTTGATAAAAAAGTTTCAAATAAACATGAAGCAATTTGAATGCTATGAAGAAAGCACTCTGTGTGTATTAAGTTCTGTGGCTAGTTGTCTTTAAAAAAATGTAGTAGTAGTCAAGCTTAACTTTAAAAAAAGAAAAAACATATACCTGAAATATTGCAATAGAGAAGATTTAGGCAGGATTTTATTTGAGTTGAGTGGGTTTTTTTGGTGGGATAGGAAGTTTCTTGGTTTTCACCATCCTGTTTAGATACCTGAATTTTAACTGGAGTTCTTAAATAGAAATAAGATAAGTGAAGAACAGTGAGACATTGCAATAGGTGTCCAAAGAAGCTGTGGATGCCCCATCCCTGGAAGAATTCAACATCAGATTGGATGGAGTTCTGATCAATCTTGTCTAGTGGAACGTGTAAACTTAGGAGGAATAGGTTGGGACTGAGTCATCTTTAAGGTCCTTTCCAATTAGCCATGAGATTCTGTGAAAATTTGGTAAAGGTTCAATATATTCAGGGCCCAGAGACACCCATAACACAATGACGCTGTGCCACATTGTTCTTTCCTAGCCAGGAATTAGTCACTCTCAACTTCATCGGAGTGGAGCAAAATTGATAAGGGTCAAAACCCTCTCTTTCAATTTTTGGCTTTCTAACTCTTCATCTGGGGTATTTTCCTTGCATAGTCTTTGACCAGACAAGTTCAGATGGACTCCTGCTCTCAAAACTGGTCCTTTCAGGAATGTAAGAGGTGATGCCTGAGGGGTGAAATGCTTTTTGCTGTTAAAAGTGAATTTCCCATCTTTTCCCCCTTTTGTCAGTAAAGCAGCATCTCTGACTCTCCTTCCCTGACAGAGCTGTGCTGGCAGAAGGCTGTGTCATCGGCAGTTTTCAAATTGCAGCTGGTTGCTAGCCCACTCCTGCAGTAGAATTGTGACACTGACACTTCCATGCAGCTCACAGCAAAAGATATATTTAATTTAGAATAATATCCCAGAGAGAAGGTGAAAAAGACAAGTGAAATGGCCTGTTCTGGCAATCATTCCAAAGCTGGTGTTAATGTCTTTGGATTGCAAAGTGGAGAAAAATAAATAGCTGAAGTGCTTTACCGATTAATGCAAAGCAAATAACTCTCAACAGCCAGGGTCAATGACTGTCACTGTTGCAGCTGTGATCATCACGCAAACTGCCCTCACTTCATTCCTGTAATGTCCTACACCTGCATGCTGGCTGTAAAGAATCCCCAAAGTGCCTGCTGAGTCACAACAAATGACCCTGGAATGGGAGGAGAAGTATCAGTTTAACTGCCCAGATAGCAATGCTTGTTGGGGCACATTTGGTTGTCATCCAGAGGGCACTGACAAAAGTTTTTTGCCACCAATGCCATCCTTACATCTTCTCCCTTCTCACCCATCACAAGGTTCTCTAAGAGGGAAAATAAATAGCTGACTGAATTAAATCCAACAAATGGGACATTTGCCTTTTTTTTTTTTTTTAATGCTTGTCAATAACAATATACTTTTCATGTTTCTGTTTGAGCATAATCCTAGAGATTAGCAATTAGGAAGAAATAATAGGGCCTGATCTTATGTGATATGAAAAGTGTTATTGTTCCTGCTATATAGATGGAGAGAAAATTGGAAGGGGTTCAGAAAAAGGACTAAAAGGATAAGTCATGCCTTCTAAACATGGCTCATAGGCAGCTCTGACTACTCTACTAGCTTATTAAAGAAAAGGCTAAGATGTGATTTGATTGTAGTCAATACATGTGGAAAATTTCTCACAGAGACTTTTGTTAGCTAGAAATCATTGCATAAAAGCTTGAGGGGCTGGAAGACCTTCCAGGTATAAAACACATTTGTAACAGCAAAGCTAAAATAACTTTGAGTCATGATGGACTCACAATTACCTAATGTCATTTCATCAAGATTTCATTCCCCCCTACCCTATGAAGGTCATATAATATAATTCATCCACAAGATAAGTATTTGCTGTACAAGCTAATGAGCAAAATTCATTGGTTAAACTACATCATGGTAATAGTTTTTTCTGTTCTTATAGATCTATCTGCATCTCATAAATGAGTTTTGCTTCCTTTTTTTGCCTGTCCATCATTGATGAATTGGTTTCTAAACTCTTCTTTCAGAATATACTGAAGTTTAAGAATTTTAAATTCTCAGCTTTCAAAGTAGCCACCTTAAAAGTTTTACATGAGTGCCTGACCACTGGAAAGAGAGTACTGAAGAATATTCTATCACCTCCACTGGGAGTTAAGACTTCTAACAGTAATTTTCTGAAGTGTGAAGTTCTGCAGTACTTTCTGCTGTAAAGTCTAATATGATTTTTAGATGATAAAGAAGTTAAAATGTTTGTGAAATAAAGATAAAACAGAGATAAACCTGAGCTTACTGCCATTTAATTTTGAAGGTATCTGCTGCCCATCTGTGTGTTACAAGACACAATATAGGGGGGGGGAAAGGTGGTTTTTTTGCTTAAGCTGAAACATCTTTTGCTTTTATTGGGAACTGGAAGTTCCTGGTTCGGACGTCAGTGTCTTGGCCAAGATAGCATCTATCACATTTAGATACAGAGGCTTAATTCAGCGCATGGTCAGTCAACCATGAAGTTCATATTTGGTTCTGGATATTAAGTTCCCAGGCATTCAAGGAGTCTTGTGGAGGCTGTGGAGTTGCTCTGGGCCCATGTCTAGTGCAATGTTAAAGAGAATAAAGCACATTGGTGCATGTCAGGAGCCTTCAGCCTGTAAGTCTAGCCCTTGCCTTACACAATTGCATGCCACAAGCCAAAGAGAGTGCTAAACCATAAGCACCAAGAGGGAATGACAGCAAGAAATGTGGCTAGCACACAAATGCTGTGAATTTTCACAGCAGCCAACATCATGTTATTTAGCACAGGTTTTCTGTAATTGTGATACAGTGAGAAAAATCACAGTGTTCAATGGCCCTTAAACTTTCCCTTCCATCTCTGTGATGGGGTCATCTTGCTGCTGATATGTAGGGTGCATGGGGCCATAATATAAAACATGCAGAAATAATGGATGACTCAGGATCTGTTAGAGAACCTTTCTGTTTCCAGCGCTGTTACTGCTTCAGTTGTTTGCCTGGGTCTTTGCTGCAGTATTTATAGAAAGGAGCACAGTTCCTTTGCCACTCCTGCTCTGTTACCACCAACCATTAACTTCCTTTGAAATCTCTGAAACATGGGGTGTACCTGGTCCATTCGGCACTGCAGGATGTTACAATGCACTGGGACATTTTCATGCCAGTCAGAAGACTGATTTCCTAGGCAAATCACTAAACCTCTGCGAAAAGTCTGAGAAATTTTGCGTTAACTTCAGTTATGTCTGAAGAGATGAGAATAAGATTGATAGATGCTCACTGGGAGAAGAAAAATACCCAAAGTTTTCTACTAGGCAATTTGCAGAAATCATGGGAAAAAAGAAGTGGTTAAGAATGTGAAAATTTAGGTCAAAGTGAGTGTTGAAAATGGAGAAAAGTTTTAGGCAGCCCATTTTACTGCCAACAGAAAATAGGATTATAAAATACAGGAGAAGTGGACAATGTCAGAATGAACTCAATATCTGGGAAAAAAGAAAAAAAAAAAAAAAAAAAAGAGTCCAGAGACTAAGAAGTTATGAGTACTGTTCATAACAGGCAAAGCTGGGTAGTATTTCAGTGAAAATCATAGGGCAAAAAGCACAGTTGTAAAGGGCAGAGAGAAATTGAAAATGTCAAACAGACTATGTCAATTTCTACATAAAGAAAAGATAATGAGTTTTATTCAAGAGAGATTCATGGGATGGGAGCTAGCTGGCACCTGACCTGCTCCTAAGACATCATTCCCTAAACACTGTGGCTCTAAATCCAGCATAAACTCAAACTCACAGAAAACTCTTTAGCATTTTGTTTGTGTTCCCTGGAGCACTGGAAAGATTTGTACCAGGAACATGCATATTCTGTGATACTCTTCTAGATTATTTACGAATAATACAATTTCTAAAATCATGAAACATCACCCTCTATCATCGGCCCTGCTGTTTGAAACACCAGTGTCTGTCATCATTCTTTGATGAGAGATGTCCTTTTCCAGCCTTGACCTTGCCCCTGACACACTGGATTCCTGATCACTGTCCTGCTCCTCCGCAGAAGACTTCGAACCCACCTCAGTTATTTCAGCCACTTTCTGAGTTGTTTTCCTTCTTTAGAGCACACCACGGGATGTTCACAGAATGTTTCATGGCCACAGGACAAAATTTTGGATGTGTTTCTGCTATCCACTACTACGCAACTTGGAGATCTCAGCTCTCAGTTTGAAAATACAGTGCTCTGACGAACAGCTAGAAATTACAGACATGTATGCACTTGAGGACATTGTTATGGCCTAGTTAAACTGAAATAAATTGCACATTTCTAGACTTGCAAGTTTTCTACTGGGAATACTTCACTGTAGAAACATGTTCTAAATATTGGCCTAAATGGGAGAGTAGGACCCAAGTGAAAATCATTGATCAGCTTTGGAATGAAACATTGTTCTTTAAATATGAATGTGTTTGCAAATGAGAATTCTACAATGTGGAGCACCATTTTATTTTTATTATTATAATAATAAGCAAACAAACAAACAAACAAACCTACTGAGTACAGTAATTGAAGTATACTTCATCCTGATCTGCAAATTAATCAGAATAAGGTATAATACACTGAATAGAGAAGTACATTTATCATTTAAAGAGACACCTACAAATGTTTTAGCAATCTGAAACTGAAGTTCTGCAGTCTGAAAGGGGTGAGACAACATTCTTGGATGTGAGCATACAATTACAGGATATACTGACCTAACTATCAATGGTTTGGTAAATACTATCTTTTCTGTGATAAAAACAAATCCATTTAATATATGGGGGGGTGTGGTTTTGTTTTTTGTTTGTTTTTTTACTCAGTACTGTAAAAGAAAAAGAAAAGGTGAAATTTTCCATTTTGGAATTGAAGAATTTGTTTTAAGCTGCAGATCTCATTCTCCTCTAGTAGCTTCCAAATGAGTTTTGCTTGTGGCAGGGGAAGAAAAGGACAAACAAGTTGAAATTTCCTTCTTTTAACTCTCAGTATTTTCTATCAAAAAACACTGATACAAATCTATTAAAAACTATATCAAACATGATTCCTGTTGTAACTTTAAACACACACACACTGATATGAACCACAAGGGGTACATGAATAAATTCTGCATTAACTGGACCTTTATTTTGTTATTTTATTTTGTTATTCAACTTGCATAGAAGTGGTCTAAAAAAGAGAGCTTGGGTGATAGTTGTGACCCTCTAGTTTAAAGGCTTTACTCAGGGTAGTGAATACTCATCTTTCAGTATTTAATGATGAAAAAAATAAAGTCACAGGCACATAATAATTCAGTCAACCTATGAAAAGGGAAGCAATATCCCACTCCTTATATTTGTGCACAGGAACAACCACATTGAATAAGAAATAAAATAAAAGCAGCAGAAATGCTTAATAGTCACCTGAAATTCGGAATAGCTCCCCTTAGCTGTATTTTCCGGCTATGAAATTTTGTCGTTTATTTTCTTCCTTTTGGAGAGAGGCAGCTGCTAAAAGGTTAATCCCCTAGCACAGTATCACACCTGCAACTGCTTTGCTCTCCCGAGCTCCCACCAGACAGTCTGCAGCTCTGCTGATGTAATGCTGTTTGGCTACGCTTTAACTTTCCTCTTTGTGCTCTCTGTATGTACCCACTTTATTACAAGGGAGAAAGATAACCCATTTCCAATCCATCTATCCCAATACCATAAGAAGCTGAGGCAATAACAATTATCTCTATCCTTACATTTTCTCTCTTCTCTGAATAGTTCTTGTACAGTAATGAATCGTAACAGCTCCTTCACACAGATTTCTCTCCCATATAATTAATGTCCTAAGATATTCTATTTACTGGTGAAGCAGTTTGAATCAAAAAGTGATTACTTTTGAAGTAAACAGAGCTGCTAACCACATTTCACAAAGACGACAGTGGTTTCCCTTAAAAAAACAACAACACAAAAAAACCTCAACCAATCAAAAAAAACAACAACAAAACACACATCAAAAACAAAAGCAGAGACAAAAGACAAAAAATGGATCTTTGAAAAGCCAGGCTGTGCACTGGGATATTTTACCTTCATAAATACCCTTTCCAATACCACAACCATAAAACCATTTTTTTTTTTCCTGTCATGTTTTTTGTTCTACAGTTAGAACAGGGAGTGTCTTAAGCACCAGGCTAGTTTTGAA
This sequence comes from Acridotheres tristis, assembly GCA_037013685.1. NCBI lineage: Eukaryota > Metazoa > Chordata > Aves > Passeriformes > Sturnidae > Acridotheres > Acridotheres tristis. The sequence continues at coordinate 73,884,882 of CM072919.1, forward strand.
CTCTGGAAATTCACAGGTTGAATTAGAATATGTTACTTTCCTGCAAATCAAAAATGTAGCCAGATTCACAAGACATCAGAAAGCACTGTTTTCCTGAAAGACAGTTTCCCAAAGAAATAGAGTGAATATTTTCTTCCCTGAATATGTGTGGTAATATACCTAATATTCTTATGCAACTGTAGACACAACATGAGCATGCACACAAAATGAGATAACTGGTGATAACTGACCCTGGATTGATAGCCCAGAAGACCCCTTATAGCTTAGCACCCACAGCCTAAACAAGGGCACAGGAGACTCTCCATTACATAGAGGAATTGCCTCTGAAAGCATTGCTTTGTTTCCTGCCCAACCTACTTCTTAGCTCCTGGTTTCGAGTCTTCTAGAAAGGGATAGAATGTGTGTGAAAGGATACAGTAGGGGTGGGATTGCTGACACTTCCTATTGCAAGGGAAACACAAAGATCTCCTGTTTTGCTCCATATATTTACAGTACTAAGTGTAATCATACTGCACGTGGCTTTAGATGCACAAAGCCCTACCCAGCTCTTTGAGAAGTTAAAGGAAGTGCTTCTTACCATTTACTTATGGTAAAGGTATTTTCCTCAGAAATATGAGAGGATCATCCATGACTCTTTCTTCTCCCTGTCAGGAATTGAGGTCTTTCATATTTTAGGATAAACTACAAGCACTAGGCTGTTGCAGTGTAAGTCTTAACCTGCAAATTCCATCATTAACTTAAACAGTTGGAATTCATCTGAATCCTGAAAGTATTACAGTATTATTCCCAATGGCTTTCACTGTCACTGAGCCTATGTAACTCATAGCAATAATTATGGTAACTTAGGAAAACTCAGTCAGCAAAGAGGAATGCTTAGGTTCCTTCCTAGATAATGAGAAGGGAGACCTTTCATTGATATACCATTAATTACTCTTCAGAGGCACCAAACATGCTCTGTTTGTGGCACAAAGGTCCTGTGCATCGAGTTTACACCCTCAGAAGCACTCTGTGGTTCCAGGACTCTACACTTCAGATGCTGAGAAATATAAATTAGTCTTCTGAAATTAACCATCAAGGGCGTGGTCTGGGCTTTCTAAAAGGAGTGGTGCTTGCTTTCTGAGACTTTACAAACACCAACACAGGATCCTATATTACTCCCCTTCAAAAATAGCCTGAGGTCTCAACAGGGAACTGAATCTGAATTGCCCACGTTGTCATTAACTGTATTTGTTCTCTGTTTTGAGCTCTTTACATTTTCTAGGTCATATTTAATCGTTTTCAATTCACCGATGGATCTCCTTAGTAAGGACATGTCTGTGCCTGTAGCAGAGGACATAATTTCACATTCATGAGAAACAAAGCACCTAGTAAGTCTTATAACATCAACAGACATTTGTGGCATTGCATCTTCCTAATCTCCTTCCAGCCCCATACCCTTCACTGTCTTTCCCTACTTTGTTTGCCTTTGAGGTGTTTGGAAATCCTTGGCACTCACATTTTAATATTCATCTCCACAGTTTAGTGTGGGATCTACTTATTCCAGCAGCTGGAAAAAAAAGGGAAAGACAACTAAAAGGAGTAACTAATAAACAGGATACCCCAACAGAGTGAGAGAAATTGTGTCCCAGCAATCATTTTGGTAAACGTTTGCTAATAGTAAATAGATTATTTTTGGAAGGCTCATAAGAGTCTGGACGTTGCTCTGGATTCTCAGGTGAGAAAGTTCAACAACTGCAAAGTAGAACAAGGCTTAACAAGTGTCCAGTTTTGGATTAATGGAAGGATATGACGTCAAAGGCTCATAAGAATATTTTTCCTTTCCCGAGCACCTGGGCTGGACATCACCCAATCTATGAAATTATAGTTTTATTTAAATATAAATAAGTTAAAGTCCTACAGGTGGTAGTGGTAGGAGACCCATATGTTTCCTTGCTCACACAGATGGAATGTGTAATAGACATTGAATAGCTGAAAAAGTAAAATATGGACTCCTTTCCTCCTCAATCTTTTGCAAATGCTTGTACAGCTCCATTGGCAAAAACTGCAGTGGCAATTTGGATCTAGCCTTCATCAAAATATAAATACTAATTATGTCTCCTTTATAACAGCAAAGTCAGGCCATTCTTACAGCACCAATTATCTGCTCATCCAGTATCCATGCAGTCTCAAAAATATTTATCTTCTTTGAAAAGAATTATGTTTTCCTCTTTCTGGTGTCTATTTAAAGCTTCAGTACATAACAGTTTCTGCTACATCAAGTTCAGCGTAGCATTCTTGCTCCTAAGATTCATCACTATGATAAAAAAATCCTCTTATTATTTTACAACTATATCAGCTATTTATATATTTTCAAAAGGATGAAGCACAACACAATTTTTTAATCATTTATAATTGCCATTATTTTGTAAACAATTATTTCTCCCCACCAAAATAGAAGACTAAGAATGCAAAGTTACTCCTAACTACCCTTCCAGCATACTTCTCTATCTGAAACCTTTTAAAATTATTTATTGTACAAGGTACATATAAAGCCATATTTATTCTGCAATTATATCTTTGTACAGACTCTGCTTGAGCACTGCTCTGTCTATCTCTGATAATCATGAAGCACTGGATAAAATAGCTCAGTCTTTGTTCCAATTGCCTCTAAACAATTTGGTACACCAGATATGATCTTAGGGTTTCAAAAATCCATTTAAAAAGTTTTTCAACATTCAGACGGCATGCCTTATTCTTAATTTTAAAGTATGGAGTTTGTTGGGGTTTTTTTTCCCTTTAGTAGCATGGAGATTAGGTTCGCTTAGTGCATGGGATACTCCATTTTCTCTTGTAAATAGTGGAGAATGGCTTTCTTGGGAGATAAAATAAATGAAAAAATAAGATACATAACATCGCAAGCTGTTTGAATCCAAGAATAAGGTAAGATTTTTGTTCAGAAGCTGTCTGAATATAGAATCAGTTTTTTTCCCCTTTTAAAATGATAGAGTAATCAGTTTCTGTAGTGAGATGTGATTGTTAATAAATGTATGAAGCTTGTATGGAATTCGTTTGTGCTCTTATTTACTCATTTTCATTTGAAGAACTGCGTAGCTTAAAGTTCAGTTAAGAGATGAGAAAGCACACTGCGTTTACTCAGGGCAGAGTTGGATGAAATACCTGGTGGATATAAAATACTGATTTGTGTAAAACCTGTGTGAAGAATGGCGAGTTGAGGAAAGACAATATTATGGTGAGGCTTCCTAACTTCCCTTATTCCTTGCCCTAAGGAGAAGCCTCCTGTGTAACTTCACAAAAGAAGCATTTTTCTGTCTGGCCTTTAGTTTCCTACTTGCAAATAAATTACATTATTTTGTCATTTCCCTCACTGTCATTACATGGAGAAATTTTTCAGACTCTGACGGCCTCAATAAATGCTTATATGATGCTTAAGAATTTGGGACTATGGTGTTCCTTGGACAGCTATTTCTACTGCAAAACAAATGAAGAATAAAGAGCAAAGCCTACTCTCAAACTTGTGTCTAGGGAAAACCTGCTCTGCAGAATCTTGCCAATATAACCAGGAGCCATAAATTCTCTACTAACCTGTTGAGACCTCCATGCATTAACCTCAGTCACAAACTCTCTGAAAACCTTGAATGTTTTTAAGCTGTGTTATTCACATCTTCTGTCTGTGATTCATGCTTTTATCTGATCTGGGGAAAGGTGTGCATAAAAAAGACCCCAACCAAACCACAACCAAACCAAACCAAACCAAACCAAACCAAACCAACCAACCAACCAACCAACCAACCAACCAACCAAATAAAACAAAGAACAACAAAAACAACCTAAACAAAAAAAAAAAAAAAACAAACGAAACAAACAAATAAATAAACAAAAAACCTAAAACCAAACCAAACCAAAAAAACACACAAAACCCTCCAAAACACACACACACAAAAACAAAACAAAACAAAACAAATCAACAACAAAACAAAAAAAACCAAAAAAACCAAAAACAAAAACAATTTTCATTTTTAAACTACATTAGGGTTTTCTGCTTTAAATTTGAGATAGGGAGGGATTTATGTTTTATTTTAGTGTTCTTCTGTTCAAAAGGAGCATCACTCCAGCTGGAAGAAGAGACCTGGAAAACACACCTGGTGCTGGAAATCCCATCAGTGTATGTCCTAACTCTGCTTATTGTTCCAGGTTTATTCTAGAACTATATTGCTTTTGAATGTCAAACAAGATGACACTTCTAATTTGTTTCATTATGCTTTTTTTCAGTTTTTTTTTTTTAATTGTGTGAGTTCAGACTCTGAAAATCTTCTCTATCGAGACCAGCCATCAAGCAGATTATCCTAAGAGACAAGGCAATTGACACAGTCTTTATCCTTAAGCTCTTTGGCTGCTCATTCAGTTTAGGTTGAGCACTTTGAGTTAGATACAGCAGATCTTTAAAAGCTATAAACTTGTTTCCTGTTCAAGACAATGTAAGAAAGAGGCCAGTTCTGTTTTTTACGTTTTTTACTAGCTAGTGGAGCTAGTGCTGAGCAAGTACACTGCTGTTTTTTGTGATTGTCAGACTCCTTTGAGATCAAACAAGACTATTTTCAGAATGGACCTATTTATTTTTATAAATAAAACTGGAGGCAGCTGTCCTATCAAATGATGCTAATTCTACCACCTTGGAAGTGTTTTAGCCAGCCATCAATGGAATTGTTCAGATTTACTGATACATACAAGTTTTGCCTCCAAGAGGGGCCCAGCAGCCATCTTAGACTCAGTTTTTCATCCATAAGTATTCTACAAACAGAAATCTGCAGGTAAGATTGTACCTGCAGGTTTTGTAAACTACCTTTGCTATAGCTGTTTCCTGAGAAATGCAAGGGTCGATTTACCATAAGGAGGAATCCTTTCTAAGCATAGACTGTGTCAAATTAAAGTGGGCTATATTCCTGCAGAGGAAACAAAAACTGCAAATGCATGGTAGCAAAGCTACACATAAGATAAAGTTAAAATAAATTTGATTTTTCTATTTGAATCCTTTATACTATATTTCATCTGTTAACTTGGTATTTAGGCACTAAAGCAAACCCACTGAATTAGAAGAACCCTCTGCCCCACAACTTTCTAGTTCCATTCAATGGGACAAGCAAACACCAGTGCAAGAGGAGCTTTATCCAAAACAAAGAAATACTTGCATGCATCTGCAGCCGGGCTTCTGCTCATTGCTAAAGCAAAGCATCCAGCCCAGATCCCTGTCTTTCCAAAGGGCTCTTCAAGGCAAGCCGTGTGGGACCCTTCTTCTGGTTGTGCCAGTGAGCACCACGCTGGTATTGCCTCGGCTGGAAGCCACCCTCAGCATTCATTGCAGCACTGCAGCTGTGTTAATAATATTTGGTGACTCCTTTGTTTCCAATTTGAATCTAAAATGTGCAATCTGCACAGGATATGAGCTTATTTCTAAATCCCGATGGATGAATGTTCTGTATCTTAATAAATTATTTGTGGAATATAAAACCTAGTTGTAAATTAAGGCGTCTGTTCCGATGTGAGTTTATCTTGGATAATGCTGACACTTGCTGGAGGGCTCAGATAGTTTGTAATCTGTACTGGATTTGTCCCTTCCCTCCTCAAAATAGAACAGACAAAAAATTGGCATGTTTGGTATTAGAGAGTCTGAAGGAACCATCAGTCTGGGTGATGAAGAAAAAAAAAATATTTATTTTCTGATTTTTTTTTTTTATTTTTTTCTAAATATTTTCTACAGTACATATGACTCAGGGAAACAGTTTGTGTTTCATGTTTGTGAAATATGGTATGAAAAGGAATAGTTCAAAGAAATATAATTTCATTTTGTTGATGCTCAGTAAGGATGAGAGTTGCAGCAAGAATCAGCACAACTCTTTCTGTCTGATTCAAAAATTTACTAATTTCCAAAGAAGTTTTACTTACTGCTTGAAAATATTCTGGATCAGACTAAATTTGGACATAAGGTTTTGTCTGTATCTTAGAGGAAGAAAATGAGATCATAGAACTAATATTACAGGAGGAGACAGAAACACCATCATGGAGTCACTGAAGTTAGACAACAGAAATCATGGGAGAGGTGCCATAATATTTATTAACTGTGCAATTGCTGAAGTGTTCCCTACTCCCTATAGGATCTTGGGGGCATGTGACCACGGATGGAGCAGCAAAGCATGGAGAGAACTGTGATTTCAAACACTCCAGGAGTTGTTTTTGCTCCAGTGACATTAGGGAAATGATGCAATATGATAGGTATTTCTTTGATGATGATTCCTGGGGTTGGAATGCTTATAAGGGCAATCTCTCCTTTTCACTCTCCTTTTTTCTGTGGTCAGCACTTTCATAAAGAGGTATTATTCTAATGAAAGAAAATCACTCATTTTCTTTTGCAGAAAATTGTTCCTTCATGTCTCACTGGATCCTCTCCATCATGCTGTGAAAAAAAGCACTTCCCGAAGATTCTTTATTTTTCATTATCTTGACTTTTAAAATATTTTGACTTTACCATGTAAATTTTCATTAAAAAGTTTTGTTTAACAAATCCCACCTCAATATATTTAGGAAACGCATCCCTCAGTATGTCACAATTCAAAACTCAGAGCTGCACCATGGCTTTACAAAGAGCAATTTCCACACTACAAATAATGCTACAAGAATGGGATGCCATCTTGTGTGCTGGAAGGTTCCAGCTGACCTAATATTTTGGCCTGGAAGTGGAATATTTACAACAGGTACAATGGAAACTTTTATTAAAGCATTTCCAGGTCACATCTAGATATTAACAAAATAAAAGAAAATAATTTTCAGTTTTCTCAATATTTCCTGTGGGAATAGGAAGGTGGGAGGAAAAACACATCACCCCATTTTATTACTATTATTTTTAGTAGCAGTAGTAATGTTCAACACTGTTTCTCACAGGATTTGGGAGTATCCCATTCTGTCCTGCTTGAGATCTTTAAATGCAAATGTTGTCTATAAAATGGGCAAGAAACAATAAAGCACCCATTACAGCAAGCTTTTTAGCCTACTGAAATGAGGTATTGATACTACAGTTTATATGCAAATGCCCTTATTGGCATCTGAAAATATAACATTTGACCAGGCTCAGCAACCTGTATTTAGGCTTCAAATCTTCTCACCTTCTGGTGTTTATAAGTGCAACTGGAAATGTAGCTATAAATATTGAATAGCATCTAAATGTTCAGAAAAATAAAAGGCTTAGGAGAGAGCCTTAACTGTTCACATTTTATGGGAAAGATGATTTTATCAATAGAATTAGAGGTTGCTGTAAGAGCTACATCTAGGATTTCCTTTATGTTTACTTTAATATTATTCAAGTAGTAATATCTAGGGATTAATTTTGAAGTGATGAATCTTGGAAGGCTGGGATTCATACCATGCAGCTTTTACCACCCACTGAAAAGTTGACTATTCTTTCTCTACAGATAACAAAGGAAATCAGAAAATTTCTGAAAAGGTATCCATGTCATCCTACAACTGATTTAGAGTGGGCAGACAGATTTTCAGATGAATGAAGTTAGAGAAAATATATGGTTTCAAAGGGTAAAAATGGTCATTAGTAAATTAAATTGTTTTACTTCATAACTAGATATTATTAAGGAGACCTAAAGGCAACTGAGCAGTCTTTCAACAAGCTGCTGCTTTGTTTCCTAATTATGTTTAGGAGCAATATTTATTAAAGACCTTTTTTTGTTGAATTTCAGGCCTCCAAACCCTTCATTTTCCATCCCCACAGAAGCTACCACAGCCCTGACTTCGGGGTATCACTGCAGTTTGCACTTAACACAACTGACACCAAGCAACTTCTGGTGCTCCTATGGCTCTCAAGTCAGCAGGAGAGAGGAAAGCTGCTTTTTCACACATATCCCAAGCTGTTCTTTGCCACAGACAGAGCTTTATCCATGCACTCCCCAGCACTACCTCGACCATTCTCACAGCTGTCTCATGAATTTAGAAGTCCTGCAATAAACAAAGTCACTTCCACAGATCCATTATTTTCCAGTATGACCTGAAACGAGGAAATGTCCAAGCTCCTGCCTTATTAGAGCCTCTACAGTTTCCCGACCAATTTTTCTTCTTCCAGGTGACCACAGATGCCTAGCAGGTGATGCTGTTGCCAGAGCAACCACTCTCTTGACAACCTAGGGGTTTTATAATGAGAAAGTTTATTCTAATAGGTGCTCATGTTTGAATGAAGAGACACCTTCACTTAACAGTGTTCAGCTCTCATGTTCTTCCTCCTCTCCTGATCTTAGCCCTACATGAAAAAACAGAGGGGTCAGTGAGATGACAGGGGAAGAAGACTCATCTGGTGCTGTCGTTTAAAGATCAAAGAACCCACACACCACAATTGTAGATTATACAGATATGCATCACAAGTATATAACTTCACTTTTATCCAAAGGATGTACACAGCGTACATTTAGTTTTCATAACTCATGCGTTCAGCAACATTCGATTTTTTATTTAAATAAAACCTCTATTTCTATAATGATACATCATATAAAAAATACACGTGTTTATATACAATATTTAATATGTAATGTGCAATGTTATATATAACATAATATA